>CAMRHE010000113.1:515000-1715000 GCA_947044405.1 Leptodactylus fallax
ACCTACCGCACTATGTGATCGGGCTCCCAGCTCAGTACTTACCGCACTATGTGATTGGGCTCCCAGCTCAGTACCTACCGCACTATGTGATCGGGCCCCCAGCTCAGTACTTACCGCACTATGTGATCGGGCTCCCAGCTCAGTACTTACCGCACTATGTGATCGGGCTCCTAACTCAGTACTTACCGCACTATGTGATCGGGCCCCCAGCTCAGTACTTACCGCACTATGTGATCGGGCTCCCAGCTCAGTACTTACCGCACTATGTGATCTGGGCCCCCAGCTCAGTACTTACCGCACTATGTGATCCGGGCCCCCAGCTCAGTACTTACCGCACTATGTGATCGGGCCCCTAGCCCAGTACTTACTGCACTATGTGATCAGGCCCCTAACTCAGTACTTACCGCACTATGTGACCGGGCCCCCAGCTCAGTACTTACCGCACTATGTGACCGGGCCCCCAGCTCAGTACTTACCGCACTATGTGATCGGGCTCCCAGCTCAGTACTTACCGCACTATGTGACCGGGCCCCCAGCTCAGTACTTACCGCACTATGTGATCGGGCTCCCAGCTCAGTACTTACCGCACTATGTGATCGGGCCCCTAGCCCAGTACTTACCGCACTATGTGATCGGGCCCCTAACTCAGTACTTACCGCACTATGTGATCGGGCTCCCAGCTCAGTACTTACCGCACTATGTGATCGGGCCCCTAACTCAGTACTTACCGCACTATGTGATCGGGCTCCCAGCTCAGTACTTACCGCACTATGTGATCGGGCCCCTAACTCAGTACTTACCGCACTATGTGACCGGGCCCCCAGCTCAGTACTTACCGCACTATGTGATCGGGCTCCCAGCTCAGTACTTACCGCACTATGTGATCGGGCCCCCAGCTCAGTACTTACCGCACTATGTGATCGGGCCCCTAGCTCAGTACTTACCGCACTATGTGATCGGGCCCCCAGCTCAGTACTTATCGCACTATGTGATCGGGCCCCCAGCTCAGTACTTATCGCACTATGTGATCGGGCTCCCAGCTCAGTACTTACCGCACTATGTGATCGGGCCCCTAACTCAGTACTTACTGCACTATGTGATCGGGCCCCTAACTCAGTACTTACCGCACTATGTGATCGGGCCCCCAGCTCAGTACTTACCGCACTATGTGATCGGGCCCCTAGCTCAGTACTTACCGCACTATGTGATCGGGCCCCTAGCTCAGTACTTACCACACTATGTGATCGGGCTCCCAGCTCAGTACTTACCTCACTATGTGATCCGGGCCCCCAGCTCAGTACTTACCGCACTATGTGATCCGGGCCCCCAGCTCAGTACTTACCGCACTATGTGATCCGGGCCCCTAACTCAGTACTTACCGCACTATGTGATCCGGGCCCCTAACTCAGTACTTACCGCACTATGTGATCCGGGCCCCTAGCTCAGTACTTACCGCACTATGTGATCCGGGCCCCTAACTCAGTACTTACCGCACTATGTGATCCGGGCCCCTAACTCAGTACTTACCGCACTATGTGATCGGGCCCCTAACTCAGTACTTACCGCACTATGTGATCCGGGCCCCTAGCTCAGTACTTATCGCACTATGTGATCCGGGCCCCTAACTCAGTACTTACTGCACTATGTGATCGGGCCCCCAGCTCTGTTTTTACCTCCTCCCGTGACCCCACCATGGATGTCACTGTCTGTATCTGATCCGTCCTCTGTTAGGCAGAGTGGACAATCCCTTTAAGAGGCAGTTATATTGTACAGGTGGCCGTAGGTAGCTCCTTATCTCCCCTGCTATGGGTGCTCTGAAGGACATGACTAATAGAAGTCACTGCTATGTCCTTTGACTAATATACAGCAGCTTGTCTAGAGAAGCAGGGCTGCAGTGTAAAGCACAGTGGACAGATTCCCGTATCCAGTGGAGATAATCTGGAAGTAATGGTTATAAGTACAAGATAAATTGTACTGTGGTGTATAAAGCCCCTCCAAGACTTATGACACAAGATGGCACCAGGGCCGTAGGTAGGGTAGGTGCTAGAACGGAGGGGGTAAAGTCAGGTGCTGCCTGGTACGCCGTGGATCCAGTAGGTGGCGCTGCCTCCTGTGACTGTTAGTATGAGTTCACATCAGACCAGGCAGGTTGGGGCTGTATATAGGAGGGGTAACGTTAGTCTCTACCTCTACAATGTAACACCCAAAAATGTTGAGGCTCTGGCTGTGGTGGGCAGAGCCGAAGAAGCGCCACCTACTGGATCTATGATACACTTGATTTAAACCGCTCTATTCTAGACTCAACTCCGTAGTTGGTGATCAATATTGCTAGCCAGAAAGCCTGCAGAGGGCGCCATCTGTTGTATTGTACCTTGTGTCATGCCCAGCCCCCCTCAGACCCTGCACCAGGCATAGCCTGCTGTATCAGCTCAGTGACATCAGCTAGTTGGATTCCCCATGCAGAGCGATACTATTTGCAGCAGAAGATCTGTTACATCCTATGCCTTAAAGGGGTGTCCAGGAAATACAGTTTCTTTCCTGGAGGCTAGGGAAGGTGAAGAATAAATTAAAAAAAAAAAACCATACTCATCTGCCCCCAGTGCTCTGGTGTCCCCCGCCAATGTCCCACAACGTCCTGGACTTGTTCAGGTGGAAGTCCTTGTCTCAGTGGCCTAAGGAAAGGACCAGAAAAAAAAAACTTGTTTCCGTAACAACCCCTTTAGATATTGATGACCTCTCCTTAGGACAAGTCTTCAATATCTGATCAATGGGCGTCCGATACCTGGGACTCTCCCAAATCAGCTGCTTAAGTGATAGCAATGCTTCAGTGAACACCACTGCCACTTCACAGACCAGTGACATAATCACCAGGCCTGGTCTCTGCTCCGTCCCATTTAAGTGAATGGGGCTGAGCTGCAGTACCAGGCGCAGCACTATACGGTGCTGTACTTGGTTATCTCTGAAGAGACTGCAACATGAGTCTAAACTCTTCAGTGACAGCTGATTGTGTGGCCCCAGGTGTCCGTCCCCTGCCAGTCTGATAATGATGACCTGTCCACTTGCAATCCACACGTTGCAGAAAAGCTGTGTTTTTTTTTTTGTTTTTTTTTTAACCAAAGCCAGGAGCGACTTCACAATGACTGGGAAATATATAGGAAGTTCTTATACTTCTTCCCTCCTTCAATCTACTCCTGGCTTTGGCTCAAAAAACTGCAGCAAAATCTGCAACAAAAAGTGCAGCTTTTCCACAATGTGTTGGCTCAGCCTTAAAGGGATTTTTAGGTGTAATGACTTCGGGGTCCGTAACCTGGAACCCCACAGATCAAGTGTTTGAAGAGACTATCGTGTTTGGATGAACGCTGCAGCCTTTTCACACCAAGCCAAGAACAGCGCCATACATTGTGTAGTGGCTTTGCTTGGTATTGCAGCTCAACCCATTCACTTGAATTGGACTTAGTTGCAAACATGTCTTGTGAGTGATGAATGTGGGGCTGAGCAATTAATCGCAAAATAACCTCAGTCGAAAATCAGCGCAATTATCGAGTATTTTGCATCCATCCTGCCTCACTGCCATTGGTTAAAGGTTATCTCACTGTCTGTACGATATCCAGTTAGGATCAGTGATATACGAATAACAAAACCAATATTCAGTGACATGGTGTCATATGTAAATGGGGCGTGGCTTGTAGAAAGAGGAGTGTCCTAAAATAATTGTTCATTAATTGTAATTGAGTTAAAATGTTCATTTAATTGTGGTTTAGATTTAGGTCACAATCGCCCAGCCCTAGATGATGTCACTGGCCTGTGAAGTGGAAGCGATGCTCACAAACTGCCACTTCAACCAGCTGATCTTTGGGGGTCTCGGATGTCAGACCCCACTGATCTTCAGGTTATGACCTATCCGAAGCATAGGTCATCAAATTCTAAGCCCAGAAAACCCCTTTTATTAAAACCTATGGATTGGGGGGGGTCTCCACTTTCAAGTCCTCTGCTTCCAGCCAGTGAATGAAGCTGTTTACAAACTGGCCCTGAACTGACCCACACAGCTTCAGGTTTGTTACAGTTTCATGCAGTCCTCGATGACCTGTGCATAACATCAGCAAAATATCTCTATCCTGTTTTAGACTGAAGGTTGATCAGTTTTACCTACACTGTTACATTGCAACAAATCAGAAGCTACGTGAGCAGGCAGGAAAGGTCTACAGTCATTCACTGACAGCAAGCAGAGACGTTACATGACTTTTCACCAGAGCATTCGCAGCTCTTGGTCCTATTTTGTGACTAGTGGAGCTGTTTTGATGCGGATCATGTCAGATTCCCCCGTGCTGATTCATGTGGTGCAGGATATGATAGCAGGCGGCAGTAACTCTCCCTGTGGTGACTCCCCAGGTGGTGGCAGCGGGATTGGTCGGGCGATCTGCCAGCGACTGTCACAGGAAGGGGCTTCAGTCGTGGTTGTTGATCTTAACATTGACTCTGCTAAGGAAACCCTCCAGAGCCTATCACGTGAGGTCCCAGGACAAGATCATGTGGCCCTCACAGCCGATGTCTCCAGAGCTGACAATGTCCGGGCCCTAATGGAGCAGATACAGGTAAAGCTGACCCCGGCACTCTGCACATCATCCTGCAGCATACAGTAGTGTACTGGTCAGTGACTGAGCTCTGTCTTCTCTCCTCAGTCTTACTTCTCCTCTCCTCCTCGTGTGGCGGTCAATAACGCTGGAATTACCAAGGACGATTTTCTGCTTCGCCTGTCAGAGAAATCCTTTGATTCTGTGCTAAATGTCAACCTCAAGGTATCTATTCATCTATCTCATATCTATCTATCTATATATCTCATATTTATCTATCCTATATCTAGCTATCTGTCTATATATCTATCTCATATTCATCTATCTCCTATATATCTATCTATGTCTATTCATCTATATACCTATCTCATATCTATCTATCTATCCCATATCTATCTACAGTGCTGGCCAAAAGTATTGGCACCCCTGCAATTCTGTCAGATAATACTCAATTTCTTCCAGAAAATGATTGCAATCACAAATGCTTTGGTAATAATATCTTCATTTAATTTGTCTTCAATGGAAAACCACAAAAAGAATTTTCAAAAAGCCAAATTGGATATAATTCCACACCAAACATAAAAAAAGGGGTGGACAAAAGTATTGGCACCCTTTGAAAAATCATGTGATGCTTCTCTAATTTGTGTAATTAACAGCACCTGTTACTTACCTGTGGCACATAACAGGTGGTGGCAATAACTAAGTCACACTTGCAGCCAGTTGAAATGGATTAAAGTTGACTCAACCTCTGTCCTGTGTCCTTGTGTGTACCACATTGAGCATGGAGAAAAGAAAGAAGACCAAAGAACTGTCTGAGGACTTGAGAAGCAAAATTGTGAGGAAGCATGAGCAATCTCAAGGCTACAAGTCCATCTCCAAAGACCTAAATGTTCCTGTGTCTACCGTGCGCAGTGTCATCAAGAAGTTTAAAGCCCATGGCACTGTGGCTAACCTCCCTAGATGTGGACGGAAAAGAAAAATTGACGAGAGATTTCAACGAAAGATTGTGCGGATGGTGGCTAAAGAACCTCGACTAACATCCAAACAAGTTCTAGCTGCCCTGCAGTCCGAGGGTACAACAGTGTCAACCCGTACTATCCGTCGGCGTCTGAATGAAAAGGGACTCTATGGTAGGATACCCAGGAAGACCCCACTTCTGACCCAGAGACATAAAAAAGCCAAAACTTACCTGAGAAAGCCAAAAACTTTTTGGAAGAATGTTCTCTGGTCAGATGAGACAAAAGTAGAGCTTTTTGGGAAAAGGCATCAACATAGAGTTTACAGGAAAAAAAAAGAGGCCTTCAAAGAAAAGAACACGGTCCCTACAGTCAGACATGGCGGAGGTTCCCTGATGTTTTGGGGTTGCTTTGCTGCCTCTGGCACTGGACTGCTTGACCGTGTGCATGGCATTATGAAGTCTGCAGCATAATGTAGGGCCCAGTGTGAGAAAGCTGGGTCTCCCTCAGAGGTCATGGGTCTTCCAGCAGGACAATGACCCAAAACACACTTCAAAAAGCACTAGAAAATGGTTTGAGAGAAAGCACTGGAGACTTGTAAAGTGGCCAGCAATGAGTCCAGACCTGAATCCCATAGAACACCCATGGAGAGATCTCACAATGGCAGTTTGGAGAAGGCGGCCTTCACATCTCAGGGACCTGGAGAAATTCCAGCAGAGCATTGGAAGAAACTCATTGATGGTTACCGGAAGCGGTTGTTTGCAGTTATTTTGTCTAAAGGTTGTGCTACCAAGTATTAGGCTGAGGGTGCCAATACTTTTGTCCGACCTATTTTGGGAGTTTTGTGTAAAATGGATCAATGATTTGACTTTTTTTTTATTCTCTTTTGTGTTTTTTCATTGCAAGCAAAATAAATGAAGATATTATTACCAAAGCATTTGTGATTGCAATCATTTTCTGGAAGAAAAAAGAGTATTATCTGACAGAATTGCAGGGGTGCCAATACTTTTGGCCAGCACTGTATCTATCTATCTATCTATCTATCTATCTCTATCTATCTACATATCTATCTATATCTATCTATCTAACTATCTATATATCTCATATCTATCTATCTATCCCTTCTGAGAAAAAAAAATGTATAATCGGGGCAGAGATATGACATTACAGGAGGGCACGGCCATCACTGTTGTCTTTCTCTTTGTGTCTTGAAGGGTCCATTTCTCATCACACAAGCCGTGGCCCAGTCTATTGTAGCCAGTGGACAGAATGGGGGCTCCATCATCAACATGGGGAGCATTGTGGGAAAGGTGAGACCACCAGGGAATCATGATCACGATGATGCGTCTACTAGATGACACTATGCTGGTCCTCCGCACTGAGGGGCAGCAATACACTGATATAGCTGTTATATCTGTTGCAGGTCGGTAACCTCGGGCAGGCAAACTACGCTGCCTCAAAGAGTGGAGTTGAAGGTTTCACAAAGACTGCAGCCAAAGAACTCGCCAAGTGAGTAGAAATAGATCACAGATGGAAACATGGCTACATCTGTTATGTGTCCTGACCATGACAAGCAGAGGAGCAGGGCTTGTTACAATGTGTCAGTGCACTTTCATGTGATGAACTCTGTAGCTCTGTGACCTGGACATGATCTGGACTGTTTTCAGTTACTGATCCCTTTCACTTTCTCCACTTGCAGGTTTGGCATACGCTGTAACACGGTTTTACCTGGATTTATTATCACCCCAATGACTGATAAAGTCCCACAGAAAGTGATGGACAAAGTGAGCTGATGTGACATCACTGCTGTCTTTCTCTTTGTTTCTTGGAGGGTATCTAGTAGGACTTTGTTTACTTTCTTCCTTGTCTAATATCTTGGATTTTCCTTCCACTACACAATTGTGGCTGAGAATTACGGACCGTGCAACTGGTGAGAGGCCCGTGGGAGTAGAGGGCCAGGAAAGTACTACATACCTCCAACTGCCACTGGGGGGCGCTCTGTGCATATAGCCGTCATTTAGTGTAGTCATGTGACAACTACGCTCTGGCCTTAGAGGGATCGATTGTTAAAAAGTGATGGATGCTAACTAAAGAAGTAAAATTGAGACATTTCCACATTACTAGTCCAAGTCAGATGACATTGAGTTGTCAGTGTAACATTGTGGGCTGGAGAGAGACTTTGTCCACGACTTGTACGTTAACTGATGTAACTACTTCCCCTTTGTCCACAGATTGTGAGTCTGGTACCCATGGGAAGACTCGGCCAGCCTGAAGGTAAGTCCTTTATCAGATGCCGAGTGTCCCCAGTCATTGTGAGCTGTTGTGTAAGGCTCATGGCCATGTCTTACAGAGGAGGAGGGAAGGCGTTATCTGTCCTTGTCTGTCCTGCACCAGTGATTTTTTTTACTGGTGTTCTTCCTGTTCCAGTTTGATGTCATGTGACAGTTCGTCATGTTACACGACAGTACTAAGCAAAACTGAATCAGGACCTGAATGACAGGGGGAGCAGCAGGAGGGTCAGGACAGGAGGACTAAAAGGCGTCACCAGTAAGGCCAAAGGACACCCATAAGATACCGAGAATATGTTTTAGGCAGGTGTGGGGAAATTCTGCATGCTTTCAGAAATAGAAGGGTTAATATTTTATTTTTGTGAATTAACTAAATGAAGTGAATGAAGAAAAGAGAAATGTAAATCCCATCAATATTTGGTGTGACCTTTGCCCTTTGGAGGAGGAGTCCTGGAGGTGATGATCCGGCCCCCACAGATATAGTCCTGATCTCATCATCATCCAGTCTGTCTGGGATGACATGAAGAGACAGAAGGATTGGAGCAAGCAACATCCACAGAAGATCTGTGCTTAGTTCTCCAAGATGGCGGCGGGAACAACCTCCCTGCCCAGTTCTGCCAAATACTGTCTGCAAGTACCGAGAAGACCTGACGGAAGGCAAAGGGCAAAGGTCACAGCAAATATTGATGGGATTTACATTTCTCTTTTCTTCACATAATTTTATTAATTGACAAAAATAAACTATTAACCCATTTCCATCATATCTGACAGGAAGAATAATATGGTACTATTTATCCTAGCAAATTGGAACAGATGGACTGCATTATAAGCTGCAGGGCTCTGGTGGGCACCATTAGTGGATTGGAGGACTGCATTTTTGCCTGTTCCCATAACAGAATACCCCTGTGACCCCCTCCTCAGGATAGGTCAACAGTATCAGAGTGGTGGAGGTCTGACACCCGGACCCCACACCAATCCATTGTTGCAGGCAGCCTCCTGTGCTGGAACCTTGACAGGAGTTGGAAGCAGAAGACCCTGTCCACTGTAAGAGTGGCCATGCCAGAGTACTGCAGCTCTGCCCCTGCTCTCACATCTTTATCAATCTGATAGTGATAATTTATCCTGAGGATAAGTCACCATTATCAAAAAAGAAACCCTAGCCCAGAAAACCCTTATTGTGGAATCATGAACAAATTGTCAAAATCCTTCCAAAACTGCAGATTGTAAGTGGAATTGTAAAGCAAATATTTTCATTATTTCAGATATTGCTGATGTTTGCGCATTCCTGGCTTCAGATGACAGCAGATATATCACAGGAGCCAGTATAGAAGTGACAGGTAACAGTCTTCCACCATAGCCGTGCTCTCTGTTCTGTCAGTGACCTGACACTAACACCCTCTGTTATCAGAGCCTCCCATTCCCAAGACTTCTGAGTCGCACCACTTATACCCTGGAAGATCAGAAACAAACACCCAACTATTGTATTCTAAAAACACATCTCTTTAGGAAGGCTGATCACATTTCCTAATTTAATACTTTTACACTTAGGCTCCCCAAACTCACCCTCCTCTGTTCACCCCCTGTACAGTATCTCACAGGACATGATACTTTTATAAGTGTAATCTTGAATGTCCAGACACCTTGGATCGGCACATAAAAGGAAACCGACTGGTGACAGCTCATATGGCTTTATTTATGTGTGTAATGTTATCTCATAAAAATGGCTGGTCTACTGTACAGTGGGGAAAAAAAGTATTTAGTCAGCCACTAATTGTGCAAGTTCTCCCACTTATAAAGATGAGGCCGTCCTGTAATTGTCATCATAGGTAGACCTCAACTATGAGAGACAAAATGCGGAAACAAATCCAGAAAATCACATTGTCTGATTTTTTAAGAGTTTATTTGCAAATTATGGTGGAAAATAAGTATTTGGTCACCTACAAACAAGCAAGATTTCTGTCTCTCACAGACCTGTAACTTCTTCTTTAAGAGGCTCCTCTGTCCTCCACTCATTACCTGTAGTAATGGCTCCTGTGTGACATTGTTATCAGTATAAAAGACACCTGTCCACAACCTCAGTCACACTCCAAACTCCACTATGGTGAAGACCAAAGAGCTGTGGAAGGACCAGAAACAAAATGGTAGCCCTGCACCAGGCTGGGAAGACTGAATCTGCAATAGGCAAGCAGCTTGGTGTGAAGAAATCAACTGTGGGAGCAATAATTAGAAAATGGAAGACATACAAGACCACTGATAATCTCCCTCCATCAGGGGCTCCACGCAAGATCTCACCCCGTGGGGTCAAAATGATCACAAGAACGGTGAGCAAAAATCCCAGAACCACACGGGGGGACCTAGTGACTGACCTGCAGAAAGCTGGGACTAACGTAACAAAGGCTACCGTCAGTAACACACTACGCCGCCAGGGACTCAGATCCTGCAGTGCCAGACGTGTCCCCCTGCTTAAGCCAGTACATATCCAGGCCCGTCTGAAGTTTGCTAGAGAGCATCTGGATGTTCCAGAAGAGTATTGGGAGAATGTCATATGGTCAGATGAAACCAAAGTAGAACTGTTTGGTAGAAACACAACTCGTCGTGTTTGGAGGAGAGTGAATGCTGAGTAGCATCCAAAGAACACCAGACCTACTGTGAAGCATGGGGGGGGCAACATCATGCTATGGGGCTGTTTCTGTGCAAAGGGACCAGGACGACTGATCCGTGTACATGTAAGAATGAATGGGGCCATGTATGGTGAGATTCTGAGTGCGAACCTCCTTGCATCAGCAAGGGCATTGAAGATGAAACGTGGCTGGGTCTTTCAGCATGACAATGATCCCAAGCACACCGCCAGGACAACGAAGGAGCGGCTTCGTAAGAAGCATTTCAAGGTCCTGGAGTGGCCTAGCCAGTCTCCAGATCTCAACCCCATAGAAAACCTTTGGAGGGAGTTGAAAGTCCGTGTTGCCCAGCGACAGCCCCAAAACATCCCTGCTCTAGAGGAGATCTGCATGGAGGAATGGGCCAACATACCAGCAACAGTGTGTGCCAACCTTGTGAAGACTTATAGAAAATGTTTAACCTCTGTCATTGCCAACAAAGGATATAGAACAAAGGATTGAGATGAAATTTTGCTATTGACCAAATACTTATTTTCCACCATAATTGGCAAATAACTTCTTAAAAAATCAGACAATGTGATTTTCTGGATTTATTTTCTCATTTTGTCTCTCATAGTTGAGGTCTACCTATGATGACAATTACAGGCCGGCCTCATCTTTATAAGTGGGAGAACTTGCACAATTGGTGGCTGGCTAAATACTTTTTTTCCCTACTGTATAAGCACTTCCACCTCTTGTGTCCCCCCTTCTTTCACCTCGTTTCCCCCTTCTTCAACCTCTTGTGTCCCCCCCCTTCTTCTATCTCGTGTCCCCCCTTTTTCCACCTCTTGTGTCGCCCCTTTTTCCACCTCTTGTGTCGCCCCTTCTTCCACCTCTTGTGTCCCCCCTCCTTTTATCTCTTGTGTCCCCCCTTCTTCTGCCTTTTGTGTCACCCATCTTCTACCTCATAGATTGTAAGCTCTTGTGAGTAGGCCCTCCTATTGTGTGAGTTGATTTATTGCGCTGTAATGTCTCATTTTGTCTGTTCATGTCCTCTGATTGTGAAAGTGCTGCAGAATATGTTGGCGCTATATAAATAAAATTACTATTATTATTGGGATAAGAAGGGCAAGTAAGGGACCGTGTGCAGCTACTGACCCCTGCCCAATCTACACTTATTTGAGACGTACTCCCTGTATCTGCTGCTCTGTATTGCTTCAGCTTCCTGCTGATGGATTTTCAGAGCAGCCATGAGGATTTTACTTCCTTGCAGTCTTTTCTGCTCTTCACACTTAGTTCCTTGCAGTTTATAATTACTGTCATGGAAATCAGTATTCCATGCATGCCCACGGTCTCAGCATGCCCCATGCTTTACATTGCAGCTATGCTGTGCATAAGCATAGCCTTACCAGAAGTCTGTATATAGACGCCTGATTTCTATTACTGCAAGCATAGAAAGATTATACTATATACAACTAACCCAAAAGTGAAAAAAGAAGAAAATCGTGTAATTGCGGCAACAGACTAAGGGGAGGAGTCTTAGTGAGGGTGGAGCCTGATCACGTAATATGCCTGTCAGGATGTCCCATTACAAAGATTTTATATGAGATCTTCTCCTGTCTCCCCAGGTGGTCTGTACCTATGATTCTCGGTCTGAGTCCATGCCCTACTGAGATACAATCTCCAGTCATGGCCGCCACGTCTGCTAATTGTAACATTAATTGTACATAATTATAGAAGTGACAAAGATCTGATGATAAAATTTATTAAATATCACTTATATTTATACTTATATTAATCCTCTCCTGGAGTTTTGTGTTATTGAGTATGAGTGACCATCGGGGGAATCGGCATCTTACAAAAGCTGGAAAGCCACAGGTTGGAGACTAAAGAACTACATATATAAAATAGAAACTGAAACAACTCTGCAGCAGATCTACACTTTACACCTTCTATGTAGACCTATTTGTGTCCATGGTAACAGACTATATCTAAAACACTGTGTAGTCGGATCCTGTAGTTATATATTTCCTTCCAACTCTTTGCTTATTTTTTGCTTCCATACATTTGAGAGAGTCCTTACAGATATTCCTGCTTTATGTAGAATAACATTTATTTTGGTGCTATATAGGTGATTATCTCGCAGAAGTCTATAGCCGTAGATTACAGGGACAAGTGTCAAAATCACTGGACTTATTGATTAAAGGGGTTATCCAGTTTCTAAGATTGACGGCCTATCCTTAGGCCGAGGGACGCTGATTTTTTAATGGAAGGCACTTGGATCACACTCAAATGACATCTGAGTGCCCTCCATTCCTATGGGGAGTTCTGTCCCGTTCTGAAGGGATACGACCTGATCTATAATTATCAGATCAGGACCTGCAGAATAGCCTCACGCCAAGGCTAGACTTTATGCTCGGGTGGGAATCTGATTTAAATATAAGCTTCACCCTAAAGAAATGGCAGGACTGTTGCACAGAGATCGGCAGAAATAGCAGGTAGGTCACTTTAATAGAAATATCCCTGAAGGTGTCGGAGAGAGTATAGAGGGCTCCAGCTAAATTATGTTCTATATTCCCTTTGGCCTGTCCCATATGTTATAGGGGATATTCTGCTATTGGTGATGCTCCATATCTGGTGGACCTGCCTGCTGGTTAAACGATTCTGGACATCTCTCTACAGATTGCTACAGCGTGTTCCTGATTCTCCGGTTCTATTATCAGCACCCGTCTTCTTCCTTGGCTGCAAACCTTTAGGACCACGCCATTATTCTTATGTCAGCACATATCCATGTGGCAGCCAGATGGCAGACGACGGGTTTGTGATTATTGGAGGTGATAAGTCGGGTGAACAGGATCATGCTGTATGAGAAGATTAATGCCATTCTATCCGATACGATTTAATAACATCTGGTCTCCATGGGTTAATAGTTCCTACGCCCGGGCACGTCTTATTGTAGACCACTGTAACAATCAAGTGTAACCACCCATTATGTCCCCCATGCTGCTCCTCTCCCAAATATTCCCTGTTTAGTCTAGTTTACTCTTGTCTAGCATTTGCTTTGATCATGTTCTCTCTGACATGTTGTTTGTATCCTCATATCATCTGTTTCCGATACCGCTGACTTGAAGGTCATTTTCTTGTTTCTGTTCCTTTTCTTTTTGTTACCTTTGAACCTGTAATTATCAGATCAGAGGATCGGCGCCCGGCATGGACGGCACACTCGGTCATGTGCATATAGCCTTATCCTCTGTCCACAGATATGGCGGTGGCACATGCACACTACTGCTTCATTGTGATAACCGGCAAACATTGCTCATCCCCCTGACAGAGACCAAAAAATGTCCCTTTTG
Organism: Leptodactylus fallax; assembly: GCA_947044405.1. Taxonomy (NCBI): domain Eukaryota; kingdom Metazoa; phylum Chordata; class Amphibia; order Anura; family Leptodactylidae; genus Leptodactylus; species Leptodactylus fallax. The sequence continues at coordinate 528,766 of CAMRHE010000113.1, forward strand.
TCTCCTGTTGGGGTAGAAAGCATAAGCCTAGGTTTTTTGTTTTTTTTTACTGTACTGTGAAACCACAGTAAACTTTCCAATAAACCAAGCCATTACAAAAACCATATAACATAGCATACGTCATTATTGTCCTGGCGTCATGTGGGAGATAGGAGTGCGACGCGTGCCACAGAGATTCACGGGGGTTATCTCACAACCGTTTTATCCCTTAAGGCTACGGCCCCACGTTGCAGAAACACAGCTTTTTTTGTTGCGGTTTTTTTAGCCAAAGCCAGGAGTGGATTGAGCAGATGGTAGAAGTATAAGGGCATTCCTTTTGCAGCCATTCTTGGTTTTGGCTCAAAAAACCGCAACTAAATCTGCAACAAAAAAAGCCGCGTTTCCGCAACGTGGGGCCTCAGCCTTAAGGGGACATGTCACACTTCCTTTGTGTGATACGGACATGTTAAAGTGCCCTCCAGGCCCCTCTTGTGACATGTCCAGCACATAACATATGAACGTCACGTGTAGGACACAGAGACTTGCAGATTCCACCAGATTTGCCGGCTGTTCCGGGACTTTGGTAGCCCCCCTTATGTTGGGTGTTCCAGGAGTTGTCAAGTAGACTGTACGATTTTCCTCATTGTGATCAATGCACACAGTTCTATACACTGGTATACATTGTGCGACACAGGCCACCATATTTGACTATGACACAAAACAGCTGGTACAGGATGCCCATTCAGGGTCACATTTTACGGCAATGTATATTTTGTCAGAATACTGTGTGCAGAAAACGGTGGACTTAAGGTATAATGTGAATAAGGTCTATACAAAGACCACGAGAAAGACTGAAAATTCCTCCTCATTGTTTGCCTTGTATAAAAGGGGCGGGGCTTTCCAGCAGCGGCTGAAGCTTATGATTGGACAGTAACAGAAAGCAGCATGTAGTAGGCGGGAACTTCGAGTATCTCCCTGAGACGCCACTGATTGGTTCATCTCGTCCGGTGGGCGGGGTTTCCAGGCTTACCGCTACCAGGTCTCGGTAAAAACCTACCACCGCTCGCCGGAAGTGACGCATGACCGGAAGCAGGTAACATTTCCTGTTTTTCTGTGTCGGTTTTTATTTCCACCGAGCACCGGGGTTAACGTGACGTAAGTGATTGGGAATGCACATGGCGGCGCTAACTACAGTCTCTTTGCCATGTCTATGCCAGCGGTGGGCGCTTTGTGGCTGTTGTGGGACTACAATGTCCAGCATGCACTGTTATGGCTTGGACTGGTGAAGAAGTGTGAAATTCCATTGTGTAGCATGGGTCCCTGCGTGGAGGAGAGTGTACTGGGGCTGGTTTATCCACGACAGCCTGGGAGTTGTAGTTCCACAACATATGGAAGCCTTCTGCCTAGGTGTAGGAGTATGCTGGGACTTGTAGTTCTATAGCATACAAAGGCCACATGGTTTGCCATCTGCACATGAGGGGGGGGGGAGCAGGACTAATAAACCATGATGGCTGGGGCCCCCCATCCACGCTGTACATTGGGAGCACGGCAATGTGTGTGTACAGAGACCTAATACTTCTCACAGCTGAAGCTTTGTTACCGTATAGATAGTCTGTACTTTAGGCTAGTATATATTATCTGCACTAATACATTGTAACAAACTATAAGGACAGAAGATGGATTTGTGCTGCTAATGTCCATAGAGGATTGACTAGACTGGTTGCAGTTGTAACAAACCCTCAGCTGTAAGCTCCACATAGATTAGAATGGGTTATGGATGTCAATAAGAATGAGTGCATTCACTGACAACAAGCAAAGTTCCTGGATACGGTGGGACGTGGAAGTAGATGGGGTATTAGGAAGGTGCTTCTCGGCCTTTTGGCTAAGATTAAGTGTAGTATCTGTTCTTATCAGCACCAGTTAGTAATTGGCTCCTCCAGCGGTGGTGTCCCACTGTAGGGAGCCAACAGAACGCTGGGAACGTATCCAGAGAACCACACCAGGGGTTTAAGGGGCCCCTGGGATTGATGCCATGAGGCCAGGTTGTGCTTTGAAGGACTCAAAGTGCAAGTGCCTCGGGGGTACGGTGGCCCCTGAGGGGCTAAAACTGTGGGAACCTCACTGAGTGTGGCACATTGCACAAAGCCCTTTTAACGCTTTTGTAGCACTCGCCCTTATCCCTGGTCTTACCAGCATGGGTCATTTTTATAGATCCAGCGGATAGACCAGGCTTGGATACAGACACACTATCCACTTATTCATGATTTTTTTTATGTATGTCACGTCACCGTTTGTCACTGTGTGGATGTAGGGGTGCGGAAGCCCTTTTGGGTCCCTCCCGAAGTCTAGGGCTTGGAGTTGTGTGGCCAAATGGGCTCCCTCCTTCCTTGTACCTGGTCCACTTCTGCTTTTGTGGTGGTGGACACAGTTACAGGCTCAGGTAGTACTCTAGGGGTGAGAGCCCTTGAGGAAACCAGAGCATGTAAGCCTATCTGCTTCGGCAGTGGGCAGTTGTAGTCCGAGGTATCTTGGTGCCTTTAGGTCCAGAGGTCTGGGAGAAGTTCGGGAGCCCATTCTCTTTTGAGATGGATTTTTCAATAGAAGCATCCCTTGCAGGTTTTTTTCCCACTTTTTTCGTGCACTGGGTGTTAAGTTGGCACCGTTTTTTTTTTGTTTTTTTTCCAAGATGGCGCCGCTGGAGTGGCTGCCTATCACAGTAGCTCTGAGACTCTATATCTTAGTTTTCTTTCTATGTCTCGTTTTTTACCTCTCTACTTAAGGACTTTGCACTATGAAGAAACACACACAAAGACTTGGACCCTTGTGATACTTTTTTTTTGTTTTTTATCTGTCTTTTTGTTCTGCTTGAAAATGGGATCTTTTGTGTATGCAGACAATTCCTTTGTCTATACAAGAGAGGAAATTCTGCAGCTCAGAGGCACAGCAGGGCGGCATACCATCTGGTCACACATCCCCCGCGAGCTTTGGAGAAAGAAAAAGCGGGTGAGGGGATGCAGAGCTGGTACTCTTCAGAGGATTAAAAAGAGGCGTTACCGACCAGCTGTTCCCTCCATCATTATGGGCAATGTGAGATCTCTTGCAAACAAGATGGATGAACTAACAGCGCTCACCAGGCATCATCAGGAGTTTCGGGCGTGCAGCATGATGCTACTTACAGAGACTTGGCTCACTGAAGTTACTCCTGACCCTCTGGTCTCCTTGGATGGTTTTAAACTCCTTCGGGCAGACAGGACACGGGAGAGCGGTAAGAGGAAAGGAGGAGGGCTGGCAATGTTTGTGAATAATAGATGGTGTAATCCTAGGCACATTGTGATTAAGGAGCAAACTTGCTGTGAGGACATTGAACTATTAGCTGTGAGCATGAGACCTTTCTACCTACCAAGGGAACTATCACATGTCATCGTGATAGCTGCATATGTCCCCCCCCCCTCTGCGAAAGCTGACGCTGCCTGCGAGGTCCTACAAGCCACGCTGAGCCAGTTACAGTCTCAGCACCCCCAGGCCCTCTTTCTTCTGTCGGGTGATTTCAACCATGCCTCTCCATCATCCACACTGCCCAGTTTCACACAGTATGTAACCTGCCACACAAGAGACAACAAAACACTGGACTTGTTCTTTGCCAACGTGAGGGAGGCATATAACTCATCAGCCCTACCGCCCCTGGGAAGATCGGATCACAACCTAGTACATCTCCGACCTGTGTACAAGCCACTTGTACGTAGAGAACCAGCTGTCACCCGCACAGTGAGGATATGGTCCGAGGAGAGTGATGAGGCTCTGAGGGATTGTTTTGACACAACCGCATGGGAAGTGCTGCAGGATTCTTATGGAGAAGACATAGAAGGACTCACACACTGCATAACAGACTACATTAATTTTTGTGTGGACAACACAGCACCCACAAAAGTGGTGAGGTGCTTCTCCAACAACAAACCATGGACTAACTCTGATATAAAAACACTACTTAAGGAGAAAAAGATGGCATTCAGGACAAGAGATAAGGAGGGGGTTGGGGGAAGTACAAAAGGAGCTGAGGCATCTAATCAGGCAAGGAAAAGCCAGTTATAAAGAAAAAATGGAAAAGCAAATGGAAAGAAAAGACATAAGGGGGGTCTGGGAGGGGGCTTAAGTCAATTTTGGGTCATAAACAGTCTGTCTGCCAGATTGAGGCAGATGTTAATTGGCTTAATGAACTAAACCTATTCTTCAACAGATTTGATCACACACCAGCTCCTCCCACCCCAGTATGTCCTTCAGCTCCCCCCACCACAATGACTTCACCCCATTCACCCCATGCGGCCACTTCCCAACAGACCAGTAAATCCAGAAATCCGTCTTTATCTGACCACAGTCTGACCTTCACACGGGCCCAGGTGAGGAAGGAGATGCAAAAGATCAAGGCGAGGAAAGCCGCAGGGCCAGATGACATCAGTGCAAGGCTAATTAAGACTTGTGGGGACCAGCTGTGTGGTATAATTACATATATGTATAATATGAGCCTGAGGCAGGAAATAGTCCCTGAATTATGGAAATCTTCTTGTGTGGTACCAATTCCAAAGAAACCTCACCCTATGGACCTCAACGACTACAGACCTGTAGCACTGACATCCCACCTGATGAAGATCTTAGAGAGATTGGTTCTCACACATCTCCGCCCTCTAGTGAGCCCCGCTATGGACCCTCTCCAGTTTGCTTATCGGCCGGGCATTGGGGTAGATGATGCCATCATCCACCTTCTGCACAGGGCTCTGTCTCACCTGGAAAAACCAGGGAACACGGTGAGAATAATGTTCTTTGATTTCTCCAGTGCTTTTAACACCATACAGCCCAGGTTACTGAGAGACAAGCTGGGCCTTGCTGGAGTGGACCACCACCTCTCCAACTGGATCCTAGACTACCTCACAAATCGACCTCAATACGTGAGAGCCCAAGACTGTGTGTCAGGTACCGTGATCTGTAATACGGGGGCACCTCAGGGTACGGTTCTCGCCCCTTTCCTCTTCACACTGTACACTGCAGATTTTAGGTGCAACTCATCCAGCTGCTACCTACAGAAGTATTCTAACGACTCTGCAATAGTAGGCCTCATCACAGACGATGATGACAGGGAGTACAGAGAACTGAACCAGGATTTTGTGGACTGGTGCCACCGGAACCACCTGAAGATTAACGCGGGGAAGACCAAGGAGATAGTGGTGGACTTCCGTAAAGGCAGATGCCCTCCAAAACCAGTGGACATCCTGGGGACAGGCATCGAGATTGTGAACACCTATAAGTACCTGGGTTTGCTCCTTAATAATAAGCTGGACTGGGCAGATCATATGGAGGCCCTGTACAGGAAGGGCCACAGCAGGCTCAACCTGCTTAGGAAACTGAGAGCCTTTGGAATCCGGGGGGCACTTCTTAGGACTTTCTTCAACTCGGTAGTGGCATCAGCCATCTTCTTTGGAGTGGCCTGCTGGGGGAGCAGTATATCAACCAGGGACAGAAATAAACTTGACAAGCTGATTAGAAGGGCCAGCTCTGTCCTGGGGAGCCCACTGGACCCAGTGCAGGTGGTGGGTGACAGAAGGATACTGCCCGTGGTGAGCTCCATGCGGGAGAATAACTCCCATCCCATGCATGAGACTGTGATCGCGCTGGGCAGTACTGTCAGTGACCGACTGCTCCACCCTAGGTGTGAGAAGGAGCGCTATCGGAAGTCTTTCCTCCCCACCGCGGTTAGGCTGTACAACCAACACCGACCTAAGCAGAGATCATTACACACAGAGAACTGAAATATCTCTCTGCCTGTTATATCCCCCCCCCCCCCCTGCTACGCCCTATCTGTCTGTCTGCTATCAATGTAATGCCTCTCACCTTGGAACATTCCTGTACATGTTGTTTTGTATTTGTATCTGCTTATCTTTGCTGCTGTAACACACTGAATTTCCCCATTGTGGGACTATTAAAGGACTATTATTATTTTGGGCACCTTCAATAAAAAAAAAAAAAAAATTAGGAAGGTGCAGGGATTGCTCTGGATGATAACTCAAAAATAACCGGCAATATCCTGGTATACCCCCTGCCAATGCAGCACCGCCACTGGGCTTGTTGACTTGTGCAGTGTGGATCTGCCGTACAGATAGGTCAGGCTGCAGCAGTCACATGTGTATCTTCCTTGCCATATCTTATTTCCCCTTTATGTACTGCTGATCTTCCCATTTAGGAGATTTGGACTCTTCTATAAGTTTTTTTTGTTTAGTTTTTTTCTTCTTTTACAGACCGGCTAGCGACACAATGGCAACTCCAGTGAGTGCGCAGTGCTCCAGTAAGACCTGGGAGCTCAGTCTGTACGAGCTGCACCGCACACCGCAGGTAGGTCACTGGTGGTAGAGAATTGTTGGTTCTTGTATGCCGTGTTATGGTCAGTTAATGGTCACATTGTGTCTGCAGGAAGCCATCATGGATGGTACAGAGATCGCAGTGTCGCCTCGGAGCCTCCACAGTGAGCTCATGTGCCCCATTTGCTTGGACATGCTGAAGAACACAATGACAACCAAAGAATGTCTGCACCGCTTCTGCTCAGACTGTATTGTCACCGCACTGCGCAGCGGGGTCAGTATTATGGCAGCATCGTGCAGTATAGTCATAGACACCATTCTAGTAGGGTGAAGACTTACTGGACCACAAGGCTCCTTGGCTTACCATTACATTGGATTATGTGCAACAGCACTTTCTGAGACCCTTCCTAGCATACCTTGGATACTCCATAAATATCTGATAGGTGGTGGTTCTGGTGCTAGGACTCCTACTGATAGAGAGACTTGTCTCAGCTTATTTTGTAAATCAGTATAGAACAGAGATTGTAGCTGCCTCTCCTTCTTTCCCCTTGTGCCTAGGTTCTGCTGGTCTGAAATATATCATATGTATTGTAGGACTCTTTCCTGTTTTTATCAGATGATCTCCAGCTAACCTGATACATGGGAAATTTCTGCACCTCTTAGTATTTATGGGGCTTCCGTTGGCTGCGATGGGACTGTAATGTGACTTTCCAATTTTCCATAAACATTTAACACAAGCTGGATAATCTATAGTAAATGAACCTGGTGTCTGCTTTTGAGTCACTGGTATTCTCTGCTTTCATCTAAGATGGCTGCTAGCTTTTCAGACTACCTTACCCACGTTGTTGAGACTTTCCTTGTGTCTGTGTCCTTCCTGCCTGTGTTTCATAACCAAAGACCTGAGATGACTTTTACTTTTTTTGTCCAGGAACAAGGAATGTCCCACGTGCAGAAAGAAGCTGGTCTCTAAACGCTCCCTCCGCCCAGACCCAAATTTCGATGCTTTAATTTCCAAGATCTACCCCAGCAGAGATGAGTATGAGGCACATCAGGACCGAGTCCTTGCCAAGCTAAGTCGGCTCCACAACCAGCAGGCTCTGAGCAGCAGCATCGAGGAAGGCCTGAAAATGCAAGCCATGAACAGGTGGGGGCATCGTGACCTGAACAGGAGAGCTCAGAGGGGGCCTTTATAACATTCTTCCCTTCTGTATTAGGGCGCAGCGAGTGCGGAAACACCAGCAAGAATCAGACAACACAACATTCAGTGGTGGAGAAGACAACTGTGACAGCCGCTCACATGTCAGCAATCCATCTGTGCACAGCAACCAGGAGGCAGGGCCCAGCCGCAAGAGATCCCGGGCCTCTGAGGATTCTGGGGCAGAACCAGACATGTCACACGAGGGTGGAGTGAGGAGTCCAGATCCACAAGGAGTAGGCGAAGCTGGCAGTGAGATTGAGCTGGTGTTTAGGGCCCACCCTCTGCTGGTAGAGAAGGATGGCTACAGCCAAACCAGGTGATGTGAAGGGGTTCTACCTGTCCGCCTCAGGGTTTACTGTAGGAGGACTTGGCTCAGATTTGTAGGTTTTGACTACTACTCCTTCCTCCAGGTTTGTAAAGACCACAGCGAACGCCACAGTGGATCATCTTTCCAAGTATCTGGCTCTTCGCATCGCCTTAGAGGAGCAAGCTCAGAGAGGAGGAGCAGACGGAGTGACTCTGGGGGAGGTCAGCGAGAAGCAGTATACGATATATATCTGTGCGGGGGCTGCAGGAGGACAGTACACAGTGAGTACATTCTGTATAGGAAGGTTGTGTAGATTTCTGAGCACAGCATGTTGCATCCAGAGTTCAGACCAACCAGTACGCCTGCTACACTGTGTCCTCTCCAGTCACAGTTAAAGACCAATAGTGTGTGTGTGAGCTGAATATGCATGAGCACAGTAATAAACTTTTTTTTTCCTCACCCCACAGACTCTGAACGGTTCATTAACACTTGAGCTGGTTAATGAGAAATACTGGAAGGTGAGCAAACCCCTGGAGCTGTACTATGCCCCTACCAAGGAGCAGAAGTAGGAGGCGACTCTCAGGCCTTGAGGGGCGATGGACTGGAAAAAGTGACAAATAATAAGACTGATATTTCTACTGTGTGTGTGAAGGCCGCAGGGAAATGTGGGAGCATTCAACATATGGGGGAGCGACCTGTGATAAATGGACGCTAACATTGTGGAGTCACCCCTTTACCCCCTGCTGCACAGTGACGTTGTACGGGCGAGGGTGTGACTGACACCATTTCAGCCACCCCTGGAGAAGGAGCACAATGAAGCAGAGCGACGTGATGGACCCCGCCATGCTGTGTCATCGGCAGGATCCTACCCTGCAGCAGCTTTGCTTCCCCAATCTACATAATACATGTCAATCCAGCGCTCGCCTGAGCATCCAACACCCGTTACACTTGTATTATCATCCTCATCCCATGTGCTCCTTGGTTTTTTTTTTTGTGTGGGATCGCATTAATTTATATGACATATTCTATATTCTGCTGGTATTTTCCTAAGATTGTAATAGTTTTATACTAGAAACTTTACTTTTTAGAATTTTCTCTGCTTTTTTTTTTTTTTGTGTTTAGGAAAACAAGCGGCAGCAGCAATATATACTTTCTCTACTGAGTCTATAACTTGTGTCTTCTTCAGAAGATGAGGGGCTTTTTTCTGTGTTTTCTTACACCTAGCAGGGTATAAACATGAGTACCAAAGCATCTACCCCAGCCTCGCCCCGCTGCTTTTGTGTGTATAGCAGTATATGGTGTTCATGATCCCTTGCCTCTGCCTGTCAGGTCATGCTGGTAGTTGTAGTTTTGAAATAGCTGGAGGCCACTGCCTTATATTTAAAGATATCACTTCCCCTTAAACCAGAAGTGCACAACCTGTGACCCAGATCCCACGAGCAGCCACCAAGGATCTGGATACAAAAATGTTTTTGTCTGTGTGTAGCTGCTCTGGTTTAGCTTACGTATCAGAGAGAAGTGTCAAAGTTCAGCATACAATGGTGCACTGTGTATAGCCTGCTCTGAATTTTCCTATATATGAGGAGAATGAGGCCTTTTGACCCATTTGCCATTTACAGAAGGGAATATATAAGAGGTAACCTCAATAGATACAAGAAAGTCCTTTGCAGTTCATGGTCATGGCTAGACTGCTATCACAACATCCACAGAGGGAAATCAGCAAGACCGGCGTCTTGTACGCTGACCTTTATCCTCTGTGCAGTCAGAAGATGCACTTGATTAAAGAGGAGGTGTAAGCCTTGGCAAACAGCATAAGTTAGGATAAATGAGGTGCACTTGTTAGAAAAGTGGTGGGGCCACTGCAAAAACAACACGTGCAAATCCGAACTTTGACTTTTATGCCAAAAAGAAGTTTAACATAATACTGAATTTCCCCCATAATCTTTTAACATTAGGTTCACACCTGTGCGTGTCATTCTGTTCTTTTGGTCTGTCGGAAGACCGGTCGAATGGAAAAACGGACACTGTCAGATCCATGCTATGACTGACACAGAGCCAGACTCAAGGCGCCCCATTGCCAATAATAGAGTTATTCAGGTGTCCGTTTTAATAACGGAAACCACTGGACAAAAATGTCAAACTTGCAGGACTTTTCATCCTGAGATTTCCAAGCCACATGACCACAGAGTCTCCAACTGAAGACTCCAACACAGATGTGAACCCAGCTGGAAGTGTACCTCAGTTTTTGGATGCCTTTTCAGGCTAAGCTGCTATGTGTGTACGTGATGAATATCACATTCTGGGCATTATACTTGCATTTTTAGCAGTTTTTGCCTGTCTCTAATTCTCCCTCTCCCTGAGCTGGTAGGTGGAGACCAGCTGATATGATGTCTCCCATAGACAGCACATGGATAAAAACTAGATATTATGATCACTAACTCCCACTCACATAGAAACACTGTGAAGGACATTAATACTGAGTACTAGTGAAGTAAATAAAGCACTTGGGGTGAGATAGAAAACCTATTAGCTTCAGCACCATGCCTGTGCCTCTGGCTTCTCTCACTCCATCCCCAAAACATGCTTAGTGGAGAAGAAGGGGACCCCCATGCCCTGCTAAGTGACAGGCCAGGAACCTGAACCTATCACACACTCATGGCATATACTTCATATGCCATAAATGTCTCAAGATAATATTCCTTTAAGACTGTTTCTGTCTGACAATGTGGCTTGCTTGTGCCCCCATGTTACACAATAATGAAGGATTATTATGGGTTTTTTTTTCTTTATTAGTGACCGATTCATCAATTTAACTTAAGAACATGACAAGACATTGTATACAAATCCAGAGAGACGGAGCAGCAGCGAGAGGTTAGTGTAGATCCTATGATACAGCGAGACAATCCAGAAACACAGATGTCTCAGAAGTTTGGTTTGTGTTTCTTCAGCTCAACCATCAGATGATGGAGATTTATTAGTTCTGAGCAAACCGGTAGATTCCTAAGTGGGGGCTGGGAAAGGATCTTATGGAACCGGTGGTAATACTGGATCAACTGTGTGAGCGCCCCCTGCCAGATAGAAACAGAATTGGTAAGCCCTGGATTTGTTTTCCTTAGGAGGATATGCTGTAATGCTCAGACCTGCTCAATCTCGCAGGAGGACACAATACTGTAAAAGATGTTCTGCCATTGATGAAAGTATTTACAGCAGCACAGAGTATTTATCGGGTCTACATCTTACCCGTATTGTGCTGGGTAAGGGGGTCTACATCTTACCCGTATTGTGTTGGGTAAGGGGGTCTACATCTTACCCGTATTGTGCAGGGTACGGGGTCTACATCTTACCCGTATTGTGCTGGGTACGGGGGTCTACATCTTACCCGTATTGTGTTGGGTAAGGGGGTCTACATCTTACCCGTACTGTGCTGGGTACGGGGTCTACATCTTACCCGTATTGTGCTGGGTAAGGGGGTCTACATCTTGCCCTTATTGTGCTGGGTACGGGGTCTACATCTTACCCGTATTGTGCTGGGTAAGGGGGTCTACATCTTACCCGTATTGTGCTGGGTAAGGGGGTCTACATCTTACCCGTATTGTGCTGGGTACGGGGTCTACATCTTACCCGTATTGTGCTGGGTAAGGGGGTCTACATCTTACCCGTATTGTGCTGGGTACGGGGTCTACATCTTACCCGTATTGTGCTGGGTAAGGGGGTCTACATCTTACCCGTATTGTGCTGGGTAAGGGGTCTACATCTTACCCGTACTGTGCTGGGTACGGGGGTCTACATCTTACCCGTAATGTGCTGGGTACGGGGTCTACATCTTACCCGTATTGTGCTGGGTACGGGGTCTACATCTTACCCGTATTGTGCTGGGTAAGGGGGTCTACATCTTACCCGTATTGTGCTGGGTACGGGGTCTACATCTTACCCGTATTGTGCTGGGTACGGGGTCTACATCTTACCCGTATTGTGCTGGGTAAGGGGGTCTACATCTTGCCCTTATTGTGCTGGGTACGGGGTCTACATCTTACCCGTATTGTGCTGGGTAAGGGGGTCTACATCTTACCCGTATTGTGCTGGGTACGGGGTCTACATCTTACCCGTATTGTGCTGGGTAAGGGGGTCTACATCTTACCCGTATTGTGCTGGGTACGGGGTCTACATCTTACCCGTATTGTGCTGGGTACGGGGGTCTACATCTTACCCGTATTGTGCTGGGTAAGGGGGTCTACATCTTACCCGTAATGTGCTGGGTACGGGGTCTACATCTTACCCGTATTTTGCTGGGTAAGGGGGTCTACATCTTACCCGTATTGTGCTGGGTACGGGAGTGTACATCTTACCCGTATTGTGCTGGGTACGGGGTCTACATCTTGCCCTTATTGTGCTGGGTACGGGGTCTACATCTTACCCGTATTGTGCTGGGTACGGGGGTCTACATCTTACCCGTACTGTGCTGGGTACGGGGGTCTACATCTTGCCCGTACTGTGCTGGGTACGGGGTCTACATCTTACCCGTATTGTGCTGGGTACGGGGGTCTACATCTTACCCGTATTGTGCTGGGTACGGGGGTCTACATCTTACCCGTATTGTGCTGGGTAAGGGGGTCTACATCTTACCCGTATTGTGCTGGGTAAGGGGGTCTACATCTTACCTGTATTGTGCTGGGTACGGGGTCTACATCTTACCTGTATTGTGCTGGGTACGGGGTCTACATTTTACCCGTATTGTGCTGGGTACGGGGTCTACATCTTACCTGTATTATGCTGGTGCCATTTTTGAAGTTGGTGAACGACCTCATGACATCCTGACTCAGTGTCTCCACCGCCTGCTTCCACGTGGAAGAGAAGCCACGGACCAGCAGAGCCACACGAGCTATATAAAAAGAAAAAAAAAAAACGGAAATGGGTCAAGAGTGGAGTCACTCCTAATACATCACAGGTAGTAGGGTATGGCTCACCTTCCTCGCTCCGGAGCCGGTCCTGCTGCCCCTTCTCAATAAGAGCTTCAGATTCTTTTACAAAAGCGATCATCCCCCCAAAGGATGGAGACAGGATCTCTTCTATAAACTCCTAATGTAGAAATGCTACGTCAGCTGTATGCCATTAAAGACGACCTTTCATGTCCTCAGAGATGTGCAGCATACTGTCCTGATATGTGCCCCATTGCTGAAAATAACGGCACCGATATCTCCGGCACCTGGGTGCATAGCGGGAAAGCTGACAGAGTGCTGAATTCAGCACAGTTGGCTTTCTAGCAGTATATAATACCGCACATCTCTAAAGACATGAAAGGTTCTCCTTAAGCAAAGTGCAGTAAAGCGATGTGGTCACTGACCTGTGTCCGAGCTGTCAGAAGCTGCTGGAAACTTTCCACCTCTTTACTGTCAGAAGACGCCCGCTCCTTTAAAAGAACCACAAGAAAAGCAATGAAGGATGGAGGAGTCATATAGAGACGAGATATATTAACCCACCACTCACCATTAGGACACTGAGCATCATATCGTAATTATTGATTAGGAAGATGAGCTGCTCCTTCCTGGATGAGAACTCGGCAGCCATTCTCAGGACAAAGTTCTCCACCTCCACCTGAAATAACAGCACACGAGAAACTGGAGAAGACCGAAAAAAATAAAGGAAATAATGTACAAGAGCCATAGTCACCCACTTATGACCAAGTCATGAGGGAGTCTACAAGGCTGACCAGTTACATGCACTGGGCGCTTCCAGTTTCTCCTGACCAGCGGCTGTTCTCCCCTTGTCTGTAGCATGAGTGTTCTCATATGGCAATCCATATACTGTGTATATGTCCTGTATGTGTGGGCCACACTCATGGCCTTTGCGCTCTGCTATTTCTTTGTTATAATATTCACATCATACGCACAGCCCTACATAAAGATACCTGAAGCTGCCCCAGGAGGACATTTGTCTTCTCATTTGGAAATGTCTGGTTTATGCTGACAATAGCTGATGAGAACTCTGCGTAACGTCGGGTTATCTGCAAAGGAGAAAAAGAAAGTGAATTTCACCTACGTAGAAGTTATATAGAACAAGTGTATAGCAACACCACTCTGTAGTTTATATATATTGAAATAATCTATATAGAAAGTAGGAAATCCTTATATATACATTACTTATCTGTACTGATCCTGAGTTACATCCTGTATTATACTCCAGAGCTGCGCTCACTATTCTGCTGGTACAGTCACTGTGTACATACATTACATTACTTATCCTGTACTGATCCTGAGTTACATCCTGTATTATACTCCAGAGCTGCGCTCACTATTCTGCTGGTGCAGTCACTGTGTACATACATTACATTACTTATCCTGTACTGATCCTGAGTTACATCCTGTATTATACTCCAGAGCTGCACTCACTATTCTGCTGGTGCAGTCACTGTGTACATACATTACTTATCCTGTACTGATCCTGAGTTACATCCTGTATTATACTCCAGAGCTGCGCTCACTATTCTGCTGGTGCAGTCACTGTGTACATACATTACATTACTTATCCTGTACTGATCCTGAGTTACATCCTGTATTATACTCCAGAGCTGCGCTCACTATTCTGCTGGTGCAGTCACTGTGTACATACATTACATTACTTATCCTGTACTGATCCTGAGTTATATCCTGTATTATACTCCAGAGCTGCGCTCACTATTCTGCTGGTGCAGTCACTGTGTACATACATTACATTACTTATCCTGTACTGATCCTGCGTTACATCCTGTATTATACTCCAGAGCTGCACTCACTATTCTGCTGGTGCAGTCACTGTGTACATACATTACATTACTTATCCTGTACTGATCCTGAGTTACATCCTGTATTATACTCCAGAGCTGCGCTCACTATTCTGCTGGTACAGTCACTGTGTACATACATTACATTACTTATCCTGTACTGATCCTGAGTTACATCCTCTATTATACTCCAGAGCTGCACTCACTATTCTGCTGGTGCAGTCACTGTGTACATACATTACATTACTTATCCTGTACTGATCCTGACTTACATCCTGTATTATACTCCAGAGCTGCACTCACTATTCTGCTGGTGCAGTCACTGTGTACATACATTACATTACTTATCCTGTACTGATCCTGAGTTACATCCTGTATTATACTCCAGAGCTGCACTCACTATTCTGCTGGTGCAGTCACTGTGTACATACATTACATTACTTATCCTGTACTGATCCTGAGTTACATCCTGTATTATACTCCAGAGCTGCACTCACTATTCTGCTGGTACAGTCACTGTGTACATACATTACATTACTTATCCTGTACTGATCCTGAGTTACATCCTGTATTATACTCCAGAGCTGCACTCACTATTCTGCTGGTGCAGTCACTGTGTACATACATTACTTATCCTGTACTGATCCTGAGTTACATCCTGTATTATACTCCAGAGCTGCGCTCACTATTCTGCTGGTGCAGTCACTGTGTACATACATTACTTATCCTGTACTGATCCTGCGTTACATCCTGTATTATACTCCAGAGCTGCGCTCACTATTCTGCTGGTGCAGTCACTGTGTACATACATTACATTACTTATCCTGTACTGATCCTGCGTTACATCCTGTATTATACTCCAGAGCTGCACTCACTATTCTGCTGGTGCAGTCACTGTGTACATACATTACATTACTTATCCTGTACTGATCCTGAGTTACATCCTGTATTATACTCCAGAGCTGCACTCACTATTCTGCTGGTGCAGTCACTGTGTACATACATTACATTACTTATCCTGTACTGATCCTGACTTACATCCTGTATTATACTCCAGAGCTGCACTCACTATTCTGCTGGTGCAGTCACTGTGTACATACATTACATTACTTATCCTGTACTGATCCTGAGTTACATCCTGTATTATACTCCAGAGCTGCACTCACTATTCTGCTGGTGCAGTCACTGTGTACATACATTACATTACTTATCCTGTACTGATCCTGAGTTACATCCTGTATTATACTCCAGAGCTGCACTCACTATTCTGCTGGTACAGTCACTGTGTACATACATTACATTACTTATCCTGTACTGATCCTGAGTTACATCCTGTATTATACTCCAGAGCTGCACTCACTATTCTGCTGGTGCAGTCACTGTGTACATACATTACTTATCCTGTACTGATCCTGAGTTACATCCTGTATTATACTCCAGAGCTGCGCTCACTATTCTGCTGGTACAGTCACTGTGTACATACATTACATTACTTATCCTGTACTGATCCTGAGTTACATCCTGTATTATACTCCAGAGCTACGCTCACTATTCTGCTGGTGCAGTCACTGTGTACATACATTACATTACTTATCCTGTACTGATCCTGAGTTACATCCTGTATTATACTCCAGAGCTGCGCTCACTATTCTGCTGGTGCAGTCACTGTGTACATACATTACATTACTTATCCTGTACTGATCCTGAGTTACATCCTGTATTATACTCCAGAGCTGCACTCACTATTCTGTTGAACTGTTGTACAGGTGCATCTCAGTAAATTAGAATATCTCTGGAACGTTCCATCATTTCAGTAATTCAGTAATACAATCCATAATCAGCGTCTTCCATGATTGTGTGTCCTACTGAACCAGACTGAGGGACCATTTAAAGGCTTAGGAAACCTTGGCAGGTGACACTGAATTTACAAGACTGAACTGAACTTACAATATTCTCATTTTCTTAGATTTGGGTTTTCATTCCCTGTAATCCATAATCAACATTTACAGAAATAAAACACTTGAAATAGAAGACTCTGTGTGTAAAGAATCTAGAAAATATAGGAGGTCACTTTATTAATTTAATTACTGAAAGAAATAAACGTTTCAAAGATATTCTAATTTATTGAGATGCGCCTGTATATCCCATATAATCTATACACAATGATAACAGAATCTTACATAGTGCGGTCTTGTGTCCAGAGTCCCCAGTCTCTGAGGGTCTGTGTTTCGGATGCTCTGTATATTTAGCTCCAAGATATACTGGAATCGGGGCCACAACATGTCCAGCAGAGCGTCCCAGTACCTGTTACAGGACAGCACAATAGTAAGTACTGGCAGCAGGTCAGTGTCCATTATAACTTATATCTCTAGTCTTCCCTCCTCTTCTACTGTCTGTATATTATAAGCGGGCAGAGGAGTAACACATGTCTGCAGGATCTGACTACACTGGATTTGTTTACAGTCTGTTACCATGGAGACACATAGTTCTACATAGAGGCTGTGTACACAAAGCAGACTATTTATAAAGTTGCTTCATTTTTCATACTAGATGTATGTTGCATTACTGTTCACACCCTCTTAGGGTACGTTCACAAGTAGGAATTTGCCGTGGGTTTGGGGGTGGATTTTGCCCCCAAATCTGCAGTAAATTCCGCCCCAATTCTGCCTCTCATTGCTTTTAATGGGAGGCAGAGATTGCAGCAGGACATTGAAAAAATTAGCTTCCTGCTCGGTGGCGGAAATTGAAGAAGGATTTTTCTTCATTTTTCACCGCGTGAACTTACCCTAAATATCCATCTTATAAATAAGATATAGCAAGCACGTCTTACTTGTCTATGGCAGGGATATCCCTCCTCTGGGCTATGCCCTTGAAACGCAGCACAATGTGAATACACAGGAAGATGGCGATGCTGTCGTAGCAGTCGGACACGTAGGAGTCAATGTGCTTCTGTAGGTGGAGAATGAGACATGTCAGTATTACAAGACACAAGTGGAGCAGCCGTACACAGCAGCCAATCAGATTCCAGCTCTCATTCTTTTAGGGCACCTGATTGGCTGCTGTAGTTGTTCTGATGAAGGATCAGGGGATCGGCATCAACTCACCAGGAACATTGATAAACTCCGGCCCATCACTGCATTGAACAACTCCTGAGCTGCCGAGCCGCTGACCAGGAAGAAGTCCGACAGGAAGAGGAATTCCCGGCAGCTGTTATCCAGGAGGGCGTAGTGCTGACTGCGGAAGAGGGACTCGAAGGGGTACTGGGGAGACAGGAGAGGGTGACGGAAACTTATCAAAAGAACACCCCCCCATAAAGTTACTGCTGCTACCATGGACCCGTGTACACACCAGCAATCATGGCGCTAACTCCATTATATGTCAATATGTCTCACTCAAATCCAACTAGGGAAGATGGTTCCTATCAGACAGTATGTTGAGGATAAAGTGGCTTTCAAGCAGCATGGTGGATTTGTAGAATTTTGTAGGATTAGATCATTCGGTTGCGTCTGTAATGACGTTGCTGTACTGGGCTGAGGTACGCTTTCTAGATATCAGGCCGTCACTGTTGCCTCATTATGTGTCCCCTGCATTGAACAACCAATGATCCTGCCACTTACCCTGACGTCGCCTCTCTGCGCTGTGTGCGGTACGATGATCGGACCTTCCAGCTCAGTCGGGCTAATGATAGCCGCTCTGTTACCGACGGTGAACACCGTGTTCTTATTCCGTAAAGCCGGCTTAGAGAAGAAGCGTACCTCAGGGTTAAGGAAAATAAAAGGACAACCCATCCCAATGGGACAATGGAAACATGAGAGGGTGAACAATATAACTAATATGGAGGAGGTCCAGGGAAAATGAATTATTTTATATTTATATCATTATTTTAATATCTTCTGTTTTCATTTTGTTTGCTTCTGTGCCTAAACTTGTCCTCCAGAAGGTCAGAAAAGACTTAACAAAATGAAACCTTTTAAAGGGGTAGTCTGGTTATTTTAAGTGAATGGAGCCATATTTCTTGCAGTCCCATAGAAGTAAATGGAGTGGTGGCATATGTGCGACCAGCTGTTCCATTCATTTGTGAATACAGGAGACCCCTATAATAATGATTGGTGGGGGTCCACCTGCAATCTTCAGCATTACCATGGAGAATGAATAGCGCAGCAATGCACATGCGCAATTTGCTGCTCCATTCACAAAGGGGAGACTTGTCCCCATTCTCAGGATCGGCAGTGGTCACTGAAGTCACACCCCCACCAATCATTAACTTACCCGCTATCCCGTGGAAAGGGGGAACATGGAAGAAAAATGCAATAGCCCTTTAATGGCCCTGTAAAAGCATGTATGGGCTATTACAGCAGATAAGTGAATGTCAGCTGTGACCAGCAGGGAGGACGTGGGGCAGGATATCTTTTTTGGCTGTGTCTTCAATACCCATCAAGTCGTCTTTCTCTGCAACTTCCTCATACTGAAAGAAAACAGGGGGAATACGAAGATGTTAGAAATCCATTCACCATACTCCCAAAGCACCATTGTCTATGTGACCATATAAAAAACTTCAGTGGCGAGGCTGCGGCAATACTAATAATACTGCTCACCTCTATCACCCCTGCCCCAGGATAGTGAATTGGTATAGTCCTGTATAGTCATACAACATCATAGACTATACCATATGACTGTGCTGACTCGGGGGTGAACTCCTCTTTATACCATGAACAAGGGCTGATTATTTTCAAACATTCTCTGCATTTATTTTTCTGCCGTTGCTCTGATCTGTCGTCTCTCCTGTTACTCCCTCCTTACCTGCACTTTCATCAGGCGGCTGGTATAAGATTTGAAGTAGGACAGATAAACCTTGCTCATGGTCTCCACATACTCATCCTGGATTTCCTGAGCGACAGATCTCTCGTTCCCCAGGAGGAATTGATAGAAGAATCTGCAGAGTTTATATATATATATATATATTATAGACAGCTGAATACAGGAGGTAGACTGCAGAATAGGGGAGGGGGAGAGGGGTGTGAGACCGCTGCACGCTGTATGTTACTATACTGTACCGGGAGATGAGGTGGATGTGACCGGTGCACGCCGTATGTTACTATACTGTACCGGGAGATGAGGTGGATGTGACCGGTGCACGCCGTATGTTACTATACTGTACAGGGAGATGAGGTGGATGTGACCGGTGCACGCTGTATGTTACTATACTGTACCGGGAGATGAGGTGGATGTGACCGGTGCACGCTGTATGTTACTATACTGTACCGGGAGATGAGGTGGATGTGACCGGTGCACGCTGTATGTTACTATACTGTACCGGGAGATGAGGTGGATGTGACCGGTGCACGCCGTATGTTACTATACTGTACCGGGAGATGAGGTGGATGTGACCGGTGCACGCCGTATGTTACTATACTGTACCGGGAGATGAGGTGGATGTGACCGGTGCACGCTGTATGTTACTATACTGTACCGGGAGATGAGGTGGATGTGACCGGTGCACGCTGTATGTTACTATACTGTACCGGGAGATGAGGTGGATGTGACCGGTGCACGCCGTATGTTACTATACTGTACCGGGAGATGAGGTGGATGTGACCGGTGCACGCCGTATGTTACTATACTGTACCGGGAGATGAGGTGGATGTGACCGGTGCACGCTGTATGTTACTATACTGTACCGGGAGATGAGGTGGATGTGACCGGTGCACGCTGTATGTTACTATACTGTACCGGGAGATGAGGTGGATGTGACCGGTGCACGCCGTATGTTACTATACTGTACCGGGAGATGAGGTGGATGTGACCGGTGCACGCCGTATGTTACTATACTGTACCGGGAGATGAGGTGGATGTGACCGGTGCACGCCATATATTACTATACTGTACCGGGAGATGAGGTGGATGTGACCGGTGCACGCTGTATGTTACTATACTGTACCGGGAGATGAGGTGGATGTGACCGGTGCACGCCGTATGTTACTATACTGTACCGGGAGATGAGGTGGATGTGACCGGTGCACGCCGTATGTTACTATACTATACCGGGAGATGAGGTGGATGTGACCGGTGCACGCTGTATGTTACTATACTGTACCGGGAGATGAGGTGGATGTGACCGGTGCACGCTGTATGTTACTATACTGTACCGGGAGATGAGGTGGATGTGACCGGTGCACGCTGTATGTTACTATACTGTACCGGGAGATGAGGTGGATGTGACCGGTGCACGCTGTATGTTACTATACTGTACTGGGAGTTGTGATAAGTGGAACACGTACATAAAAGCAGTGCATGCTGGGAGATATGACTGGATGAGTTGGTTGTGGACATCAATACACTCACCTGTATTTGAGTAGTGCATTCTGGGGGATCTGGTAATTGGTCATAGGCTTCCGGAACGAGTAGATCTTCTGCAGAATGAACTCACGGACTTTTGCTACAGCCTAAAATCCCGAATACAAGTATAACAACCATGAGGATTACACAGAAACAGAGATTCCTATCTATACAAGCAGCAGACACTGACCTTTATCTTGAGCTTCTGCAGAGTGTCCTGTACGTCCCCGCAGGCCTGAGTGTCTCTGAATGCTTGTTCCTTCACATAATTTATCTTATTATTCAGCTCCTGTAACTGCTCCACAAACTGCTGCTCTGTAACCGGGACGTCCAGGATTACACTGCAATACAGAGATATGAGTGACTGCACTGCTGTGGGTGTCACTATGACTATTTGTGTCTGCACTGTCACTGGTTGTCTGTGGGGGTCCCTCTGATCACTCATGTTTGTGCTGTTACATGACATTTGTGCAGTGTGTGCATGCTGTTACATGGATCTGTTACTTGGCATCCCACTGTGTGCATGCCATCACCTTGAGTATCAGTGTACATGCTATCAGCTGGCATCTCTCTGTGTACATGCAGTCACTTGGCATCTGTGTGTACATGCGGTCTCCTGGCATCTCTCTGTATGCATGCTATCACTCAGCGTCTCTGTGTGCATGCTGTCTCCCACTTTGTACAGGGTGCTCATACCTTATCATGGTGCTGGGAATTATCAGCTCATCCACCAGCTCACTCAGCTCACTCCGCACTGTCTGGCGGTTTTTCAGCTTTATGTTCATGGCCAGTGACATCTCCTGTAAGGACTGGATCTCCGAGCTGATGGAGCTGAGGTCAGACTGGAAGCCGCCCAGCATCAGGCCCATCCTCTGGGAAATAACACATACAGCCAGAATTTAGTACAACCCTCCTACAAGCATACAGAGTTTGGAGGTAGTCACACTGCTGGACATTATACTATTATCCTCTGAGATCAGATCACTTGACATGGTCCACAACCTGAGGCTTCACTAAAGGTTGTCATAGGAATCTCCCAGTAGTGCAGCCTCAGGCTTTAGGCCTGTAATGTCACATGATCAGGGATCAGCAGGCGATCTCACCTCTAGGATGGCGTCACAGGCGATGATCTGGTTATGGAGGGAGGCGATGTTCTGACTTTGCTCGATATCTACAAACAAGCTGAGGAAAACAGACAAAAGACTGACAAGAAATGTGAGGTGGGGCCGGGAGGACAGGGGTCCGGGAGAGAAGGATACAGTCCTTGATAGACACATGCTCAATCTGCTGCAGCTCCATCTCCACTTGTTTGGAGTACTGTCTGAGATCGACACCCTGAAAATGAGCAGGACAATGGCAGACGGCAGATCCACAGGGATATAGGGAGGAAAGATCCACAGGGATGAGGGGAGGACGGATCCACAGGGATGAGGGGAGGACGGATCCACAGGGAGAAGGGGAGGACGGATCCACAGGGATGAGGGGAGGACGGATCCACAGGGATGAGGGGAGGACGGATCCACAGGGATGAGGGGAGGACGGATCCACAGGGATGAGGGGAGGACGGATCCACAGGGAGAAGGGGAGGACGGATCCACAGGGATGAGGGGAGGACGGATCCACAGGGATGAGGGGAGGACGGATCCACAGGGAGAAGGGGAGGACGGATCCACAGGGATGAGGGGAGGACGGATCCACAGGGATGATGGGAGGACGGATCCACAGGGATGAGGGGAGGACGGATCCACAGGGATGAGGGGAGGACGGATCCACAGGGATGAGGGGAGGACGGATCCACAGGGATGAGGGGAGGACGGATCCACAGGGATGAGGGGAGGACGGATCCACAGGGAGAAGGGGAGGACGGATCCACAGGGATGAGGGGAGGACGGATCCACAGGGATGATGGGAGGACGGATCCACAGGGATGAGGGGAGGACGGATCCACAGGGATGAGGGGAGGACGGATCCACAGGGAGAAGGGGAGGACGGATCCACAGGGATGAGGGGAGGACGGATCCACAGGGATGAGGGGAGGACGGATCCACAGGGATGAGGGGAGGACGGATCCACAGGGATGAGGGGAGGACGGATCCACAGGGATGAGGGGAGGACGGATCCACAGGGATGAGGGGAGGACGGATCCACAGGGAGAAGGGGAGGACGGATCCACAGGGATGAGGGGAGGACGGATCCACAGGGATGAGGGGAGGACGGATCCACAGGGAGAAGGGGAGGACGGATCCACAGGGATGAGGGGAGGACGGATCCACAGGGATGATGGGAGGACGGATCCACAGGGATGAGGGGAGGACGGATCCACAGGGATGAGGGGAGGACGGATCCACAGGGAGAAGGGGAGGACGGATCCACAGGGATGAGGGGAGGACGGATCCACAGGGATGAGGGGAGGACGGATCCACAGGGATGAGGGGAGGACGGATCCACAGGGATGATGGGAGGACGGATCCACAGGGATGAGGGGAGGACGGATCCACAGGGATGAGGGGAGGACGGATCCACAGGGAGAAGGGGAGGACGGATCCACAGGGATGAGGGGAGGACGGATCCACAGGGATGAGGGGAGGACGGATCCACAGGGATGAGGGGAGGACGGATCCACAGGGATGAGGGGAGGACGGATCCACAGGGATGAGGGGAGGACGGATCCACAGGGAGAAGGGGAGGACGGATCCACAGGGATGAGGGGAGGACGGATCCACAGGGATGAGGGGAGGACGGATCCACAGGGAGAAGGGGAGGACGGATCCACAGGGATGAGGGGAGGACGGATCCACAGGGATGATGGGAGGACGGATCCACAGGGATGAGGGGAGGACGGATCCACAGGGATGAGGGGAGGACGGATCCACAGGGAGAAGGGGAGGACGGATCCACAGGGATGAGGGGAGGACGGATCCACAGGGATGAGGGGAGGACGGATCCACAGGGATGAGGGGAGGACGGATCCACAGGGATGAGGGGAGGACGGATCCACAGGGATGAGGGGAGGACGGATCCACAGGGAGAAGGGGAGGACGGATCCACAGGGATGAGGGGAGGACGGATCCACAGGGATGAGGGGAGGACGGATCCACAGGGAGAAGGGGAGGACGGATCCACAGGGATGAGGGGAGGACGGATCCACAGGGATGAGGGGAGGATGGATCCACAGGGAGAAGGGGAGGACGGATCCACAGGGATGAGGGGAGGACGGATCCACAGGGATGAGGGGAGGACGGATCCACAGGGATGAGGGGAGGACGGATCCACAGGGATGAGGGGAGGACGGATCCACAGGGATGAGGGGAGGACGGATCCACAGGGAGAAGGGGAGGACGGATCCACAGGGATGAGGGGAGGACGGATCCACAGGGATGATGGGAGGACGGATCCACAGGGATGAGGGGAGGACGGATCCACAGGGATGAGGGGAGGACGGATCCACAGGGAGAAGGGGAGGACGGATCCACAGGGATGAGGGGAGGACGGATCCACAGGGATGAGGGGAGGACGGATCCACAGGGATGAGGGGAGGACGGATCCACAGGGATGAGGGGAGGACGGATCCACAGGGATGAGGGGAGGACGGATCCACAGGGATGAGGGGAGGACGGATCCACAGGGATGAGGGGAGGACGGATCCACAGGGAGAAGGGGAGGACGGATCCACAGGGATGAGGGGAGGATGGATCCACAGGGAGGACAGAGAAGAAAATAATTAATACATGATAATGAGCTGGTAACAAATCACATAATATAACCTAATACAGAGTGTATTAATCCCTGTTTACTCCAAGTAAATGGAAAATTTCATTTGGACCTGAATGCTCACACAGCTGTCTTTTTGTTACAATGCATCAATCTAGACAAATAGTCTCCAACCTGTGCTGTGAAACTACAACACCCAGCATGGCAGGCACAGTTTCTGGAGATCCACAGGTTGGAGACCATTAATCTAGAAAATCATTTTGAGCAAAACATAGCAGCAACCTAAACGTCTGCCCTGCTCACACATCTGCAGGCTGGTCACGAGATATTACACTGTGTGAATACCCTCTCAGATGTATAATATGGTACCATTACTGCATCAAGGCTTAGCTGTGTCACAACCATGTGCACATATAGCTGCAGCAAAACTATGCTTCAGCCATGATGGAGGGAATACACTGAAACATTAACAAGGAGAAGGTTATCAAATATTTCCATTCACTGACAGCAAGCAGAGATATCTGCAGACTTTCCATCACACTGTGTATCTCCTCTGTACAGTACTCACCGTCTTCAAGGCTTCCTGAACAAGAGCGTCCTCCAGGTTCTCCTGAATGTGGACTGAGCAGAGAGAGAAATAGCTATAAAGGGAGATAGTGTGGGCAGGGAGAGGGTTAAAAGGCTCTGCCACCACTGGGCCCCTGCCCAAAGAGACCCCCTAAACCCCCCACCACGTGACAGAAGTGAAACACATAGTACTAATGGTGCCCCTCTTATATGGGGTCAATACATGACAAGAATGGCTGTTTTGGAGTTACAGTTCACCAAACATGGTGGACAAAAGGTCACCACCAGGGGCAGCATTCACAGACTCTGAGTAGACTCGCATGGTTAGGCCTCAATACAAAGTCTACACCTGGCCCCTCTATGGTGAGCCTCGTCTGGTTCAGGATCCAGACACTGCGGAGTGAGATAACATGGGACAGGGGACACCGGTGAGATACTCACTGCCCACCGTGTCCAGTGTCAGGTCATCAGAGGTCAAGTCCAGATCTCCGAGGTTAAGGGTTAGTTCCTCCATCTGAAAGGAGAAGAGGTGATCAGTATTAGGTACGCAGCTCTCCTGTGCAGTGATGGACCTGGACATATCTAGACATGATACTCCTGCTTGTCCTATGTCGGGGCAGCAACCTTCAGCACTGCAGATGCTGTGAAACTACAAATCCCAGCATGAATACTTGCTCTGTGGTGTGAACTCCCGCAGGAGTTGTCATTTCACAGCAGCAGGAGTGCGCATGGTTGCTGACCCCTGTGCTATGGTATAGGCCTGCACCCAAGGGCTCAATATACAGGCAGAGCGTAGCCACAGGTTTAGGGTTATTGTGTTATTAAAGGGTTAATCATTTAGGGTTATTGAAGGTTTAATAAATGGAGTGTTGTACATTTCAGCAGGAAATCTCTCTATTGTTCTAATAATGTGTTACAATGTATCAGTGCAGGTAGTCTATCATAACGTATAAGTGGAGACAGTTTATCAGAATCTGTCGGTGCAGGTAATTTGTTACAATGTATCAGTGCAGTGGAGACAGTTACACTGTAACAAACTACCTGCACTGATACACTGTAACAGTGCCATAATGTATCAATACAGGTAATTTGTTACAATACATCAGCACAGGTAGTTTGTTACAATGTGTCAGCGCATGTAGTTTGTTACCATGTATCTGCGCTGGTAGTTTGTTACAATGTATCAGTGCAGGTAGTTTGTTACCATGTATCTGCACTGGTAGTTTGTTACAATGTATCAGTGCAGGTAGTTTGTTACAATACATCAGCGCAGGTAGTTTGTTACCATGTATCTGCGCTGGTAGTTTGTTACAATGTATCTGCGCTGGTAGTTTGCTACAATGTATCAGTGCAGGTAGTTTGTTACAATGTATCAGCGCAGGTAGTTTGTTACAATACATCAGCGCAGGTAGTTTGTTACCATGTATCTGCGCTGGTAGTTTGTTACAATGTATCAGTGCAGGTAGTTTGTTACCATGTATCTGCGCTGGTAGTTTGTTACAATGTATCAGCGCAGGTAGTTTGTTACAATACATCAGCGCAGGTAGTTTGTTACCATGTATCTGCGCTGGTAGTTTGTTACAATGTATCAGTGCAGGTAGTTTGTTACCATGTATCTGTGCTGGTAGTTTGTTACAATGTATCAGTGCAGGTAGTTTGTTACCATGTATCTGCGCTGGTAGTTTGTTACCATGTATCAGTGCAGGTAGCTTGTTACCATGTATCTGCACTGATAGTTTGTTATAATGTGTCAGCGCATGTAGTTTGTTACAATGTGTCAGCGCATGTAGTTTGTTACAATGTGTCAGCGCATGTAGTTTGTTACAATGTATCTGCACTGGTAGTTTGTTACAATGTATCAGCGCTATCTCTTCTGTATTTCCCCCTAGCAGCAGTGCCGGATCATCATATGATGGACACCCCAATGCGGGCACAATAATGCCATATGCCTGGCTATTGTCACAAGACTGCAGTGCAGCACAGGATCTCAGGGGTTAAGACTCTATAATTGTTGTATATTCAGTCTTTTGTAGAAAATTCCTAAATTTTAGTTTCAGTTATATAGAGGTCCCCTGTAAGTCTTCTGAACTGCAGGGCATGCTGTGACTTGTAGTTCCACTCCACCTGCCTGGTATGTCAGGCTGCTCCTGAGCAGCAGGCAGTGCCCGGGTACAGTCAGCAATAATGTACAGATACAGGAGAAATGTGTAACCAGCACCAACAAAACAGGAATACGCCCCCATCAGAGCAGACTCCAATACTACCACCCCCATCATCTCACCTCAGCCATCTCTGACACCCCAAGACACTCCAAAACACAGAACAGCCCCACTTCCGGTTCTGCTTCCGGGTTCGAGACTACAATTCCCAGAAACCACTGAACCGTCTTACCCGGAAGTGACGTAAAGAGGCCGGCTCTTTATAAAAGCAGTGCGCGTCATTTCCTTTTTCTCTCTTTCCCTGAAGCTGACGCCATGGTGAGTGTTATGGCGGTGAAGGGGATGCCGGCAATCCGGAGCCATCTGGGCTAGGGGAGTCTCCGTGTGCCGTTATGGTGGGTGGATTGTGGTCCTGGGGGGTTCAGTGAGCCGTCTGGGGGGGGATTGTTTGGGGCACCCCCGTAAGGAGGAGATCACTGATGGTGATAGGTCTGTGTATAGAGACACGGGGTGGTATACAGACGCTCTGGGTGTGAGTATATAGAGACGGGGGTGGTATATATGAAGCTGTGGAGTATATAGAGACATGGGATGGTATACAGACGCTCTGGGTGTGAGTATATAGACATGGGGCAGTATACAGATAGCTTTACTGTGTGTATATAGAGACATGGCCTGATATATAGGAAGCTGGTACCGTGTGTGTGTGTGTGTATATAGGGACGTGGCTGTTTGGAAGCATGGGGGGGTATACACCTCTGGTGTGTGTGTGTGTGTGTATATAGAGACATGGCCTGATATATAGGAAGCTATGGGGTGTGTGTATGACATGGCGAAGGTACACCTCTGGTGTGTGTGTGTAGAGATGTGGCCTGGTATATAGGATGCTGAGTATATAGAGACATGGGGTAGTATACAGACAGCTCTGGTGTGTGAGTATATAGAGTAATGGGATAGTATACAGGCAGTGTGTGTATATATTGTATACGTGCAGTGTTTTGAGCCAGGCCTGTCCTATGTTACGGGTCAGCATTGTAGTTGGGGTGTTTCAATGGGTTGTTCCCCATTATAGTATCTGTTTTGGGGGGCACTTAATTTAGCTGTAGATATCCTTGGGCTGTGCCATATTTTAGAGCACTCACGATTTACTTTGTTGCTGCTTTGCCTGAATTGTAAATATCTTTGCCTGCGGTCAGTGACTGGAAGCCCCCAATGTCATGTCTTGCTATAACTGCTCAGACCCCCGTTCTTTCTGCCATGTCCGGGATGCGCTGTTTATTTCATGTTGGTGTAAACAAGGCTTCCGTTCACTGCCAGCAAGCACAGGTCTTGAAAATGCAAGGAAACAAAGGAGCTGCTTCCTAGTAATTGTTCATTTTATCCTAAATTGTGTTCCCTGTTTTTTCAGTCGCTCGTAATCCCTGAGAAGTTTCAGCACATTTTGCGTGTCCTGAACACCAACATTGATGGACGTAGGAAGATCGCCTTCGCCATCACCGCCATTAAGGTGAGTATTGGGCAGCCAGCTGGGAATACGCTTAACAGCTTTATTTCCTGTGCTGGGAGTTGTTGTTCTACCACGTCCTGGCAATGATTACTTTCTCTCCTGCAGGGTGTGGGACGTCGTTACGCTCATGTAGTTTTACGTAAGGCTGATATTGACCTCACAAAGCGAGCGGGAGAACTGACTGAGGATGAGGTAGGTACTGCTCCGAGTGCTGGCTTCTGGTAAAGTCCTTGTGTGTGTGGTGTAACTGGTCATGTTCTTGCAGGTTGAGCGCGTGGTGACCATTATGCAGAATCCTCGTCAGTACAAGATTCCAGACTGGTTCCTGAACAGACAAAAAGACATCAAGGATGGGAAATACAGTCAAGTACGTATGGTGGGGGGGCTAGCTCTGATCTGAGGGGGTCCCACTGGTATGAGTCTGGTCACTGGATTCTGTTGACTCTCATATCCATGGTGTGAGTGGCGCACGATCCTCACATCCTCAGGACTGAACTGACAAACTTCCCTTCTGGACTATTCTCTGCTTACTGTCAGTGAAGGGTCCTGGTGCTCACATGTTAGTACATGGGGGGTTGTTCAGTGTTGGCAGTAAATGCCCCCAAACCCTCTGGTTCCTTACATGATGCATTGCCTGTACTCTGAGCTTTCCTTATGGTGCTAAGGCTGTGTTCACACCATGCATAATGCACAGTTTAGGTTCACATATGTAGCTCAACTCTGTCAAAAATAAGAATGAGCCCTATTTTCCATCCAGCTAAATGCCAAAACATAGATGATACCGAATGGGCCTCATCGGTCAAAGGGGTTCATTAGATCTCTTTACAGCTCAGTCTGTTCCTATGACTGAACAGAAGAATGAACTTATAAATGCTGGTGTGAACACTGCCCTTGTTGTAGTAGACTACACTGTGTAGTAAAGCAAAGTTATGCTGAACAGGTATGTAATGTGTACCTGCATGGTGGACCCCTTATATGCTAGTCACCTATTGGGCAATTGATGACCTCTGTATGATTTATCATGGGCCTGGGGCTTTTCTAATGCATACAGCAAAGGGACACTGCAGTGTGAATAGATTTTACTGCATCACTACTGTGGCAATTTGGAGTAGTTTCTGGGTTTTATCATTTAAGGGGGGGTAGTTTGTTTTGGGCCTTCACTGACTGTCCTGTTCTCTTAGGTCCTGGCTAACGGTCTTGATAACAAACTCCGTGAAGATCTGGAGAGGCTCAAGAAGATCAAGGCACACAGAGGCCTGCGTCACTTCTGGGGGTGAGTGTCTGAAGCTTCTGGTGTGCGTAAATGGCTGTGGATGTGCATGCTATACAGTGGGGTGTTCTTTTTTTTTTTTTTTCCAGGGTTTTCATTGTTCAGGATTTGTATTGTTTGAGACTTCAGTCTTAGCAGATCTCCAGCAACAATGAGTCTTTCACCCCCTTCTTGGCTTTCCCAGCAGCTCTCATTTGTGTTTGTCACTTGGAGTACTGATGCTTGGTTCACACTAGCGTTCTGGTTTGTCCTTCAGGTCTGCTTGGGGACACGAAAAATGGAATCCCTATCTGGTTAAAAAGCAGTTACCTGTGGACCCGATAGACTATAATGGGGTCTACCCAGTATCCACCCCAAAATCATCAGAAAAGTCTTTGGAGGACTTCTCTCTCCAAATTTTTAGCGGAAGGGAGGGACGGAGTCCCTGGGGTCACAACGCTAGTGTGACCATAGCCTGAGCTTGGCTTGTGTTTGTCAGGAGTAATGCAAAGCTGCAGATTAGGTGTCATTAACAAGTCTCTTCATTGTTTTGGCTGGTGATGTCCATTCTGAAGTGTAGCAGTGCTGGAAAACATCAAATAGGATTAGTGCTGGAGTGCAATAGATATGTGATTGGTGACATTACAGGCCTGTTGCTGCTTTATCCATCCTTGTCCTAGGGATATGTGGGAGCTAATTGTTAATCTGTATGTACATCCGAATCTTTGTGCATTGTCCACTGGGCCAGCTTGCCTCTGTTATAACACTGAACCAGCAGGATGCAGTAGTGCACCATCATCCTCTAATGGACCAATCTGTGTGGATGTGCATCCTGCCCGGACGGTTGGGACTTGTAGTGTTGCAGCAGTTGGAGAGGTTCAGGATAATTGCAGTCTTAAGTTTTACAACTGATGATCATGTATAAATGATCCGAGCAGGGAATTCATGATATTGTAGCGTCATCCAGTTCTCTTGAGCAGGATGAAGCTGAAGTACCTGTTATAGCCGCTACATTGTGTACAGGTAGATGAAGCTATATAAGGCTGTAATGCTTGCCTCTTCAGCCATCTGCTCCTTGGGTTGCTGAGTCCAGCCCTGGTGATCCTGATATTGAATGGCTTTTCCAAGGAAAGACAAATTATGATCTTGGAAAACCTGTTTGGCCGTCCAGTCCCCCCAACTCTGCAGTCTGACTGCTTAACTTTCTTGGTTGGTCTAGGTCAGATGTCAGCAACCTTTGGCACTCCAGTTGCTGTGAAACTACAACTCCCAACATGCTCCATTCACTTCCATGGGAGTTCCAAGAAGAGCGGAGTGTAACACTTGGTGCCTGCTGGGATTTGTAGTGTAACAGCTGGAGTGTTGAAGGTTGCCTACCCCTGGACTAGGTCATGGGGCTCCTGGCAGATGTCTGATCCCTTGTTGCTGATGCTGCATGATGAAGTTGATGGTGTCAGAGGAGCAGAATTTGTGGTCTGATCATATTGTCTTGCAGCTCTGCACATGTAGAGATGGTCATGTATGTGCTTGACGTGCGGTCTACATTAACAAACCCTGCTGATCACTTCTGACTTCGTGTCTGCCTGGGTTTACTTTTGTCACCTGTTATAAAATGGAGAGTATGATGGTAACAGAAGCAAAAATACCTCCCCAGGGGCAGATCCTTTCTGGACTTAAGTATTTATAGCAACTCTATACAGTGCAGTTATGGAGAACCTGGTGGGGGTGTCAGAGGAGTGTAGCTGTCCCTGTAGATGGTGTAATGTCTTCTAGTCCTGACTGTGTATTATATGCCCTAGTAACACACACTCTTCTCTCCTTACAGTCTGCGTGTGAGAGGACAGCACACAAAGACCACCGGACGTCGTGGACGCACAGTTGGTGTGTCCAAGAAGAAGTAACCGGCCTGCCTGTGTTATCTGTCAATAAAGTTCTGTATAAAACAAAAATCTGAGACTTTCTCATTATTTCAGCATGGTCAGCTCATGTATAATCAGTGTAATAATTAGTCCTAGGAGACTAATCCAGTGCAGGGTGAACATGGTGACATCTGGGATCAGAGTGGGGGCAGTACAATTTGTAAAGGGAGGTTCTCTGGCTATTGTATTATACAAGTTCTACAGACTGCAGGTGTAAGCAACTTATTGGAGAAATTAAGATCCTAGGCTGTAGTCACACAACTGTGGAAATGCAATGGCTGAGATGTTTCTTTTAACAAATGTGTTTAAGGCTAAGACCCCGCGTGGCGTCCTGCAGCAAAAAAAGCACTGCGGGAGAAACTGTCGGGATCGCGGTTCTTCCCGCAGCGCTCTTGATAGAAAGTTTGCAGAGTTTTCCTCTGTGGACTTTGTTTCAATTATACCTATAAGGAAACCGCCAGCGTCTCCGTAGGTATAATTGACATGCTGCGATTTCAAAAACTGTGCCGGTTGTTTCTGCAAAGTGGGCATGGGATTCACTAGAATCCCATCCACTTTGCTCTGACTGTAAAACCCCATGATTTTTTCCATGGCACTTCCACCACAGGCGAATCGCGTCATTTACGCCATGTGGGGCCTTAGCCTAAATCTGTTTTTTTTTTTTTTACAGATGCATCATGGACCGGAGTCTACAAACTGCCAGAAATCAGAAATGCACTTTTTTGACAATGAAAATTGACATGAATAACCCCATACACTCATTTTATGAAGACGGCCATATGATAGTTTTTCACATTTGTCTGTATGGAGCCGAATACTGGGGTTAACAACCTTTGATGCTCCAGCTGTTGTAAAACTACACTTCTCAGCATAAAGAATTGGTCATACTCCCACAAATGACGAGCATGCTGGGAGTTGTAGTTTGACAACAGCTGGAGTGCTAAAGGTTGCTGATCCCTGCCCTAGTAAATAATCTCTCTTTTTGGCCTTACTGCCTCTTGACTGCAAAACTATCAAATTTGCTATAAAGGCCTGTTGCTGATCCCTGAGATCGAGATGTCACATTGGACATGGTGTCTGGTCTGCCGATAGTATAGAGCAGGACATGCTGAGCAGATTGAAATCCAGACATTGCTTGTCTGCGTTCTCTGGAACATAGAAGATTGGTATTTCCTTCCACAGATCATACAATGACTTGGATTTTTCTGAAAACCATCCTATGTCTGAGAAAATAAAACCTTCAGGGTACTGATCTTGTGGACCAAGTACTTTTTATGTTCGAATTAATTTGTAATATATAGTGCAAGGAATAACCATAAAGCAATCCTCCTGCCCTATGGGATTTATATGGTTTGCACAATGGCTCACACTTACTGATAGTGTCAACTTATACTAGACAATCTGAACATGTGCCACAGTAGCTGATGCAGCTTTTTTTTTTTAAACTCGGTTTATTGAACAATCGTACAACAAATTACACATCAATAGTACAAGCTTATAAAAGAATAACAAAGGACATATTCTAAAAGTTGTACAAAGACATATCAGAAACTAGACAAAAAGAACCAAAACAGTGCTGCATAGTCCATGGTAGATGTAAATATCAGATACAAATCGTCCAGGAGAGAATCCAGGCAAGGGAGCCGAAAGAAACACAGAGTCCAAAGCAACCTGTAGGGAGCAAAGGCATATACAAAAACCCCACACATATACAAAGAAGATATCCTAATAAATACTTCCTATGGCGGAACTCCAGGGAGACTCAGTAGATAATAAGGAAAATACTATACAACTCAAACTGGACACTCCTTCCTGCGTCTAAGCAGTGAGTGTGTGCAGGGCATTACAAAATGATGGGCTGTGTATAGAGTCAGAGGTGAGTCACACCAAGAGCCCCAAACCTTCCGAAATTTTTCAGGGCAACCTCTGCCTTTATATACTATTTTATTATATGGGATAATGGAATTTACCAGCTTCCTCCACATGGATAGGGAGGAGGGGCGAGGATCCATCCAGCGCAAGGCAATAGCCTTACTGGCTAGGAAAAGGGATTCTCGCAGAAAGATGCGAGTATGATGGGGCCATATTTCCTCATCCAGGATACCAGACAAATTTCAGGCGAACATGGAATTGGGGTCCCCAGTATGTCTGATAATAAGTTCACGACCTCAGTCCAAAATGCTTTAATTATAGGACACTCCCATATCATATGCCAAAAATCACAATATCTAGCAGTGCACCGTAAACATCCAGGATGTTGTAGCCGTCCCATTTTATGCAGACGTGCAGGGGTCAAGTAACTTTGATTCAAAATGTTTACTTGTATAAGCTTATTATTAGCGGCTGGGGAGACAAACTGTGCCGACTCCAAAAGGTCAGAAAATGTCTCGTCTGTGAGAGCAGGGATAAGAGTGCGCCATTTCGTTAGAGCCGGAGCTTCCAGACGAGACATCCTGACCTGTATAAGATGGGCATACAATGCTGAGATAAGGCCCTGGGGACCTTGAGACCTGAGCACCCCTATAAGGGGATATGTGGAAATGCTGACAGCCGGTGGAGGAAACTGTGTGGACATGGCGTGTCTAATTTGGAGAAACCTGAAAAATTAGGTTCGAGGGATACCAAATTGGGTACTCAAAGAGTCGAAAGAGCGGAATGCGCCCTGATCATAAATATCAGCCAGGGATGTAACTCCAAACTGTTTCCAACTCCGTGCATCCGGAAGGGCATATAATTCGGTCAAACCTGGGTTATCCCATATCGGAGTTTCAGTAGGGACTCCAGTATAAGCCGCCACCCGCTTAGCTCGCTGCCAGACCTGTATTGCCAATGTATGGATTGGGAGCAAGCTACCTCTATACAGGTGTGGGTGTTCCAAAACCGGCCATAAGTTGGGTATATGTAGATGATATGCTAAATGTGCCTCAGGGCCAGGCAGAGGATCCGCCAACAACCAGGACCTAAGATATCGAAGTTGACCAGCAAGATAATATAAAAATATATCAGGAAGAGACATCCCGCCCATAGCTTTAGGCCGCTGCAATGTGGAGAAACGTAATTTAGACCTCGAACTGCCCCATATAAAGGGAATAAGTATGGAATCCAATTGCTTAAAGAACTTCTGTGGTACTGACACAGCCACATGTTCTAAAATATACAAACATTTGGGGAGGACCACCATTTTAATAAGATTAATCCGCCCTGCAACGGACAGGGGTAAAGCCCCCCACACCCTAAATTTAGCCCGAAAATGACCAAGCAGTGGATATATATTTAAACTCAGGAATTGTCTATGATCATTGGAAATATGGATCCCTAAGTATTTACAGGCATCTACAACCTTCAGGCCACAAATATATTCTCCCATATTTCCCAGTGATTGTCTAAAAAGGGGCATATATGATGATTTGGCCCAATTTATCCGTAGACCAGAGTATATACCAAATTTATCGATTATTGCCATAGCTCTAGGGAGTGTATGAGCAGGGTCAGACATAAATAATAGGAGGTCGTCTGCATAAAGGGCTGTCCGTTCCTCCTTAGTGCCAATAATCACTCCCTTGTAAACCAGGTCTGTCCTAAGGATAATAGCAAGAGGCTCTATCGCCAATGCAAAGAGTAATGGAGACAACGGACATCCCTGGCGAGTTCACCTAGAGAGAGTGAAATACGGGGATAACACACCATTAATGGAGAGTGCGGCTCTAGGGGACTGATAAAGGAGCATAATCCAAGCAATGAACAATTCCCCAAAACCGAAACACCTCAGAACCTGAAGCAAAAAAGGCCATTCCACCGAATCAAATGCCTTAGTGGCATCAAGGGAAGCCACCGCCCAATCCTGTCTAAGAGCAGCCCCTATCTGAGAAACCACCTGGACCCGTCTAAGGTTATCAGAAGTAGATTTGCCGGGCATGAAGCCCGTTTGGTCTGAGTGAATTAAATCCAAAACCACAGTATTCAACCTCTTAGCGAGAATTTTAGTAAGTAATTTATAATCGATGTTAAGGAGAGAAATAGGTCTATATGACCCACAATCCAACGGATCCCTATCTGGTTTAAGAAGGAGAACAATATTAGCATCATAGAAGGAATCCGGCAGAGTGCGGGCCACAAACGCATCTTGATAACATTTCAATAAGACAGGGAGCAGTTTATCCTGATATTGTACATATACCTCAACCGGAATACCATCCGGGCCCGGTGATTTCCCTTTGGCCATGTCCACCAATGCATCAGATAATTCCTCCAGTCTAAGGGGAGAGTCCAGAAACTCCCGTTGTTCATTTGTCAGGGTTGGAAAGGAAACATCTGCCAAATACTGGACAATATCCTGAGTAGGTGCATGTAACTGAGATTGGTAGAGGGTCGAGAAATATTGATGAAAACGGTCACGGATGGCCGCACTATCAGATAGAGCATCCCCGTCCATCGAATTAATTCTCAAAATTGCTGGAGAGGCTGTGTTATAATGGATAAGATGGGCTAAAAGGCTACTAGACTGATTACCCAACTCATAAAATCGTTGTTTAGTGAAAAATTGAGACCTGTGGGCCTTTTCATGTAGAACATGTAGATATTGCCTACCCAGTTGAAGCCACTCAGTTCTGGAGTCATCAGTAGGATTAGCTATATACGCGGCTTCCAACAATGCACATTTTTCAGCTAAGTCTCTCTCAAGGGAAGACAATTCTCTTTTAATGTATGAAATAGAGGATTTGAGACATCCCCTCAAATATGCTTTCATAGTTTCCCATAAGATAGTATGTGTGGCGGTAGGGGAATTAATATCTAAGAAGGCTTGCAACTGATCCGGAATACGGTCATGCACTGCTATCAGCTTGAGCCAAAAGGGGTGAATACGCCAGTTATGAGAAGGTCTAGAGAGGTCAGTATCCCCAAATTCCAGCAGCAACGGAGAATGGTCAGACGTTGCCCTGGGCAAATATGAGATGTTAAGCAAAAGGGAACATGCCTTAATATTGCCTAGTGCATGATCAATACGGGACAGAGAGTGATGAGTGGCAGAATGACAGGAGAACACCAGGGCCTGTGGATATTTAAGACGCCAGAGATCATGCCAACCCACTTCCTGTACAAGCTGGGCCAGGGGAGTAGCGTGAGCACCAGAAGGGGCAGGGGCACCTACATTTAATCTATCTAGGGAAGCATCCATTAATTTATTAAGATCTCCCATGCAAACCACTGTAGCGGCAGGAAATTTAGCCGCAAAGTGGGCTGCTTCATGTAAAACTGAAAAGTCAGATGCAGGTGGCAAATAAAGTCCTAGGATGACATAAAGTTTAGACTCTATCAAGGCCTGAACAAACACATAACACCCATCAGGGTCCCTAACAGTGAGGCCCGGCTCCCAGCGGAGCCTGCGGTGAACCAGGAGGGACACCCCTCTAGAGAAAGAAGTATGAGTGGAGTGCAGGGCCCAGTGGACCCAGGGTTTTTGTAAGTATCTGGTCGTATCAGGTGCTAGATGTGTCTCCTGCAAGCACACCAAATCAGGGTTGTATTGTCTAAGGTGGGAAAAAATAGTAGAGCGTTTCTTCACACCGCCCATACCCCGTATATTCCAAGAGCATACTTTAAGGGTCGCCATAACACCATACAATCACATTATACATTAAGAATGAGGGGTTCCCCCCGACCCCACCATTAACCTCCCCACTGGACCGTTAAACCGAAAAAAGGACTTGCAGCAATAATTCAACCAAAACTGGAAAACCATAAGGGGTATTCCAACTATTAGTGAGGAGTCTAAGATTGCTCCTACACAATACGTGGCACTTGGTAAATGGGGGAAGTAGTGCACCCAAGATGGTATGGTAATAGGGCACTATCTTCAAACTAAAAAAGAAAAGTGAAAAGCACAAGCAATAAACTATCACTATAATGTGAATCTCCAAAGGGACCCTGAACAGAAAAATTCTTGGCCGGTGCCCATGGGGCAGCCAAACACCCATCATATGAAAAGTCCATAGGCAACCGCAAGCAATAATAACAGTCATTAGCGGGGACTGGGCCACAGGGGGCCCCCCCACCAGTCATCATATACCCTGTTACCGTCTGGGAGGTCGAGGCAGTAGGTTCAGCCAGTCTTCCGCCTCCTGCGGGGATATGAAGAAAATAACCCTCTCCTCATGGATCACACGGAGCCGTGCAGGATAAGCCATGGAGTAATGAATGGAACTTTCCCGCAGTCGACGCTTAACATTGACGAAAGTGGCACGAGTCTTCTGTAGTGCCGCAGAAAAGTCGGGAAAAATGGAGATGGATGAACTGTTGAATTTAATCTCTCCAAGTTGACGTGCTGCCCGCAGCGCTGCATCTCGATCCCCACTGCTGAGAAGACGGGCCAACAGCGGCCTCGGAGGGGCACCCTGAGGGGGCGGTCTGGCAGGAACTCGATGGGCCCTTTCCACGGCAAAGGCAGGAGAAAACTTGTCCTCCGGTAGGGTTTCTTTCAACCACCTCGCCATAAACTCACACGGATTAGCCCCTTCTGACCGTTCCGGCAAGCCAAGAATGCGCAGGTTGTTGCGACGGAGTCTGTTCTCAAGATCATCCGCTCTCTGCGTCCACAACTCAGCCGATCTCTCCAGTGCAGTAAGCCTCGCCGGTACTGGGGCTGAATTATCCTCTAAGAGAGAGATGCGATCCTCCACCTCCTTCACTCGACCCCGTAAGGTCTGAAAATCTTGACGCAAAAGGCCCACATCAAAGCTGATGCAGCTTTACTGTCTAGTCTCATTTACAGCATCCATTAGTTGGCTTACTTTGGACCAGAATAATGCAAAACATTTTGTGTAATTTGCTGCATTTGTTATACCCACTTATTGAGAGTTCTAATATTACTGAAACTGGATGTGATGCAATAGAAAATCTACCCCAATGTATCTACCAGGAATTGGCAATAAAAGTATTAAAGTGGATATGCTATGTGGTGGTCCAACTGCTGCTAATGCTGAAAATGGGTAGGGTTTTTACTTCAGAATGTAATGGTCTCATTCTTAGGCTGCTTTCACACGGCAGTGTTTGTGAGCCAAAATTAGGAGTGGAGACTACACAGAGATCAGGTATAATAGAAATATTTGTACCTGTTCTGTGTTTTTAACCCACTCCTAGTTTTGGCACACAATCACTGATGAAAATCACTGACCAAACACTGACCGTGTGAAAGCAATCTAAAGTATTAGCCAAAACACAGCTAAAAAAACACATGGTGTTTTTAATGCAGCAGGTTTTTATTAAGTTTTTGGTGCTTTTTTTTTTTTCTTCCCCCTATTAAATCTATAGGATAAACACTCCCGCTTGTGCAGCTTAAATTGACATGCGGCATTTTTCAAAATTACAGCTTTTCCCCCTCTGTTTTTTTTTCTGCAGGCCCCACGTTACGTTAACGCATTTTTTTTTGTTGCAGATTTTGCTGTATTTTTTTGAGCCAAAGCCAAGAATGGTTACAAAAGGAATGGGGAATATATATAATTAATATTTAATTCCAGAGTTTTAGAAATAATGTAAAAGATAAAGTGTTGTATTCTATATGACACATTATAATAAAATATGAATTGTTAGCTATGAGTGCTGCAGTCATCCAGACGACAGATGGCGCTAGCTCACCGCTGCCCATAGTTAGAGTGAGCGTAAAGAGTAAAACTTTATTGTTCCGTACAAACTGCACTATGGGTATATGTGTGGGTTTTTTTTTGGTTTTTTTTGTTTGCCGTAACTTTATCGCTCGTTTCCGATAAGGAACAGGATTCCAGCATGGCGACTCCCAAGCCTCAGAAGCGGGTAAGACCCACGTGTGTGTAGTTATCGTTCATAGATTTTACCTGTGATTGCTCCGGCGGCTTGTGCTGTGGCCTGACTACAAGTCATAGTGACCGAAAGGCGGGAAGGCTGCGACTTGTAGTTTCTCTGTAGCTGGGCAGTCGATCGTAGTGAGGTGTGTCACAGCCCTGCTCATTACATAGCCTGGGATCATATTGAAGCCTCAAAACTCTGCTATACAGGACATCAGTGACTTTCAGCCTGCACTCCCCAGCTGTGACAGGACTACTGCTCTTACCATGTCCTGAGTCTGCTGGGAGTTGTGGTTGTGTAACAGGTTTATAGTTTATAGAGCTTTAATATACAGATGTGTATGGCTAATGATATGACCGAGGCCCCCCTGACAGTGACCCAGTTATTCTGACCGGAAACCCCTCTTCTAAGGCAAGGCCCTCCATTAATCATCTGATCGCTGCAGATCTGGCTGACCCTGATCAGCTGTTATCACCTTGGGCCGCTACATGGCAACCATTAAATAACTAGGCTGTTATGTGACCATCTTGTTGTGCTGATCCTCTTATTCCTCCTGGAAATGTATGATCATGGCTATATTATAGGATATGCGATAGGTATCACACATTTCCTATTTGAGTTCTTAAGTGCATTGTTAGCAATACCATAATGGCTCTTAACAGCTGATGTGGAACTACAAATCCCAGTATTTTACCTGCCATACAGCTAGAAAAGTTCAGGTTGTAATACAGATCTGTTGTGTCAGGAGATTAACAAATATATGTATGATACATCCTCCATTTTACAGAAAGTGCAGCGGTACTGGGAGGCGCAAGGCGAGAAGAAGCAGCCGGTACTAGATGAGCAGAAGAAGCCGGCACAAGGTGAACAGAAGAAGCCGGTACTAAATGTGCAGAAGAAGCCGGCACAAGGTGAACAGAAGAAGCCAGTACTAAATGTGCAGAAGAAGCCGGCACAAGGTGAACAGAAGAAGCCAGTACTAAATGTGCAGAAGAAGCCGGCACAAGGTGAACAGAAGAAGCCAGTACTAAATGTGCAGAAGAAGCCAGTACTAAATGTGCGGAAGAAGCCAGTACTAAATGTGCGGAAGAAGCCGGCACAAGGTGAACAGAAGAAGCAGAAAATAAAAAAGGTTGTGGGGAAACCAAGAGCAAATCCAAGACAATGGAGCAAGGATCCACAGAAGAAAGAGCTAATCTCAGGGGTGAGTGTCAAGGATTGATATGTAGTAACATTCTCTATAATCTGGCACCAATAGGACTGGTGATGCCGGATTGTCAGATTATTTTACTGGTCTACACAAGTATTAAATGGTTTTTCAGTTTTATTAAAAGGGTTATTCAGGCTTCAGGTATTTTTGGCCCATCCTGAGGATAGCCGAAAAATAGCTCATCAGTGGTGGGAGCCAGACCAATCAGTTGTATGGAGATACTTCTGGCACCTGTACTATACACAATACACTGCCGGAAGCAGAAAGCTTCATCCCCAGTATAGCGGCCGGATGCCGTCTCTGCAGTTCAGTGCTCATTCAAGTCAGTGTGAGCTGAGCTGCAATGATGGTGCCCAGCCGCTATACAGATGATGGAGCTTTCTGCTTCCGGCCCTGTATTGTGTATCGGATGAGCACCAGAAGCGACTCCATATAGCTGAACGGATAGGGCCTATCCTGAGGATAGACCATAAAGAGTTTAAGCCTGGACAACCCCTTTATTTGATGACCTATTTTTAGGATAGGTCATCAATTGAACCCTGGTGGGGTGAGTGAAGAGACCACAGCATTTGGGCGATGCTGTCTCTTCACAGAACACCAGCACACCTTGTATCATGGCTGTTCTTGATATCATAGCTCAGCCCATTCAACTTGATTGGGATACCAAGGCGCGAACAGGCCATTTAACTAATGAACATGACGTCACATGGCCTGTGACGTTGAAGTGGAGGTCAGGGGGCATTGCTACCACTTCAAGCAGCTTATCCATGACGTGTGGGGTATCAGCCGACCGCTGATCTTTCACTGATGATCTCTCCTAAGGGTAGGTCATCAATTAATGTGTCCTGGAAACCACTTCAGGCTGAGGCTACACGTTGTGGAAAAGCAGCTTTTTTGATGATTTTGCTCAGTTTTTTTGAGCTAGGAGTAGATTGAGCAGCAGGGAGAAGTGTAAGATGCTTCCTAAATATTTCCCATTCCTTTTGCAGTCATTCCTGAGTTTGGCTCAAATAAACTGAAGCAAAATCCGCAAAAGAAAAAAAGAGGTTTTCTGCATTATGGGGCTTTAGGCTTAAAGTATTTTCACTGTTATAAGACTTCTGCGTTAGGATTAGCCAGCACCCTGCGCCTGACTGGGTGACCTCCTAGATTATTAGATAAAGGAATGTTTACAGTAATTATAGTGAATGGATCCAGAATGAGTGAGCCATGGTGTTATTCTGGAGATAGCTCAGATGTCAGCTGTGTATACTGAGGAATGAGTGATGCCAGGACTGAACAATGTTAAAGTAGGAAAACACAGTCCACAGGACTAAACCACAGTTGATTCAGGAAATGTGGCTGGCGCAGACTGTCTTTCCTAGCCCAAACTCTGCCATGTGTGTGGGACCTCAGAGAGAGAAAACTACCATAATGAGCACAGCTAAATACATCACTGCTGTACTCATAGATTAATGGTACATAAGGAGTACCAGGCCAAATTCCTACATATAAATTTTTCTTTTGGTACAAAATATTTTTGGCCCACCATCTGAATATGAGTGGGTGATCTTTAGATGCAAATCTAACATCAAGAACCGTCATAAGGTATATAAATTATTATTATAAGGTAGAGAGAGTACAGTCCAGTCTCCCAGTTTCTCCTTTTCCTGGGTCTCTTTGGAGTCTGAGGAGGTTTGTGAACATTAAGGGGACA
The DNA here is from genome assembly GCA_947044405.1 of Leptodactylus fallax. Taxonomy (NCBI): domain Eukaryota; kingdom Metazoa; phylum Chordata; class Amphibia; order Anura; family Leptodactylidae; genus Leptodactylus; species Leptodactylus fallax. The sequence goes on from CAMRHE010000113.1 coordinate 571,523, forward strand.
TTACCCTTCAGTTATTCCCATCCATTGCTCTCACAATGCACACTAACTGTAGTAGAATGACAGACACAGACGGAGCCCCCTCTGCCTAGTGTCCATTCCCACTGACTATAATGTAAAAAAAATGACGGACGCCGTCTTCAATCAGGTTTACTTTTGGAACTGAAATAAGTCCTGCGTACCCAACTTTTTCTTCCATCAAAAAAATAAGCATGATAGAAGAAAGCTTTTGTTATGTTTTTTTTACATTAGAGTGAATGCTGACAGCCGGTGATCTCTTCTTCTGTCCCTCTATTGCCGTTCATGTCCGTTACTCTCATCCTATGATAGATGAGAACAACAGATGTTAGTAATGGTAGTGTGAACAGTTCACATAGGAAGTCTAGGAAATTCAACAGCATGTTCCTCTGAAAACTTCTGCAGCAAAAACCCACCTTAAATGGGGTGTTCTTTGTTGCTATGTCTCGCCTGCAGGTATCGCTGTAGGTCTCCCATAGCCTTCCACCTTCTCATTGCAGAGGTTGAAAGCCCATGCTGTGTGTTTACTACCTGTAGTGCAAGTCACTTTGTGCTGCAGGTTTTGGTCTCCAATATGGATGAGTTCTGTAGGACTCTCATCCGCTATGCTGCAGCTGTACATTGAGGCAGGTTGGCCACCAGTGAGTTTGGGGCAGCTAACCCACTACTGTTACTACCCTTGAGGCCATAATGTATATTCTGGAAAATATCTGTAGTGTGTTTTATTGCAGAATCCTCATGTATTATGTGTGGCTTTTGTATCAGGTTTCATCCTGGCTCACTGAAAAGGCTGAAATCTGTGGTAAAAATCAGCAGAAAGCATCAACGTGCTTCAGACTTAAAATCTGCATAGTGTATGGATGAGAGATGTGAAAATCTCAACCACTTTTCTGCAATTGTTATACGCTGCCCATAAATACAGCCAAAAATATTTGCGGCAAAGCACCTTACAGGGATCCTGGGGGCAGCTGGAAGGTGAAGAGGCTGTCACTCTCCCTTACAAGATATGTTACATTTTTATGCTGTATTCACTTTATATTTTTTGTGATTGTTCTCTGAATTTTAACACCTTCCTGTTTCACTCACATTCTTGTATTTCAGGCAGTAGACCCCTTCCCCGGACTCCCTTCTGTGCCTGCAAACCAGTTATCAAAATACGAGAGAGCCAGGAAAGCTGAGAAGGTCAGTACATTGGAGGAGATCAGTGATCCCCCTGGCATACAATGCACCAGCTCTTCTTTTAAAGGGTTTTTCTACATTTATTAATTGATTAACCATCATTAGGATATGTCTTCAGTGTGAGATTGGTGGGGTGCGTCACCTAGGCCCCCTGCTGATCGGCTGTCTGAATAGACTGCAGCGTTTGGGTGAGTGGTGTCTTAACAGAAAACAAAGCACAGCACCATACATTGTATAGTGGCTGTGCTTGGTGTTGCAGCTCAGCCCCATTTACTTGATTGTGACTGATGAATGTGATGTCACATGGCCTATGAAGCTCTGGGAGAGTTCCTGCTGTATTAACCAGCTAATCCGTGAGAGTCCCAGGTGTCACCCATCGCTGATCTAAAGTGAGATCATCAATTCAAAAAGCCTGAAAAGAACCTTTAAATTCACCAAAAATAAATCTCAAACCAGACAGAATTCAGAGTCTCGAATGGCTAAAAATATCAAGTGGTGTATTGTACGTAGCGCTGCATTCCTCACATATAACCTCTTGTGTTCCAGGCTATGAATACTTACGGAAATGTGAAGAAACGCCTGAAGCTGGAGGAGCGCAAGGTGCAGAGCGCGCTGAACCAGGCAGCGAGACACGACCTGCTACTGCCGGAGGAGGGAGGGTGAGACGGCAGGGACTAAACTCAAGTGTATCAATGAGCTAAATACAGACCTGATCATGTGCTGAGGGGTTTAGAAGTGGGGCTTATAGTAATGTGATGATGACTTCTGGTATCTACAGTTTTCTACTAACTTGCTGTCTGCTGCAGTAATGTGGATATTGTGTTTGCTCTGGGGTTGCCATAGTTGCATGCACTTCCTGTCATATGACCTTGCAGTGGAAATCACATGACAGGGAGTCTTTCCCATTAGTCTGTTGATTCTACCATTAACTCCAGAGCAGGCATGATCTAGGGAGATGGATCAGCAGACACCTCTACATGGTGACATTGCAGCTTGTGTATTGGTGTAATGCTGTCTGTCACTATTTTGCAGATTTCTGGAAGGCGATGAAGGGGAGGACACAAACATTATCACCCAGCAGGATATAGCCGAGGTGGTGGACATCACAAGTGCATCAAAGGTGAGGAACTAGCCACAAGCTGCCGCCGCTGCCTCAGGTTTCTTTACCTCCTTCTGAAATCTTATTTTATTTCATTTGCAGCATTTTAACCTCACCCTCAACCAGTTCGGTCCTTACAGAATCAACTACTCTCGGAATGGAAGGTGAGTGGACGTAGATTCTGACTCCCATTCTCTTTGTACATCTGTGTCTTGTGATTGGAGCTGTTGCTTTGTTACAGTGTAGCAGTGATAGTAATTACTCCCCATGTCCTTCCCTCAGGCACCTCCTCCTGGCCGGGCAGCGGGGTCATGTCGCCTCCATGGATTGGCATAGTAAGAATCTTCACTGTGAGATGAATGTGATGGAAACGGTCAACGATGTCAGGTGACTATCCAGGGTATTATAACATTCATGGCTATGCAGGGAAACAAAGCGGTGTGTGAACTGCAGCCTAGCATCTCTTGTTAGTGCTGCCCTCCTCCATGTGTCGATTGCCCAGCACGGTGTCCATTTCATTTTTAGTATCCCTGCAGATCATACACTGCTGGTCCCAGCGATCTGCTGACACTTTATAAGTTGGAACTGACCATCTGAATGACCTTTTATTGGTCTTGAAATTCAATAAAATCACATTTGACTCTGACACTCCTCTGGCTTCTGTCCCTCACTATTGTGTTGTTCCCTTTTTCTCCTGTAGGTGGCTGCACACTCACGCTATGTTTGCCGTGGCTCAGAAGAAGTGGCTGTATATTTACGACAATCTTGGCGTGGAGCTGCATTGCATCAAGAAGTTTAATGATGTTTTACGCATGGAGTTTCTGCCGTATCATTTCCTGCTTGCAACATGTGTAAGTGTGACAAGCATTCAGGACAATGGTCTGTAAACGAGGGTCAAAGATGGCAGCAATGTGGAGTGGCCATTGCAAATGGAAGTGAATGTGGTCCTGAAACTCAAACAGCAGTCACCAGAAAACCAAAACTGCTGATGTCTGGTGTCGCGGTCACAATGTTATGACGTTTACTTCCAGGTCTGTAGTTCAGTTTCCTTACAATGAAGGAATAATTCCGTCTTAGCCACATAAACCTAAAACACTGCTGTGTGTCTGTAGGGACATTTAGCAGCGTTTTCCTTTGTAAAATATCAGAGCTGTGGAGTCTTGAGTCTGGACCAAGGAAAACTGAGGAAATATGGAGGAGGATGAGTCGGTGGTCTGGGTTATCAACTCTACAACCATGGTACAATAGCTTGCGTGAAAACCACATGAAATGAAATGTTTTTTGCTGCAGCTCCCCCTCTGACTACAATCTACATTTTCTTCTGTCTTTTTTATCTAATTCCTGCTCCGTTTTCCCTTCAGAGCTCCACAGGCTTCCTGCAGTACTTAGATGTCTCTGTTGGAAAAGAAATCACAGCTACTTGTGTGAAAGGCGGAAGACTGAATGTGATGTGTCAGAACCCACAAAATGCCATCATCCACCTGGGTCATCACAATGGTATTTACATCACCCTTCATTTTATCATGATGTGACTGTTTCAACACTCCATCATTGTTGCTTGCTGTCAGTGAATGGGAACGTTCTGTACAATTAGACTGGAAATTTGTCCTGACCTAGGCCTGCTTATCCAGCTGATGGGTTTGTTACAATGTAACTGCTGTGTTCGGCTCACAGTGGATTGCCTGCACTGACACACTGTAACTAAGTAGGATAGGAGGGTAACTTCGTGTTATTGAAATACCCCTTTAAGAATTGCAGCTGTGTGCAAGACATGGTCAGGATGTGATTTTTGGGTTGATCTGTGGATTTTATTCTAATCTTACCTTTTTGGCAGGGACCGTCACTCTGTGGAGTCCTTCTATAAAAGAGCCTCTGGTTAAGATGATGTGTCATGGCGGAGCAGTCCGAGGCCTGAGCATTGACAAGACCGGGAAGTAGGTGACAGCGCCTCCTGATAATCCTTTGGTTTGTGCTGCTTTCTCTGACGTGTCTTTATTCTGTGGACAGGTACATGGCGTCTTCAGGCACAGACAGAAAGCTGACTATCTTTGACCTACGAACTTACCGTCCTCTGACATCCTGTATTCTGCCCACCGGTGCAGGGTCTTTGTGCTACAGTCAGAGAGGGCTGCTGGCAGCAGGGGTTGGCAACATAGTGCAGGTAGAGTGACCACTGCTATGGAGTCCATGCTCAGTGTAGATATCATTTGCTGTGGGTCAGCAGTGTGACATGTTGAGGCTAGAATTCCATGAAGTGTTATCTGTTTTCCTCAGGTTTATAAGGACACGCACATCACTGCCCCACGGTCTCCTTACATGTGTCTGTCTGTGAAGGCCCCAATACATGGGCTGCAGTTCTGCCCCTATGAAGATGTCCTGGGTATTGGCCACGGAGGAGGCTTCACCAGCATGATTGTGCCAGGTCAGAGTCACCTCCATGATCTTCCTTCTCTATCACGTGCCTCAGTCTCCACGCTTGGATTTATAACATTCCTCCTCCATCTTTCCTACAGGTGCGGGTGAAGCAAACTTTGATGGTCTGGAATCTAACCCCTATGAGACCAAGAAGCAGCGCCAGGAATGGGAGGTCAAAGCTCTGCTGGAAAAGGTAACATTCGGGGAAATGGAGAAGGACTGTGCTCGGTGACAATTGGGACATTTTTAGGGTTCCAGTCTTGGCTACCTAATGTCTGATCATTGCGTCCCTCCTTGTCCTTCAGATTCAGCCTGAGCTCATCACTTTGGATCCAACTCTGCTTGGAGAGGTCGATGCCATCACTATGGAACAGAAGCACAAGGAACAAGTGGAACGGATGGTAAGAGGGACCGCATCTTCCTCACTGCCCTTCATTGTGCTAGTAAGGGGCTGTTAACACAGCGGAAATGGAAGAGGAATGTGAGGTGGACTTCTACCTTAAATTCCTCTCCACGTTTGCCCCTCCAGCGTTCCACTGTGGCTTCACTCGCTGACTAGGCTCAGATGAATGGGGCTAATAAGTGGAGTGTCTCGTGCTGCGGGCTCGGTGACAAGACTTTGGTCTCGGTACATGCAGGACTTTTTCTTCCATTACAAAAGTAAGCAAACATGATGGAAGAAAGAAGATATAAGATCATGTCCGTCATGTTTTTTACATTATATTCAATGGGAATGGATGCAGACGTAGTGGGCTCTGTCTGTTACTACTGTTAATGTCTGTTGCTCTCATCCTATAATGGATGACTGCAACAGACTAATAATGGTAGAGAACATAGCCTAGGAATCATAAGACTTTCAACCAATAGAGCAATGTCAAGAATAAAATTTGAGTTCATTCTACCAAGGACGTCAATGATTCAGATATCCTAATTGTTTATCTGTCAACGACACCTTCAGTATATAAAGCCCTCATTAATTCCTTGGGGTCTGAGATTTTAATTTAGAAATCCAACATGCTTCCAGCTGTAAAAACTTCCCAGAGTGCCCCGTCTTTCCTGAATACCAATTCTTATGTTGTCTCTTTCCTCAGGGTTATGACCCCAATGAGAAGTCTCGCTTTATTCCTCGCCGTAAAGCAAAAGGACGAAGTTCTACTGGAAATATGCTGAAGCGCAAGAAGAAGGTGGCTTATGAGGAGAAGAGGGTGAGTGTCATAAAGAGATCTGCCACAGGATATCCTTATTTACTGCACTTTCCAGGATAGCCTCTCAATGTGTCCTATGAGGGGGTCCTCAGTATATAATATATCCTCTATTAATTGTAGGAGAGAGAAGCTCTGACTCTGGAGGATGTTGGCTGATAGGTACATGCACACGATCAGGGTTTGCATGCAAAAAAAATCCGCACCAACTAGCGTAGATTTTGGTGCAAGTCTTCAAATATGTATATGTATATGTGGATTTTGACATGTGGCATTCGAAGCCATGTTTTCCATGAAAAGTAGAACTTATTTAATGAAGTAATGGTTTTTTCACATTGAAATCTGCTGCTAATCCTGCCTGTGTGCATGTACTCCTATATGATATATAAGATGCAGCAGATTCCTTCAGGGGTGACAGCTGGATTACAGCAGCCGAGCCCCAGGCCATATGTTATACAAGTTTTATGACGACTGCTGCTATTCAGGTTTGTTCACATTGCTAATTCAGTCTGTGGCAGAAACTCAAGGCTGGGCCTCAGATTTCAGCTGTGGATTTGCAGTTTGCATGACCCTTTGTCTGCTCGCTGATCAAATCTATTGGGTTGCAGAATATGTGTGTGTTTGTTGAGTTTATTGCATCAAATCTTAAACATCAGCTATGAGAACCTGACCAAGGCCACACGTTACAAAAAGCTGCATTTTTTTTTTTTTTTTTTGTTTGTTATAAATTTTGCTGTAGATTCTTTGCACCAAAGCCAGGAGTAGCTGTATAAGCGATTCTTTATATTATCCATCCCATTTGAAGCCAGTCTTTTTCATTTCTCCACACTTTGGCTCAAGAAAGTGCAGCAAAATCTGCAACAAAACCTACAGCTTTTCCACAACGTGTGGCCTCAGCCTAACAAGGTTATTTCACGCCTCTATAACTTTGCGGTTGTTGTACTGACAGGTAGAGATCCGGAAGAGTCTAGAAGAACAGACAAAGAACAAGAACAAGTACCGCGACACAACCAATGTCAAGCAAGGTCAGAAGTCAACCCTGGACCGATTTAAGAAGTGACCGGGCCATGTTTGTGAGACTCTTACTGTCCGGTGACCCCCCCACTCCTTGCTGTTCAGAGACTGTGTAAGCGGAGAGGTCGGATAAAAGGGGGCTCTTGATGACGCCATCTTCCGCTGCCTTCACTGTATATATGTTTTATAATTATTGTTCATCCTTCGGGAACAAATAAAACTTGGAAAAGTGATTTTATTTTCTTAAGACAACAACACACAGTATACACCACATGATTCAGTGAGATCTGATTCATGGTGGAATATCTCACATATATGACCGTGTCCACCACTGGAGCCCACACAATAATGTATCATAAATATATAACGGGTCTACTAATGTACAAGACAATAACATCACCACAATACAGGGAGTATAAAACAGTTACAGATCCCTCCATGATCAGTACATATAGTATACACCAGTGCGCTCAACAATAAGGTCAAATGGGATATTAGTGGGGGGGGGTTTTTGTAGGATAGGTCATCAGTATCAGACTAGTGAGGGTTCAGCTTCCAGACACAGGAGCTCCATCTAGTGCTGGTGCAGGGTAGTACAGCTTTGTCTTCACTTGAGTACCCAGCTCAGGAGCAAGGTAAACATTGGCGAGTTGGCAGCACCGGTGCCATAGACCCTTCCAATATGATAACCAGGGTGAACGCTGCAACCTCTTCACTGAATGCTAAGCAAAGCGCTGTACATTGTATAGTGGTTGTGCTTGGGACTGAGCTACTGTACCATGTAACCACCGAAAGTGACATCATCAGCACAGAAAAGAGACTGTGGCCCGTAGCTCTTCACTCGTGATCAGTGGGGGTCCTGGGTGTTGGACCCACAACCAAACTGATATCCTATGGACAAGCCACCAATACTCTGCTCGTGGAAAAATAGAAAGTGACACACCATGCTGCAATGTTCAGTCCATGGCAGTAGTACAGTGTACCGTGTTAACCATAGAAAGTCGTGGAAGAGTGAAGAAATCCGGCAATACCTTTTAGAGGCTGACTGAGTATACTACTCAGTCACTAAGTAATTTTGTTCTAGTGTTCCCAGCTATATCGCTCTGTATTACTCTGTTATTGCCATTCATCATACAATGCAAGGGCCTCAGACATATGTTAAAAAGAAAGCATCACTGATATTTTATTACTAATTAAATCCAAATAACACTACATTATCTGTTTGTAGTATATATTATTTTCTGTACCTGATTATGGAGGCAGCCATCTTGCCTGAGCTTACCAGCATTTAGAGAGATGCTTTACAGCAATAACATGAACCATACATGACAATAACCTGAAGCTGACTTATTAACCTATATGGGAGAGCATTGTGGGCATGCTCTGTGACCTGTGCAGGCTGTTGTGGACTATGATATGGCCTATTGTGAATGGAGGATCCTATAATAGGGATGTTCTACCAGCGGTAATAAGATAAGTGATCTCTACAGAACAGGAAGTGTCCACCCATAATTAGGCCTAGACATAAGTGTAAAAACTGCAGGATTTGATTTTTTTTTTCCCCTAAGTATAGATGATAATATGGAAAATTTTAATATACCACCAAAATTATTAAAAATATAAAAACTTGGTTTACACACTGTCACTTTTTCCGACAACACCTTCCCTTTAAGTAACTGGATTATGAAGACTTCTACATTTATTCTCCTGGCAGTCTTGGCTTCTTTAAAAATTAGATTTAAGAAGTGTAGCTTGCTCTGTCGCAGGTATGGAGGTAGAAGGAAGCATTGCTTCTAGGTCAGAATATCCACCCGTACAGCTCCTGTTAGAGGCCTTATGGCAGAACATGGAGGCTGGGCAGCTCCACACTAAGGGCAATGATGTACAGGCATATTAGGGTATATTCACACACGGCAGATTGTTGCAAATTTCTCCAAATGAAATCCATTCCATTCATCTGAATAGGGCAGTTTTGTTTTGCAGTATATACAGTGATTTCTGCAATAAACCTACAGAATGTGATTTCACCCTTATTATTTCTGCCATGAGGAAGTCATCCACCTAAAGAAAGCGATTCAGATGCCAGATCTATCATGAGATTATTGCTTGAGACTTTAGCTTTCCTTATCTTGTATTGATCTGGAGTCCAGGGTTTCTTAATGTTTGCGGTATCCCCACAATCAATGCACCCCCAATGTTTTAGACATGTTAAGAACCTAATCTATACTCCATTTACATCTAGAGCTGCAGGCAGAATTCTGGTTCCCTGCCAGCCCTCCAGCTGGTTAAAGATCCTTCACCCTCTTGGGTGCATTGCATTGTGAAAGATGTTGTGTGCTGCACAATACACTGATGTAAAGGCAGAAAAATAAACTTCTACAATGCAATGTTACTGTAGCTCAGCAGATTTTGGTTTGTCTTTTTGGTACAATGGAGACAACTTCAAAGTGTAAACCAAGAGAATTGTGAACACAGCTTTGGATGTGAATAGAGTATGAGGCAACCTGACATTACACAGATGCGCCCTGCCTCCCTTTCCCTCTGGCTGGACATGTCCAGATATCTGCATCACAAGCTTTTCAAGACAATATTGTTTTTTTGAAATTGTGTCACAAAATGATATGCTACATGTGTCTAGGTGCGGCCACCCAGTGGTTGTGTTGTGATTTGCAGCCTGCTAAGGGTTTTGGTAGCATGTCATGATATTGTATTGAACTGCTTCAATGAGAAATTGGTGTCCTTAACCAAATTCAAGCTAAGGAAAGGCAGGTACATCTGCAGGAGAAGGTAGCAGAGATGCATTGCAGAGTGTCCATTTGCAGAGATGTCCATTTGCAGAGATGTCCATTTGCAGAGATGCTGTTTAGGCCTTGTGCGCACAGTCCCCGCAGCTTGTTATGTGCCTCCATACTGTCCTAAAACAACTCATATGACATCAAACGGAGTATTTCATAATTTTTTGGAAGCATCATAAAAAATTCTGCTTGTCTTCCAGATTTTAGTAGCTGACCCCTACCCTCAGTGCACTCTAGTTCCTCCATTTTCCACAAACTCCCCAAAAAATTTACAATACAGCATGACCATTGAGGGGCACCAGTGATCCCCGTCCTCCTTCAGCATATTCCAGGCTTCCTGCATGGCCTTTGGCGTCATGCCATGAGAGGTGAACATGGCCCGATAGCAGCAAGTGCTGTGTGGCACAGACATGGCTCCTGCAATCTTTGCAACGTGCCTTGGAGCGATGCCAGCTGCCTGGGCGAGGATACCCACATACACATCCTCCACTTCTGGCCACGGGCCGCTCCCCACCTGCTCCAAGATAAGTGCAGCGGCATCGTGAGACAATACATAGCCAGTGCCGCTGCAATAGGGTGGGAAATAGTTACCGCTATACAATTTCTTTGATATGTAATGGCGTTTCTTGGCGTCCCTGTACGGGCTTACGTGCCAGTGCAGCCGCCCCATGTACTGGAGACCGCTTTCCCCTCTTAAGAACTGTGTCAAAAACAGTGTGTTGACAAAAACATCATCGTCAGTCTTGAGCAGGTAGCGGGACCCTTTGCATTTATCCAGGGCCCACGTCAGCCCCGTGATGGTTTTCAGGGTCAGGTTCCGGTAAGAGTCTGTGAAGTTGGCCTGAATGATGTCCCTGTGGGTCACCGCTTCGTGCATCAAAGCCGCCCTTTCCTCTGGAGATTTTGGTACGGCCAGGATGAAGAGGGTGAGAGAAGCGGAGGCTGTGGCTGAGGTCAGGCTGCCCCATGTCTGGCGGATGGCGTCCCTCCGGTCTCTGTGAGAAGGGGCGCTGGACACTAAGATGAGCAGAAATGGGGGAGAGGAGCAGGCGCTGGCGGGAGACAGCAGGAAAGGGGGGATGGGAACATTCAAGGCTTTAGGTGAAGACACGTGAGAAGGCTTGAAGTAAAAGATGGAGAGAATTCCAGAGAGGAACTCCTCAATATACTCTGAGACACTGAGGAAGAGGACCACAGAGACCACAAGGAAGAAAAGTGGCCAGCGCCGGCGGTGGATGAGAAGCAGGCGCAGGCAGGTGGCAGGACACAGGAGCATGATGGCTGACAGCGGGGTCTCCTTATATATCACACACAGGACATGATATTAGCATGACGGCCCCGAGACTGAATCCTCAGCAGAGACAGCGCAGCTCCAGGAGGCATCCAGAGCCCCCGTATCATCAGTCCTGGGGTCTGGTGAGGAGGAGGTCAACTGAGGACATTGCTGAAAAACACATGAACAACACAAGGAGTCACAAATCTTACAAGGGGCACACATGTAATTCGCCAACATGGAGACCCTCTACAAGAAAACACCATAACACAAGATCTGGTGGAGATGTTTACTAAGTACCCCCTGGGGGTCATTTATTACTACACCACAGACCCCGCCTCTCTTACTGCTACACCGCAGACCCCGCCTCTCTTACTGTTACACCACAGACCCCTCCTCTCTTACTGCTACAGCACAGACCCCGCCTCTCTTACTGCTACACCGCAGACCCCGCCTCTCCTACTGCTACACCGCAGACCCCGCCTCTCCTACTGCGACACCGCAGACCCCGCCTCTCTTACTGCGACACCGCAGACCCCGCCTCTTACTGCTACACCACAGACCCCGCCTCTCTTACTGCTACACCAGACCCCGCCTCTCTTACTGCTACACCACAGACCCCTCCTCTCTTACTGCTACAGCACAGACCCCGCCTCTCTTACCACTACTACACCACAGACTCCGCCTCTCTTACCATTACTACACCACAGACTCCGCCTCTCTTACCACTACTACACCACAGACCCCGCCTCTCTTACCACTACACCACAGACTCCGCCTCTCTTACCACTACTACACCACAGACTCCGCCTCTCTTACCACTACTACACCACAGACTCCGCCTCTCTTACCACTACTACACCACAGACCCCGCCTCTCTTATCACTACTACACCACAGACCCCGCCTCTCTTACCACTACTACACCACAGACTCCGCCTCTCTTACCATTACTACAGCACAGACTCCGCCTCTCTTACCACTACTACACCACAGACTCCGCCTCTCTTACCACTACTACACCACAGACCCCGCCTCTCTTACCACTACTACACCACAGACCCCGCCTCCTACCACTACACCACAGACTCCGCCTCCTCTTACCACTACTACACCACAGACTCCGCCTCTCTTACCACTACTACACCACAGACTCCGCCTCTTACATTACTACACCACAGACTCCGCCTCTTTTACCACTACTACACCACAGACTCCGCCTCTCTTACCACTACTACACCACAGACCCCGCCTCTCTTACCACTACTACACCACAGACCCCGCCTCTCTTACCACTACTACACCACAGACTCCGCCTCTTACCATTACTACACCACAGACTCCGCCTCTCTTACCACTACTACACCACAGACTCTGCCTCTCTTACCACTACTACACCACAGACCCCGCCTCTCTTACCACTACTACACCACAGACTCCGCCTCTCTTACCACTACTACACCACAGACCCCGCCTCTCTTACCACTACTACACCACAGACTCCGCCTCTCTTACTACACCACAGACCCTGCCTCTCTTACCACTACTACACCACAGACTCCGCCTCTCTTACCACTACACCACAGACTCCGCCTCTCTTACTACACCACAGACCCTGCCTCTCTTACCACTACTACACCACAGACTCTGCCTCTCTTACCACTACTACACCACAGACTCCGCCTCTCTTACCACTACTACACCACAGACTCCGCCTCTTACATTACTACACCACAGACTCCGCCTCTCTTACCACTACTACACCACAGACTCCGCCTCTCTTACCACTACTACACCACAGACCCCGCCTCTCTTACCACTACTACACCACAGACTCCGCCTCTTACCATTACTACACCACAGACTCCGCCTCTCTTACCACTACTACACCACAGACCCCGCCTCTCTTACCACTACTACACCACAGACCCCGCCTCTCTTACCACTACTACACCACAGACTCCGCCTCTATTACCATTACTACACCACAGACTCCGCCTCTCTTACCACTACTACACCACAGACCCCGCCTCTCTTGCCATTACTACACCACAGACTCCGCCTCTCTTACCATTACTACACCACAGACTCCGCCTCTCTTACCATTACTACACCACAGACTCCGCCTCTCTTCCTACTACACCACAGACCCTGCCTCTCTGCCCTACTACACCAGACCCGCCCCACTACTACACCACAGACTCCGCCTCTCTTACCACTACTACACCACAGACTCCGCCTCTCTTACTACACCACAGCCCTGCCTCTCTTACCACTACTACACCAGACTCCGCCCTCTTACCATTACTACACCACAGACTCCGCCTCTCTTCCACGCCCCCCACCACTACTACACCACAGACTCCGCCTCTCTTACCACTACTACACCACAGACCCCGCCTCTCTTACCACTACTACACCACAGACTCCGCCTCTTACCATTACTACACCACAGACTCCGCCTCTCTTACCACTACTACATCACAGACTCTGCCTCTCTTACCACTACTACACCACAGACCCCGCCTACCTCTTACCACTACTACACCACAGACTCCGCCTCTCTTACCACTACTACACCACAGACTCCGCCTCTCTTACCACTACTACACCACAGACCCCGCCTCTCTTGCCACTACTACACCACAGACTCCACCTCTCTTACCACTACTACACCACAGACCCTGCCTCTTATTACTACACCACAGTCCTGAAACGCGTAGGTGGCTTTCTTATGGAATTAACCTGTCACCGCATGATTTGATACTATAATACCTTTTTGTATGGAGTAAATAAAAGTTACGTTTTATAATTTTACCTACACTGGAACTTTTTTCATTTTGGATGGTTCTTCTATTTTCTCTCTTATTACTACACCACGGACCCCGCCTCTCATATTAGTGTAATGTATTAGTGTAGGTAAAATGTATCAGTCTGAAGTCCAGAGGATTATGTAGACTGTATATAAGTGTAACAAACCCTCAGCTAGTAGGTCTAATGGAAATACTGACAGTCCCCTTCACAGTGAGCAGAGATCTTGGTAAGACATTGATATAAAGTCTATAGAAGAGCGGCTGACAACATTAAGGTTAGGATTTATTATATTACACCCATCACAGGTAAATCACGGCTGAGCATGTCATGTTGCCTCAAGCACTCATTCTTAGACTCGCACTTTGTGCAATAACAGCAGGAATAATCCAGTTATGGCCTGAGGATAATGTGGCGGAGGCTCATGGTGTGTAATTGTCTGTTACAGAAGGTATCTGTGCATCTGGTACGTTGCCCCAGTGTACCATTGATCTCTATGACGTTCTGTATTACTATAAAATAGTCCACTCCAACTGTGAAGGGACTACAACTCCCATTGTGCAGGTTGTCCGTGATGCTATTACAGCTCTACAACATACTAATAATGATAAAAGAATGTCATGACATATTGGTGACCACACACTGCAGAGCTGCCTTGTCACATGGCTGATTCATTGCGGTCACCGCCAATGTTAGTCAGGGAATGAGAGTATCCAGTGACTACTGTGATCCCTCTATGTCAGAGTCAGCAGCTGCACAGTGTAGGACAACCCCTTTAAGTCTTACGGTACATATAACAATTCTACCAAAAACTTGGGGATTGGCCACCATCTTCCTCACTATGACACCAAGGGTATGAGTATGAAGGAGCAGGAGGTATCACCAGGCGACTAAATGTGGGTGACTACCGAGAGGTGTCACCCGTCAGCCACTTCCTCTGTTACTAAGCAACATCCTTCATTTACTCATTCTCGTACAAAGACAAATTATGTAGCATCAAGGACATCGTACTGGACCATGAGACGAAAAGATGCCGGATTTATGGGACATTGGATGGATTTATCATGGACTCAAATCATGAGCAAAAAAAAAAAAAAATAGAATTCACAACAACATAAAACATAATATAATGTACTATAATATACCGTAATATAATATACTATAATGTAACATAATATACTAGAATAGCTTATACTATAATATTCTATACTAGGGGTACTCAACTGGCAGACCGTGGCCGCCTGCTGTCCGGCTCTTTCATTATGACACTGGCCTGGAGAAACCTTCATCTCCCACCCCAAGCCCGATCCCTCGCACTAGCGGCAGCAGCGATCGACAATCACCCCAACTGCTTTCACATGTGAGGCCTCTTATGCAGCCATCAGGGACGATTGCTGATCCTTCCTGCCACTTAGTGTAAGGCCGGTTGCAGACGAGCTAGCCGTGAATTAAAAGCACGGGCTGCACACTGCGGACACGGGGAGGTGCCATGCTTCTGCGGCTCCTTCCATTAAATGAAATTCACAGTCGTGTGTACGGGCCCATAGAAAAGAATGAGTCAGTGTGCTATCTGTGAAATACACACCACGGTCGTCTGCAAGGGGCCTAAGGGATCAGGGCTGGGGGACAACAGGTTAGAGATGAAGGTACTAAGGAGCATACTGTTAGAAGGCAAAATAATGCTGAAAGCCCCCGCCCACAGTACAGTATGAAGGTCCTTAGTGCCCCCACTAACAGTATAATGCCGTTATTGCCCACGCACACAGTATAATGTCACATTAGTGCCCCCCACGTACAGTATAATGCCATATTAGGAAATATTTTTTCCTAATTTTTCTTGCCTAAACCTGGGGTGTGTCCTATAGTCAGACATGTCTTTTTGTCTGAAAAATACTGTAAATACTGTATGTGATTTTTAGCTGATTGAAGAACCCGGTCATCTGATCATTACTAAAATTAGTTGAGTATTCCTGCTCTACACTGTAACATAATATAATATACTTTAAAAAGTTATTCTATAATAGACTATACTATAACATAATACTCTATACTGTAATATAATATACTATAATAGACTATACTATAACATAATACTCTATACTGTAATATAATATACTATAATAGACTATACTATAACATAATACTCTATACTGTAATATAATATACTATAATAGACTATACTATAACATAATACTCTATACTGTAATATAATATACTATAATAGACTATACTATAACATAATACTCTATACTGTAATATAATATACTATAATAGACTATACTATAACATAATACTCTATACTGTAATATAATATACTATAATAGACTATACTATAACATAATACTCTATAATGTACTGTAATATACTATAATAGACTATACTATAACATAATACTCTATAATGTACTGTAATATACTATAATAGACTATACTATAACATAATACTCTATACTGTAATATAATATACTATAATAGACTATACTATAACATAATACTCTATTCTGTAATATAATATACTATAATAGACTATACTATAACATAATACTCTATAATGTACTGTAATATACTATAATAGACTATACTATAACATAATACTCTATACTGTAATATAATATACTATAATAGACTATACTATAACATAATACTCTATAATGTACTGTAATATACTATAATAGACTATACTATAACATAATACTCTATACTGTAATATAATATACTATAATAGACTATACTATAACATAATACTCTATAATGTACTGTAATATACTATAATAGACTATACTATAACATAATACTCTATACTGTAATATAATATACTATAATAGACTATACTATAACATAATACTCTATACTGTAATATAATATACTATAATAGACTATACTATAACATAATACTCTATACTGTAATATAATATACTATAATAGACTATACTATAACATAATACTCTATACTGTAATATAATATACTATAATAGACTATACTATAACATAATACTCTATACTGTAATATAATATACTATAATAGACTATACTATAACATAATACTCTATAATGTACTGTAATATACTATAATAGACTATAGTGTAACAATGTATTATACTATTCTATACTGTAACATACTATACTATAATAGACTATTCTGTAATATATACTGTCACATAATGTATTATACTACACTGTGTTCCAAATTATTATGCAAAAAGTGTTTAGGAGTGATAAGGTAAGAATTTTTTTTGTTTGTCAGTTAAACTCATTGATGGTGATGTGTGTCAGGGCTCTTTATATCACTGAAAGCAATTGCAGACACCTGTGCTAATTAGTTTGGCAGGTGTGTCCAATTAAAGGCAAGACTACTTAAGAAGGCTGTCCCACATTATTAAGCAGCCTACATTTTCAGCCAAAATGGGAAAGAAAAAGGATGTGTTGGCTGCCGAGAAGCAACAAATTGTGGAGTGTATAGGTCAAGGCATGACTACAATCAACATTGCCAAGACACTTCATCATGATCATCGCACAATCAAGAAGTATGTAGCTGATTCACAGCACACATGTGTGCGTGCTGATAAGGGAAAATTGAGGACTCTTTCCAACAGGCAATTACGTCAGGTTAAAAGAGCAGCTTCAAAAATGCCTTGTCATAGCAAGCAGACGAGTTTTTGAAGCTGCTGGTGCCTCCAACGTCCCCCGAACAACAAGATGCAGGGTCCTTCAGAGGTTTGCAGCTGTGCGTAAGCCATCCTGTCGACCTCCTCTA
Organism: Leptodactylus fallax; assembly: GCA_947044405.1. Taxonomy (NCBI): domain Eukaryota; kingdom Metazoa; phylum Chordata; class Amphibia; order Anura; family Leptodactylidae; genus Leptodactylus; species Leptodactylus fallax. The sequence continues at coordinate 589,078 of CAMRHE010000113.1, forward strand.
TCCACTGCACACAAGCAGAAACAGCTCCAGTGGGCCAAACAATACATGAAGACTGACTTCAAAACGGTTTTGTTCACCGATGAGTGCCTCTGGAGCATCATCAAAAGGAGTGTCTATGATGGCGGGAGGCAGTTCTCATCTAAGCAACAGCTCTGGGAGGGTATTCTGTGCTCATGCAAAACAACTGAAGCAGAAACCATCCAAAAACTGACAAATTCAATGGACGAGAGAGTTCAGAAGCTTCTTTCGAACAAGGGGTCCTATGTGCAAATGTAACATCACCTCGAATAAAGTTTTGGCTTGAAAACTGTTTGATTTCAGTTTGTAATAACCTGCTAATGCTTAGAATTTCACAATGACCATTTTTTTGTTCTTAATAAAAATGAAAAGGTTGTAAATTCTGCTGTGCATAATAATTTAGAACATGCATTTTGAGTGTTTATTTATTTTTTTTTAAATATACTGTTCTCATAGGCAGTTTGTTCAAAAACCTTTCAATTATACTCGAATAGTTGATGACTGGAAAATTACAATGACTGCAATTCATATAGGTAATTTTGGAAAATATGAGAAAATATTATTTGCATAATAATTTGGAACACAGTGTATAATATACTGTCACATAATGTATTATACTATAATATACTATAACAATGGATTATACTATTCTATAGGGTCACATCATGTATTATACTATAATATAGGATAATCTCTCGGCGCTATAGATAGAATGGATGAGGACGAGACACATGAGCTGAGAATACTAATGGGGCTCAGGTGATAAGAGGAGGGGGCAGGTGAGGCTGCTAATACCCAGGGGTCTCTCACACGGCCGGGCTCTCACCTCTCTTTACCGCCGTACACACCTCTGTACCCGCATCCTGCGCTCTGTCCGTTGTTCTCAACCTTCCGTACAATAAAGTTGCGCAAAGCCCGTTATGATGCAGGGGTGGGGTTAGCCGAACGTCTCCATCGTGATCGCTGAAGGCGGAAGTGCGGACCTGTTTCCGGGTGGGAGCTGGGGAGTGCACGCGTCTGGACGGAGTAACGGTAAAAAGACGCATCATTGTTAGCGTTACCGGAGATGGGAGGTGGGATTATGTGGTCAGTCCTAGAGCGGTAGTGTGCGGTGGGGCTGTGGAACTACAGATCCCAGCATGTCACACCTGATGTTCTTCCTGTATATGATGCAGCCTTGTACGGTCAGAGCCATCTGCGGTATTGTGAGCACTGCGCATGACACTGCAGAGTCTGCACATCCCCATAACTGTCCCCATAACTGGTATAGACACATCAACTGCCCCCATACCCAGGGCCGGTTTTAGACAAAGTGGGGCCCCAAATGTTGAAATTTTGTACCTACTACATAGTCACATTCTGTTAATTTGATGTGCTGCACTGCTTACAGGGGTGTTCCTAAGGTCTTTAAGGCCGGGGCCCCCCACGTAGTGACAACGCAACGTTTTACAGTACCTGCAAAGTGGAGGGGATTCTGACCAATCCCATAAACACATTGCAGAAAAAAAATCTGCAGCGGAAAAGCTGTGTTTTCACAGCATGTCAATTATACCTTCATAAATGCTGGTGTTTTCCGTAAGGTATAATAGGTACAGAAAGTCCACAGAGGAAAACTCTGAGATCGCAATGAAAAACGCTGCTGAAAATTTTTTTCCACCGCAGTCTTTTCCGCAGCATGGGGCCTTAGCATAAAGGGGTTGTTTCATTTGTTTGTAAATTTTTTTTGCATAGTCAAAGTAGTTGCTTGTGACCCTTTATAAATCAGGTGCACAAGTAACAAGGCAGGGCTAAATACTGTCACATCACCCGCTGACCGCTATACCAGGACTAAATACTGTCACGTCACCCGCTGACCACTATACCAGGACTAAATACTGTCACATCGCCCGCTGACCGCTATACCAGGACTAAATACCGTCACGTCACCCGCTGACCGCTATACCAGGACTAAATACTGTCACATCACCCGCTGACCGCTATACCAGGACTAAGTACTGTCACATCACCCGCTGACCGCTATACCAGGACTAAATACTGTCACATCACCCGCTGACCGCTATACCAGGACTAAATACTGTCACGTCACCCACTGACCGCTATACCAGGACTAAATACCGTCACGTCACCCGCTGACCGCTATACCAGGACTAAATACCGTCACATCACCCGCTGACCGCTATACCAGGACTAAGTACTGTCACGTCACCCGCTGACCACTATACCAGGACTAAATACTGTCACATAACCCGCTGACCGCTATACCAGGACTAAATACTGTCACATCACCCGCTGACCGCTATACCAGGACTAAATACTGTCACGTCACCCGCTGACCGCTATACCAGGACTAAGTACTGTCACGTCACCCGCTGACCGCTATACCAGGACTAAATACCGTCACATCACCCGCTGACCGCTATACCAGGACTAAATACTGTCACATCACCCGCTGACCGCTATACCAGGACTAAATACTGTCACGTCACCCACTGACCACTATACCAGGACTAAATACCGTCACGTCAGTCACTGACCGCTATACCAGGACTAAATACTGTCACGTCGCCCGCTGACCGCTATACCAGGACTAAATACTGTCACGTCACCCACTGACCGCTATACCAGGACTAAATACTGTCACGTCACCCGCTGACCGCTATACCAGGACTAAATACCGTCACGTCACCCGCTGACCGCTATACCAGGACTAAATACCGTCACGTCACCCGCTGACCGCTATACCAGGACTAAATACCGTCACGTCGCCCGCTGACCGCTATACCAGGACTAAATACCGTCACGTCACCCGCTGACCGCTATACCAGGACTAAATACCGTCACGTCGCCCGCTGACCGCTATAGCAGGACTAAATACCGTCACGTCGCCCGCTGACCGCTATACCAGGACTAAATACTGTCACGTCGGCCACTGACCGCTATACCAGGACTAAATACCGTCACGTCGCCCGCTGACCGCTATACCAGGACTAAATACTGTCACGTCAGTCACTGACCGCTATACCAGGACTAAATACCGTCACGTCAGTCACTGACCGCTATACCAGGACTAAATACTGTCACGTCACCCGCTGACGACTATACCAGGACTAAATACCGTCACGTCGCCCGCTGACCGCTATGCCAGGACTAAATACCATCACGTCAGCCACTTACTGCCAGATTCCCCTCTGTCCTCATAGTATAATCCACAAATAGCGGCTTTTACTTATAATGTTCCCCTCATAGCGCCAAACACTTTACTACGATCAGAGTTACTCCATTCCCCATCTTGAGAACACAACTACCCCCTTTTATTTGCAGATGCCCCCTCATAACGCCTGCCAGCAATTAACCTCTTCCTGCCCTGCACTGTAATAGTACGCTGCAGTAAGCAGTTTGTTCCTAGGACTACACTTTGCAGAGACTGTAAAATGACCATTTATGACACGTGGGGCCCCGGCCTTAAGGGTGAGGCCCCACTTTGTGGAAAAGCAGCTTTTTTTGTTGCAGATTTTGCTTCAGTTTTTTGAGCCAAAGCCAAGCAGGGGTATAAAAGGATTGTGAAATATCTAGGAAGCTTCTTACACTTCTCCCTTCTGCTCAATCCACTCCTGGCTTTGGCTCAAAAACCAGCAACAAAATCTGCAACAAAAAAATCCACTTTTCTGTAACGTGAAACACAGTGTTTATGGCGGCTGCAGAAATGTGCGAGCAAAGTGAATAAAATGTCATCATTTAATCTCATCCATAGCAGGTTAATTTCAGCTGTGGAGTCGCGAGAATTTCCACATATATTTACCGTAATAGGGGAAGAAAGTGCAGAGAAAAATGCATCAAAAGCTCAATGAAAAACGCTGTGGGAAAAAAACAATGTGTTTTTGCTGCTTTTTATCTCCTGTGCTTTTTAGCTGCGTTTTGCTGTTTTGGGCCTAATCCTTAAAGGGGTTGTCCAGGAATTACAGGTTTCTGCAAGGTGGCCGAGGAAAGTGAAAAATAAAACCCACACTCACCTGTCCCTGGTCCTCCCACCCCTGTCCGGTCCAGCGGCGCCCCAGGGCTTGTTCCAGCGGCAGTTCTCGCCACACGTAACCGCTGAGGCCTATCATCCGCCTCAGCAGCCTAAGGAAAGTAACCCGAATGTCACTCACATACGTCACCTGTGATGTCACTTATATATGTCACCTGTGATGTCCCGTGTCCTTTCCTTAGGCCGCTGATTGGCCTCAGCAGTTACGTGCGGCGAGGACTTCAGCCAGAACAAGCCCCGGGGCGCTGTGGACAGGTGAGTATGCGTTTTCTTATTTTTCACCTTCCCCGGCCTCCTTGCAGAAAATTCCTGGACAACCTGTTTAACATCTCAATATACTGAGCATCACACTATACAATACAATTCTAGTATGTATAATGGTACACATGTACAGAAGAAAATAGACAATAATATTCTGTATATACCTACATATATACCATATACTTACACACATACATTCATATACAATATATACACACACCTGTCTACTATCATACAGTACTCACACAGTAGCTAGCACACATACTGTAAACAAATATACACATATATACATATTATATACATATTTTACACAAAACATACACTTACACTTGGCTGAATTGCTGGGTGAACTGGAAATGGAGGAAGCTCCTGTGCAGCTCTGTCTGGCAGTAGTGACAGCATCGCAGCAGACTCCCCCCTGCACACTGCGATGTGCTGGATGCCTCACTGCATGGGGGGAGGGGGGAAGCTAGTAACTAAGTGCCGGCAAACTGTACAAGCAGCGACCAGTACACCCTGCATCTGCCGATGTGTCATCTACTGCCGATTAAGAGTCCTAATAGTAGGGAAAGTATGGGGCCCCTATGGGTGTTGGGGCCCTGGGCAATTGCCCAGTTTCCCCCCCCCCCTAACGCCGGCCCTGCCCATACCTATACCTCTGAAAGGACTGAAAGAGGGGCAGCATGTGCGATGTGCTCCGAACGGTCTGGTGAATTTACACATAGACCCAGCCGCACCCATTGTCATCCATGTCACTTTGTGCCCCCACACAATATAATGCCCCTATAGTGGCCCTAACACGGTATGCCCCACTTTATAAATGTTACCCTCCACAGTATATTGTCCCCCTCCAGTTACCCCCACAGTATAATGTCCCCCTCCAGTTACCCCCACAGTGTAATGTCCCCCTCCAGTTACCCCCACAGTGTAATGTCCCCCTCCAGTTACCCCCACAGTGTAATGTCCCCCTCCAGTTACCCCCACAGTGTAATGTCCCCCTCCAGTTACCCCCACAGTGTAATGTCCCCCTCCAGTTACCCCCACAGTGTAATGTCCCCCTCCAGTTACCCCCACAGTGTAATGTCCCCCTCCAGTTACCCCCACAGTGTAATGTCCCCCTCCAGTTACCCCCACAGTGTAATGGTCCCCTCCAGTTACCCCCACAGTCATAATGGTCCCCTCCAGTTACCCCCACAGTCATAATGGTCCCCTCCAGTTACCCCCACAGTCATAATGGTCCCCTCCAGTTACCCCCACAGTCATAATGGTCCCCTCCAGTTACCCCCACAGTCATAATGGTCCCCTCCAGTTACCCCCACAGTCATAATGGTCCCCTCCAGTTACCCCCACAGTATAATGGTCCCCTCCAGTTACCCCCACAGTATAATGGTCCCCTCCTGCTGACCAGGACAGCACCTGGAATCTGGGATGGTTGGGAGGTTGCCCTACGGGGAGAACAGCGGCCCCAACCCTTTTTTTTTTTTGAGTTTTGTCTCTCTTTATACGGAGGTATTAATGGGTTTTCTCTGCACTTTGCACACAGATGGCAGCGCAGTTACAGGAGAAGCTGCAGACCGAGGTCACCAAATACCAGCAGGTGCAGAAAGGTATAATAAAGAGGGTCATGGAGAGCGGGGAACATGGGCTAACCTCTATTCAGTGACATGATCTTGTTCTATACGTCATAGCTGCTTCTAACATTTTGTATATAGAGCACTATGCAGACTTAAAGGGAATGTGTCACCAAAAAATGACCTACTTTTTAAATCAAAATTTTATTGTTAAACATATTTTTAAGAATTTTTGATTATATATTTTTTTTACATTGTCAGTGAATTATGTATTTCCATATTAAAAAAAAAGTATTTATTTTATTCCAGCTTAATTCTGGCTACTAAGGGGTTTTCTTTGCAGCACTACACTTATGTCACACACAGTATTACAATTGAAGATAACACCTCTATAGATTACACCACTGAACCATCAATGCTGAAAACAGATAATGTCACAGCTTATCTCCTCCCCCTCCCTGCACAGAGCATGTCTAGAAAACACTCCCATAGACCTCAATGAGTTGGCTCCAGACTATCGCTGCCTATGGACATGATTATGTTGTAAAGCAGATCACTAAATGCTGTTAAGGCTGGATTCGCACTAGCTTTGGGGTCTCCATAGGAGAAGGAGACTCTGCTTAAAATTGGCGGAGAGAAAAGTCCTGCAAAGAGGACCTTTCTCACCTTTTTCAGAATAAAACTCTGCAGACCCCATTATAGTCTATGGGGTCCTTGGGTTTCTGCGTGTAACCACTTTTTAAAGAGGACCTTTCACGTCCTCATGTATATGCTGTTTTACATACTGAATTCAGCGCACTGCCGGCTTTCCCGGTATGTGCCCCGGGGCTGGAGGTATCGGGGGTTGTAGTTTCACTGTCCACCGTCAGAAAGGCGTTCCTGACAGTCTAGCTGGTCTGTGAGGAACGTCCTCCCTGACAGTACTCGTCCATAGACTTGCACTGCGCGTTCCTCACAGCTCAGCGTCATCGCCGGGCAGTAAGGAACGCCCCCTCTGACAGTACAGCGCTATGGACGAGTACAGAGAGCGGGGGCGTTCATTATAGCCCAGCGATGATGCTGAGATGTGAGGAACGCCCCCCAATACAGTGCTATGGAGGAATACTGACAGGGAGGGCGATCCTCACAGCGCAGATAGACTGTCAGGAACGCCCTTCTGACAGTAAACCGTGAAACTACGACCGCCGATATCTCCAGCCCCGGGGCACATACCGGGAAAGCCACCAGTGCGCTGAATTCAGTATGTAAAACAGAATATACATGAGGACGTGAAAGGTCCTCTTTAAGTGGACAGGGTCTCCATCTTTTGGTTTCCCATATGGACCCGAAGGACAGAAACCCGAACGCTAGTGTGAACCTAGCATCACAGAGCAGATAGGAAGCTCAGGCAAGATGGCCGCCCCATAATCATGTCCAGAAAATAGAATAAAAAAATCTACAATCAGAAAATAAAATCAGACTAGAAAAGAGGGGGATACATTTCACTATCTGATTTTAATACATAAATAAGAATTGGTGACACATTGCTCTCCATGGTAACAGACTACACAGAAACCTTGTTTAGTCAGATCCCGCAGTCATGTGATGTTCACTGCCTCTGTCCCATACTCAAGGTACAATCAGGCGGGTTGTTTGTAGTCTGTAACCATAGGGACGTCTAGGGGCTGTGTACACAATACGGTGGGATCTTGAACATATCCTGGGCTTCTATAGAATGTATTTCACTCTGCTACATCCTCTTTCTCTAGATATCAGCAGCAGCATGTCTTCCCGACAGAAGCTGGAAGCTCAGCTCACCGAGAACAACATAGTGAAGGAGGTGAGTGACAGGACCTCATCGCCAAGGGACCCTGGAAATATCCAGGGAAGACCAGGAAGAGTTATAGGGGGGATTATGTCAAATTAAAGTTTTATCGGGAAGTTCCGCAGTTTTCTATATTTTCTACACCCCCTTCCTTTTGAAGATCTCTGCTTGCTGTAAATGAATGGAAACATGTAGCACATCTGTAAGTCTTACACTTGCTGTCTCGAGATGTTATCTCCACTTTCTATGTCTTACTGGGCGTTTTAAAAAGTCACATTTGATAAATCTGGTGTAAAGAAAGTTAGACAGGCTAACCACGCCGAGTGGTGTAAAAATGCAATTCTTTGACCAAGCAAGCTCATAAATTTGTAAATCCCTTCGTAGTTTTTGGTACATATATTCTGGCGTGCAGCCCTTCCAAGTTTTCCACCAAAAGTTGCAACTTTTTACAAAAGGCAAGCTGGACATGGGATGGGACCTTCACAGCCTGACTCATTTAACATTACTTACAGAAAACTGATGGACCATCCAGAATTCTGAGGAGGCAGTGTCGTGCCAGCGCAGCTGATTAATAACACTGATGCACTACACGCCCCACACACTAGTCCTAATAACTGGACCCCGGGACTCTGCTTTTTATGGAGTTTTATTGAAGTAAACTGGTGGGCTGTGTTCACACACACTGGATTTGCCATGATTAGTTTACATCCCAAATCATAGAGCGCAGTACGTGTTTTCCCAGAGCACCTGTGAGATTATGGTTGTCCTCTGGCTCCATCTCTTTGTATAGTAGTAATGAGTATTTGGTGATATACGAGCCTGTATATAGTCATATGGGGGGAGATCTGTTTTCCTACGCCAGGTTTAACCTCCTCTGCTCCAGTGTAAGATTCTCCTAAATTATTCTGCAATTATGGCGCCCATTTTACATTAGGATCTTGTGTAAAATGTATTAATAATCCCCACCATGTTTCTGCCATCGCTCTCCACTTTGGACAAGCCCTAGAAATCTAAAATAGCAGACATGTATTTTATGGTTGGACCTGTAATGGTCAGGATCCCTCCTCTCCGGCCATCACAAGCGCCGCTCCCCTCACCTACACATAGGGTTAACGCTAGTCTATAATGGATTTGCTCTCTTCCACAGTTGGCGGATGCCGGATCATCCTGTATTTAGTTCTCTCCTCCGCTTGCTTTCCTGGTTCCTGTTCCTGTGCGGGGGATGGGGCGTTGTATATCAGGGATTTCCTCCCCGCATTGTGTGCAGCATCAGTCAATGTTAGCCTTGGCTTATGACCATAAAGCTAGAATCACATGTGCAGTTTTATAAGGCAAAACAAGGAATGGGTTTGGCTCATAAAACTGCACCAGAAACTGAATGTGTGTTTCAGGCTACACAGATAATAGCATCACATTGTGAGTACGTGCCCAGGACGCGATGTCTAATGTCCGCCTGTATGCGTTATATAGTATATACATATGTATAGCAGTGTATGTGTGCTGAGGTATCTTTGTATATGGTCACTACAGCTATATCTGTCTTTCTGTTCGCTTCTCTCTCGTGTCATGTTGTTTCTTGGTCACTTTTAGTATTGTATCTGCTGTAGAGATATAACTGTGGGGGAGGGGAGCGCTGGGGATTATATTATATTGTATTGTTATATTATACTGTACGTTTTCCAGGAGCTGGCTCTACTAGATGACAGTAACACTGTGTATAAACTGATCGGGCCCGTCCTGGTGAAACAAGATTTAGAAGAAGCGAAGTCCACGGTTGACAAGAGACTGCAGTATATAAATGGAGAGATGTGAGTAACCGCTGACACCAGGCCTGGGCGACTACGACCTAAATCAGAATCACAATTCATTGGATAATGATTATTGTAGGCCCAGACTTACCTGCCACTGGATATTGGTGCCAATCGCCCGGTCCTCCTAATGTAATAATAATAATACATTTTATACATATTCTGCAGCACGTTACAATTGGATACAGTATATACTACATTATACTACGTGGTAACATCTATAACCACCGCGGGCAGCCTGTATATAATACATTACATGCTCTGCTCATGTATCTATGCTATGCGCACACATGTACATGAGCAGGCTGTGTAAATGTATAAAATCTTATTATTATTATTATACACGGTAATGCGGATACCCAGGGCAGGACCGTGATTGCTTTACAATTATACAATAAATGCTGCATTTACCTACAGTAGGTACAAGAGGGCGGCTAGAATGCAGTACTTTATGTCTCCAGACTAAAGAAGCCTCAAGCCTCACTCTGCCTGCAGGGGGAGCACTACCGCTGAAGTGTTATATACAGATACATCACTAACTGTATGCTATCTAATAAGAATCACTGCTATGTGAAGCACATGTACTTAGTGATGTATCCGATAGCCAAGGACAGTGAAAAACCGAACCAAGAGCGCGGGGTTAATTGAGCTGACTTTCAGTTTTTATTCGATTTATTGCCCAGCCCTAGTTGATAAGGTTGGATACAGACACGTCACCTCGTCTATGACAATGGTCAAACCTTTCTGTCTGTAGATATAGCAGCGATAGATGCGACACTGCAAAGCTACATAAGGAGTAGAATATAGTGTAGAGACGAAGTCCACCAGACTTAGAGGATTCCCCACCAATAACTCCTATTCACAGGATATGACTCAATGTCTGATCACAGCGACCCCCAGTGGACACGAGAACAGGGCTCCCCAAGTCCCCAGTGTATATTGAGCAGTATTACACATGTGACCACCGCATGTGTCTAGCTCTGGGTGGTGGCGGTGTGTTTATTATCCACTGTGGAGACATTAAGTGTGTAGATCGGATGCTGCAAAGCATGTAGATTCTTAAGGGCTTAAACACAACGAGCTTTTGGCGAGGCACTCGGTCCATGTGTCTGCTGGATTTACTGGCTTGAACACGATGCTGGGAGACAGACGCCTTATGTCAAAGTCCGCTGTGCCGTATTCTAATCAGTATGGGGCCAGTATTTCCAGGGAAGGCAGGGACCATAGAGAACTATAGTGATAGGGGTCCATCTCTCCACATATTGGTCAGGCTAGTAGACCCCGGCAGACACATGGACTGAGTTTTATGGCCAAGGCGCGGTAATGTGAATAAGCCCTTATGAGTTTCATGCTGATTTTTTATCAAATTTCACCTATTATGGCTTTTTTTTTCTTGTTGGGAGGTTTCTGCATGGTACTATTGGGATAAAATGGCATATAGGCACACCTTGTCCACAGCCCTTAAAGGGATTGTTCTGCTATGGACACTTATCCCATATACACTGGACAGGGGATAAGTGTCCTCTTGCTGGGGTCCTGATCGCTGAGTCCCCAATGATCAGGAGGACAGGGAACCTCCTTGTTAATGGGGCACCAGTACACTGGTGTGATCAGCGCTCCATAGAGGCTCATAGAAGTGAATAGAGTGCTAGTCACACAGGCGCACGGGGGCCCCATTCACAAGGAGACCTTAGGGGGCCTTTTGGTCCCTCGTACTCTTGATCACTGGGAGACCCGGCAGTTGGGCCCACAGCAATCGGACACTTATCCCTTGTCCTGTGGATAGGGAATAAGTGTCCATAAAGGTACAACCTCTTTAACCCATTCTTCTCTCTCCACATTTGTATCAGTCATCATTTCCCCTGTTCCTTTCCTGTCACAGAAAGAGGTATGAGACTTTACTGAAAGACTTGGAACAGCGATCGGAACAACAGCGCACGTCTCTGACTAAGCTGCAGCAAGAGTACCAGCGGGCGCAGGGCAAGGGGGCAGCAAAGGCTTGAGAGGTGGCTATTCCCTCATCACTATTTATACACTGAAGGGACTTTGTTGGTGATGGTCTCCTGGTCACGTCATTATGATTGTTCTTTTGCCACGTATTACAAGGGGGGGGGGGGAGCTGTATCCTGCGGATGGGTTAATAAACATATTCACAGGATGCCATGTTGTCTGTGTCTGCTATGTGTGAAAGCTGTAAAGGCTGCAGCCCACTTGGCTAGTAGAGCATGCTGGGACATGTAGTTCTACACAAGTTTTTTTTTATTTTTAAATATAATATTACAGCTAAAAATATAACATAGAAATACATACAGGTCTGGCCATGAGATAACAACAGTACATAGTGTTTTATGATAGTGTATGAAGGTTGAGCAGCAGGTTACATGCAGAGTGATGTCATATCCTGAGCGATGGGAGACACCACGTAACTGCGGATTGCTTCAGTTCCTGAGCTTCATCTCTCGTCAGCCAAAGTCTGTTACCAGTGTTGTAACACCAGAATGACAGAGCATGCAGACACCTCTACCCACTGTGTCAGTGCGAGGGAAGTGTCATGTCCACAGGTCTGGGAGGTCTCCATATGTAGCGTCAGTCCTACAAGTAGATTCTAGAAGAGGGACTTTGCAAAGTCTCCGGCTTTGGCCTTGATTTTTGGGTAGGTGGCATGCAGCGGTGTCTTCAGATTGTGCCGCGTTTCAGAATGAGGAGCCGCGTTGGGGAGATGTTGTGGACGCACCAGGAAGTCCAAGCTGGAGGAACTCATGGCATAGAAGACGTTGGCCGTTCCTGGGATGACCAGCTCTATGGGGATCACAGATCACAGAGGTTATGGAAGGCTAACAATATGGAAGGCTACATTATGTGACATGAGACCTTTCCAAAGAATGTTACTATATTACTGTGGGTTGTAAGGATAGTGGGGCTCAAGACCCAGTTATATATGCAGTCAAGTTAAAGGGGTTGTCTGGGGTAAAGCTATTTATGGCCTATCCTCAAGATAAGTCATAAATACCTGATTGGTGGAGAACTAAAAACGGGCCCCTGGACTGATCAGCTGTACGGAGGCGCTTTACCCATCCTAAGCATATAGAGGGTCGGAAGCAGAAAGCTCCATCCCCAGTATAGCGACTGGGCGCAGTCACTGCAGCTGAGAGCTCATTGAAGTCAGTGGGAGATGAGCTACAGTGATGGTGCCCGGCTGCTATACAGAGGATGGAGCTTTCTGCTTCTGACCCTCTATAGTATATAGGACAGGCACTAGAAGCAGCTCCGTACAACTGAAGATAGGCTATAATAAGCTTAACTCCGGACAACCCCTTTAATGGTGGCAGCGCTTATACCAGTAATGTCTGATAGGTGCAGGTCTCACTTCCCCAACCTCCGTCTTGTCTGATAAGCAACAGCTCCACATATAGGTTCAGTATTACAGAATGTATAGATTCTATACAGTGCAACCTCAATATACACCAGTGTTTCCCAACCTTTTCAGATTCAGGGAAATCCTGGGAAACAAAAACTGTCGTGCACATTTGGGCCTGAGCTTTAGTGTCCTAAATCTTTCCCAGGGATTCTGATGTTCGCCTCTCTGGTGCTCCTGGCACCTGAGCATTTCTTCAATCATACCAGAGGCACCTGCCAATATCATGAGATAACATTCTCTACACCGTGGTTTTAATGTTATGGCTGACCGGTGTATGATGTGTGATGTCGCTGGCTGTCAGGTTCAGTCCAGATAGAACTGCGTTGGGCCAGGATCTTCAGGATATGGCTGTATACCTAGCATTAGATGTACAGGCTCTCACCTTTATTTCCAGGCAACAACTGAACAAGTTCGTGCGGCCCCTGCAGAGTAATGTGATGTTTCCGGATGATTCTGTCGATCACTGTGGGAGCTTTCTCCTGACTGCTGATCTAAGGTGCAAAATTACACAGTTTATATACAGTGTTGTAGCAGACCCCGCACCCAGTGATGACAGTATTATAGAAGACCCCGCGCCCGGTGATGACTGTATTATAGAAGACCCCGCGCCCAGTGATGACTGTATTATAGAAGACCCCGCGCCCAGTGATGACTGTATTATAGAAGACCCCGCGCCCAGTGATGACTGTATTATAGAAGACCCCGCGCCCAGTGATGACTGTATTATAGAAGACCCCGCGCCCAGTGATGACTGTATTATAGAAGACCCCGCGCCCAGTGATGACTGTATTATAGAAGACCCCGCGCCCAGTGATGACTGTATTATAGAAGACCCCGCGCCCAGTGATGACAGTATTATAGAAGACCCCGCGCCCAGTGATGACTGTATTATAGAAGACCCCGCGCCCAGTGATGACTGTATTATAGAAGACCCCGCGCCCAGTGATGACTGTATTATAGAAGACCCCGCGCCCAGTGATGACTGTATTATAGAAGACCCCGCGCCCAGTGATGACTGTATTATAGAAGACCCCGCGCCCGGTGATGACAGTGTTGTAGAAGACCCCGCGCCCGGTGATGACTGTATTATAGAAGACCCCGCGCCCGGTGATGACAGTATTATAGAAGACCCCGCGCCCGGTGATGACTGTATTATAGAAGACCCCGCGCCCGGTGATGACTGTATTATAGAAGACCCCGCGCCCGGTGATGACTGTATTATAGAAGACCCCGCGCCCGGTGATGACTGTATTATAGAAGACCCCGCGCCCAGTGATGACTGTATTATAGAAGACCCCGCGCCCAGTGATGACTGTATTATAGAAGACCCCGCGCCCAGTGATGACAGTATTATAGAAGACCCCGCGCCCAGTGATGACTGTATTATAGAAGACCCCGCGCCCAGTGATGACAGTATTATAGAAGACCCCGCGCCCAGTGATGACAGTATTATAGAAGACCCCGCACCCAGTGATGACTGTATTATAGAAGACCCCGCGCCCAGTGATGACTGTATTATAGAAGACCCCGCGCCCAGTGATGACTGTATTATAGAAGACCCCGCGCCCGGTGATGACAGTGTTGTAGTAGACCCTGCACCCGGTGAGGATATCTTCTCACCCGCACACTCTTGTACACGCTGTTCTCCTCTGCTGGCTCTACACGTGCACGAATTATACGGAAATCTGCTGTGGGATCAGGAAATTTTGCCTGGTCAGCGATGCTCTCTGAGGATGCGCTGTGTTGCACTGGCATATTCAATGGACTGCCACAGGATGCAGAACGTCTGTGTCCCCGCACATTGACCGCTGGGGTCAGGAAGCCTTTGTGCGCTGGTTTGGGGGAGCTCTGTGTGTCTAGGGCTGGAACTGAAGGGCTTTTCTGTTGCTATTAGGCACATAAGATACATAGTATACAATATAACACATAGTAATTACATAGTATACAATATAACATAACATATAGTAATTACATAGTATACCCAAAGGCCTATTCAATGCAAGTGTCAACCTGTCTCACAAAATATCAAATAGGGAGGGAGGCGAAAGAGGTGACAATGAGTAATCAGAGAATTTGCTGCCTGTATTTTGCACATACAAATAGGAGCTGGAATCTGATTGGTTTTTAAGGGTAACAGCATCATTTTTCCTTGGCACCAGTTTTGATAACCTGTTAAAGGCATCCTCTTAAAGATCACCTTTACACATGAAGGCAGCGATTATTTCACAGAAAGTGGCACCCATATAATGGAAAGTGTCCTTACTGCAGTCAGGCCTGGTGTCATCAGCCGCTCGCAGGGGGTATCCCAGGATATCAGGTGCATGCTGGGTCCAAAAGGTGCAGCAATGGAGGCCAAAAGGCTGGGTAGAGAAAAGCAGAGGATAAGTATTTTCATTATATGCCACCATTCACACATGTTGGTGAATCAGCTGGATTTCTGCTCACTCTGTGCAGTGTGTGATGATCACTGTCGGCTTCACTGGGGTGGTTGTACTTATATCGTGGTTGGACTCGATGTCACATGACAAACGGTAACTGCAAAGGTGACAAGAATAAATCCATTGTATGAGCAGCGGCTCCTGCCAAGCAACACTCAGACATTACCTCATTTCTACCACTAGGTGTCCTCATAATCACATAACCAGTAACATTCTGATGCAGAGTAAGGCTATATTCACATGACCGTGTCCGTTTATGGACCGTTAAAAAAGGACAAATCAGTCTGTTTTTAATGACCATTTTGCATCCATTACATGCCCACTTGTCCATATTTGATGGCTGAGTATCATCCGATGTGTATCTGTTTTTAATGGACTGTTAAAAAAGTTGATGAATTTCATTTATTTTTTTTTTATTTTTTTTTTTAACCCAACCCACGGATTTGTTTGTAACCATGTCATAACCAGACAGATTTTATTTTTTTTTCTGTACAGGCAGTTATAAGGGCTATAACATTTTTGGGGGATATTCAAATACATTTTTGCATGCTGTTTCTTTTTTTTTTTTTATTATTAACCTGGAAATGTAAACAAAAATGGAGGGAAATGTGTCTGTTTTTTACATTCAAGTTTTTTTTTTTTCATGTTAATTAGGTTTTCCTCTTCATTATGGTAATTTTCATGTAGGTGACGCATAGTTTTGTTCTAGCTCCTGGGATGTGTTGAGTGTTGAACTGACATTATTTTTATTTTTTTTTTGTTATTATTTTACTTAATTTTTTATTTTATTTATTTATATATTATTTTAACACATTATTTTTAAATATTATCTTTTTTTGGTGTCTGATTTTCCCTGTAGCTAATCCTCATATGGATCTGAGACACAATCAAACATCAGCCAGAGAATCTTTAGTAAATCTGACACATGTGAACATACCCTAAGGTTGAGGCCCCACATTACGGAAAATCTGCTTTTTTGTTTCAGATTTTGCAGTTTTTGAGTCAAAACCAGGAGAGGCTTAAGCAGACAGGAGGAGATAAGAGCTTCCATACTGTCCATTCCATTTTGTAGCTACTCCTGTGTTTGGCTCAAAAAATCACAGCAAAATCTGCATCAACAAAACATCTTTCCCTCAACGTGGGGCCTCATCCTAACGGAGCAATGTACCAACCCTAGGAGACAAGACAGGGTTTTGTTATATGGGCAGATTATATCCAGCCCCAGAACAGGTCACAGATTCCTCTTACTAGTTACCTTTCATCCTCGCTGATCAGACGCAGTTTCTGGAACCAGCCAACAAAGTGCGGATCTGAGGTGAAGCGATATCCCAGGCATACAGTTTGCAGAATACGGATCTGAGAAAGGGACTCAAACTCCTGTACATTAAAGAAAAGAACAGAAATTAGTAATTATTTGTGAGCTGAATATTACTGGAGAATTAGGGGGTGGGGGACATATATTTAATCAATGGGGCACAGACAACCAGCAGTGTTGCCCATAGCAACCAATCTGATTTCAGTATATTACTCTTGTTATAGGGTCTGAAGGGGCAGAGCATGACACTGGGGCTCAACAAAGTGTCATACTCCGCCCCCTCAGGCCCTGCACTAGTATAACACAGCACCAGTTTGGCCAGAGTGTCCCTTTAATAAGCCTCCACAGTATAAGTCTATGCACTCACCTTCCTGCGCTTCTCAAAGTTCAGGTATCCATTCTGAAAATAACAGGATAAATATTAGAAAAAAGATAAAGCCCTACGGTCCAAGGGTGCACCACAAACAATGACCACACATGGCGACACCTAACCATAAAATATATGAGGCATCGACCTTCATATCATAACCTAAAATAGAAGAGAAGTCTCTCACCTCCAGCTGATCTCGGATGGCAGAGTCCAGCATAACAAGGTCAGTGAGGAAGACTCCGAGGTACGGGATGACCCCCTGTGAGAGGAACACGACAAGATCACATGGTTGGAACAAATTGCCAAGAGGAAAGTTGCATACATAAGTGATACACCTCAGATATGTAGAAAATATACAAAAATCTTTATTAGTACATTATATACAAGAATTTTATTAAAACCAACAGGTCTCAAGTTTAGAAGTGTGTATTCTCCACAATAAAGAGCAATATAATACTCAAACAATACAAATACTAAGTGTAAATGGCCAGATTGAGAAGGAACAGGAGCTCAGAAGTCAAGCAAGGTAAACTTGGCATATAGTAGTCAAATCCAATACATCCAAAATGTGTGAAACTTGTAATATGTGCAAAAAATATGTACCATCTATCCCTAGCTCTCTCCCTATATAGAGACGTGTATAAAGCAAGAAAAAAAATACCAAAACTAGTGGCTGTGAAATAAAAAACAATAATAAGTAACGCGTGCCAACTGAGATGGTTTTGGTTAATAAACCTACCCCATTGTGTTCACTATTTGGCACTATGATATAGGCCCCATAAATGCGGTTTACGTTTTATTTTAAAGGATTTTATGACGTACCAATCATAGTATTATACATGGCTGGTAACAATAATATACATTGGGGCAGATCTATCTTAAAGGGCTTTAAGCTTGTCATACACAATGAGATATGACGTCAGCGGTCCAGACTTCCTATTCCCCTCTCAGACCCGCCGCACAGGCCTGAGAAAAAGAGAAGGATCTTGTAATCGTAAAGAGAATTTCCAGCAAGTTGAAAATTATTTGTGCAAGACCTGAAGGATCTCTGGATTACTCAATGTGTAGGCCCGAGTAGTCAGGACAGTCTACTGTCTATAATACAAAAGTGATGGAGTCTCTTACCGTAGCTCGAGGGTCTTTGGAGCGAGGGGAGTGTTTTTTGGAGGCTACATCAGAAGTGTCCTGAGACTAAATAAGAAGTAGGGTTATATAATGAATTATTATAGCAGCAGGTGACATAAGGATAGGGGGGGCGACCACTCACCTGGAAAAGCAGCTCCCTCATCCGGGCGTAATTGTCCTTCTCGGAGAACACCTCGCTCATTTCCTGGTAGCTGCGGTGGATTTCCCTGTGTGACATCAGCACTGATAAATATCTCACTAAATGTGTCACTAAATACTGACTATCTCTACAAGCTACCAAAGACAAGGCCACACATGACCCCCTATACCTGGATGTCTCTGCCCACACTCTCTTCAGGCGGTGCACTGACGTACTTTGTAAGGCCGAGAGAATAGCGTAGACGGAGGAGAAGTTCCTAAGGTTCCAGCATTCCTAGAGAAATAAAATTAGGTCATTTAGGGGAAAGATCTAAACAAAAAAAATCCTTGTATTTTCCATAGATATACCAGAATATCACACTAGTGGGATCCATCTACAAATCTAGGACATGAAGTGTCATATGGGGTTTCATAGTTTAGGGATTATGGGCACAACGTTGTAAGAAAATTGCCAGGTCTGGTGTGATTTATCGATGACCATCCAGTAATCCAGAATATTTGACAATTCCATCACTGCTCCTAGATTACGGGCATTTTATTGTATATTACATATACTTCTTCTCACCTCGGCCACTTTCACCCATTTCTCAATGACCCGAGCCCTTTGTTGTGGCTTTAGTTGTGGGTCTTGAACACAGGATGAAGTCACGGCCCCTGAAAGGCGGTTAAAGTGGCGGACGGTCTCTCTGACAGAGCGACATCGGTCACAGTGCTCTCCTCCCCTGTCTCTTCGAGACCACACAGACCCCAGGCACTCGTACGGGACGACTTTTAAGAAGAGAGACTGCAAAAAAGTGACAAAAATATACATTTAGAAATTAGACTATAAAGACGGGGAAAACACAACATGAGACAATTTTATAATAACTCTGCCAAATAATCAGTCTAGCTGTAACAGTGATATTATTATAAACTTGAATGTAATATCTCAAGATTGCAAGGACCAACTTGGCGCAGTTTTCGGTACTATATGTGATTGAGAGATTGTCGGTGTTGTGATTTGGGCACATTCCTGGTTACATGGCGAGCGGGTTCAGACTGGCCCACCAGAGTACCAGGGGATGGGCCCAGGCTCCAACACAATAATGGTCCAGCAGAAGACACCTGAGTCTGAAGGGTACTATGGTCTATTTCCTAGTGGTTGTTAGAGGGTGGGCCCCCAGGAACCTCAGTCTGACACTAGCAGGGTGAAGTGCTGCGGACAACCAAACACTATTCTGCCTGCAAGACAACAGACAAGCGTTTGCTAATTGTCAGCTGATCTTGGCCATGTTTACACTGGGCACCTAGGAGAAAGTCAGGGTAAATAAAGTAGCGCCCTCACAGCCTCGAGGCAGGTCAGTTGCTCCGCCACATAGCTGGCTTGGAATGTCAGGATATCTAAAGGGTCGTAGTGGTCATTCTCCTCTCCTGGCGAGGGGCGATCCTCCGTCACAGTCTTCTCCCTGGCATTGACTTCCTGTAGTTTTGTCACCAAGTTTGTTTTCTTCAGTCTTAAGAAGCAGCGAGACAATTGTTCCCTCATGCCGGGGTCCAGTGATATAAAATCCTCAGGATATTGAGACATCCAGGCGCAGAAGAGACTGCTGATACTGAGGAGACAGTGACACAGTGATAACATACATAGGATTAGTTGGTGAAGTTACAACGATTCTCCTACTCCTGATCCGCTGCACTATATAAGGGAGGGCATAGAGAGACAACTACCAATTAATGCCATTTTTTCTTCTCTTAGCTGCTGTGCTGCCATGGAGACCCCATCTAAATTCAGATGACCATCTACATCAATATCTACAGCCTTCCCAGTTTGTACAATGATAGTTATGTCTGCATATGTTGATGTAGTTGGTCAGCTGGATCCACCCAAGGTCTCCATGACGACTCTGCACCTGTTGGAAATCAGAACAAGACGTGTTGTCATGAGAATCTCTCAGTAGTGCAGCCTCAGGCTATGGGCCTGTAGCTTCAAACATTCAGACAACAGGTGAAATTACATTTTACATTAGGATTTGGGACCATGAACTGTCAACAATTAATAAAAAAATGACTATAAACTGTACTTTCTGAGGCATTTAGCCAAATTGTACCTCGTACATAACCAGTGCGGCCATCTTATCCTCATTTTTAGTGTACTATTAATAAAGTATATAGTATCAGCCTAACAATGTGATCTTTATACAACATCTGCCCAATCATATAAATACGAGACTGAAAAGCTCTATAAGAACAATGTGGATTCACCCCCAAGGAAAAAACATGACGGAAGAAAGTGTCCATCCTGTTATTACATTATAGTCAATGAGAATTGATGCAGAAGGAAGGCGCTCTGCCTGATTCTGTTACTCTACTACAGTTAATATCTGTTGTTCTCATCCTATGACATATGAGAGCTATAGACTGTAATAATGATAGTGTGAACAAAGCCTAAGAATGTAAAATACATGTCCAGTACTACTCACTCATCATCCTTTCCTCCATAGGAGTTACTAATTGCTTTTGTGTAGTCATCATCCTCCAACCTGCAACCACAGGATACAATTACTCACCACAGAACAGGGCCACAAGGGGAAGGGGGTAACAGGGGCCACATCACATATTGTAATTGTCATATTGCAATGTTATTAATACTTATAGTATAATATAGTCATAACCTGTTATATTGTGACCTGCAATATAATATAATATAGTCATAATCTGTGAAATTGTGACCTGAAATATAATATAGTCATAACCTGTGATATGGTGATCTGCAATATAACATAATATAGTCATGTTCACAGAGTTTCCGATAGTACTACAGGAGTGTGTGCAAAAAAAGGAAAAAAAAGAAAAAAAAAAGGGAAGTATTTAGGATCCCATTATATATTTTCCATGTTAAGGATCCGCTTATAATATGATACAGATATAATATATTATAATATAGTCAAGACCAATAATATAATTTAACATAGTTAGAACCTGTAATAATATACTAATAATAACCAATAAGGTAATACAATGTGTGATATATTGTGATATCGCCAAGACCTATACATAATATGATATAATGACCGTCAGTTCTATATAACATGATATATTATATTATAGACTGTGACTATTACAAATCTCCTGAGCTACCAGACAAATATTAGCATAGTCACCATTTGCCTTGATATCTCCTGATAATACACAGGTGACCATTGCTGGTAATTCTGGGAGTTATAGGAGGGGCCCACAACACAGGTACAACGTGTGGAGATCTCCAAGAACATTAGCAAAACCTTCTGAGATCACAGTGAGGCCTCTTATAGAGAGTCAGGGGGTCACTACCTGTCCAGCAGAGTCCTCAGCACTTCACGGGTATTGGTGAAGGTGCGATATGTGGCCAGGAAGGCTGGGATGTAGGTGGTATCCCCCAGAACCCGGGCGTCAAGAAGATGGAGGACAAGTCTTGGAAGAGTGCCAGCACGCAGAGCTAACACTCTAACAGGCACCTGAGGAGAGGAGGATACAGATATTATATAACATATTAACATATAGCAATGAGTCAGCAGACTGTGTAAAGTGACACCTTAGATTTATATATAGCCGCTGTACCTGCCGACCTGCCACAACAATACTGCAGACAAAAGATTCCCTGTCCTCATATTGTAATAGACACAGAAGCCTTCTACAGGACTATGAACAGAGTCACTGACTCTGAATGAAACCAAGAGCATCCTCATTCACTGACAGCAAGTAGAGATTTTGAAAATGATACAGAAATTATATTAGAAAGCCAATGTCTCTCAATTCATGATATCACATGTTAGGAAAAAATTAACCAATGACTGTAAGCAGTCATCTTATATACTGTATGAACGGGGCTGCCATTAGGAATTTCAGGCCCTGTTCAGATTTTGTGGAAAAATACTAATGAGGCTTTTTAGTCTGAGAAAATCCTCTCATTGAGAATAGTTTCTGTGGCTCAGCTGTTGCCACATAGAAGGTCCTGGATTTGAGGCCCAGCACAGACCTTCAGAATAGAATAAAACTTTAAAAACAATGGGGAATCCTGGCATCTCAGGGGCCACCCGCTGACGCACACTGCAGTGCATGTCAATGAAGTGGCTGCTGGGCCCTCATCCCACTGAGCTGTGACTGGGCCCCTGGCACCAGCACCACCAGTACTAATGGCAGTCCAGTTCAGTGGCCGTGTCAGCTCCTTGTCAATGGTGAACTTGGCACAGCACACTGGCACCACACAGCCGGCAAGCTGTAGTTTTCACACACACGAAGTATAAGTATATAGTAGACACTGCATTACCTGATGGGAGTTTGCATTGCGCAGATATACACTGTATATAACACCGTCCCGCTCCTCGTCTCCCTCATGCTGCAAGACCTGAAAGAAACACACACAACAATATCACACAATGCTGCTCCTATTGTGGCGAGGCAAATCCAGGCAGAAAGCAAAATGCACAAACCTGCAGCCATCTCATCATTCATCACACAGCCTCGCACCACCGTGCAGATGTGGCACGCCTCACCTTTCCAGGCAGAAAGTACCATGTCGTTCTGGAGGCGACACAGGGACCTCCCCGTGACAGGCAGTTCAGGGCCACATTCATAGAAAGTAAACCAGCCGATGAGGGTGGAGAGGACAAGCAGCACAAAGACTGGGAGGGTTGGATACAGGTGAGAGATAGGGATAAGGGAGGAGGCTGCAGGGACACACACAGGCTGGCTAAAGCCAAGAGGATAGGAGAGGAAGAAAGAGTTAAAAAGTTAAATACAGAGATTTAAGTAGAATGCAATGCAAAGGGTTAATGAAGGCTGGCGAACAGCGGCAAGAATAATATCTGTATCCCAGGTGTCTGGGGTTTACACTTCCGGGAAAAAAAAACACGTGTTCATACAGGTAAATACAGTGAGCGGCAGCAACGCCCGACCAAACCGGTTCCTGCTGTGAATATTTATAGGCATATAATGTATGCAAAGAGCTGAAAGTGCCCGACCCACTGCTAAATAAGGAACGGCTGGAAAGTTCTTGTAATTCTATTGTTTTGGTCATTTTTGAAAATAGAAAACATAAAGACACAAATCAAAAAATATCAAAGTAAAGTAAAATGACAAAAATGACCATAATAATAACAATATAATAAAGATTAATAATAAAAAGTACTTAAAACAGGAAGATTTGTCATAAATAATGTGATAGTAAATACCTTATCTGCTCGATTCATCCCGTCCTGAAATTTTGCACTATCTGTAATGCCAATACTTATGTCTCTATGTCCGTCCTCCCCCCATAGTAGTGGATATTAAAGGAAATCTTTGAAGAATACATCATAGTAAAATCTGCAGAAAAAGCTGAATAGCTCTGTCCGACTTTACGGATCTTGCCCTGATGTAAAGCTAAAGCTGGACGTTGTTTTCCCTCCCATTCACCCTAAGTGTGAGAAAAAATTCTGCTGGAATGTAGAAAACCTTCCCCGTGTAGTAATGTGAGCCGGCAGATGAGCCCTGAGGGTAGCAGAACACACTGTGAATTTTTGAAGTGGTTTTCCCATAAACATAACTATATCTAAATTTGTAGTTATATATCAATAAAAAGCTAAACATTGTAATGCTAGGTTCACACTTGCGCCTGGTATCCATCCGCTCTGAATGGAGAAAAAGTCCTGCAAGTCCAACTTTTTTCTCCTCCCAAAGATGCGGATACCAGACGGAAATGCTCCAAACACTCACCTGCGGATGGTTTTTAAAATCTATTGAAATCAATGGATTATAAAATGAACCGTTCAAAAACTGATTTCGCATGGACAGGCAAACGCAGATGTGAACCCAGCCTGAGTCATTAAACATTTTGCAGAGTTTTATAGATTTTCTCTAACCATCTTAGGGGTCCGCAGGTTTCCATGGATAACCGCTTTTTAAGCGGATTGGGTTTCCGTTTTTCAGGTCCCCAAGCAGACCAGAAAAACGGAAACCCCAACGATAGTGTAAACCTAGCGTTAGCGGTGACATCTGTTGTCTTGATCGGTTGCCAATGGATACGACCATGAATGCAGGTCTAGGGCTTGTCTGCAGGTCTATGGTCAAGGGCTTGTCTGAAACTCATAATGTCCTTATTGTGGCCGGGTTATCTTCTCATACATGTAGTGTCCTCCTGATAACCAGCCATGATGTCCTTATTGTGGTCAGGTTATCTTCTCATACATGTAGTGTCCTCCTGATAACCAGCCATGATGTCCTTATTGTGGTCGGGTTATCTTCTCATACATGTAGTGTCCCTCCTGATAACCAGCCATGATGTCCTTATTGTGGTCAGGTTATCTTCTCATACATGTAGTGTCCTCCTGATAACCAGCCATGATGTCCTTATTGTGGTTGGGTTATCTTCTCATACATGTAGTGTCCCTCCTGATAACCAGCCATGATGTCCTTATTGTGGTCAGGTTATCTTCTCATACATGTAGTGTCCTCCTGATAACCAGCCATGGTGTCCTTATTGTGGTCGGGTTATCTTCTCATACATGTAGTGTCCCTCCTGATAACCAGCCATGATGTCCTTATTGTGGTCAGGTTATCTTCTCATACATGTAGTGTCCTCCTGATAACCAGCCATGATGTCCTTATTGTGGTCAGGTTATCTTCTCATACATGTAGTGTCCCCTCCTGATAACTAGCCATGATGTCCTTATTGTGGTCAGGTTATCTTCTCATACATGTAGTGTCCTCCTGATAACCAGCCATGATGTCCTTATTGTGGTCAGGTTATCTTCTCATACATGTAGTGTCCTCCTGATAACCAGCCATGATGTCCTTATTGTGGTTGGGTTATCTTCTCATACATGTAGTGTCCCTCCTGATAACCAGCCATGATGTCCTTATTGTGGTCAGGTTATCTTCTCATACATGTAGTGTCCTCCTGATAACCAGCCATGATGTCCTTATTGTGGTCGGGTTATCTTCTCATACATGTAGTGTCCTCCTGATAACCAGCCATGATGTCCTTATTGTGGTCAGGTTATCTTCTCATACATGTAGTGTCCCTCCTGATAACCAGTCATGATGTCCTTATTGTGGTCGGGTTATCTTCTCATACATGTAGTGTCCCCTCCTGATAACCAGTCATGATGTCCTTATTGTGGTCGGGTTATCTTCTCATACATGTAGTGTCCCTCCTGATAACCAGCCATGATGTCCTTATTGTGGTTGGGTTATCTTCTCATACATGTAGTGTCCTCCTGATAACCAGCCATGATGTCCTTATTGTGGTTGGATTATCGTCTCATACATGTAGTGTCTCTCCTGATAAGCAGCCATGATGTCCTTATTGTGGTCGGGTTATCTTCTCATACATGTAGTGTCCTCCTGATAACCAGCCATGATGTCCTTATTGTGGTCGGGTTATCTTCTCATACATGTAGTGTCCTCCTGATAACCAGCTATGATGTCCTTATTGTGGTCGGGTTATCTTCTCATACATGTAGTGTCCCTCCTGATAACCAGCCATGATGTCCTTATTGTGGTCGGGTTATCTTCTCACACATGTAGTGTCCCTCCTCATAACCAGCCATGATGTCCTTATTGTGGTCGGGTTATCTTCTCACACATGTAGTGTCCCTCCTCATAACCAGCCATGATGTCCTTATTGTGGTCGGGTTATCTTCTCACACATGTAGTGTCCCCTTCTGATAACCCAGCCATGATGTCCTTATTGTGGTCGGGTTATCTTCTCATACATATAGTGTCCTCCTGATAACCAGCCATGATGTCCTTATTGTGGTCAGGTTATCTTCTCATACATGTAGTGTCCTCCTGATAACCAGCCATGATGTCCTTATTGTGGTCGGGTTATCTTCTCATACATGTAGTGTCCCCTCCTGATAACCAGCCATGATGTCCTTATTGTGGTCGGGTTATCTTCTCATACATGTAGTGTCCTCCTGATAACCAGCCATGATGTCCTTATTGTGGTCAGGTTATCTTCTCATACATGTAGTGTCCCCTCCTGATAACCAGCTATGATGTCCTTATTGTGGTCAGATTATCTTCTCATACATGTAGTGTCCTCCTGATAACCAGCTATGATGTCCTTATTGTGGTCGGGTTATCTTCTCACACATGTAGTGTCCCTCCTCATAACCAGCCATGATGTCCTTATTGTGGTCGGGTTATCTTCTCATACATGTAGTGTCCCTCCTGATAACCAGCCATGATGTCCTTATTGTGGTCGGGTTATCTTCTCATACATGTAGTGTCCTCCTGATAACCAGCCATGATGTCCTTATTGTGGCCGGGTTATCTTCTCATACATGTAGTGTCCTCCTGATAACCAGCCATGATGTCCTTATTGTGGTCGTGTTATCTTCTCATACATGTAGTGTCCTCCTGATAAGCAGCCATGAAGTCCCAGATCATAGAAAGTTCCTGGATTCATGGCCATATCCATTGGAAACCGATCAAGACAACAGATGTCACCACTAAGATGGTTAGAGAAAATCTATAAAACTCTGCAATTATTAATTATTTATATTTATAAAAACTTTTGTCTACAAATATAAATATGGTTATGTTCCTGTGGATGTTGCTTGCTCCAATCCTTCTGTCTCTTCATGTCATCCCAGACAGACATGATGATGATATCAGGGCTATATGTGTGGGGGCCGGATCATCACTTCCAGGACTCCTCCTCCAAAGGGCAAGGGTCACACCAAATATTGTTGAGATTTACATTTCTCTTTTCTTCATTCACTTAATTGTGGTAATTAATAAAAATAAACTATTGACCCTTCTATTTCTGAAAGCATTCTAACTTTGCAGCATTCCTCCAGCTGCCTAAAACTTTTGCACAATTCTGTAAGTGGAAGTGCAATAAAAATAAGAATTTCAGACCAAATCTTGCTTTGGCCTTGTAGTGTTTGGCACTTATACACATTGTCTCTGTTACTTCCTGTCTGACTTGCTGGCTCCATTGGTCACTCAGTGAGTCACTGCCACGCTGTACACTATACAGTATACTCATACACAGCACAGGAGCAGGCGCGCTCACTCCCCGGAGAATGTTCGCACTATGCGGACACAACCCTTCCCCTTCCTATCCTATCTATACTGTTATATCATTACCTACTATTTAGTTACAATTCGTAAGTCAGACAAATACAGTAGATGATAAATAACAATATATAGTATATATAATATACATGTACAGTACAGACCAAAAGTTTGGACACACCTTCTCATTCCAAGAGTTTTCTGTATTTTCATGACTATAAAAATTGTAGATTCACACTGAAGGCATCAAAACTATGAATTAACACATGTGGAATTATATATTTAACAAAAAAGTGTGAAACAACTGAAAATATCTCTTATATTCTAGGTTCTTCAAAGTAGCCACCTTTTGCTTTGATTACTGCTTTGCACACTCTTGGCATTCTCTTGATGAGCTTCAAGAGGTAGTCACCTGACATGGTTTTCACTTCACAGGTGTGCCCTGTCAGGTTTAATAAGTGGGATTTCTTGCCTTTTAAATGGGGTTGGGACCATCAGTTGTGTTGTTCAGAAGTCAGGTGGATACACAGCTGATAGTCCTACTGAATGGAGTGTTAGAATTTGTATTATGGCAAGAAAAAAGCAGCTAAGTAAAGAAAAACGAGTGGCCATCATTACTTTAAGAAATGAAGGTCAATCAGTCCGAAAAATTGGGAAAACTTTGAAAGTGTCCCCAAGTGCAGTGGCCAAAACCATCAAGCGCTACAAAGAAACTGGCTCACATGAGGACCGCCCCAGGAAAGGAAGACCAAGAGTCACCTCTGCTGCGGAGGATAAGTTCATCCGAGTCACCAGCCTCAGAAATCGCAGGTTAACAGCAGCTCAGATTAGAGACCAGGTCAATGCCACACAGAGTTCTAGCAGCAGACACATCTCTACAACAACTGTTAAGAGGAGACTGTGTGCAGCAGGCCTTCATGGTAAAATAGCTGCTAGGAAACCACTGCTAAGGACAGGCAACAAGCAGAAGAGACTTGTTTGGGCTAAAGAACACAAGGAATGGACATTAGACCTGTGGAAATCTGTGCTTTGGTCTGATGAGTCCAAATTTGAGATCTTTGGTTCCAACCACCGTGTCTTTGTGCGACGCAGAAAAGGTGAACGAATGGACTCTACATGCCTGGTTCCCACCGTGAAGCATGGAGGAGGAGGTGTGATGGTGTGGGGGGGCTTTGCTGGTAACACTGTTGGGGATTTATTGAAAATTGAAGGAATACTGAACCAGCATGGTTACCACAGCATCTTGCAGCGGCATGCTATTCCATCCGGTTTGCGTTTAGTTGGACCATTATTTATTTTTCAACAGGACAATGACCCCAAACACACCTCCAGACTGTGTAAGGGCTATGTGACCAAGAAGGAGAGTGATGGGGTGCTACGCCAGATGACCTGGCCTCCACAGTCACCAGACCTGAACCCAATCGAGATGGTTTGGGGTGAGCTGGACCGCAGAGTGAAGGCAAAAGGGCCAACAAGTGCTAAGCATCTCTGGGAACTCCTTCAAGACTGTTGGAAGACCATTTCAGGTGACTACCTCTTGAAGCTCATCAAGCGAATGCCAAGAGTGTGCAAAGCAGTAATCAAAGCAAAAGGTGGCTACTCTGAAGAACCCAGAATATAAGACATATTTTCAGTTGTTTCACTTTTTTGTTAAGTATATAATTCCACATGTGCTAATTCATAGTTTTGATGCCTTCAGTGTGAATCTACAATTTTTATAGTCATGAAAATACAGAAAACTCTTGGAATAAGAAGGTGTGTCCAAACTTTTGGTCTGTACTGTAATACATTTTTTGTTTATCCAAATCTGTTCAGCCATTCCATAGATATAAGTAAAATATATATATAATACGTTAGATATAAGCCCTGTTATGCTTGGTTCATATCTGCGCACGGGTTTCCATTCTGGGGATTCCACTCAGGGACCCCCGAACGTAAACCTAATCTGCATAAAAAAGCGGTTACTTTAGGAAACCTGCGAACCCCATAGACTATAATGGGATCCGCGTGGTTTCCGCCTGAAAAGGGCAAAAAATGCGAAGAGGGGAACGGAATCCCCGTACGGAAAGCCAACACAGATGTGAACCGAGCCTTAGTGTTGATATCTTTGACTGCCAGGATGAAGACTCTTATTGCCCGGGTGATGCAAAATTTAGCCCACAAGAGCTAATATGGCTGACAGACAGCTACTTTTTGTCTCAAAAACTAAAGCCGAGAACAAGTCTAAAGCAACACAGAATGGACTTGGTTACTGCACAGAAGGTCAGGGGGCAATGACATCTTTGTGCACTCCAATCAGAGCCTCTGTCACAGATTATGTCATATTTGCCAAAAAAAATTTGCACCTTGCAGAATTACTCCATGATGGTACTGACAGTTCCCATTACAAGTCAATGGCGTCTGTCTGGGTCTTTTCGTGTCTGTCATGTAATGGATCCATCACAGCTTGAAACCGCACACGTAACAATTTCTAATGCATTTGTGAACTCAGCCTCAGGCCAAAACCTACATTTGCCGTCCTGAAGGGCCACATTCAGGGCCACAGTCTTGATATCAGTTTTAAACAATGTAAAACAGAAAAGATAACTTCATTCTGTGTCCTTACCTCACTCTGGTCATCTTTGGACTCTTGTCTTGGTCGGAGTCCTCGTCTCTCCTCCTCCAGCGCGGTCTTCAATGTGCGCAGGATCATGTGTGTAACCACAAACTAAACATAAAAAAATGCCAAAATGGTGACGACACTGCAGCTGGCTGAATCTATTGCGTACCCCATGCCATAAAATAACAACAGCCAGGATAACGGCGAAGGCCGCGCCAGTGTGTGTTGTATCTGTTGCATTGGTTACACAGGTGAGAAGTGTTTGTTGTAGGATTTTACTTACCACCGCTCAGGAAGTCAACGTCACTGTGTCACACAGACACAACATATCACAGTCACAGAGTTAGCAGGGGTCAGATACACAACACATTAGGGGTGCGGATCCTGTTCTGATCTCAGGACTGTCATCTTAAGATGGAGGTGCGAACAACAAAAGAGAAGTACACAGTCTCTCCGGTATAGTTGTCTCTCTGACATCCAAGTAGCGATAAGGACTTTGTGGTATGTGGTCTGTCTTAGCAACGCTGGATGTTGATGGAGACGCCTCAGAGCTGTTATAGGTATCTTGTAAGAACTGCTCAGCCTCACCTTGTCCTTTGACTTGCGTCACATCCTGGGGTGCAGGAAGAGAATCAGGAAATCTGCAAGAGAGCGCTTCCTGCACCGACAAAATGCCCAGTACCCCGGTGTATACAAAGCATTGTCTCTGTATAGCATTATATGAGAGCTGAGATCCCGGCCACCATTGTGTTAGTAGACTGGACGCAGCATGCGATTATCAGCTCTTCTGCTTTCTGCATAGGCAATTATGTAAATGTGAATGTGTATGTATATTCAGAACTTCCCCATTTTGAGTAAACTAATGCGTTGTGAATTTCCACATTTTATACGTAAAAATCTTCACAGCCTGGAATTACTAGGTTACGTAATAACCCATACATTGCGCCCTTGTCTAACGTGCAGTTTCAGTCATAACTGTTGACCAGGGAGAGTTTTCTTTTGTACTCAGTGTTGCCCCCTGATGAGTAAATACAATGACGAGCGAAAGGGTAGCAATGTTCTGAACTTGTGACTTTCAGGCTCCAGATCTCACCATCCACTACAGCTTGGAACGTGAGACTGCCATCATTTTATAGACAATCCTCTTGGCTATCTCATACATAAATTTGACTTGTAACTATTTAGCATATGATTAGTTATGCAGATTCTTGACATGTAACTTCATTCTTACTGTTTTGCTCCTAAAAATCTAAATTTTAATTTTTATTATTTTGTAAATCCACCTTTGGCTTTCAGCACTGCCTGAATCCTTCTGGGCATGCTCTCAATCAGATTCAAGCATTTCTCAACTGAAATCTGATCCCAGGTCTCTTCTACACGATCCCAATGTTGGTACATACTGGTCGACTCACTTGGATACGAATACAGCTTTTTCTTCAACTCTACCAACAAGTTTGAAGTTTGATAGGATTGAAGTCTGGGGACTGTGGGGCCAATCCAGCACCTCTACTTCATTGTCATTGAACAATTTCTTTGCTAACCTCGACATATGCTTTGGGTCGTTGTCCTGCTGGAATACTATGTCGTCCTTTTCATACCCATAGTACTCGGGTGTATGAAGTAACTTGTCTTGTAGGATACATATAGCTCAGCATTGAGACCACCATCAATCCTGGGCAGGTATCTAACGCTTTGGCTGTGAAACAACCCCATATCATCAGGCTTCCTCCACCAAACTTGACAGTTCCTTGAATTTCTCGATCCATTATCCCCCTTTTCTCTTGGTTCTTCCAGACCCATCTGAGCTCAGTCTATTGACTTTTGTCTAAACTCACTTTTTGTACTTTTTTTTTTTGCAAACTCGAGCCAACGCATCTCATGATATTGAAGTCAAGGCTTCTTCACCTTTTTTCGGGTCACCATTCCAGACTTGTGTAGCGCAAAGGTACTATAAAAACTGTAGGGGCTATTATTTGGTAGTCTCGGTAGGGATCATAAGTAGATGCCATGCACTTCTGGAAGTCATCGATCAGCCACCACCACTGCCGTGTTTGTCGCACCAGAACTGATAGACCTTGTGATGAGCCAACTTGTTGACTCTGATATTTTGCCTGGAGGTCCACCTCTTGGCTTTTGAATGGATGGATGGACTTCATTTCATTTTCTTCCCACTGTCATGGCACTCACATGATGCAGTTTGGCAATTTTCTTGGCCCAGAGACCACTATCGATGATGCTGTTTCTCTTTTCTTGGGAAATCTTCTTCATGGCTGATCCTTGATTTGAACCAGAGACCTTTCACTTTGGAATCTAATAACACACTGAGCTATTAGGGAATGTGAGAACTGGTTGCAATTTGTAGTATAGAAGAAGAAAAAGATTTTTCCACCACCAGGAGCAAAACAGTAACAATGCAGTTACATGACAAGAATCTGCAGAACTAATCATATGCTAAATAGTTGTAAGTCAAATGTATGTAAGAGATAGCCAAGATGATTGTCTATAAAATGATGGCAGTCTCACGTTCGAGGTTGTAGCAGTTGGTGAGATAAGGAGCCTGAAAGTCACAAGTTCAAAACATTGTTACCCTTTTGCTTGTAAGGCCCGGTTCACATCTGCGTTTGGGTTTCCTTTCGGGAAGTCCGCTTGGAGACCCCCCGAACGGAAACCTATACGCATAAAAAAGCGGTTACCTGGGAAACCACACGGACCCCACAGACTATAATGGGGTATGTGTGGTTTCCGCTCAGTTTCTGCACGAAATATGTGGAGAGAAAAGTGCTGCTTGCAAACAGCCTCAAATTCTCACTAACAGTCCTGCAAACTTGTCTACTTCTGGTCCAAAAAGAAGTGGAATTTGCACAAACCCCAAAAGTCTGTTATTCCAGGTGGGTTGGAAGTATTCTAGATGCAAGAATTAAATGCCCTGATTTTCCCAACAAAAAGATGGTATGTGTGTGAATAAAGGAGGAGAAAAGGAAGTGACAAAAGCTCTTAGAGCAATTTTTACCTAATTTCTGTGCTTATGAATAAAAATTTGTCCTCTCTGTTTATGGATAGGTCATTATTTATGATTGGTGGGGGTCCAACACCTGGGAAGCCACAGTCCTCATCGGTCACATGGAACAGCGGCGGCTCAGTCCCATTTGCAGCATCGGTGGACACTGCTAGATGTTTTTGCACTGTTTTATCATGTCTTTGTCACTGCACTGTACATAATTTGCAGCTTCCTATGTGTTTCTCCCTTTTAGGTGGGGGTACCACGTGGCATAAACGCCACGGACACGCTGCGAATTCCAAAACTGTTGAGGGTTTGGAAATCGCAGCATGTCAATTATACCTACAGAAATGCCGGCGGTTTCCCTATAGGTATAATTGAAGCAGAAAGCACTGCGGGAAAAATCTCAATGCGTTGCCGCCGCTGTTTTTACTGCAGCGCTTATTTGCTGTGGCCTGCTACATGGGGCCTTAGCCTTAGGGAACATTACACTGTGGTGCTCTTGGGAGAGCTTGGTCCAGTCCAACCAATGTTTAGCTGGGATAAGGGGAGGAGACTCTGAACTTGGACTTCTATGAACACAAGAAACAAAGCCCATTGCAGGCTCTGATGAGGGAAGTGGTGTTGGGAAGTTCTCTTTATAGCCTTACTTCATCATCAATATTGCCAGACATAGAAGACAGAGAAGATATCTGCTCTCAGCCTACAGAGAGGAGAAAAAGTGACAATCTGGAGAAGTTAAGGTTTGCTAGAGCCTCACAGCCTGGACTTAGCAAACTCTGACGTTAGGTTCACACTAGTTTTGTGCACTCTGTCATTTGCATCCGCCGGGGGACCCAAATGATAGAGAGCCAGACCACTGTTTCAGCAGTTACACACGGACACCGGCAGACCCCATTGACTTTCAAAACTGAAACTGGTAGACAGAAAAGTCCTCCGTGCAGGACTTTTCTCTCCGTCGATTTTGGCGGTTTCTATAACGGAGTCTCTGACACAGATGTGAACTAGCCAGGTAGACAGGGATCCCTGGGGATTACTCATTCACAGCCCTGATATCTATTGGAAGAGGCAGGAGTATAGTTATATTGGAGTGGCGATATTAGGCACTGGATTTAACATCTATGACTGGGCATCCCCTTGCTGCGAAACCCATTACCAGGCTCAGTACCATCCTCTACAGTGGAATTCCTGCTGCACTACTACACCCATCTGGAAGCTGCATCTGCTGCCATTACCTCAGTAAAGTTGCATTATTTTGTTGTGCTGTGTGTAGATTTGAGTCCTCCTCACTGGCGTAGATTTGAGTCTTTGGCACATGGAAGGCAGGAGATGAGGCTAATTAGGCACATCTTCACATGGGCACTCAAGGGATCAGAACTGATAAATAAATTTTCCCCTATGTGATCAACATTAATGGCACACATGACAGCCACAATGAGGCTAACTGCACAAGGCCAAAATGCCATCCACACATAGCAGCCAATGAATGCACAATGCTGTGCTCCATCATCCTGCAACCATTGGCCGCCATGAGTGTTTGGTGTTACTGTCAAAAACCTGAATGTGGAAACCCTCCCTTATACATGTGTTTACAATCCAGTAATTATCAACAAGAGGTAATGAGATCCGTCTATTGCAAGTTCTCAGTGTCAAACTGCAGTGTTTCTAATTTTTTTTATAAACCCGGAAAATTTAGAAAAATTAAATATCAAAAATAATAAAAACTTAATTTAAAAATGTATGCTCTACTCCAGATTTTCACTTAAAAAACTGACCTTTTAAAGCCACTCTTGACTTTGGCTGAAAAAAAACACACAGCAAAATCTGTAACAAAAAAACGCTGCGTTTTTGCATTGTGGGTCCTCAGCCTTAAGGGATTTTCTTAGGATAGGTCATCAACTGAAGATCAGTGGGGGGTCCAATACCTGGGACCCCAATAGATCAGTTGATTTAAGTGACTGGGGCGCTCTTCCTCTTCACAGGCCAGGTGAAGTCATGTTTATTGTTCACATGGCCTATTTGGAACTCAGTCTCATTCAAGTGAATGGACTGAGCTGTGATACCAAGCACAGGCACTATACAACGTACTGCGTTATTCTTGGTAAGTAGTGAAGAGGCAGCATCACTCACCTGAATGCTGTAGCCTCTATAAATAGCTGACCCTTGGTGTGCCTAGGTGTCGGACCCCTGACTATCTTCAATTGTTGACCTGCACAGAGGACTTTACTCTCTGCCGGTTTTATACTATACACATATAGTTTATGGGGTCCAAGGGTGTACACAGGTAACCTTTTTTTTTTTAGCGGACAGGATCTCTGTCTTTCGTCCACATGCAGACCCAAACGAAGGAGAGACGAATACTAGTGTGAACCTAGCGTAACATGGTCTAAAATCTTGCACCAAAAGCTACAATGAAATGCAGATTTTAAATGTGGATTTCACTTCTGACTTTGTTACAGATCGATCTGATGAAGTGATGGCTCTCCTAGACAGATACAAACATCTATTTCTAATAAAGCACATTTATGAATGTATTTATCCTCACATGGTTTATTATTATTATTATTACTTATTTCCTGGACAGCCCCTTTAATTGAGGCGTAGTGAAGACAGCCGCCATATTGGTTCATAACCAGTTTTATTAATTAGAGAAGAACATCATCATTATCCTGGTCATTTAAACATATTATGGCAGAACAACCCCCCTCCTACCAATACACTCAACCAGGTACACTGCTGCAGAACCTCTTTGTGTACCAATAAAATGAATCATGACTTATCATGTTCTTTGGCTGAACATTTATCTTTATGTTAATTATACAGATGGCATCAATTAGCAACACTTGTATTGTTACCCATAGCAACCAATCAGAGCTCAGCTTTCATTTTGTAAACTGTCTGGACATATGAAAGCCGTGCTGTGATTGGTTACTAGGGGTGACAATACTCACTTAAAGGGGTTATCCCACCAAGCATATTTATCCTCTTAATCGCTGATCGGTGTGGGTCTGATCAATAAAACCGCCACTGATCCTGAGAAGATACAGGATGAATATGCTTTGTGGCATAACCACTTTAATGGACGTAGCTCCCTAGACCACCAGTTCCTTGGAGCCTGGCTCAAGGGTCATGCTTGTTTCTGATAATAAACTAGCCCTTAGAACTCCCTTAGGTCCGCTTCACACAAGTGTTGGCCATATTTGCTGGACTGAACACTGAGCAGGGATCCAGGCTTCTGCCACCATAGTTATGTATATTAGGATTCCTTGCCTTACCCCAGGACTACTGTCAGGCACTGCAAACATGACTACAGTGCGGGGCAAACTAGAGGAGGCCGGGAGACCTAGTGTCATAGATAGCCGGGCCCCTGCTAAGTGTCAGCTCAGACTTCTGGCCTGAACTTCATTGACTGAATACACCGGTGTGAATCCTAATAAGGGATTTGAATGGATTTAGTAAAGCAGACAACCCCTTTAAATGTTAAGACCATAGATAGCACCCCTTTAATCATTTCATAGAGCATGTATCCAGAAATAGTAGGAAAAAAAAACACAAAACATGATTACAAACATAAAAGCATAAAAATGGAAAAAAAAAAAGCCCAAAATCAAATAGATAAAAAAATAATAAAATCCCATAACACTATTACCTGGTTCTACTTTCCATTGCTTAGAATTTACAATGTGTTTTTTTTATTTTTTTTTTAACTTTTAGTTTTTCCTGACCATTTTCATAACTTTATATTATTTTATGACGGATCCTGTTGAAATAAAATAGCGAGTCTGCGCTTGTTACCGTGTACGGCTTTTGGTGAATCATGTCGGCGTCCCAGAACATCATTATAATCCACACCCCAGATGTTCCCTAACATGCCTATCTAAAAAAAAAATAAAAAAATAACTCACTCCTAGAATGCCACATACTCAGGAGCTCAGGAAACTGAGATATGGGCAGCTGTATGGCGAGGTCCTTATACTGTGCTACTGCTTTAGTTATCCCAGGATCATTGGGTTAAAGTAGATTTATTTATTAACCCTACATAGCTGATATATTATAGGCAGAGAAATAAAATTCCCAGTGACCACATTAGCTGTAAAAATTCAAGGCCCCACAAATTAGCTCTCCATATCTCAGCTTCCTAATCCTGGGACAAGAAGTGTGGGGGTCACTGAGGTTATTATAGCTACACTTGATTCCTGAATTTTCAGGCTTTACCTTGAATTAGTTGAACACCCTGTTGATGTCACAACCTGTGTTAGATTCACAATGTAATTACATGTCATGACGAAACGTATAATTTGGATAGTATATATCATTCGTAGCACTTCCTAATATTTTATACTAAAATGGGTATACATTTGGCTAAAAATCATTTTTGTAATTGGGTTTCATTAAAAGTGTTGCTCCATTTGTCTTCTGCAGAATACGTGTATTCTCATACATTGCTGGCTGCTCAGTCCTGTTTATGAGCTCTCCAATGGCTCCATCTGTAGCCTCATTCTCTGCTCTCTCTTAATAGAAATCTAAGCTGACATCTTTACAACCAAATAAAATAAACTAATGTCAATAGGGGTGTTAGCTTTATGAATGTTTAGGAGAGCAGAGAAAAGGGCTACAGGGCAAAACACCAGAGAGCTGATCTGACAGATTTCATACAAAAAGCGACTGAACAGCCTGCAATGCATGAGAATACCTGCAGTCTGCAGAAGGCAAATAGTTGAAAATATTTAATGAATCCCAATTGCAAAAATGATTTTAACCAAAAATACATCCATTTAAGTAAAAGAATATGCCCCAGAGGTGTCTATAGCCTTCAAGACGCAGCCATGTAATCTGAAGGTTCATCGTGTTGTATAAAGAACCACATTCAACAATAGCAAACTTGGTTTAGAATAAAAAAAAAATAAAAAATACCATGTCAGGTTCTAAAAGTTCTACTATTCTAAGACTCCATGAACATAAGCGTATTTGGATAGTATACAGACATTTTTATGGGCACAAGCACGCATTTATATTTTTATGGCTTTGTGTGTGGGGGCCATAGGACTGAACCGCAAAATTGGGAACATATCCTATTTTTGTGTTTTTGCGTCTATTCAAATGATTGGGTCTGTAGAAAACACAGACAGCACACGGATGCCCCTAGTGTGCTATTCATACTATTTTCCACTGACCTGTTGCATGCAGTCTTACTGGGGCTGATAACAGGGACACAACAGGCAGAGTAGGAGAAGTGCGATGGTTGCATAGTAGAAGCAGGGAAGCAAAGCAGCGAGGAATGAGTCTTATCCTGGAAAGCTTCACATATCCTATACAGAACAAAAATGATCAAAAGGTTCAAGCTTTATACAAAAAAAAACCCACACAAATACTGGAGAAAAATACAAAGTTCACCCCCATGTGCCACACAAATATCTAGGCACGCACATCTCTGCAAGCACATTAGTGGGACTCTGACAGTAATAAATCCCTTTCCTATGAACTATTTTTATAATTTGTATATTTATTTATTCTGCTTTCTTTATATCATTATGGGGTCAGCAAGAACAAAGGCATGGATATAAGAAAGTCAGCAAATGACATACTGGCTTATAGGGGAGAGTGTTGTGAGCATGCTCTGTGACATGTACAATGGTCACTGTGAGGGTGAGGAGGGAGAGCTGAGCTGTCCCCTTCACCTACTGTCACAGGTGGATCCTGAGTTATCTCCCTCCAGTTTATTATTACCTTTGATAATAGTGACATGAACACTGTACAATCTGAAAAGTGTTAACAAGTGTCAACCAGTTGTAAGGGCTCTGTCACCAGTGTAAAAACTGTTGTTTTTTTTTTCTTTTACATATAATACCATAGAAAGTAACAAAAAAGCGATACATAAGTTAAGTCAGACCATTTTAGAAACTGTAAGTGCATGCAGCCATTTGTTGACCTCATCTAAGGAGCTGCTTTTCTATCCTATTCGTCACCCCCTAAAGATCTGTGGGATCCAGCGACACATAATACAAACAGCGGGAGCGAAACACTATAAAATAGTGCAATTAAATGGATATGGCAGGTTTAGGACCCCAAACCTGGTGACCTCAGTCACCTATGTCAATCAGTTCCAGCTTGTTTTTAAGTATTAATTTGCCAGAGATTAGTCCTGGATTTATCCCCGGTGGCTTCCTGCGCATGCACAGTTCTCCATGGGTAGCGTACACTTCATTTCATAGCGCATGCGCAGGGAAGCAAGGTGTACTCGCCTCGGCTTCAAAGGTGAGCTGGACATATGATTGAGGCCACCGGGGACAGGTCCAAGACTCATCTCCAGCAGATAAAAGTATTATAGAGCAGGAATGACACAACATATAGGACTGGGGTCAATAGATTTGGGGCCCTAAATCACAGCAGCATAAGTCACCAACAAAATGCATTTTGATTGAGAAGTACGTACTCGCAGATCATACACTACAGATTGTAGATCTTAAAAGGTTGATTTAGATGATTTTCTGAGCAGCTTGAATGACCATCACGGACACCAACCACAGACATATTTGATGGTTGTTGTAGGGTGTAGTCCTCGGAGTGTTTCATGTTGATAGGTCTGCATCCCAACAATAAAAGCCCAAATCAAACCCTTTAGTTGATGTCCAAAATGAGCTTCACAGAGCAACAGAAGTCAATTGGAAAATGTCTGTCTGACACTAATGTGTGGTCAGCTTAATGCTGTATTCATGTGACGTTTCTGTCACCATTTTAGCCATTTAGTTTTTTACAGTTTTTTTTTTTATTACAGTGCAATATTTTGTATTGCAATATTTAAAACATATCAAAAACTGCAGTATAAAAAATTATTGAAAACTGCAACTAAAGTGTCACATATGAATATAGCCTGAAGCCGGCCATACATAACATAGGTAGAGGAGGACTAGTGGCTGTCAGATCTCTACGGTAGCTACTTATCTCTCAGGGAAACAAAAGATCAGATAAGTTGGAATTTGCTCAAGAAACACAAGAACATCTTTTAGAGATCACGTCCTCAGTCCGCC
The DNA here is from genome assembly GCA_947044405.1 of Leptodactylus fallax. Classification (NCBI taxonomy): domain Eukaryota; kingdom Metazoa; phylum Chordata; class Amphibia; order Anura; family Leptodactylidae; genus Leptodactylus; species Leptodactylus fallax. The sequence goes on from CAMRHE010000113.1 coordinate 629,041, forward strand.
AATTTTCTTTATTCCGATTTATTCTGTAAGAAACAAAAGCATGCAGTCAGTTTTTGATCTTGTGCACCGTGACATTAGGCATAAGACTTATGTATGCCAGCTGGCTGCCCCTGAGGGTTTATATAGAATTAACTTCACCTTCTATCCTTGGTGTTGCTATAAAAACTCCTCGAGACCACGTTGATGCACCAACTGGGCCTCTACTTTTATAAATTCTCATAGACAAATGTATCCCAATCACATACAGAGGGGATATTCCCCAGTTCATTAGTCTGTACACCTCCTTATATTCATTTTTTTTTACCATATCTAACTTTCCTTTACCTTCTGAATCTGCTCCTCAGGATTTCTGAATAATGACACTGCTGTAATAGACAAAAAAAAAGGAAAAGTCATTATATCATTATGGGGTTATGATACTTATGTTTTGTGACATCATCAGATTAAGTTATCAGTCTCCATCTTCCCAAGACAGGATAGCCTGGCACTTCTTGCCACTGTTCTCTCCTACAAAGTTTCTCACTGGGCTCCATGGCAGTGGGAAATGCTGGGGCCTTCCAGGAGCAGGACTTGATAACTTTCCACCCCCTGAAGACAAAAACACCATATTCTGGCACTCCAGACCTTACAAGTCAGTCCCACCCTAATGATGCTGTTGGTTTCCCAAACTTTTTGGCCCTTTATTCTCTTTTTACGTGTACCTTTTCTGCGTAGATAGCTCAGAGTACCATAAAGAAGCAGTGCGACCAGAAAGAGGTACATTATATCCTCAAGAGATGGTCCAGATACCCCTGTGCACAAACAGAGAGGATGAGCTACATTAGTTACATTATCCCACATACAAGCAATAGTTTTCTTTGATGTATGAAGGTATACTGAATGGCCACTTTATTCAAGATTTTCATTGAGCAGTGCATTGGACCTCCTTTGGCTTTCAGAACCACAGACATTTGCTATGGTGTAAGATTTTGGGGCAGAGAAAGTGATACAGACAGGTGATTAAAAGCAGGAACAGTTCTTTTACATTTGCAACTGTACTTTACTGGCATATGTCAGTCTCACAGATTAGATCAACAGTTCTTACACTACGTTCACATGTGCGTCCGAGATTCTTTTTGAAGCCCAGCTGTACCTCTCCAGCCTGACTCTGTACAGCTGCCTCCTAATAACTGAACCAACAAACTTGAACTGATCGACTGACTCCTGCGAGGTGGGAATCCTCCCGTATGTCTCCTCCCTATCTCCAACTAAACCCTGCGCCCCCACAAAGCTCAAACTCCAGCTCTGTGGATAGGATGGCTACCTGACTGGTAAACCACTGGCCCGGCTTATAGTAACACCAGGAGGCCAGTAATAATATTCCACTGGCAATAGTAAGTATTAATTTTGCTGTGGGGCTTCTTCATGTGCACATTCTAACCTGAACCTTTGATACAGGAGAGTGCCCAGCCTGGCGGAGCAGCTCTTTAGGGAGCTCATCATGTGCCCCTTTTTACTCAGGAAAATATAGCTTGTATTTTTTATATGGCAAATGTGGCAACACTAGACAGGCCTGTAATGTTGGGGTATCTAATGTTAGAGCAGGTGTATACCCTCTAAGCACAGTCTGCATATCCAATTGGACAAAAGATGCATCAATTTGCATATATTGGAGGGTCAGGAGGCTGTTTAGTGGGTAAAACCTCCCTGTTTATATAGATTGCTGGCAGCCATTTTGATTTTGCTGGTTTTTCTCATTCTAATGTGGATTCACACTGAAACTGATCCATGGAAAACTTGTCATTGGATTTTATGCTGTGCTCCAGGGTCTAATGTCCATACGGGGAGCGGCACCCATCATGGAGCAGAAGTCTCTAATAAAGTGGCCATTCAGTGTATATATCCTGTTATATTGACATAAACTGACTCAGAAGCAGAAATCTGACAGGAAGCAACCAAATGTCACCCAGCAATAATCTAACTGCTTCCTCTATAAGGGTCTCATTACTATATATAATATAATTACTTTACCTGCGACTTTGAGGGTCTGGGAAATTAAGATTCCCTTTGCAGCACTAACATGGCTAACTCTGCAGAAGTAGCGTGCTCTGTGGAGGTCGTCCGTGACAGCAATGCGCTGGTATGCAGCGATACTGAAGGTGCCATCATGGTTGTGGGTGTGAGCAGACAAGGATTTCCCAGTCAGCAGGGTGGGATGTGATTCTCCTGGAAGCTGAACTAAGAAGTCCACAGAGATTTCCAGAGGGTGAAAGCGAGAAATGTCACAAGTGAGTGTCACCTCCTCACCAGGCTGAGCAAAGAGAGGGGCCGGCAGCAGAGTCACCTGAGGTTTAGCTGAATGAGGCACGAGGATCAGAAAAAATGAATAAAAACAATTAAACTCTGAAGAAACCCAACATAATAGACATCACTTAATACATTATACTCAGTATTGTAGATGGCTACCACCAGAAACATGGCTGCAAGACCAAGCCATTCTACTAAAGATCTAGGTATAAAAGTATGTGCCCGATACACTGTGTATCGAGGGCAGGGCAAATAGAAGTGCTGATCATAATAATTTTCCTCCTTCTGTCCAAAATTGTGTTAACTTCGAGCAAAATTTTTAGTCATCTGGCAGCAAATGTGAAAATATGCACTAGTATTTACAATTGCACAAAATGGTCCGTGCCTCAAAGTGTCAGGTGGGTATAGAAGCGCCATCTAATTCAGTACCTAGATGTATCTAACATTAGACTAATTCAGTCTAATGTTATTCTGTCCTGGTGAAGATACACATAAAAAAGTTCCTAAAATATGTAACTGCGCTCTGTGGCCCCTTTCTGTCCACTTACCTGTGACCACCAGCTGGATTTCTTGCTGTGCCCTCAGGTAGGGCACATAGATGGTACATAACAAGGTGCCTTGCAGCGCTATTGCTAAGTTTTCAATCAGGAGAGACGCGTCCCCTTCAGTGTGCAAGGCCGAAAAGTTTAAGTGACAATTTTGGGCATGCTCCTCGACTTTGTCCTTCCATCCATCATACGCATACAGGAGATTTCCATCACCCAGAGCACGATGGCGCCACTCTACAGAAAAGCGCTGCTGATGGCCCTTCCACAGGCTACATGGTAAAGACAGGGGCTTACCCAGCTGGGCGTGCTGGACGATAGAAGATGTATACACTGCTAGAGAGACTGAAGGGATACAGAATGTTAGCTGAAGATATGGTGGACTATACAGGCAGCACAATGTAAAGAAGCTTTCCCATATCTCCCAGTTACTATACCAAAGCATCAGGGGTGTAACTTGAGAGGGTGCATAGTGCCTTAGGGGGCCCATAAAGTGTCCCTCCCCAAAATAGAGACCAGATTTTGCATTGGGGCCCAGGAGTTGCATGTTACACCTCTGCAGAGCGTAACTTCCCTTCATTTATATAACTTATTGTCTCTTCCATATTAACAACCACACAATATGGTGAACTATCGCTCCCTACACACATTACAATGGTGGACATAAACATTTTGAGATGAATATCCTAAAATACTAGATGAGGTATTACCTCTAAAGAACACATACCTGAGAAATGATCTTTTTTGTCTCCCAGGGGTCCAAGCACGAGGCTCACTGACCTCCCATCCAGACCACTGCGGGCTGCTAAGGTATACCATGTCTTGGCAAGAGCTGGCGGACTGATCTTCTCCTCAGTGAGGGAGCGTGCCCAGTTCACAGAGACTTCTTGGGGTAAATGATGAGTTATCTCACAGGAGGTAAAGTCAGGAGAAAGTTTCCCAGATGGATCTAAATACAAGGAAGGAAAACCCAGATGAGGAGGAAAATTACATTTATAGACCCTTCTCCTATTTGATAAATAGAGATACAGTTTCATGGTTCAGAATGTGCAAAACAATTTTTAAGAGATTTAGCAATTTACAGGTGGGAACATATTGGAAAATCTGAGTCCCTGGCGGCATAGTGTGTTACTGACAGTAGCCTTTGTTACGTTAGTCCCAGCTTTCTGCAGGTCACTCACTAGGTCCCCCCCGTGTGGTTCTGGGATTTTTGCTCACCATTCTTGTGATCATTTTGACCCCACAGGGTGAGATCTTGCGTGGAGCCCCTGATGGAGGGAGATTATCAGTGATCTTGTATGTCTTCCATTTTCTAATTATTGCTCCCACAGGTGATTTCTTCACACCAAGCTGCTTGCCTATTGCAGATTCAGTCTTCCCAGCCTGGTGCAGGGCTACCATTTTGTTTCTGGTCCTTCCACAGCTCTTTGGTCTTCACCATAGTGGAGTTTGGAGTGTGACTGTTTGAGGTTGTGGACACGTGTCTTTTATACTGATAATGTCAAACAGGAGCCATTACTACAGGTAATGAGTGGAGGACAGAGGAGCCTCTTAAAGGAGAAGTTACAGGTCTGTGAGAGACAGAAATGTTGCTTGTTTGTAGGTGACCAAATACTTATTTTCCACCATAATTTGTAAATAAATTCTTAAAAAAATCAGACAATGTGATTTTCTGGATTTGTTTTCTCATTTTGTCTCTCATAGTTGAGGTCTACCTATGATGTCAATTACAGGCCGGCCTCATCTTTTTAAGTGGGAGAACTTGCACAATTGGTGGCTGACTAAATACTTTTTTCCTCACTGTATAAGTTGGTCATTGTTCATCACACCATTCAGAAAGACGTATAACAGAGAACTGCTCTGAAGCCTGAGGAGAAAAAAGTGAACCAAACAGCTTAGAAACAAGCTACAGGGTGAGATTGTGAAGGGATCTGGTACATTGCCATAGAGCTAGGAAAGGATGGGCAAAGTGTTAGTACTCAGAGGGGCCAAAGAGGAAACTGGTAGGACTACAGGATACACCATGAGTGAGACTGTGAGACCATAGTGACCTGCAAGACTTCAAGGGTCCACACTACTGTACTAGGGTCCATAAATAGGTGCAGGAACATACCTGTGCTGGAATCACCACCCAATGACAGCCATCAGCTGCAATTACATTTTCAGCCTTGGCCTGCATCATGCTAACAGTAGGCAAACCAGACCCCACCCCCAGTGCACTTGCAGGCTTATTTGCAAATCAATAAAATGATGGTTATCTCTGCATTACTTCATCGGTTTGTGAAGGGTATGTTTCTACTCCTATTAACCTTACCTGCACTGTTATTGGTTTGGGAGTCCTGGTGGACATAATAGACTCCTATTAAAGCAGCCACCAACATCAGGACCAACCATTGAGTTCTGTTTTATATAAGGTAGCATTCTGTGCAACGGAGAACCACTAAGCATCTGTCCCCACTTTGTGGATCTGCTAAACATGTGTGCCAGTAGTTTGAAACCACCAAGCATCAGTGCCTCTATGTGGAACCGATAAGCTTTGGATCTTCTGTGTAAACTCTGAACAAAAAGCTGCACGTGTGTGACCCATTTCCTAGTGGGGAAGCTGAACCAAAACTGTACTTCTAATTGTGGCCCAATTATTATTACTATCCCTCTTACACATTTTTTTCTGGATTTGCATAACCCTCTACCACAGTTTTAATTTCACTCACCAAAAACATGGAAGAGTAATGTCTCAGGGTCAAGGGTTACTGGAGCATTCTGTATCAGTCCAGCTGCATCCATGAACTGTACCAGTACCCGTGTCTGCTGGATTGAGCGCGGTTTAGTTTCGGTTGCAGGTATGTCTTCCACCAGCCAACAGGATAGGGACTGGGTACTGGAAGCAGTGGGCACTGCCATGAGCCCGAGAGCTGCAAAAGAACAAGACTGGTAATAAGCAGAACAATGAAGAGTATACAAAAACAACACAAAAACATTTGCCAACCATTGGCTATTGCTAACCACTGAGCCACCGTGCAGGATGCATAAACTTCACTGCACATGGCGTCGCCTTAGAGAATGTGGTATGAATACATATGTATGTACAGTATTGAGAGACATGTTCAGAGGCAGCACTCCGTATAGTGCAAAACTAGCCGAAATACTAAGAATAAAGAAATAAGTAGGCCGCAACTTAATCTGACTATACGCACAATACAAAGTAAAATGAAAGTAGCTCGGATGGAAAGTCCCAAGAATCTGAAAGCATAAAATAGCACGGTAACAGGGGGGAGGGGGGTGGCCTCAAAGTACAAAGGTATATTATACAGTATATACTGTGTGTGTGTGAATAGATAGATATATATATCTATCTATACACACTGTATATACTGTATATATATGTATGTGTATATTTTTTGTCATGTAGGTGTGACAATTCCCTGTTTAATAAGATATACAGGAAGAACAGAATTCAAAGGGTTAACTATAAAAGTAAGGGGTATACAGAGATGTTGGGGACATGGCGGGATATGAGCAGCGCGCAAAATGACATCTGAGTTGACGATACTCACTGTATACAACAAGTGGAAAGCACAGCTTGTATATTGTGGATGGCATCATGATGGCGGACGTCCTACGTAGAACTGCTCTGCAGGGGGTCTCTGTTACTGCACCGTACCCCTCCGTCTGGTCACCCCGTCTCTCGATCTCCCCTTTCTCACAGTCTTTGTCCTATCCTCTTCCTCCTTGCTCTGGTTGTTTTATATCTTCATCATTCTTTCACTTTCACTTTCCGGTACAGCTGCCTGTATTCCTGGAGATAAAGAGGGAAGCTTGCAGATTAACTCTCTAACTGCTGCAGCTTATTTCGCTGTTTTGTATTTGTCTTTTTACCACACGGTTGGGGGGTTGGTATAAATAAATGTATATAAATGTATATAAATAATGGGGTGTTGCGTCTTTTTTCTTGACTTTTTTTCATTCCTGCTAAAAAACTTCTCTTCCATTTTGCTGCTGGGTTTTAATAACTAACAGCGGCCACAATTGCAAAAATGTGTTTCATCACATTACCCTTTTAGGACCAATTTCGCAGACATATACAAACCTATAGGGAAATCACTGTACACAGACCCTAAATCTGCCCATACACAGAACATATTTATCTGTAGATCTTTGGCAGATTCAGAGATGTGGAGTCGCAGTTGTGGCATCAGAGTCATGACAAGTGTCGGACTGGGATATCTAGGGCCCACCAGTGGAATTGTTTCTAGTGGCCCACCACCAGGACCCAGTGTCGGAATGAAGGTCCTAGGGCCCACCAAACAGCTTCCTACTAATAGCCTACCCCATGGCTCCTTCACTAAAATCTTACATGTGCTGACTATCCGGCATTACTGAGTATGTTCCCAGTATAGTCATCCCCTGTGCAGACCCCAGTATAGTACTGTATGGGGAATGACATGGCCATGGAGCACTACATGTATGTGCAAGAATATAGTGAGGGAGCCGTGATGTAGACATAACACACAGGACTGCCAGCAGGAATTTTGAGCCCCCTCACAGTATAATGCTGTGGACATGGTATATAATGCTTCACATGGTATATAATGCTCCACAATATAAAATGCTCCCCTAAGCCCCCCCACAGTGGCTTCATATAGTATATAATTCTCCCCAACATAGTATAATACTCCTTAGTGGCCCCACACAGTACAATATGCTCCCCAGCGGCCCCACACAGTATAAAAGGCTCCCCGCAGCGCCCCCCCAATATAATGCTCCACAGTGGCTCTACACAGTATAATATGCTCCCCAGAGCCTGCCCCCCACCACAGTACAATGCTCCACAGGGGCCCCCACACAGTATAATATGCTCTTCACAGTCCCCACCCCAGTATAATTCACCACAGTGGCCCCACAGAGTATAATATGCTCCCAAGAGGCCCCACACAATAATATGCTTCACAGTGGCCCCACACAGTATAATAGGCTCCCCACACTACCCCCCAGTATAAAGCTCCACACAATATAATATGCTCCCCAGAGGCCCCCCAAGTATAATGCTCCACAATGGCCCCACACAATATAATATGCCACGCACAGTATAAAAGGCTCCCCATGGCGCCCCCCAATATAATGCTCCACAGTGGCCCCACACAGTATCATATACTCCCCACAGTCCCCCTCAGTATAATGCTCCACAGTGGCCCCACAGAGCATATGTTCTCGAGAAGCCCTACACAATATAATATGTTGCACAGTGGCCCCCACACAGCATAATAGGCTCCCCACATTGCCCCCCAGCATAAAGCTCCACAGTGGCCCCACACAATATAATATGCTACCCAGAGGCACCCCCAGTATAATATGTTCTCCACAGTGGCCTCACACAGTATAATATGCTCCTCAGAGGGCCCTCCTAGTATAATGCTTCATAATGCCCCCCGTATAATCTCCACAGTGTCCCAACACAATATAATATGCTCCCCAGAGTGTCCTCCCTCAGAAAATGCTCCACAGTGCTCCCACACAATATAATATTCTCTCCAGAGGGGCCCCCAGTATAATGCTCCACAGTGGCCCAACACAATATAATATGCTCCCCAGAGTGTCCTCCCCCAGAAAATGCTCCACAGTGGCCCCACACAGTATAATATACTCCCCAGAGCCTCAAGCTGCTTCAGGCGAACCCCTCATTTTTACGAATATTCAAGAGGTTCGCCCGTTCATTTCAGTGCTACTATTATACCCAGGAGTCTCTTCAGACCCCAGAGTATAATAATTGGAGGCCCAGGAGAGGTGAGGAAAAATAACAGTTATATTCACCTTGCCTCATATCTCCTGAGCATCTTCGCGTTGCTCCGCTGTCTCCACCAGATTCTTCTTTAGGTCTGCGGCATGACGTCATGAGTTCTGGATCCAGAATGTGTGATGGCAGCTACAGACCAGAAATGATCATAAAATGATGCGGGATTGCCGGAAGCCCAGAAGAGGTGAGTAAAATTGTGTTATTTTCACAGACCTTCTATTGTAAAGAGGCCCTGCGGCACATGACGCCGGGCCCATTTCCATTAACGATGTGGCCAGGATAGCTCAAAACCTGAATAGCACCCTGACCTAGCCCATGGTCGTCTGCAAGGGACCTTAATGTCTTGAATTACATTGCTTTATTCCTGTTTTACACTATGTACATTTTGCATTGTTTCTGGTTTCTGCTATTGTCATTTTTCTACCTATATACTGTATTTTCTTTTGCTGTAATGCAATAAATACTTTTAAATTAAATTTGATGAAATCTGGCAAGAATCCATTTCATTTCAGTAATTCAGTAATACAATCCATAATCAGCGTCTTCCATGATTGTGTGTCCTACTGAACCAGACTGAGGGACCATTTAAAGGCTTAGGAAACCTTGGCAGGTGACACTGAATTTACAATACAGTACTGAACTTTTTCACAATATTCTAATTTTCTTAGATTTGGGTTTTCATTACCTGTAATCCATAGGAGGTCACTTTTTTAATTGAATTACTGAAAGAAATAAACGTTTCAAAGATATTCTAATTTATTGAGATGCACTGTAAGGTCAACAGCACACCACATTTTTAACTTAAGCATATTTTAAATGAATTTTTGCTGATATTTAGCAAATTTTTCCTCACTATCTATATTTTTTAAAAAGTAAGCAATTTTCACTCTGGCCACTAAGCTTAATGATATACTGGCAGGTGCAATTCTGTAGAGGTTTTCTTTGCAGCAGTCACCTAATTTATATCACAGACTGGATTACAATAGAAAATAACACCTCTATAGATAACACCATGACCCATCATTACATCACTACTGACAATAGATGATGTCACAGATTACCTACTCCCCCTCCCTGCACAGAGCATGTCTAGGAAACTCTCCCATACACCTGAATGAGTCGGCACCAGACTAAAGCAGATCACTAAATGCTGTTAACAGAGCAGCGGAGAAGCTCAGGTAAGATGGCCGCCCTACCAGAAAATTAAACCAAAAATCCACAATCAGAAAATAAACACAGATCAGAAAAGTGTGATATATTCCACTATCAAAAAAAAATGTCACTATCAAAAAAATCACTAAAAAAAAATGGTGATAAATTTCCTTTAAGGAGGCTCAGCCCCTAAATCTGAGCAGAGATAGTTACTTTATTATAAAAAAAAGGCTTCCTTGGACATTTAACCCAAAAATAGTCCTGCGCACAAGGCCAAAGAAAGGAATGGGTCCATGCGCTACTTGTTAAAACAACGGATAGCACACAGAAAAAAAATCTACGGTTTTGCAAGGCCTGACAGGCTAAAGGCCTATTTACACCAGGGAGTGATCGGCCAAAGGAATCCGTACATTCATTCCCAGGCATCTCGCCCCATGAACAGGTCACATGACAAATGACATTTTATCCATTGATCACATCTTTTAAGATATAAAGATCTTTGTCAGCTGCACATGCCATCAGGATAGGATTGGATGAACGACTGTTCGCCCGCACTGAAGACGAAGCTTCATGTAAATCAAGTGTGTCCAACCCACGGCCCTAGGGCCACAAGTTGCTCAAGATGGCTGTGAATGTGACCCAAACAAAATCTTAAAATATTATGGGGCGATTCATTAAAATGGTCTAAGAGCAAAACTGTCTTTGTCGCCCATAGCAACCAATCATAGCTTTCATTTTGAGGAGTAGAATACAAAGTGAAAGCTGCGCTGTGATTGGTGGCTATGGGCAAAAAAAGAAAGTTTTGCTCTTAAACCATTTTAATGAATCACCCCATAATATTTTAAGATTTTGTGTGGGTCACATTCACAGCCATCCTGAGCCGCTTGTGGCCCTAGGGCCCCATAATGTGCAGATTCTGACGTGTTACCTTCCATGCGCACACAGTAGAATCGACACCATCAGACGTTACATGTGCTTGTGATGACATGGCGATATTAACAGTAATATTTCAGCCTATCTCTACAATGTTAGGTGTTCAATTTTATTTAGAAGTCAGGTAAGTGTTCTTGATTATTAAGGGTATGTCCACTCCTCGTGTCTCACACATTTGTGGTGGCGGAGAGCATGAAAATGATGCACGGATCTTTTTTTTTTTTTTGCTCATTTTGTGTATTTAATGTGTGACCCAAGACAACACTTCTTCCTCCAATGTGGCCAAGAGAAGCCGAAATGTTCTGACCATATTATGTCGATTTACAGAACGCCGCTACCATAGATCATTCCATCGCTGAAATCTTCATAAAACTTTGAATATCTTGGTGACATTTTATTTATTTTATGGAGTTTTTTGATTCTCTGTTCAATGCCAATTCTGGGTTCCTGTTAGCACAGTGCATTGTGGGAGTTTATAAGGCACAGGATACACTCTTAGGTCACAAGTCTGACAGCAGAGTGGAGCTAAACTGTAGTCTGTTTCTAAGGGCAACCAGACAGAATTTTTTCTATTGCTTTGGGTGTTAATGGATAGAATTTAAATAAAAAATTATCGAAATTCAAATTGTGTTATCCAAAAACAGATTTCCCTTCTAATATGTACATGGCTTCTAATTTCAGATCTCACAAGCCAAAGATGACAAGAAAACACAAGACGATCTGCAGGTAAACGCACTTTATTCTACAAGCCAACAGTAATTAGTCACCTTAACCGAGGGCACTGACCCTCACTACAATAAATTATGGCATAGAAAAGACGGGAAGAGTGTATACATATAGCACAGGCACACTCGTACATTTATGTATACACAGTAGTGTTCTGTGGGACCAGTCTATATATACACTCCTCTATAGTCATACTCCGGTACATATATACTGTGCACATGAGAGGTGGGTGGGCGCGTATGTGACATTTTATACACACACGTATGTGTGGATACAAACACAGATATGGCATATCTGATGACAGCACACATCCCAGTCACCCACCGTATACATAGGATTTTTTGTGTACCGTATGTCAGTCTACTTACACTTATAAATAGTTTAGTGTCTCTAGGAGACACGGTATTATATACATACATATATGTGTGTGAATGAGAACCTATATACAGAGTCACACACATCTACTCACACCTACGTCTAGAACTCAGCATACTATAGTCATGTATAGTTGGACTGTGTGTACACTGTGGGTGGGGTATATACTGATGTACACACAGAGGTTGGTATATATGTGAATGATGATGGATGTTAGTTCTGTGAATTATTATTTTATTTCTTTATTTATTTAGCTTACTTGGAGATACATGGAGTCTTGCGCTACGTGCTGGGATGTAGTTGTACGGAGTACTTAGATACATTGGCTACAAAACGCTGTTCACTATAATCCTTCACAACAGTTGTGCACAATATGATTATCTTATGATTTTTTTTGGTCTGGGCAGATCAAGAGCCCAACTCAGCCTGAAAAAGAGAAAGGTAGAGGAAAGTTGGGTACATTCATAGGGTTTCCTCTATTTTCCTCTGACACTGATGTTCACAGACAAAACTGCAATGTGTGAATAAACCCCATAGATACAGAGAGAAGTGATATACTGATCTGAGGATCCATCACTGTACACATATATACCAGCCGGATAATATTGCTATGCCGTGTGTCTTTAGGAACAAGTGTATATCCCGGAGATGTGGAGTCGCTCTGGTGTCACTTCAGGAAAACCTCATCAACGACAGTAACATAAAAAGCTCTACTGAGAGAGTCCGATGTGTTTGGCACTGGGAACCGAAATGTGGCTCACCAGCTGCTGCAAAACTATAACTCCTAGCATCCTCCCATAGCCACAACAGATGGAGATGACTGCTTTATGGAGGCACCTCTAAGTAAGATGTGTCCTGAAGAAGACAGTAAACCCAGCACGTCACAGTAAGTCCTATGACTTTAACAAAAAATGGTCAATGGGCCAGAAAAGCACAGGAGCAATGAACAGAGCCAATACAATGTGGACTCCCAATTGTGGCCTAAAATCGCAGAGGTGAGCTGTCATTTATTCAGTGGTGGCTGCTCTATTACAGCATAGCTATGATACCAAGGTTGTGCAAGGAGCTGAACTGCAATCCCTGACACAACCCACAGACAAGTGTGGCGCTATTACTTGACAGCAGCCATGTTTTTCTAAATTTAGGCTTACTCCTATGCAGAGAGATGTGACTTCATGGTTACAGACTACAAACAAACTCTGTGTGTAGTCTGATCATGTGACACTACGCCGACTTGCCCCACGCCCAGTAGCAGGCCACATATAGGCCCACATTTACTATTGTATTTTTGAGAGAAAATCATATTCAGAACCAGTTTTAACATATTTTGGTATATTTCTGGTTCAAAAATGATCTCTAGTTTTAAGCAAATATTTCCAACTTCGTGTCAAGGGAGTGGGTCTTAGATGGGTATATCTTGGTAAGAAGGGAGAGTGCCTTAAGATGCAACAATGTTGCAAAATTCTACTGCAAAGAAAGGCTACGAAAAAGTGGCATAAGTAGCCATTCACATGGCGGAAAATGAAGAGAAATTCCTCTTCATGTTTCCAGCTGTCGGCTCCCCACGGCGGATTGCCGATGCTCTGCTGCATATGACGAGATGAATGGGCCTAATGAGTGGGGGGTCTTAAGCTGCGGACTTCTCGACTAAATAAGCTGTGGCATCCGCAAGATTGAGTGGGACGCTTATTTTCTCAGTGTCCTGCTGTGATCTCTGACTCCCATTGAAAAAAAAAATAGGAGACAGAATCCGTGCAGAATGTACCCCTTAATCAGTGTCAAATTTCTACGTGTGAACATAGCCTTAACTTAGACTAGACAGTCTACCAGACTTATCATCCAGCATCAGCCACTGTGATAAATCTGATACACTGTAAGACTGTCTAGTCTACATGTGCACTGTCTTAAAAGTGTATTCCCAGGTTAAGAAGCTATCTCCTATCCATAAGGTAGGGTATAACTAAGGAGAAGGCCACTTATAAGGAGAACAGGGGAGATTGGTCCTCTGTTCTGAATGGAGCTGTAGCTGGGATGGGCACACACCCCCCCCGTCCATTACTTTCAATGGGTGCCCCAGAGATAGCCGAGTGCTGTACTTCAGCTATCTCTGGCGCATCCACTAAAATCAATGGAGTGGGAATTCGGAATGGGAGACAAAATTCCCCTTCTCTCCTCATTGCTGGGCTTCTCAGCACGTGAAACCCACCAACCTGCAAGTTATCTCCTATATTTTTAAAATGGGAATACTAATTTAATTTTAGGCTTAATAAATCTGTCCCATAGGGTGTACTTGTAGTCTGTAACCATGGAGACCAATAGATCTGCATAGGAGTTGTGTACACAAACATTTTGTGCAGATTTTTTAACCAGACTAACTTTCGTCATGTATTATTTTATAAACCTTGGAGCAATAAAAGTAAACTGGTTGCAGAGGTATGTACAACCTAAAACAGGGCTTACTGAAACTGACACCAGTAGCGAACGTACCACCTCCATACATGACAATCTGTAACTCTTGCATTGCGCATATAACATATGTAGGAACAATGTATACCTAACAGTATACACAATATATGAGGCGAGTATACATATTAGTATTGTCTACCATTCTAGAACCACAACGTAGCCTTATTGCACAAATAGATGTATAGAGAAATATAATAAGTGACGGCGAGTATCCCCAATTTCTCTATCTGTAGATGTATCCATCTGGTTTGATAATTAATATAAAAAAGAGCAGGTATCCCAGCAACAGTTCAGCTTAGATACATTTTGACAATGTACATGCTTCTGCTTAGACGACTGATCTGAAGAGGTTACAGGAATTAATTCAGAAACACCCACTCAATGCGCCGGATTCGCAGTATCCATTTTAAACAATGGAATACACCAAAGTCCACCAGGAGGAGAAACCCGCCCCATCGATGACCAGTGCATTATAATGACTCAATGGCTGCTTCAATTATAGGTGACTTGTGCACTTTATAGTGGACCGGACACCTGAACACGTAGGATTTGGCCATATTGGAGGTTATATTTCTATTCATAAAAGATGAAGTCTATGAATTTTATAGTAACCAACCTGATATAAACAGTGTCGGACTGGCCCACCAGAGTACTAGAAGAATCACCCGTGGGCTTAGGCCCTAACACAATAATGGTCCAGCAAAAGACATCCACATTGGGAGGGTACTATGGTCTATTTCCTGAGGTTGTTGAGGAGTGGGCCCCCACAAGGATTTTATCTGGTGGGCCCAATGAACCGCAGTCTGACACTGGATATACATTGGACTTCAGGAACAACATCAGACATTGCACCTGACTCTTAGTAATTCAATAGACCTTATCAATGAGCCCACAAAATGGTCCTCTCCAATGTGTCCAGGTAAAGGGTCAGTGAGAGTCAAATACTGTAGTGTACCCTATCTCTATACCCAACATTTCATAGAAGATGCGAGACAGCCCATAAGTGATCTAAAATGGGATTTCCTCCATTAAACAATCTCTTCCTATGTCTATATCTGCTCGCATAATGGGACATAAGAGCACATAGAAGGTGTTACAGGAAATCTTTTGCATCGTGGTGACTTTAGGAGTAAATTTGACCCTTGCTCTCCATGATATGGATGAACAGGTTCTTCTCCTGGTCACCAAATGTCACTCTCCCTTGAGTACTGACTAGGACACCTTCTCTTACCTAGTGCTCACTTTTTTGGACATCCCTCTGTGGATAATATGCAGATGGAAAAGACAGTTGGGACCGAGGGAGAGTTGTAACTTATCGGACTCATTTTGCTTAAAAACTAAAAATACTGTACAAGTGTCAGGATTCCTTCACAACATACGGCACGTACCCCACTTCCTCCCTAGTAAGGGAGAAGGGTTGCCAGGCCGATGTCTATTGTCACGTAAATACAAGGTAGGTGATGCAGTGTCTATTGTCATGTAGTACAATACTGAAAGACATAACATTCACCATGTGCATCAGTTATTTGCGGTGCAATGTCGCCATTTAAGGGTTAAAGTCTTTCTATAGTAGGGGCAGCTTGTGCTTGAGTGGGGAGGAGGGACTGAAGGAGATGCAACCAAAGGTGCAGGAAGATTATATTGCTGTTTCCATTATGAAGGGTTCGATAAGACTTCTCTGGTTACACCCAAATCTGTCCTCAAGAAGAACTTATGAGGGCTCCATAATGGGGTCTCTTCCATTGAATCTTGTGTAACTTTTTTGAAGGCTCAGAGGATTTCCAACCTTGATCTTTGATACCATTTCCTATACTGAGGTCTCCATTATTACTTGCCCTTCAGATGAAAAGTTTTTGCCTTATTGCACCACTCTACCTCCACTCTCTGCCCCGCACCAGTGTTACACAGATGGTGTCTCACTAATTCCTTGCCCTGCTCCTCCTCCACCCCCCGCTCCAGCCCTATGCCGCCTCTCACAGTGACCACGATGTCTCATAAAACTGTCCCTCCACATAAATTTCTTGGCACATACTTCACACTCATAAGGCTTGACTCCGGTGTGTGTCTTCATATGCTCCGTTAGGTGGTGCTTCATCTTGAACTTTTTCCCACAGACGGGGCAGTCAAAGGGCCGTAGGTTGAGGTGCATATTGACATGGCGATCGCGCATACTCTTATGGGAGAATGCTTTTCCGCAATGGCATAGGAATATTTTGCCACCTTCTTGGCTAGCCCCTGTCCCACCTTGCCCAGCTGCACCATGTCCCGTAGGCAGCACCAGCAACTGATTTCCTTGCATATCCAGAGGCAGAAGAGGAGGTCCCTGTGGGTAACCAGGACCATTGCCAGATGCTTCTTCATAGGGCATTCCATCTGAGGGCTCACAGAAGTTCACCTGTTCCTCGGGAGCATTGAGAGTGCGGACATCACTGATGCTCAGTTGTTCCTCTTCTTCATCTTCTTCAAGCTCTTCTTCATCTTCTTCTTCCTCACCTTCACAAGTCAGCAACAGACCCTGGTGAGGCCGTTCCTTTTTGACATACACCCAGTGTCTCTGAGGAACGATGCTGGGCCTTCGGTAACTGGAGCAACTAGCAACAGAGGCTTCTTCTCCAGATGGTTCCTCTTCTACTCCGACTTCTTCTGCTGCTGCTTCGCTTGTGATGTCGCTCCTTCTTCTACTTCTCTCTGGACAAGGTTCTGGCGGCGCCTCACGTGGACTAAAGTAGTTGCTGCTGCTAGGGGACTGGTTCTCGCTGGCTCTGCCGGAGTGAGGTCTCTGTGGGGTTGGACCACGGCTGCTCCCTGCTCCCTCTATACTCCCAGCGCTGCTGCTGGCACGAGACTCCTTTAGAAGTTCAGAGCACTTGTCCACGACGTGCCACATCTGAAGCACACTGCCCACTGTCAGGTAATTGACTATCTCATCTGCCAGCATAGTCAAGCGCCCCGTGTAGGCAGCACATAAAACGGCTTCGAATGCTCCTGGGTCGACAACGCCCGGCAAAGCCACACAGCTCATGCCTTTCAGCAACACCTGGTCATGGAAGTACGGGGAGGAGGCAGCAAGTACGGCGCGGTGAGCACGGAACACACGGCCTTGTGCATGGATGGACACATCGCACAGCTTCCCTTCTACTCGCTGCTGGTTGAGACTTTCTAGGAGAGAGCTGGCCACATCTGGGAAGTCCACGTGGATGAGAGGACCAGTGGTGTCCATGATAGTGCAGGAAGAGGGGGGGGCACCTGACAAAAGATAAAAAGATTACTAAAAGAACACATAAATAAGACAAAGCTACAGAGAGAACATTACAATGAAACATTGCATACCGATGAAGATTTCTCTATGAAGTAGGACCAGGCTGCACAATACACTGTACAGGCTGGATACCTTAAGGGTATGTTCACACGGAGGAATCTGTAGAGGAATTTGAGGTGGTCTTCCGCCTAAACATTCTCTCCAAAAAACTGTCCCTTTGGAACCCACAGAAGAAAGGTGAGGCTGACTCTGGGATTTCTGGCATGGATTTGCATGTATGATAACCTCATATACAATGGACTAACCAAGTGTGAGGCCAAGCGCCAGAATTTCCATAGTGATTCTGCCAACATGCTGAAAAAAGCAGTGCCCCTCACTGCTCCCCAATAACAACTTTCATGCCTCACTCTCAGGGAGTGAATGTGGACTGTCACACGGGTGCCCCTACCTCTCCAACTTATCTTTGCAGGCATGGAGAATGATAAAACTAAATTTCCACAGCAAATCCATAGTGAAATTCACAGTACAAATTTGCAAAGAGTATGGTGTGGATCTCCCTGTGAAAGACAGCTAAATGTCTACAAACAACTATAGTCACCCTTCTCTGCTACGCCCCTTGCTACACTCTCAATGGCATCTAGTCTATAACAATAGGATTGCTGGAAGATTTCTTATTCCCTACTGGGTAAACTCTGCACCATATCTGTGCTCTTTCGGAAGCAGAAAATGTGTGGTGGGTGTAAAAATGTGCATTATGGCTCGATTTCTACATGAAAACTTTAAGCAGCTTTTGGGTGAGAAGTGAAGGAGTTGCCCCTGACGGCCACTCAGACACTCATTAGTTATACCTGCCAGCATTTGTGGGCTTGTGTCCTGGAGTACGGCACGGTAAAAATTTTCCCTTTCCATTCCCCTTTTTGTGACGTGAGTTAAAAATGTGCCTATCATGCCTTTTTTGGGGACAAGATGGGCACATAAAGTGCCCATGACACACATACAATGGCTGTTAGCCTGGTGAATGTGGGAACATCCTGCTGGGAATGGGAGATTTGATTAGTCTTCCGGGACTCCAGGAGGTTAAACCTTTTTGTTGGCAAGTTTGCTGTTAGTAATTGAAAACAGTGATCCTATTGGTTGCTATGGGAAACTGCTCCACTTTTTTGATAAATCTTCCACCATCATGTGCACGTACAGTATAAACAGACAAGAGAAAAAAAAATGACCAAACCAAGGGTGTCGCACCTTCCCCTGGTGCCTGAGGAGGCTCAAGAGAAGGAGGTGCAGAACATGTAAAACTCTGAAATGTGTCAAGGGCCACCATAATGTATACACTCCCGGAAACATAGAACCTATAGGGAAGTCAGAGATGTACGTTTCACAACAGTTGGCAGGCTGCAGGTTATAGTGTTTTATACGGACCAGCCTGTGAGGTCAGCGTCCACTGAGAGTTGTAGTTGTGCAACAGTTGTCATTTGGAAACAGGTTGCAAAACACAACATATAGCAAAAGAAACACAAAACGCGTCTAGTTCTTGTCTATGGCGGACTACAAGTTCCATGTAATACCCCACTTATAGGGTCTCTTGAAGACATCCTCTGCCCCCAGCATACGGACATCATGGGGATGGGGCACCTGCTTGGGTCACATAATGTAGAGCTGTACACATGTTGGAATTTAGCAAATTTGCGGCAGATTTCCACCTCGGAATCCTGTCCAAAAAGACTGCCGGAATCTGCTTCCCAAATTTTTCAATGGGAGGCAGTAACGTAAGCTTCT
The DNA here is from genome assembly GCA_947044405.1 of Leptodactylus fallax. Classification (NCBI taxonomy): domain Eukaryota; kingdom Metazoa; phylum Chordata; class Amphibia; order Anura; family Leptodactylidae; genus Leptodactylus; species Leptodactylus fallax. The sequence continues at coordinate 648,350 of CAMRHE010000113.1, forward strand.
TATTCAGTGTGCTGAAATAAGAGACATCCTACCCAATCTTATTGCAGCAGTAACACCATAGGGACCGCGGGGCGAGGCCTCACGTGTGATTAGTCCCTTTGTATGGTAGAAAACTGTGGCTCTGTTTTGGTTTTACACCGTGGGGTCCACATAGCGAGTTTTTGGAGAAGGCCAAAGACCATCTTAAACTTCTCTCTAAATTCTGTCATACCCTACAGTATCCCCTTTGTGCCAGTAAATTGGTATAGATAGGAATATACAAGGCGCATCTCGCCGCACAGGTCTTTTTTTTTATGGCAAAGATTTGCCCCTTCCATCTTTCTGTACCCTGCTCGCCACTTTACAAGAGTGTGTGGAACAGTGTGGAGACCAAAGCGCGTCGAGTTGGGGACACCTCAATGACGAATTTAGTATAACTCACATCTGAAAACTGCCGTGAATTATACCTGAAAGCTACGCCAGTTCATGACTTGTGTACATTTCCAGGAGTGCACCTGAATTATTAAGAGGGCGGAGTCTGGTAATAATTCAGGTGCACCTCACACCAGTCGGGGACTTCGTGTATGGCTGCTCGGGGGGGTTGCTCGATACAGTGCTCTCCGATCAACAGACGGGGTTCCTCACTCAGGACCCCCCACCTCCATGACATCCATGTGCCCTAAGGGACGTCCACTTGGGTTAACCCCTTTATGCAAAACTGGACAATCCCTTTAAGCCTTCCCATAGCCATGACGCCTGAATTTGCTGTACTTCCACTGACCCAATATGCGTGGCGTGGTATAAAAACCGCATCAAGTGCCAAAAAACGCATCGTAAGCCTTCGCCTTAAGGTGACACCTACAGAATATGTTGTCTAGTTATGGGGGCAGCTATAAAGATGTCAGCCATGTGTATAGGATGATGATATATGTATACAGTGTGTGCAGCTCCAGATCGGGGCAGCCTCTTCTCCCCACCATATACTCACTATACATAGGGATGAGGATGCTGCCATGTTCCCTGTACCACACACACACAGCAGCGGCCGCCCCGCCCGCACACACTGATACATCCCAGTGCACACACACCGATAATAACCGCACACAACAGTTAATCTCACCCCAGGATTGTATCTTGCTGTCTCTTTAACACCCTCTGTGTCTCAGGCCTCCTAAGGCTCCGCCCCTTTTTAAAAGGCGCACAATGGCATCATCCTTCACAAAGGATGCTCGCGCTCGGCCGACTAAAAATATTTTGCCTTTAACGCCGAAGTCACAGCTGATGTCTCCTCTGATTGGTCGCCGGGAGCCGTAGGACGCGCCCCTTTTTGTTTCAGGCGACCTAGTATGCGGGGCCGAGGAGACTGCTGTGATTGGTGCGCCGGGTTGTCAATCAAGAAAAGAGCGGCCGTCCTGCATGTTGATTGGCTGAGGAGCTAAATAGAGGGCTTTGTGTGCCTACAGACATGTAATGTAGGTGTAGGGGTAATGTCTGGCCGGGCTGAGCTCTGGTAACCAGTCTCAGACATGGCTCTGACGTGTGCTGGTATGTAGGTCACACAGGACACCTCCCTGCTACCACATACACGTATACAGCTGGCTGAGGCGCCCCTACCTGGTACTGGGGGAAAAGACAGAAAATAAAAAAATGGCATCATAATTAAAGGGGTACAGCAGCCTCAAGAGTATTAAAGGGGTTGTCCAGGGAGTTTAATTTACATTGGCGATTTTATAAAGCTGGACCTGGATTTTCCAGTCAGGTTCCGAACATGGGTCACGTGATCAGAAGCCTCTAGTTGCTCCGACCCGGGGGCAGCTGCTGGTTCCAATCACATGACCCAGGGTCAGAACTGATCCAGTTTTATAAACGCAAGATAAATTAATCTCCTTGGACAACCCCTTTAACTGCGCTCCAGATGAGGTGAAACTACAACTCCTATCAGAAGAGAAGAGGCTGCAGCGCTTCAAACAAGGTGCAAAGTCTTGGATCTCCACCAATCCGGTACTGATGACCTATCCTAAGGATACATCATCTATATCATAATTCTGGAAATGCCCTTTAAAGTTATGCATATGACCATGGGAACAATCCAGCTCAGGTTTTAGAGGGAGTCTACCAGCACCAAAATCTCCTCTAAACGTCTGTTGCTGGTGCTGTTTGATGCATACGGGCCATCGGGAGGAAAGCTAGGAAGTTGGGAGTAGTGATTGCTGTGGTCACAATGGCAAGGATCTCGACCAGATCCTCCAATGCCCCTCCTAGGCTGGTGCAGTGCTGAGGGGGTTGTAGGGTGTCTGTTATTGGTAATAATGTACCTCCAGGCCATGTCCTGGTGGAAGTAAGCTTCGTAGATCCTGATGGTGGTTGGAATACCCACAATGGTAAGTGCTGGGATAAGACTCAGGAGACATGATTATGCAAAATGTAGGAACTCAAGTGTCCGGGTTATGGAAAATATAGGAACTTGCTGTATCTACTACAGAACCAGATATAACTAGACAGCTTCCAGATTCTGAAGGCATAGGATTTTGGATACTTCCACTGGGGATGGAGCTGATCTGGTATATGGTACTTCCTGGGTGGCAGTCTGCGTCTCCCTTCCTGGGGTAATCTTCCTCTTTAAGAGTGTGCTGAATCCACAAGGTGATGCCCTGGTTGTGGGGAACAGAGCCAAAAAGTGTGGCCTGAAGGAACAGGCAGGTTCGTATCAATGAGGTCTATAGAACACGCTGCCCACACAACATCCAAATAAGCAGGGATTACTCCCATCTCCTGACTGCAGAACACTTGATTGGCCTTGAGCTGATTCATACCAGCCTTACCAGGGCCTCCAGCTCCGGTCCAGACACTCTCCTCCTAGCTGAGGAAGGACAGCCCTCACTACTGCCTCCTCCTAATACCATTCTCAAAGTTCCCTAAATCACGGTCATACCATCACCTCAGCCCTCAGCTCTGAATGGTTTGCTCTGTTCAAGGCACAGATGAATGTTATGTACATAGTGGTAACAATACTGTATACAAAGGTGAATACAATCCTAAACTTTTGTAGTGTTCTCAGTGGAACACTACCCAAGTGCACCCATTTTTTGCTATTCTCTGCTAATGTTAAAATGTTTGGTATGAGTTATGAAGTATATGGTATTGAAATATAGAACTTTTTTACATAAGATTCGATGAATTAGAGGTCTATATGTAATGTTATTGGTGGTACTCATTTTGGCACTTTTGAATATATATATTTTTTTGAGAAGTGGTTTAATTTTTATTATCTATTTATTAAAAGTTTTCTTTTAGTATATAATACGTCTTTGCTGGTTATATATATTTTTCTGGGATGTTTTATGCTGATGTAGTATTGTATCAGCTTTTTTGCTTGATTTGACAAATTAACATTCCCATAAATAAAATTTTAAAGAGGACCTGTCACGTCCTCAGCGCTCTGTCTGCTTTCCTGTTATGTGGCCCGGGGCTGGAGCTATCGGTGCCGGTAGTTCTGTGCCCCATCGTCAGAAGGACGTTTCTGACAGTCTAGCTGCGCTGTGAGGAGCGCCCCCTCTGACAGTATTCGTCCATAGCGCTGTACTGAGTGGGTGTACTGTACTGTAAGGAGCGCCCCCTCTGGCTGTACAGGCTATGGATGAGTACTGTCAGGGAGGGCGTTCCTCACAGCGCAGCTAGACTGCTTTTTGAAGTATGTTTGGGGTATTGTCCTGCTGGAAGACCCATGACCTAGGATGCAAACCCAGCTCTCTGACACTGGGCCCTGCATTGAGACCCAAAATCTTCAGATTTCATGATGCCTTGTACACAGCCAAGGCACCCAGTGCCAGAGGCAGGAAAAACAACCCCAAAACATCTTTGACCCTCCACCATACGTGACTGTTGGTCCTGTGTTCTTTTCTTTGTAGGTCTCATTCCGTTTTCAGTAAACAGTAGAATGATGGGCTTTACCAAAAAGCTCTATCTTGGTCTCATCTGTCCACAAGACGTTTTCCCGGAAGGATTTTGGCCTCCTCACGTACATTTTGGCAAACTGCAGTCTATCTTATGTCTCTGTGTCAGCAGTGGGGTCCTCCTTGGTCTCCTGCCATAGTGTTTTATTTTATTCAAATGTCGGGATAGTTGACATTGACACTGACATTTCCTGAGCCTGCAGGACAGCTTTAATTTCTTTGGCACTTGATTGGGGCTGAGTATCCACCATCTGGACTAGCCTGTGTTACAACCTTTCATCAATTTTTCTCTTCCAACCACGTCCAGGGAGATTAGCTTCAGTGCCATGGGTTGTAAACTTCTTGTTTATGTTGCGCACCGTGGACAAAGGAACATCAAAATCTCTGTAGATGGACTTGTGGAAAATGTTCCACAAAATTGTGGAAAAATATCAATCTCAAAATTACAAGTCCTCAGACAATTCTCTTCTCCTCTTTCTGTTCTCTGTGCTTAGTGCGGCACGCACAGACAGACAATGCAAAGATTGATTAAACTTCTCTCCTTTTTATCTGTTTTCAGGTATGATTTTTAGATTGCCCACACCTGTTACTTGCCACAGGTGACACACACAGTTTTGTCCTGCCCATTTTTGGAGTTTTGTGTGACATTATGTTCAATCTGCCTTTTTTCAGTTTTTGCTTGTTTTCCAATACACACAAAGGAAATAAGTGTTTATAACAAAACATGTGTAATTGCAATTTTCTGGAAAAATTTCAGGGGTGCCAACACTTACGGCCATGACGTTACATCTGAAACAAGGCGGCAGAAGCTTCTCAGGTCTTTTTTAGCAGACTGTCTGCCTTTTTGTAGCTCTCACTGAATGTTACTGTGTATGGAGTACAGCGCTGTGTAATATGTAGAGAAAAGGAGGGGGGAGGGGCACTACAAACAGTTCTCTCTCGGACATTATAAAATGTACAGCCTGTATTTATAAAACTCAATTGTGGTGTCATATCAAAGCCACGCTGTTACAGTGGCTTGCAAAAGTATTCATACCGCTTGAATTTTTTTCACATTTTGTCACCTTACAACCACAAACAAATGAATTTTATTGAGATATTAAGTGATAACCAATAAATGAATACATGGTTTTCAAAATTTTAAATCAAATGAAAATCTGAAAAGTGTGACGTGTAAAAGTATTCAGCCCCCTGTACTCTGATACCCCTAAATAAAATCCAGTGCAATCAATTGCCTTCAGAAGTCACTTAATGAGTTAATAGAGTCCAGCTGTGTGTAATTTAGTCTCAGTATAAATACACCTGTTCTGTCTCAGTGTTTTGTTAGAGAATACTAGTGAACAAACTGCATCATGAAGACCAAGGAACTCACCAGACAGGTCAGAGATAAAGTTGTGGAGAAGTTTAAAGCAGGGTTAGATTATAAAAACATATCCCAAGCTTTGAGTATCCCAATGAGCACTGTTCAATCCATCAACCAAAAATTGAAAAAGTATTCTACAACTGGAAACCGACCAAGACATGGCCGTCCACCCAAAACTGACAGATCGAGCAAGGAGAGCACTGGTCAGAGAAGCAGCCAAGAGGCCCAGGGTCACTCTGGAGGAGCTGCAGAAATCCACAGCTCAGGTACAGGGAGAATCTGTCCAAGGACAACTATGAATCGTGCAATCCACAAATCTGGCCTTTATGAAAGAGTGACAAGAAGAAAATCATTGTTGAAAGAAAGACATAAGAAGTGCCATTTGCCACAGGCCATTTAGGGGACACAGCAAACATGTAGAAGAAGGTGCTCTGGTCAGATGAGACCAAACTTTTTGGCCTAAATGCAAACGCTATGTGTTGCGGAAAAGTAACCCTGCTCATCCCCCTGAACACACCATCCCCACTGTGACACATGGCGGGGGCAGCATCATGCTGGGGGGAAGCTTTTCTTCTGCAGGGACAGGGAAGCTGCTCAGAGGTGATGAGAAGATGGATGGAGCTAAATACAGGGCAATCCTGGAAGAAAACCTGTTGGAGGCTGCAAAAGACCTGAGACTGGGAAGGAGATTCACCTTCCAGTAAGACAATGACCCCAAACATACAGCCAGAGCTACAGTGGAATGTACTATATCAAAGAATATTCATGTGTTAGAATGGCCCAGTCACAGTTCAGACCTAAATCCCATTGACATTAGAATTACTGTTCACAGACGCTCCATCCAATCTGGCTTAGCTTGAGCTATTTTGCAAACAAGAATGAGCAAAAATCTCAGTCTCTGGATGTGCAAAGCTGGTAGAGACGTACCCCTAAAGACTTGCAGCTGTAATTGCAGCGAAAGGTGGGGGGCTGAATACTTTTGCACGTCACACTTTTCAGATTTTTGATTAAAATTTTGAAAACCACGGAATGGGACGAGACAGGGGTGCCCTTTGTCTCCCATGTTGTATGCCCTGGTCATGGAACACTTGGTGGTTGCCCTGCAAGTCAGCTCCAGTGTACACGGTATACAGATGGGGAACAGACAGGTTAAGGCAGCTCTGTATGCCGAAGACCTACTTCTCTATGTTACTAAGCCGAGGGTGTCATTCCCCTCGATACTTCAAAATACTTGGCCTGGTTTGTAATTTCAGAGTCAACCAATCTAAGAGTGAGGCTTTGAACATTACTTTACCATCTGCGGAGGTCGCCCATTTGGCTAAACAGTTCCCCTATAGGTGGCAGCCCCACTCCATTAAGTGGATAAGTGGTCAGATAGTCTCTGACCCCGCTGACTTGCTTACAATCAACTACCTCCCCCTCTTGGTGAAGACCGAGGCAGAATTACGGAAATATGGAGCGCTGGACCTCTCTTGGTTTGGGTGTATTAATGGCTTAAAAATGAATATTCTTCCCCACTTCCTGTAACTGTTCCAAGCCCTGCCGATTCGGGCCCCCAGCTCCTTTTTCTCTAGACTCCAGTCCATCTTTGGCCGATTTATATAGGGGGTCGGCTCACAGTCGCTTGCGGTTTCTCATATTGTCATGCCGTAAATGCGGGATTACCAGACCCTTTTTTGTACTACAAGGCCTCAATCCTGTTGCGCCTCTTTGATTGGCGCTACCGGGATTCCTGACAAGCAGTGGGTGGCTATCGAGAAAGAGCTACTCGCGACACCCCTTTCCTCCCTGCCTTGGAATCCCGCTCACTACCGGCCACGACAAGTCCGCCACACATTTCTCTCTGCTGATTTCCTCAGTGTCTGGGATTCAGTGTGCCATGGAACGGGTATAGTGAGGGCCCCAGCCCCTTGTTCCACAATCCCATGTTCCCACCGGGCTGCTCCTCTCGGCGCTTCCTGTGTTGGTGTGACCATGACGACGTAAGACTGTGTAGTGTCCTATGTTCGGGCTCTCTCCCCTCCTTTGACCAGATGCGTGCTTACAGTCCAGAACTCACCAAGTCCTGTTTGGAACATCACCAGCTTTGTTTCATCCATAAGTTCTCTTTGCTGCCGGTTTCCTCCTCTGATCCCACCGCACTGGAAAAGGCTTTGCTTCAGTCTGGCTCTCCTACACGAGTAGTCTCCTTCCTTTACAATGTCCTCCTGAGTGACGCTACGTCAGGAGCCCCCCCCCCCCATATACTGTGACCTGGGCAAGGGACCTGCGGACTTCAATTTCCCTCACTGATTGGTCTAGAATTTTTTTGTTTGCTCATAAGTTGCTTTTGCCATGCAATGCGCAGGAGAAAAATTTTAAAATCTTGACCAGGTGGTATCGCTGTCCAGATCTCCTACATAAGATGTACCCTTGTGTGTCTGATCGGTGTTGGCACTGTGGTGCAGAAAGGGGCTCTTTCCTCCATATCTGATGGTAGTGCTTTAAGGTCAGTGGTCGTGCCCTCCTTTCCCTTATACCAGGTAAATACAAAGCAGTTAAGGGTGACCTCCTGCAACACTTCCTTGAAGCTGCCAGGGCAATCATCCCTAGGCACTGCGCCCCCTCTCTGCAGGAGTGGCTTCAGGAGTTCCTCCACATACAGTGTATGTAGGCGCTAGTAGCAGAGGATTCTGCTGACTCCTCCAGGTTTGATGCACGCTGGCGGCCGTTGGTGGTGTTTCAGGAGTCGATGGATTTCGCTAGCTTTTTTTTCTTGAGCTCCTGATAACTTGGGATGCGTTTCTGTTACTACATTCAGGTCTGTTGTCCCTCATTTTCTCCCTCCGTTTCTCTCCTCTGTTGTCCCCCTTGTCTTCGTGTCTTCCTGTTCCTACTCACATCTGCTCCCATGGGAGCGATAGTTCTCAGGAAGCCCTCCTTCTAGGCTCCAGCCCCTTCTCTCTTTTGTTTATCATGTTATTGCGAAAGCCTGAACTGCACCTTCCTGACTGTCTTGTTTTCTGGGCCTGCGGCCCTGGTTAGCCTTGCAATATGGTGCTACACTGCTTCCTGTTTTACATTTTCCATCCTTTGTTACTTTTTGATGTTATACATTTGAAAAACTTTAATAAAACTTGATTAAACCTAAAATTTTGAAAACCATGTATTTTCCTTCCACATCACAATTATCTGCTGCTTTGTGTTGGTTATCACTGAAAAGCTCAATAAAATACATTTAAGTTTGTGGTGACAAAATGTGAAAAAGTTCAAGGGGTATGAATATTTTGCAAGCCACTGTAGATCTACTTTAGGTTTTTTGAGTTGGATCTTTATGATCTCTTTGCTCCTTATCCTACAGAAAAAAAAGCATGCAAGGAAGGTAGAACAAAGAGTAACCCCTTACACTTCCACCATAACCCCTTATAACCCTATTTAGTAAAAAGCTCATCTCCAGATGTATCCACACAGAATACATTCCATGTATTACCCGATGATCTGGCGACCCTATATAGGCTGCTAGAAACTGCCATTCCCATTCAAATTTCCTGCTTGTTTGGTCGCCTACTTCATAGGTGTGCACCTGACGGAAGGGCGCAATGCACCTCCAGAATCTAAGGTGTGCGGGCTCTAGGATGGAACACATGCACCGCCAGCAAGGAAAGGAAGAGACAGATGGTGGGGCGCTCAAAGGAGGACCGAAGCCACGCTGAAACTCAACTCAGCATTGTGGTGAAGCTCTGGCGAGTTGAAGAAAGGCCTGGTGCAGCATCAGGAGGCAGGTAAGACTGAGCCCCCGCTGTTCCATTCATCACTTACGTTCCAGGACCTCTTGTTTAAGGAAAGGAAAAACAATAAGGAGGGAGTAGGGGAGGGGCAATTTAACCTAGTGTGTGTTCCTGTCCCTATTCGGAGATTCAACCTCCAGTGGGACTGTCATGGAGAGCGTTTTTGAGAAGGCAGCTTTTCTGCCTTAGTCTCTTTTTTGAAAAAAAGTTTAGAGAGACAGGACAATGAAGCAGGAGCAGAACAGACATGAAGACAAGTGTAATAAAAGAAAGATTTATTCTCAAAGTTGTTTTTACAAAACAAAAATAAAGAAGGTATATATGGGAGAAGATATCCAAAATGCCCCAGGGAGATAGTTAAAATATTCAAGTGTCGTATCCACATACAACCTTACCCAGAGAGCCCTCTGCTAACACCCACAGGGATGACTCCGGCCATCCAGGACATACCCTGAGCTCCGGGTCCTAATGACTACCTACAATGGGGAGTGTGTGTACACCCCGGGCACTCACACACAAAGCCAAAAAGTCCACCTCCATCCTGCTGCTACTCTCCTAATATCCAGACACAACACATCACAAAGTCCCCCCATGGTCCCAGACACCTTCTTCTCCTTCCATTTTACTGTACAAAGAAGTCAATCAGAGAGGACAATCACTTCATCCGGGTCGCACTGTGTGGAGACATGAGACTGGAGAAAAAGTAAAAAAAAAAATGCATAGTGGGACAAAATAAAGGGGGAAAAAAGAAGAAGGACTAAGTATTAGTAAAAATTATTCAGAGATATCCATCATCGGCTCCAATGTCCCCATCCCTTACCTTTTTCGTTGGCTTAGTTGGGGTCTCCCGTGGGCTACACGTCATCATCAGACCTGGAGTTTGGCTGTCCTGCTCAATATCAGTATCACTATCACTATCAGACTCAGACGAGCTAGAAAGAGATGTATAAGAACTGCGGGGAACAAAGACACAAGGTCAGGGTTAATATACTTATCACAACCGGATGCAACCATTAACCCCTTAATGACAACCCCGATTTCGGCCTTCAGGACAAGACATACTTTCTTTCATCCCTGTCTTCTGAGGGCCACTTTTTTATTTTACCATTGATACAGCCATATGATGGCTTGATTTTGCCCAAATTGTATTTTTAACCCATTGCTGACATCCACTGTACTATTACACTGTATGTCAGCAGTTAAAATATGCCGCCCTCTCAATCTCCTGCTATTATGGTCAATGTTTATATATTTTTTTATTTATTATAGCCTCCCCTTTAATCTTCTGTTTCGTAGAAAAGCTCCTATGTGGCAAAATCACAGGAGCTGTCCTACCTCTGAAAGCTGGGACTCTTGTGAGTTTAAAAAAAAAAAAAAAACAAACTTCAAATTATTTATCCCCACTTCTAAAAATGCCTTGCCACAAAGATATTTTTACCCAAACAGTGCACGCTGTAGTGAGGGAAAAAAAAAAATCTGTCATTTTAATCAATAGCAAAAACTTTTGATTTTTAAACGTTCTTAAAAATCTTTAAAACTACCAAAATTTCTAACTGTGACGACCAGCAGAATATAGGAACATGTCATTTTCACTGTCCAGTGAACGCCGTAAAACAAAACCCATAAGAAAATGACACAAAAGTTTTTTGTTTTTTTTTCTAAATCCATCCCATTCCAAATGTTTGTGCAGCTTCCAAGTACATTGTATGGAATATTAAAGGACACCACTATGAAGCGCAATCTCATACAGCTCTGTGAACGGAAATTTTCAAAAGTTATGGCTATGGATATAAAGGACATGTTAACTGTATTATGGGTCAGTCAGGATTGCAGTCGACTTATTGCTCACTTATTATTCCATTTCTTGGGAGGTGAGAATAACATAACATTAATTTCTGTGTGTATTAATTTTTCTTACAGCGTTCACTGTGTGGGTTAAATAACATGTTAACGTTTTAGTGTGCTTTGTTTTGGACACAGTGATACCAATTATGTATAAGTTTTATTTTATTTTTAACATAATACTGTGTGTTTAATGGAGACCTGATTACAATGTACAAATATGTGAATGGACAGGACAGAGATCTTTCCTATGGTCTCTTTATACCTTCTGTACTGAAAGCAAGTGCTGGATTATCAGACTGGTTTACCTGTACATCAGTCACAGAGTTGTATGAAGAGGGCAGGCCTCTGTAACTGAAGTGGAGGCAACACTGGGCAGTACCCATGAGTTTATTTTGACGTATATATCTAATGATTCTATGACTAGCACCTGCTCATGATGGATATATACTTTAACCATTGTATAGGAGTTGTCCAGGATTACTCACCTATCTCCAGTGCCAGTCCCGTTTTCCTCCTGTGTTACAAGTTGCCGCATAAGAAGTGGAGAGACTCACATTAGACCAATCACTGGACTCAGCAGTCGCTAGTAAGGAATCGGTGATTTATGTGAGTGACCAGTGACTCTTTAGCAACCATTGTGTCCAGTAATTGTTCTCAGCAATCACATGAGCCTCTCTGCCTGCAGCACAGCAACATCTGAAAAAGAATGGGGACCGGGACTAGACAATATAGCACAAGGCATAGGTCAATGGATTTTTTTTTGTTAAACACCTAAATCCTGGACAACCCATTTAATATAACTAAGCTAAGATGCCAGACATAACCTATGAACAGAACTGGCACAGTAGCCATGTTTTTGTAATCCTGTACATCCCCCTTTAATCCTAAACCTCTCTTGTTCAGCCATCAGACATTTCCACGACACCACACACCACCCCATGAATGGCCCCCATCCTACATCTCACCAGTCCATTTTCGCTCTTTTGCAGCTGTTATCTGTGCGGTTCTCAGTGTACCCTTTTCCATTGTATTGTGTTAGTCCATTATTCTTAGTGCACTGCTCTGGGGACAAGTTTTTCCTTTTCCTGTAGGGTGGGGGGCTATCTTCCTCTGTGTTTCCAGGCGTATGAGAGTCTCTGTGTGTCGCCTTATCTTTGTTAAGTTTCAGGCGATTTAATGACCTATGTTGCTCTTGTGTGACTGTATGCACTCCATTGCTGCTACTCAAGGGTGACAAGTCACAGTCTGTTTTATTATCACATTTGCCCATATCTGCTGCCTCGGAAAGGGTATCGGTAGCAGCATCCTGGTGCTCCGTCACAGGACTATCTGACAGCCTCTCATCTTCACTGGATGCAGTGTCATCTACAGGATCATCGTCCTCATCAATTCTGGCAGTATCCAAACCGACCTTCTCCTCCTCTTCTACACTCACTGCCTCACTGTCTATACTCGTCCTTCTCTCACAATGCTCTTCTGTCTTTACATCTATGCAGCTTACTTCTGGGATCACAGGTGATAAAGATGGCTCACTATGAATCTCAGCATCACTTTCCACACATGACTGATCATCTATAGCTTCTGTGACGTCTTCACCATCATGCTCAGAGTGATCCTTGTCTTCATCTATCACTGACACCATCATATTGGGCAATGAATGCTCTTCTGTGATGCTTTGCTGTTCAGTATCCACATCATCTTGATTTTCCTTTGGTCCTTCATCCACAGAACACTGCACTAAGTCATTGTCTTCTTGATCCCCCTCTATTTGTTCGGTAGCAGGTACACAGGCCTCTTGCTCCTCAGTGTGCTCATCATCAGACTTGGTGTTAGCAGGGCTGTCAGGGATAAGGTCAGGTGAGCCAGAAAGTTGTGCCTCCATCTCAGACTCCAAGGTTGTATTTGGAGAGTCTTTATCATGTGATGTAGATGTGGATGTTGGGGATAATTCTTGCTCTGTTGCTTCTTCCTGTTCTTCCATTACACTGTCATTCTCACCATCACCTTTGTCCTTTTCCCCGTCCTCCTCACCACCAGATACCTGATCCATCTTTTGGTCAGCCTCATTTTCTTGGTCAGCAGGAATTTCTTCTAAATGCAAGAGAGAAACACACAGTATATTATAGGATGATCATCCCAAGATGGTTTGTATATTACTACAGGAAATAAAAATCCAGGAGTTGTTATATCCAAGGGAATGTTGGTTCATATGACTACAGCTGTCATATTTGATAGGTAGATGAACAATCCCTGTCAACCTTACACAATGTTAGAAGTTTATTTTAGAAACGTTAGACTGTGTTCACACTTTTGCTCCATAAGATTTCTGTTGCAGGCTAGTGCTCCAGTCTACCCAGTATAGAAACATGACATGTTCATAATAAGTAATGGGATGATTTATAGTAGATTCAAGAATCTCACCAATATACTGAGGCTGGACTGCAGCACAAGCCACATTATATTCATATTTTACTGCTGATTTATCACTGCTACATGGAAAGAAGTGAAATCCACACTAAAAATCTGTGCAGGAAAGGTAAAAGTCTACAGCAGAAGCCGTCACGGTATGAACAGTGTGTGATGCCGCTGGGTAAGACAGGTTCCCCATTACGATTCACCAGCTCCTCACCTTCCTCATTCTCTCCCTCCTCACTATCCTCCATTTTATTACTTTGCTCTAACTCTTGGTCAATATCAGTTTCAGAATCTTCTGATTCTTCTTCTTCTTCTGATGACGATGAATGTCTGGTCTTTTCAGATCCCTGTCATTAAAAAAGGAAGACAAGACCCCAAATAAGTATCGAATTATATCCCCAAATAATTATATGCAGCTAATATGAGGACAGAGCAGATTGGTGACCAAAAAAAATTGAAATTTTTAAAGTTCACGACAAATAATAATTCCCATAATGCTGAATTAAACCTTATACTCCATACACACCGCTGCAGATTTATCAAGATTGGTGTTTTTTATACACCAGTCTTAAAGGCCCCGACTGGTACAGGGAACGACTGATTTATGAATAGGCTCTTCATAGAAGGAGAACTACAGCAGATGGCAGTCTACACGCTAGAAAACGGCATGTGTTATAGTAAATACGTTGGGTCGGGGGCCCTGGCCACATTCTCACAATGTGGTGAGAGGGGCACAGAATGGGATTGTGGCGTACATTTGTTGCAAGAAAGGGCCTTACGACAAACACACGAATAGAGATATTAACCCCTTAGCGACCTTGGACGTAATAGTATGTCCTGCGTCGCATGGGGATGTATGGAGAGAGCTCATACAGGGCACCGATCGTTGCCGTTAACCCTTTTGATGACGCAGTCAAACGGGACCACAGCGTCTAAATTGCACAGGCGCCACCGGCGACGCCATTTTTCACTGATCGCCGCCCTTCTGAGCGTCATTGGAGGGCAGTGATCGATTGCCATGACAGCCGGGAGCCTAATGCTTGTCATTGCATTAGATCTATTGCACGCTGCCAGAGGCGGTAGTATTGCAGTGAATAGTATGAGCGATCAGACCCACCCCTAGGTTTCAAGGTCCCTAGGGAATCTGATCATAAAAGTAAAAGTATAAAAAAAAAAAAACCAAAAACATAAAAGTTCAAATCACCCCCCTTTACCTAGATCAGATATAGAAGTAAATAAACAAAAGTAAACATAAACACATTAGGTATCCTTGCGCTCCAAAATTTCCCAACTATTAAAATATTTATCCCATACGGTGAACGGCAAAAAAAAGTCAAAATTTCCAAATAGCGTTTTTTTCAACACTGCCTCCTATAAAAAATTGAATAAAAAGCGATCAAACCATCAGATCTTTCCCCAAATAGTATCAGTAAAAACGTCATTTTGTCCCGCATAAAAAGACGCCATACATGTAAATATGAAAAAGTTAAGGGTGTCACAATATGGCAACACAAAATTATTTTTCTATTTTGCAAAGTTTTTCATTTTTTAAAAATGTATCAAAACATTACAAATACTATATAAATTTGGTATCGCCGTGTTCGAACTGACCTGAAGAACACAGGTAACAGGTCATTTTTACCACACAGTGAACGACGTAAAAATTAAACCCATATGAAATTGGCGCAAATGCATTTTTTTCTCCAATTGCACCTCATTCTGAATTTTTTTCCAGCTTCCCAGTACATTGCACAGCATATTGAAAGGTGCCATTACAAAGTACAATTTGATTCGCAAACAATAAGCCATCATGTGACTCTGTGAACTGAAAAATGAAAAAGTTATGGCTCTTGGAATGTGGGGAGGAGAAAAACGAAAATGCAAAAATTAAAATTGGCCCGGTCCTTAAGGGGTTAATATATTTCCCCATTATGTGTTTCTATGAGAAGCAGAGAATGCAGAGAGACGCCAACTTCTGGTCCACACATAGGAGCCACTATTATTCTGAATGTGGTGCAAGAGAAGGACTGGAATGGAGCCGACAAACCAGCCATGAAGCCACCGCTAACAAAATTAATAGCACTGCTAACTTAAAGGGCAAAAGAAATTATTTCTACAAATTTCATATAAAAGGGTCTGTGACCAGGTTGAAGCATATTAAACCAGCAACACAGACAGGTCAAACTCACATGAACGAGACGCCTTTCTCCCCATGAAAATATGTGCTATACGAGAAGGCAATAGAGCCGTCCTCAGTGCTCCAGATTTCTCATTTGCATATTGAGAAATAAATAATAAAGATTAATAAATCTCGGGAGCAGAGGCAAGGATTTTCATGGGGAGAAAGGCGTCACATTCATGCGAGTGTGACCTGTCTGTGTTGCTGCCATGCTGCACTGTCAATCAGCACATGTTAAATGGTGAAACAACCCACAAATTCTAAGAGAGACTAAAGTGGTGTCCCGGGCTTCATACATTGATAATCTATCTTTAGGATAACTGATCAATTGAAGATCTGACACCCAGGACCCCAGCTGATCAGCTGTTTGAGGTGGTAGAGGTGATCATAGGTCACATGACCTGTTCACAGCTCAGTTCCATTCAAGTCAATGAAGCTGAGCTGTAATACAAAGCACTGCTGCTGGACAACGAATGGGATGGCCCTTGGTTTTCGGTGAAGACATGCTCATCCGAACACTGCGGTCTCTAGGTCATCAACTGATTAGTCCATAAGACCTTTTTTAAGTATCTTGGGTAACAATGCTCTAAATAAGAGACAATAAGAAAAAGACTGAAATGCATGCAAACCCCTTTCTGTCCATGTTATTTAGCAGGTCACATACCTTTCTAGTTTTCTTCCTAAAATCCTCGTCTCCGTCTTCCTGCAACTCTGCATACTTTTTGATGACGTCATCAAGCCGAGACAGTGCTGTATTGCGGTTTTCACGCAGGCGTCGTGACAAACTTATGTCCTGTGCAGCAGGATCATGAACTGGAAAATGTTTACATGTACTTCAGGTTAATGTGATATTTACTAGGTTCAACCAAGAACTACAAAGAGATACAATAAAATACACAACCACTTGTAGTAATATAGGCACATACATATATAGACAAACAACACACGGACATGTTTCACAGCAGTCTACTTTCTGCTCTGAATATGGCAATTTGTCCTAAACCAAAGTCTGCTGTAAGAATGCTTTTACACGACTGTTTCAGCTGTCAGCTGAGTGAGATGGATTTACCTGCTTGAGACAGACTCCTAGCATTATATTATATATGTATCAATGCTGCTAGGAGTCCCGTCTCCCCATGACATAGTATCCCACAGCGATTACAGTACAGAGCTTTTAGTGGCAGGAACTCCTCATATCATACATAACTATAACGCTAGGAGTCTGTCTCCCCACAAAGTGTTCAAGCTGGGAAATCTGACATAAACGTACTGAGTTTCTTGGTGTAAACTCGGTCGTGTGAAAGGGGCCTAAATCTTTATAAGCAAAGTGGTCCAAGCAAAATAAGATGTAACTTGCATTACACATATAACCAGCAAACAACATAATCCCTGCAGACAGTAGTGACTATCAATCTAGTTATTGTGGGGGGAGTGACAGCGCAGGCGTCCGCTGAAGATGTCTGGAGGTGTTTGCAAATGCCTGATCATATATTTCATTCTCATAATTAAACCAGTGGTCTGCTCCAGTAAAGCACAAAAATACAATGTCCTGCAGAATGAGGGATGACAGGGGGAACACACTATTAAAGGGGGTCACCAATATTAGATAGCACCCAGCCAACCAGCTGGTTTGAAGGGACCATGCAGCCCGTATTATGGCTTACATAAAGGGTATTGAAGTTCGCTCCTTTCCACAAGATAAATGACTACTGATAGATCCCTCTATGGGACCGCCAACAATTAAAAGAAGTTGGTCCCCATCACTCTCTATTGAATGCAGCTAGGATTGAGCTGTCCCATTGCTGGAGCAGCAGGGTGCGTGCTAGACTGTCAACTGATTTAAACAAAGGGACTCGGAATCCCTTTCCCCATGATCAGTGGGAGGACTAGTGGTCAAACCCCAACTGATCTAGCAGTGATCTCTAGTGGATAACCTGTTATTACAGGAACAGCTATTTAACATTTATTCTACTCAAGTGAATAGGAATGTGTGTAACGCAGCTGCCGCACCACAATGAAGCATTCATTAACCCTTCAAACAGCCGACCGGCAAGGGTGCTGAGAGCTGGACTGCCACTCATCTAACCCTGATGGGCTTCAATTGAAGATCAGCAGGGGTCCAATGCCCAGGCTCTCATCCAATCAGCTTTTTAAAGAGACTGCAGCATTGATGTGAGCTCTGCAGACTTTACAAAGAAAATCAAGCACAGCGCTGTACATGGTATAGTGGCTGTGCTTGGTATCACAGCCCAGCCTATTCACATGATTGGGACCGAGCTGCAAAAAAGCCTTGTGGACTTCACATGGCCTATGAAGTGGAAGCTACAGCTTCACATAGCTCATCCACAGGGATTCTGGGTGTTGGGCACACTTATCTTCAATTGATGACCTATCCTAAGGATAAGACATCAAACCCAGAAAATTCCTTTAATACACAGTGATCTGAACAAGTTGAGGCCTCTCTAAAAACGGACTATAAGATTGCACCAAAACAACAGAGGTGACAATTGTACAAACATTCAAGACACATTTCTGTTACAAATGATCTGAAAAAATAATGCCAATGTGGACATACAAAAAGAAGAAATATGCAAATAGAAAGTGAGTGAAACCTCCAAGAGGAAGCAGCCAAATATTCCTTGCCCCAACATGAAGCACATCGTTCAGCTGTAACTTTCCACTCACCACTTTTGTAGGGGTCAGTCAGGTGGCAGCCAAAGTTATAAATCATATCCAAATGTCTCCTGTCTTGGAGCTTGTTACCAAGTTCTCTGAAGGCATCTTGGGCCATGCTTTGCATCTGCTTACGTGACAGTCCTAAGCTATGCTTATCATTTGCTCGCTCAACCACCCGAAGGATGTCCCCATAATCAGGAAAAAGGTCTCGGCTGCTATTGATGAACTTTTCCAAGCGCCGGTTGACTTCAGGGTACCGGGTACCCCTATAGAGTATCCTCTGCTCTATGACTCGGCCGGTAAGACTAGAGCAGTCTTTTAGCTCACAAAGTTTCTCAAATATCCGCAGCAATTTGCGCTTGAGCCTGGATTCCTGGATATAACTTGAGTCCTCATCCTCCAGCTCCTCCAGGCTCAGCTCTTTCTCTTGTAGCTTTGTTATCTCCAGGGAGTATATCCTTAGAAGATTCTCCAGATAGCGAATCTGACGCTTGGAGCCAGTTTTCTTTACTTGTGCTTCCTCGGCTTCCCCATCACTTTCTTTTAGCGTTTCGGCTTTCTCTGTAGCCGGTTGCTGGGCGGTTTTTGTCTGCAGGCTGACCTTACGTTTCTGTGAATTTGCTTTTAGAGCAGTACATAGTTCATTTATGTAAACAAAAATCTTTGAGCGCTTGGCTTGCACCCGGGTGAGACAACGACCCAGGGTGTTTCGGAACTCAATAGAGGAGAGATAGGTAGGATTGGCCTTTGTGTATCTTCCCTGAAGAAATGAGATGACCTCTGGGTGCTCTGTAGTCAGTTTTGAGCAGTATTCAATAAACTGAAACAAAATGACACATCCTGGTTTAAGAGACTGATACAGAAAACTTTACAACAATCAGTAAAAAGATGACATAGGAGGACCAGACATAGAAGAAAACACAAAGGAAAATAAAGTGCAAGAAGCTAAAGGGGAAGCCTCAGATATCACTCCTTAAAGATCAAACATTGCATTATATTCACCTTTAAAGAGGACCTTTCATGTCCTCATGAATGTGCGGTTTTATATACTGCTAGAAAGCCGACAGTGCACTGAAATCAGCGGCTTTCCCGGTATGTGCCCCGGCGGAGGAGATATCGGTGACTGTCAGAAGGGCGTTCCTCATAGCTCAGTGTCATGGCTGGGCTGTGAGGAACGGTACCCTAACATAGCCTTGTACTGTCAGAGGGGGCATGCCTTACCGCCCAACGATGACGCTGAGCTGTGAGGAACGCCCTTCTGACACTGGGGAAATATCAGTGCCGATACTAATGGCACAGATATCTCCTCCACCGGGGCACATACCGGGAAAGACGACTGTCGGCTTTCTAGTGGTATATAAAACCGCACATTCATGAGGACATGAAAGATCCTCTTTAATGTTTTGCCAACAGCTCTCTCTACTTAAGTGTGAAAGTAATGTGATAACATGACATCTATAGCACCACCTTGTCAAATGACCACAGTGCCAATTGTGAGACATTCCACTGAAACTCCCTGTGATACCAAATGGTCACTGACTGACATGCTGCATGGACCAAACCTGCAGCACAAGGCAATTTGCTCTGTAGCTTTCGATATGCAAGGTGTAGATGGGATTTATACTACTGTACATCTCAGCTGATGGCTAACCCACTGCAATCTTGCCCCACGTGTTCTCAACCTAGAAGTTGATTTTTTTTTCAGCAACAAGCCGGAAATGAAGCGTCTGGCTACCATTGAAATGGAAGGGAGGCAGAATTTTTGCAGGGATACTGCAAAAAAAAATAAAAAATGCTGCCGTGTGAACCTAGGCTAGTAAGCCAGTTGGGCTAGTTCTACAGATGAAGAGGATTTGACTTCCTGTCCTTTTCTGTGAATTGTGACAATGTAAATATAGTTAAGAAAAATAAAAACACAAACATGTTGAAATATAAAATACAGGGCTAAAGGGCGTATTAGCATAGAATCTATTATGTCCTCACCTCATTAAAAAGCGTCTTGTTTTCAGCACTTATGGCGGCGGCCTTACTCTGCCGGCTGCTGCTGCTGCTTTCTTCCTCATTTCCGTTGGTTTGCTTTGATGAATTGCAGGGACTTGCCTCGGCCTTTGAGGGTCGTGGCGGTTCCTCCTCTTCTTCATCATCATCTAGCACAATGATTTCATCCACATGTGACATTTTTCTCTTTCAGGAACTCAAGGCAAGGACGGAGTTAACATGGCAGGACTGATCAAGTGATGGCCAATGGAGACCTGTCACAGTGATAACATAGAGAGACTCATCATACAGAGCAAGACATAGTGGGAAGAGAGGTGAAATCTAGTACACAGCTCCTTCACAAAGATCTGATGCAGATTCAACAGCCCAACAAATATGTATAGGGGATGCTTTAGTGAAGGAGCTTTCTGAGAGTCATTAACATGTGATTGGCAAAATGATATGATTAATTTTTACATATTACATAATTAATATTGTATAATTAATTAGATGTATCGTTTGTTGCAGATTTACTTTTATAGGAACTCAACCATCAGAATCTAATGGAGGTTTGGCCTACCGACTCTAGAGCCCTGGTGTTATATCTTGGGGAACGACACCCATAACCCCGGCTGATCAGTTGTTTGATAAGATCACAGCGCCTCAGCCACAAGGTACAGCAACAGCTCAGACCTATTCAAGTGAATGGGGCTGAGCTGCAATAGCAAAGCACAGCATCTACAACACATGTGGTGCTGTCCTGGATATTCAATGAAAACTCTGCAGCACTCGCCTGTCTCTTCAAACAGCAGATCGGTGGGAGTCCCAGTTCTGGAAAACCCTTTAAGACTGGTGAGTAGTGTTCCAGCCTAATTTCTGAAATTACACATTGATGGGCTATCCTTAGGATAAAGTCCTCAATATTTTATCAGTGGGCGTCCCATCAATCGGCTATATGAAGAGACCGCAATGTTCAGGTGAGTGCTCTGGTGTCTTCACTGAATACCAAGCACAGGGCCATACATTTGTATAGTGGGTGTATTTGGTATTTCAGCTTGACCCCATTTACTTTCATGGGACTGATCTGCTTAAATTTCAGGATCCGTTTCAGCTGCAGGAAGCTGTATACAAGGTATACAGCCGGCAGCAGCTCTGCTCCTATTGAAGTGAATGTAAGCAGAGCTGCAAGTTCCCCGAAGTCACGGCTATAGTGTTCAGAGCTCCATCTGCAGTGTGGCACTGGTGCTGGGGAACTGCAACTCTGCTCCCATTCACTTGAATATGATTTGGGGACACTGGTATACGGCATCCAGCAACCAAAACAGTTGATCTGTTTGGGGTCCAACTATCGGAGCCCTTACTGATCTGATACTGATCGGGGCATCGGTATACATTATACAGCTTCCCCATTTTGCCTGGGTCTCAGACAACCCCTTTAATAGGTATAATTTTGGCACATTGTAGATTGTCCATGTGCCAGAATCAGAGTATGGGTTTTAATAATGGATAATTTTTCAAGCCACACATTCCTTGACTCCTCTTACTTTTAAGAAGAATGGTGAATGAGATGCAAATGGCACACAAGTCACATATTAATAAGTATATATCGGCTTGCAAAAAAAATTGTGACTTTTCTACACCAGAAATCTGCCGCACTGTAAGTGATAATTTCCCTCATTGTTCGAATTCAGTTAAGGTTATACTATGTTTGTATCATCCGCTAGACAAATTTGTTTAATGGATATGCTAAAAAAGGAATCCAATGGATCACAACGTAGAGCCCTCCGCTAGGCACAGGCCTAAACTTACTATTGTGCACATGACTAGACACTGGCATAAACGTTGTGCATCTTTGGCACAATGTGACGCATCTGAATGCAACTACAATATTTCAACTTCCTAGACATGTGGGTGTGGAAAAAGCAGGCATGGCTTCAATATACCAAAACTGTGTTGTAAAATTCTGGCTCAAATAAATCAACTAAAAGGTGGAATTAACATAGATCAGACAGTGTAAACTACGGCAGCTGTATCATCCAGCATCAGGCACTGATAACTCTGCCATATTTTCAGACTGAGATCAATTCCAAATATTTTGGCTTTATAATCACCAGAAAAATTCCTCTCAATATACACAACTTAAGAACAAAAGGATCTCTTATGAAAATCATTTTATTGTAAATTCATAATAAAGTTTCTTTGTCAACATGTTAAAAAAAAAAAAAACACCCCAGTCAGATAAAAATCCAAAGATCCCTCCCTTTTAGCCCCCTTGCAGACGACCGTATGTCTGGTCAGCTCGCTCTCTCGGTTTTTCCCGGATATCACACTGACCCATTCATTTCTATGGACAAGTACACACGACCATGAATGACACGGTCACGTGTGCAGGCCGACAGTCCAGGCCGCAAAATATGGAACAGGTCCTATTCCTGTCCGATTTTACGGCCTTGCTTCCGTGGCTCCTATTCATTTAATGAAAGGGGCCGCGAAAGCACGGGTGGCACATGGCACACCCGTCCGTTACCCATAGACTTTAATGTTACAAAATAATGGAAGATTGACATCCGTCACAAAACTTATTTTTCACAGACACAAAAGTCCTACATGCAGGATTTTTTGTCCGCAAAATATAACACACGTGACGGATTTGGAATATAAACGGACACTAACGGTCACCAGATAAAATCCCACTGAAATCAATGGAATTTTTAACGGATTTGTAGCAACGGACACTACTGACAGTCACCAGCGGTAGTGTGAACGACCCCTAAGATTGAACCATATGTAGAACAGAGAGCCACCTGCTGACATCCATTTTTATACCAACTATGCCACGATATACATACAGGACATTTGCATAGGCTGTGTACACCTTAAATATATCAAGGGGAAAAAAGGGAACGTTGGATAACACCAGATATAGCGACCATAAGACGACTCTAAAAACAGATGCAAATAGATGATAACACAAAGGCCTCTGTTTTTCCAATGGGAAAAAAAAAAATCTTTTGTCCCTTTAGAGTTTTTTTTTTAATGAACAGAACAGCCCAGCTAACCATGATTCAGTGTCCGACAAAATAAAAGTAATCAACAAATATATGTGTGTATTTTCTTCTTTAAACGGAACCCTATGTAAGGGCTCACACACACGTCAGAAAATAAAAAGCAATATAAGATGGACATCTGGAATCAGCAGCAAGATAAAGCAAGACGCCTACTTTCAGCATCCTGCTCAGATCTCTACTTCCCACTGAATACAATGGGTGGCAGAATCAGAGCAGAAATAGCCTTAAAATCAGAGGCAGATTTGGCCATATGGACCATAAGCGTTTAGTCACAGGACAGGGCTGCGTACTTGGCTGTGAAAAAATACGCACATGCAAGGGTAACCGGTTTTCACGGATCACTCAGACGCCAGTCCATTGAGGATTCTATGAATCAGGGCTGAGAAATAGCAAGATCTGTTATTTAACAAATGGCTCACACAGGACTTTAAGAAATAAAAAAACTGGCTGTGTGAATAGAGCCATTGTTTTCGATGGGGCGGTGCAGTAACTGTAGTATGAATAAGCTTACCCATTGGCATCCATTTTGTGGTGACGATGCCAACATATACTTTACATACGTAAGCTGTATACACACCTTATATAATTGATTTATATATATTAGGGAGCGTTCAATGACACCAGATATGGCATCCATAGTTTCTCACAATTCAGCTTTCCAAGACTCCTGAACGGCATAATTTATAGGAATGCATTGCTGCTGTCCTTTCTCAACAGCCAATAGTTAACTCTGTAGTGAACTCTGACAACCCCAGGGTACGTTGTGATGGTGGCGGCCAAGTTTGTTGTCACTTTCAGAAAAGTGGGAGGAGCAAATAAGAAATACAACAAAGGAAAGGCCGGAATAAAATGTTATCGCCGTGAAATCCCCCGTCAGCTCATATCTAAAGGGATTATATTCTATTAGATAGAAATACCCACCAAACCACTGGATATTAGAGAGATAAATGCCAAGTATCACATCTATACTCAGTCTATAGGAGATTCCCGGGGTTTCCTGCCCTCCACACTCAGAAGCTCCCGTATTGTAAGTAAAACACACATCACACAGCAGCGCCCCACACAGGAGGGGCAGGGCGTTACACCGGCTCATTAACCACCAGGTATATGGATTATGTGGTGAGCTATGGAATCGAGCACCATAGTGTCAGATAAAGGCAGAGTCAGAGCCCCAGTACACCCCGGCTCCTCACACACCGCGTCCTGGGCGGCGGGACACACAAACCCCACAAAAAAAAAGACAAAGAACTCCCTCCGCTCTCCACATTACCGTTTATCGCCTTCCCCACCACTTCCGGCCTCTCGTAATGTCACGGACTACTGAACCTCATTTCCGGTTCCGGTAAGACAGAGGCTCCTTGACGCGTTACGCAGCAGGGGGCGGGGCCAAGGAGGTTTAAACCTAGGAAAGCGCGCGAGAGGGCGTGGCAGTTTCTGGACTCACACTGGATGGGCCACCTACAATAGTGGGTGTGGCTTGAAGGCTGATAAGTTTATATGTTACAATGGAGATTGGTTGAGGCAGAAATGGGCAACAAGACCAGTTTTTCTTTTAAAAGGCTTGTACAGGAAGCCATTCTGTTAGTCAGGGAGCTCTATTACCGCTGCTATGCTTGAAGCTAAGACTACCAGTGCACAGAATGAGCAATACATCATTCAACAGCCTCCCCCTCCCCTCTCCATAGAGCTGGGTACATAATAAACAAATAGGGTGATAAGGAGGAGGAGAACAGCCTAATAAGTGGAGAAGGAATTACATTTCCTTAACTTCTTCCTGCCGCAGACATTTTTCGATTCTTGTTTTTGACTCCCCACGTTCCAAATCCCATAACTTTTTTATTTTTCGGTTCACAGAGCCAGATGAGGGCTTAATGTTTGCGGGACAAACTGTTCCTCATAATGGTACTATTTAATATTCCGTACAATGTATTGAACCTCTGGGAAAAAATTCAGAATGGGGTGGAATTGGAGAAAAAGTGCATTTATGAGTCTTTCTTACGGGCTTCATTTTTATGGCATTCACTGTGCAGCCAAAATGGCATGTCACCTGTATTCTATGGGTCGGTACGATTCCGGAGATACCAAAATTACATAGTTTTGTTTACGTTTTAAACCCTTAAAAAAATCCAAAACTTTGCAAAAAAGTTGCCATATTCTGACACCCGTAACTTTTTATGTTTCTGTGTACGGGGATGCATAGAGCGTGTTTTTTGCAGGGCCCGATGTAATTTTTAGTTATACCATTTTGGGGAATGTCTATTGCTTTGATCACTTTTTATTCAAATTTTTATCAGAGACAAAACAGCGAAAACACAGCGGTTCGGCACTTTTGATTTTTTTTTTTTTCTTGCTACGGCGTTCACTGTAGAAGAAAAATATTTTTAAAAATTTGTAGACTGGCATTTTCGGGCACAGGGATACCTAATGTGTATGTGTTTAAAATTATTTTTTTTCTAGGAAAAGGGGTTTGATTCAAATTTCTAATTCTTTTTATTTATTTTTATTTATTTATTTATTAACTGTAATTATTAGACCCCCTAGGGGTCTTGAACCTCAGGGGGTCTGATCACTAATGCAATGCCTTACAATGCTAATGTGGGCTCTGATCACAGGCATTAGTGCAGGGTCAAGAGACCTGGTGGCTATGGTAGCCGCTCAGCTCCTGAGCGGCCACCATATTTAAATAACCCGACATCTGCTGTATTAGTACGGCGGATGTCAGGAAGAGGTTAACAGCAGTCACGCCCACATTCAGCCTGGCTGCGTTGAGGCTGAATGTGCAGTGGGAGAAAGATCCTGCTGTTTTCGCTTCATGGGACTATCCCTTTAAGGCAGGGTTCACACTACCGTTGGATATCCTTTCTGATAGTGTCTGATAACAGACATTAACGGACACTAACTGATGTTAATGTGTCCGTTTTTTTAACTGATCCATTTAATGGACAAATTAGCATCAGTTAGTGTCCGTTTTTTTTGCTTTTTTTTGTATGTGCTTTCTGAGCATGTGCAGAAATAAAACGGACAGTAATAACGGACACCTGTCCGTTACCCATAGACTCTGATGTTAAAAAATTACGGACGCTTGACGTCCGTCATGAAACCGCTTTTTTTTAAACAGACACAAAAGTCCTGCATGTAGGATTTTTTGTCCGCAAAAAAAAAACGGACATGTGACGGATTGGGTGTAAACGGACACTAACGATCATCCGATAAAATCCCATTGAAATTAATGGAAATTTTAACGGATTTGTGACGGTTCAGCTAGTGTCCATTGCTATAATCTTGTAATGGACAATAGCAACGGACACTACTGACGTTCACCAGCATTAGTGTGAACGCCTCCTAAGACTGGTGTTTTCTATGCCATTCTTAATAAAGGCTCTGATGGGTGCAAGGCTCCAGACACTTCACAAATCAGGCACACTCCCGTACACCAGAATGGAAATCTACACCAGTTAGGAACTGGCAAAAGTTTCCATTATAACTCACACCAAAAAACGGTCGTGAGTTATAATAAGTATGTTGTGTTGAGGTGCCGCTGCCCTTTCCTGCTCTGTCCACATTTGCACAATGTGGAGAGCAACACGCAGAATGGGGGTTGTGGTGCACATTAGATGCAAGAAAGGACATTGTACCAAATGTGCACCACAATATTATCCCTTTAGGCCAGAAAAGTGTCTTAAAGGGATTGCTAAATTTCGCCCAATGTTTATACTCTAATGCTATCATGACTCAGGATAATTAAATTTGGACCTTTCATATCCACTACTGGGGTTTTGCCTTCAAAATAGCAATGCAAAATACTGAACGAAGGACACAAGTGTGAATAAGACTGTGTACATTAATATACCTATGTTAGGCAAGGGCCTACTTCAGTGGTTAGCTGCTGCCAAATGTCTAGCAACAATCCAACTACAATCTACATTAGCAGCATAGTCTATGAGAATTATACAAATCTATTCTGCATGCTGCAACTAAAACCAATTATTGCTACAGGTGTAACCTGTGTATTTCAACCTTCGCAATGCAATGCAAAGGCTGAAAGCTGTGAGGTCTCTGTACAAAAACCTGCATGTCATTTGTAGCAAAAATCACCCAATTTTGTTAGTTTATGTTTCAGCAGCTTGCAGGATAAATTAAATTCTGCTGTGTATTCACAGTTTTTTGATCTCAGCCTTAAAGAGAACCTTTCAACACTTCCACCTATTCTTATTCTTAGTTTCTGTTAATAGTCGCTGCTCCACTGATTCAGCACAGTTGGAATTGTTTCTCTAGCCTCCACCATTCCCGAGCAACAAGCTCTGTTAGTTTTGGTGTCTGATATGCTACTTAAAGGGAGTCTATCATTTAAAATTTCTGTTTTTAAGTAAACACATGTTGGAATAGCCTTTAGAAAGGCTATTCTAGTCCTACCTCTGGAGTTCTTCTGCTCGTAGCCATTTTTTAAATATATTTCCATATAAGTAAATTAAGCTCAGGTGTTTCTCCTGTGCTCCGAGCAAAGCAGTGTCATACCGAAATGCCGCCTCCTGGCCTTTTACTTCATGCCCCCTTCATGTAGTTTTGTTCTCGGAGTCCTCCTTTTCACTGCGAAGGCCACCACTGTCTTCAGCGAGATCCAAATCCCGTGGAGGAAGAGAATCAAGATGGCCGGCAGAGCATGCGCTGTATGCTCGGCTTGAACCTGAAGTGGCTGAGCGCACAGCGCAAGCGCGGGATTTTGAAGGGGGCGTGAAGAAAAGGGCCAGGAGGCGGCATTCCGGTATGACGCTGCTGTGCAACGCCCCCTGTGCTCCGTGAGCTTAATTTACATATATGGAAAAAACTATATATTTAAAAAACGGCTATGAGCAGAAGAACACCAGAGGTAGGACTAGAATAGCCATTCTAAAGGCTATTCCAACATGTGTTTACTTAAAAACTGAAATTTTAAGTGATAGGCTCCCTTTAAGCTCTGTAATGTCAGGAGGGTGGTGACAGGCAAGGGGGTTGTGATTGAGAGCTCCAATCAGAAGCAGCCAGTGTCAGAATCACACTCCTTGTCTACTCCTGCTTGACACCGCCCTCCTGACAGTATAGAGTCTGAATAGTATATCAGGCACCAAAACTAACAGCACTAATTGCTCAGGAATGGTGGGGGCTAGAGAAAAAAAATTCTGATTGTGCCAGAATCAGTGGGGAAGCAGCTATTAAATGATGTAAAGAGCTGGACTTGGTAGAGGTGGTGAGAGGTTCTCCTTAAATGGGTATTCCCACCTCAGCCCTACCACTCATGAGGTCTTAACTAGACTGATATCCTACTAGCTAGGATGTGTCATTCAGGGCTGTGGAGTCGGTATGCCAAAGCCCCGACTCCGACTCCTCAATTTCCCCTGACTCCACCAAAATAGGCACCGACTCCACGACTCCGACTCCATAGCCCTGAGTCAAGCAGTCACTCTGTGTCCTCGGGCTGTGGGTGGGTCTCCAGCACAATTACAGATAAAGTCAAGCTTTTCAGTCCTCACAATCACAACACTTGTATCTTTTGCTTACGCCAGATAATGGTGCTAAACCTTATAGGTTCACTCAGAACTCAGTCCCATCATTATATGAGGAATAGAACAGACCTTTACAGGACATTTCATCATTTTCAACATTTCATCATTTTCCCAAATTCTTATGAAAATAAATTCAGCACATACTGCATTGTACTACTAACTGTACCAATTTATTATATATTTTGGGAGTCGGAGTCGGTCCATTTTATACCGACTCCACCAAAATAGGCACCGACTCCGACTCCACAGCCCTGGTGTCATTGCAAGCCAATTCTGTCACATGTGCAGTGAAATGACCTTGGTATTATCTGTGCACCGCACATGTTCCAGATGTTGCCAAAGCTTGTAATGATGTATTGCAGCTTGTAGGATGTTATGTACAGGCGGGCATTGTGGGCTGCTGATGGGTTTGGTCATGTGTGGGTGGAGTAGTGTGACACCTCACCAGCTCTGTGCAAGGGTGGAGGCAGAGTATAAAATGTGTTTAGGCGCACCTCATGGAGTAAGTAGTTCTTGTGTATTAAGAGACTACATGATAATGAACTTGTCAGATACGAGACCATTATAACTTAAGACTGACATCATAGCTGAGATCCGTCATCACTGGATAGCCAGTGACCCTGTATTAAATATCATGGGTTACAATATTCATCTAAATGAGGCAAAAAAAAATGCTGACAATACATTCTTTCTTGCTACACAAGGGTGTGTCATGGGTAGTCTATAGTGGAGTTATCCGTATATAGTTCCAGGATTGTTTAAGGTCCTATTACACACCTACACTATTGGTATAGATTGTCAGATACACATGTGGGGTGTGACACTTATGTGATGGTTCACACTCATGGACATCACACGGATGCATACACAGAGAGCTGGGTGGAGTGCCCGATCTCTAAACAGCCTGACTATAGACAGCTGATACATCTATTAGAGCCTGACTATAGGCAGCTGATACATCTATTAGAGCCTGACTATAGACAGCTGATATATCTATTAGAGCCTGACTATGGACAGCTGATACATCTATTAGAGCCTGACTATGGACAGCTGATACATCTATTAGAGCCTGACTATAGACAGCTGATACATCTATTAGAGCCTGACTATAGACAGCTGATACATCTATTAGAGCCTGACTATAGACATCTGATACATCTATTAGAGCCTGACTATAGACAGCACATACATCTATTAGAGCCTGACTATAGACAGCTGATACATCTATTAGAGCCTGACTATAGACAGCTGATACATCTATTAGAGCCTGACTATAGACATCTGATACATCTATTAGAGCCTGACTATAGACAGCTGATACATCTATTAGAGCCTGACTATAGACAGCTCATACATCTATTAGAGCCTGACTATAGACAGCTGATACATCTATTAGAGCCTGACTATAGACAGCTGATACATCTATTAGAGCCTGACTATAGACAGCTCATACATCTATTAGAGCCTGACTATGGACATCTGATACATCTATTAGAGCCTGACTATAGACAGCTGATACATCTATTAGAGCCTGACTATAGACAGCTGATACATCTATTAGAGCCTGACTATAGACAGCTGATACATCTATTAGAGCCTGACTATAGACAGCTGATACATCTATTAGAGCCTGACTATAGACAGCTGATACATCTATTAGAGCCTGACTATAGACAGCTGATACATCTATTAGAGCCTGACTATAGACAGCTGATACATCTATTAGAGCCTGACTATAGACAGCTGATACATCTATTAGAGCCTGACTATAGACAGCTGATACATCTATTAGAGCCTGACTATAGACAGCTGATACATCTATTAGAGCCTGACTATAGACAGCTGATACATCTATTAGAGCCTGACTATGGACAGCTGATACATCTATTAGAGCCTGACTATAGACAGCTGATACATCTATTAGAGCCTGACTATGAGACAGCTGATACATCTATTAGAGCCTGACTATGGACAGCTGATACATCTATTAGAGCCTGACTATGGACAGCTGATACATCTATTAGAGCCTGACTATAGACAGCTGATACATCTATTAGAGCCTGACTATGGACAGCTGATACATCTATTAGAGCCTGACTATAGACAGCTGATACATCTATTAGAGCCTGACTATAGACAGCTGATACATCTATTAGAGCCTGACTATAGACAGCTGATACATCTATTAGAGCCTGACTATAGACAGCTGATACATCTATTAGAGCCTGACTATAGACAGCTGATACATCTATTAGAGCCTGACTATAGACAGCTGATACATCTATTAGAGCCTGACTATAGACAGCTGATACATCTATTAGAGCCTGACTATAGACAGCTGATACATCTATTAGAGCCTGACTATAGACAGCTGATACATCTATTAGAGCCTGACTATAGACAGCTGATACATCTATTAGAGCCTGACTATAGACAGCTGATACATCTATTAGAGCCTGACTATAGACAGCTGATACATCTATTAGAGCCTGACTATAGACAGCTGATACATCTATTAGAGCCTGACTATAGACAGCTGATACATCTATTAGAGCCTGACTATAGACAGCTGATACATCTATTAGAGCCTGACTATAGACAGCTGATACATCTATTAGAGCCTGACTATAGACAGCTGATACATCTATTAGAGCCTGACTATAGACAGCTGATACATCTATTAGAGCCTGACTATAGACAGCTGATACATCTATTAGAGCCTGACTATAGACAGCTGATACATCTATTAGAGCCTGACTATGGACAGCTGATACATCTATTAGAGCCTGACTATAGACAGCTGATACATCTATTAGAGCCTGACTATGGACAGCTGATACATCTATTAGAGCCTGACTATAGACAGCTGATACATCTATTAGAGCCTGACTATAGACAGCTGATACATCTATTAGAGCCTGACTATAGACAGCTGATACATCTATTAGAGCCTGACTATAGACAGCTGATACATCTATTAGAGCCTGACTATAGACAGCTGATACATCTATTAGAGCCTGACTATAGACAGCTGATACATCTATTAGAGCCTGACTATAGACAGCTGATACATCTATTAGAGCCTGACTATACTATGACAGCTGATACATCTATTAGAGCCTGACTATAGACAGCTGATACATCTATTAGAGCCTGACTATAGACAGCTGATACATCTATTAGAGCCTGACTATAGACAGCTGATACATCTATTAGAGCCTGACTATAGACAGCTGATACATCTATTAGAGCCTGACATAGAAGCTGATACATCTATTAGAGCCTGACTATAGACAGCTGATACATCTATTAGAGCCTGACTATAGACAGCTGATACATCTATTAGAGCCCATGGACAGCTGATACATCTATTAGAGCCTGACTATAGACAGCTGATACATCTATTAGAGCCTGACTATAGACAGCTGATACATCTATTAGAGCCTGACTATAGACAGCTGATACATCTATTAGAGCCTGACTATAGACAGCTGATACATCTATTAGAGCCTGACTATAGACAGCTGATACATCTATTAGAGCCTGACTATGGACAGCTGATACATCTATTAGAGCCTGACTATAGACAGCTGATACATCTATTAGAGCCTGACTATAGACAGCTGATACATCTATTAGAGCCTGACTATAGACAGCTGATACATCTATTAGAGCCTGACTATAGACAGCTGATACATCTATTAGAGCCTGACTATAGACAGCTGATACATCTATTAGAGCCTGACTATAGACAGCTGATACATCTATTAGAGCCTGACTATAGACAGCTGATACATCTATTAGAGCCTGACTATAGACAGCTGATACATCTATTAGAGCCTGACTATAGACAGCTGATACATCTATTAGAGCCTGACTATAGACAGCTGATACATCTATTAGAGCCTGACTATAGACAGCTGATACATCTATTAGAGCCTGACTATAGACAGCTGATACATCTATTAGAGCCTGACTATAGACAGCTGATACATCTATTAGAGCCTGACTATAGACAGCTGATACATCTATACCCTAGAGCCTGACTAGACAGCTGATACATCTATTAGAGCCTGACTATAGACAGCTGATACATCTATTAGAGCCTGACTATGGACAGCTGATACATCTATTAGAGCCTGACTATAGACAGCTGATACATCTATTAGAGCCTGACTATAGCCGATACATCTATTAGAGCCTGACTATAGACAGCTGATACATCTATTAGAGCCTGACTATGGACAGCTGATACATCTATTAGAGCCTGACTATAGACAGCTGATACATCTATTAGAGCCTGACTATAGACAGCTGATACATCTATTAGAGCCTGACTATAGACAGCTGATACATCTATTAGAGCCTGACTATAGACAGCTGATACATCTATTAGAGCCTGACTATAGACAGCTGATACATCTATTAGAGCCTGACTATAGACAGCTGATACATCTATTAGAGCCTGACTATAGACAGCTGATACATCTATTAGAGCCTGACTATAGACAGCTGATACATCTATTAGAGCCTGACTATAGACAGCTGATACATCTATTAGAGCCTGACTAGCTGATACATCTATTAGAGCCTGACTATAGACAGCTGATACATCTATTAGAGCCTGACTATAGACAGCTGATACATCTATTAGAGCCTGACTATAGACAGCTGATACATCTATTAGAGCCTGACTATAGACAGCTGATACATCTATTAGAGCCTGACTATAGACAGCTGATACATCTATTAGAGCCTGACTATAGACAGCTGATACATCTATTAGAGCCTGACTATAGACAGCTGATACATCTATTAGAGCCTGACTATAGGGACAGCTGATACATCTATTAGAGCCTGACTATAGACAGCTGATACATCTATTAGAGCCTGACTATAGACAGCTGATACATCTATTAGAGCCTGACTATGACAGCCTATTAGAGCCTGACTATAGACAGCTGATACATCTATTAGAGCCTGACTATAGACAGCTGATACATCTATTAGAGCCTGACTATAGACAGCTGATACATCTATTAGAGCCTGACTATAGACAGCTGATACATCTATTAGAGCCTGACTATAGACAGCTGATACATCTATTAGAGCCTGACTATGGACAGCTGATACATCTATTAGAGCCTGACTATAGACAGCTGATACATCTATTAGAGCCTGACTATAGACAGCTGATACATCTATTAGAGCCTGACTATAGACAGCTGATACATCTATTAGAGCCTGACTATAGACAGCTGATACATCTATTAGAGCCTGACTATAGACAGCTGATACATCTATTAGAGCCTGACTATAGACAGCTGATACATCTATTAGAGCCTGACTATAGACAGCTGATACATCATTAGAGCCTGACTATAGACAGCTGATACATCTATTAGAGCCTGACTATAGACAGCTGATACATCTATTAGAGCCTGACTATAGACAGCTGATACATCTATTAGAGCCTGACTATAGACAGCTGATACATCTATTAGAGCCTGACACGCGCACTATAGGCCTGACTATAGACAGCTGATACATCTATTAGAGCCTGACTATAGACAGCTGATACATCTATTAGAGCCTGACTATAGACAGCTGATACATCTTATTAGAGCCTGACTATAGACAGCTGATACATCTATTAGAGCCTGACTATAGACAGCTGATACATCTATTAGAGCCTGACTATAGACAGCTGATACATCTATTAGAGCCTGACTATAGACAGCTGATACATCTATTAGAGCCTGACTATAGACAGCTGATACATCTATTAGAGCCTGACTATAGACAGCTGATACATCTATTAGAGCCTGACTATAGACAGCTGATACATCTATTAGAGCCTGACTATAGACAGCTGATACATCTATTAGAGCCTGACTATAGACAGCTGATACATCTATTAGAGCCTGACTATAGACAGCTGATACATCTATTAGAGCCTGACTATAGACAGCTGATACATCTATTAGAGCCTGACTATAGACAGCTGATACATCTATTAGAGCCTGACTATAGACAGCTGATACATCTATTAGAGCCTGACTATAGACAGCTGATACATCTATTAGAGCCTGACTATAGACAGCTGATACATCTATTAGAGCCTGACTATAGACAGCTGATACATCTATTAGAGCCTGACTATAGACAGCTGATACATCTATTAGAGCCTGACTATAGACAGCTGATACATCTATTAGAGCCTGACTATAGACAGCTGATACATCTATTAGAGCCTGACTATAGACAGCTGATACATCTATTAGAGCCTGACTATAGACAGCTGATACATCTATTAGAGCCTGACTATAGACAGCTGATACATCTATTAGAGCCTGACTATAGACAGCTGATACATCTATTAGAGCCTGACTATAGACAGCTGATACATCTATTAGAGCCTGACTATAGACAGCTGATACATCTATTAGAGCCTGACTATAGACAGCTGATACATCTATTAGAGCCTGACTATGGACAGCTGATACATCTATTAGAGCCTGACTATAGACAGCTGATACATCTATTAGAGCCTGACTATAGACAGCTGATACATCTATTAGAGCCTGACTATAGACAGCTGATACATCTATTAGAGCCTGACTATAGACAGCTGATACATCTATTAGAGCCTGACTATAGACAGCTGATACATCTATTAGAGCCTGACTATAGACAGCTGATACATCTATTAGAGCCTGACTATAGACAGCTGATACATCTATTAGAGCCTGACTATAGACAGCTGATACATCTATTAGAGCCTGACTATAGACAGCTGATACATCTATTAGAGCCTGACTATAGACAGCTGATACATCTATTAGAGCCTGACTATAGACAGCTGATACATCTATTAGAGCCTGACTATAGACAGCTGATACATCTATACCTAGAGACATCTATAGAGCCCAGAGCTGATACATCTATTAGAGCCTGACTATAGACAGCTGATACATCTATTAGAGCCTGACTATAGACAGCTGATACATCTATTAGAGCCTGACTATAGACAGCTGATACATCTATTAGAGCCTGACTATAGACAGCTGATACATCTATTAGAGCCTGACTATAGACAGCTGATACATCTATTAGAGCCTGACTATAGACAGCTGATACATCTATTAGAGCCTGACTATAGACAGCTGATACATCTATTAGAGCCTGACTATAGACAGCTGATACATCTATTAGAGCCTGACTATAGACAGCTGATACATCTATTAGAGCCTGACTATAGACAGCTGATACATCTATTAGAGCCTGACTATAGACAGCTGATACATCTATTAGAGCCTGACTATAGACAGCTGATACATCTATTAGAGCCTGACTATAGACAGCTGATACATCTATTAGAGCCTGACTATAGACAGCTGATACATCTATTAGAGCCTGACTATAGACAGCTGATACATCTATTAGAGCCTGACTATAGACAGCTGATACATCTATTAGAGCCTGACTATAGACAGCTGATACATCTATTAGAGCCTGACTATAGACAGCTGATACATCTATTAGAGCCTGACTATAGACAGCTGATACATCTATTAGAGCCTGACTATAGACAGCTGATACATCTATTAGAGCCTGACTATAGACAGCTGATACATCTATTAGAGCCTGACTATGGACAGCTGATACATCTATTAGAGCCTGACTATAGACAGCTGATACATCTATTAGAGCCTGACTATAGACAGCTGATACATCTATTAGAGCCTGACTATAGACAGCTGATACATCTATTAGAGCCTGACTATAGACAGCTGATACATCTATTAGAGCCTGACTATGGACAGCTGATACATCTATTAGAGCCCATGCTATAGACAGCTGATACATCTATTAGAGCCTGACTATGGACAGCTGATACATCTATTAGAGCCTGACTATAGACAGCTGATACATCTATTAGAGCCTGACTATAGACAGCTGATACATCTATTAGAGCCTGACTATAGACAGCTGATACATCTATTAGAGCCTGACATATGACAGCTGATACATCTATTAGAGCCTGACTATAGACAGCTGATACATCTATTAGAGCCTGACTATGGACAGCTGATACATCTATTAGAGCCTGACTATAGACAGCTGATACATCTATTAGAGCCTGACTATAGACAGCTGATACATCTATTAGAGCCTGACTATAGACAGCTGATACATCTATTAGAGCCTGACTATAGACAGCTGATACATCTATTAGAGCCTGACTATAGACAGCTGATACATCTATTAGAGCCTGACTATAGACAGCTGATACATCTATTAGAGCCTGACTATAGACAGCTGATACATCTATTAGAGCCTGACTATAGACAGCTGATACATCTATTAGAGCCTGACTATAGACAGCTGATACATCTATTAGAGCCGCAGACAGCTGATACATCTATTAGAGCCTGACTATAGACAGCTGATACATCTATTAGAGCCTGACTATAGACAGCTGATACATCTATTAGAGCCTGACTATAGACAGCTGATACATCTATTAGAGCCTGACTATAGACAGCTGATACATCTATTAGAGCCTGACTATAGACAGCTGATACATCTATTAGAGCCTGACTATAGACAGCTGATACATCTATTAGAGCCTGACTATAGACAGCTGATACATCTATTAGAGCCTGACTATAGACAGCTGATACATCTATTAGAGCCTGACTATGGACAGCTGATACATCTATTAGAGCCTGACTATAGACAGCTGATACATCTATTAGAGCCTGACTATAGACAGCTGATACATCTATTAGAGCCTGACTATAGACAGCTGATACATCTATTAGAGCCTGACTATGGACAGCTGATACATCTATTAGAGCCTGACTATGGACAGCTGATACATCTATTAGAGCCTGACTATGGACAGCTGATACATCTATTAGAGCCTGACTATGGACAGCTGATACATCTATTAGAGCCTGACTATGGACAGCTGATACATCTATTAGAGCCTGACTATGGACAGCTGATACATCTATTAGAGCCTGACTATGGACAGCTGATACATCTATTAGAGCCTGACTATGGACAGCTGATACATCTATTAGAGCCTGACTATGGACAGCTGATACATCTATTAGAGCCTGACTATGGACAGCTGATACATCTATTAGAGCCTGACTATGGACAGCTGATACATCTATTAGAGCCTGACTATGGACAGCTGATACATCTATTAGAGCCTGACTATGGACAGCTGATACATCTATTAGAGCCTGACTATGGACAGCTGATACATCTATTAGAGCCTGACTATGGACAGCTGATACATCTATTAGAGCCGACAAAGAAAGCTGAAAAAACAAAAAAAGCCTGACTATGGACAGCTGATACATCTATTAGAGCCTGACTATAGACAGCTGATACATCTATTAGAGCCTGACTATGGACAGCTGATACATCTATTAGAGCCTGACTATAGACAGCTGATACATCTATTAGAGCCTGACTATGGACAGCTGATACATCTATTAGAGCCTGACTATAGACAGCTGATACATCTATTAGAGCCTGACTATAGACAGCTGATACATCTATTAGAGCCTGACTATGGACAGCTGATACATCCACAAAAAAAAACTATTAGAGCCTGACTATAGACAGCTGATACATCTATTAGAGCCTGACTATAGACAGCTGATACATCTATTAGAGCCTGACTATAGACAGCTGATACATCTATTAGAGCCTGACTATAGACAGCTGATACATCTATTAGAGCCTGACTATGGACAGCTGATACATCTATTAGAGCCTGACTATAGACAGCTGATACATCTATTAGAGCCTGACTATGGACAGCTGATACATCTATTAGAGCCTGACTATGGACAGCTGATACATCTATTAACCCTTTTAAGAATGAGCCAATTTTTGTTTTTGTGTATCTGTTTTTTCCTCTCCACCTTCCAAGAGCCATAATTTTTTTTTTCCAGTTATCAAGACACATGAGGGATTACTGTTTGCGGGATAAATTGTACTTTGTAATGGCACCATTCAATATCCTGTACAATGTACTGGGAAGCTGGAAAAAAATTCATAATGAGGTGGAATTGGAAGAAAAAACACATTTCTGCCAATTTCATATGGGTTTAATTTTACGGCGTTCACTGTGTGGTAAAAATGACATGTTACCTGTATTCGGTGGATTAATATGAACTTGGCTATACCAAATTTATATTGTAATTGTAATGTTTTGATACCTTTTAAAAAAAATGAAAAACTGTTTTTGTGCCACCATGTTCTGACACCTGTAACTTTTTCATATTTACATGTATGGAGCTCGGTATGGCATCTTTTTATGCAGGACAAGATGACATTTTTATTGATGCCATTTGGGGGAAAGTTTGATAATTTGATCACTTTTTATTCAATTGTTTTTAGGAGCAAAGTGTTGAAAAAAATCACCATTTGGCTATTTAGATTTTTTTTCCCTGCTACGCCATTCACCGTATGGGATAAATATTTTAACAGTTGAGGCATTTAAGAGCACGGAGATACCTAAGGGTATGTTCATACGGCTGAATTTGTTGTGGATTTGGGGGCAGATTTCTACCCTGAATCTGGGGCAGATTGCGCCAGGA
The DNA here is from genome assembly GCA_947044405.1 of Leptodactylus fallax. Taxonomy (NCBI): domain Eukaryota; kingdom Metazoa; phylum Chordata; class Amphibia; order Anura; family Leptodactylidae; genus Leptodactylus; species Leptodactylus fallax. Next base: position 687,740 of record CAMRHE010000113.1, read on the forward strand.
ATCCCCCTCCCATTGTTTTCAATGGGAGTCAGAAATCGTAGCAGGGCACGGAAAAAAGAAGCTCCTGCTCGATCTTGCTGCGGATTCTGTGGCTGATTCAGCCGTGGAGTCCGTGGCAAGCGACTCCCTGCAGATCAGGCACATTCATCTGGGCCTAATCAGCAGCGGGAAACCACGACGGAATGCTGTGATGCCCTGCATCAGCAACTGGTCGCGGCCGACTGCGGACGAAAATGCCGGCGGTGGGAAAATACCCTAAAGTGTTTATGTTTACATTTATTTATTTTTATATGTGATCTAGGGAAAGGGGGGGGGATTTGAACTTTTGTGGGGGGGTTTTTATACTTCTGAATAAAAAATTTTTTTCTTTTTTTACTTTTATGTTCAGACCCCCTAGGTACCTTGAACCCTAAGGGGTCTGATCACTTATACTATTCACTGCAATACTAATGTATTGCAGTGAATAGTAAAAAAAAAACATTCACCATACTAATGACAAGCCTGGGAGCTTTCAATATACTCCCGGCTGTCATGGCAAATGATCACCACCCTCCTATGACGTTCCGGAGGGCGGCGATTGGACAAAGATGGAGATCGCAGCTGTTAGTGGCTGTTGCTGGCTGTATTATACGGGCGGCATCCGCCGTGTATGGAGAGGGCTCAGATGTAATAGTACGTCCTTGATCGTTAAGGGGTTAAAGCCTGACTATGGACATCTGATACATCTATTGCTCATCTATATTTCCTGTACCTACCTTTCATGAAGACTTGCATGAATTTCCATTTTTATTTTTCATATGAAACTTTGAGTCTTCCTGAAATACTTCATGGGTTACATGTGGGTAAGAATTACATACAGTAATCATTCCCATATTATTTTTTATACCCTGTGCATCCTGCCAAGTGGTTACGGCCTGCAGCAATACCTGAGTTTAACGGGTGGTGTGCTCCATGACCAGAGAAGGCCATGTGCATCCTGTAAGTGGTTTCAGACCTCTTCAAGTGTGTTCTTGTACAGAGGAGAGAAGGAATCCTCGTTACCCTGTTATTGGGATCTTACACAATACTAAACATGCTATGGTCCTGAGTTCACTAAGCTCGACAGAGACAAAAGGGGGAGATTTATGAAGACTGATATTTAACAGTTAGCCTAAGGCCCCACGTTGCGGAAAGCAGCTAAAAAAGGCTGCGGAAAAAAACTCAGCGGAAACACATCACTTTTTTCCACAGCATTTTTGCTGCGTTTTTCTCTGTAGATTCTCTTCCCTTATTAAACCTATAGGGAGAACTCGAGCGTTTCAGCAGGTATAATTGACATGCTTTTTTTTTCTGCAATGTGTGGATGGGATAAGCCAGAATCTCATTCGCTTTGCTGGTACTCTAAAACTCTGGTTTTTTTCTGCAGCGCTTTCACAGCAGGAAAAACACTGTGTTTCTGCAACGTGGGGCTTTTACCTAAACATGGTTAAACCAACATGGGGGGGGGGGGTTAAATATGAAACTACACCTTCCCCTATGTACAAGAATATAACTACTATAATACTGCTCCTAGACAAAACAAAACACCCAAAAAAAACAAACTGACCTTACAAGAATATAACTACTATAATACTACTCCTATGTACAAGAATATAACTATTATAATACTGCTCCTATGTACAAGAATATAGCTACTATAATACTACCCTCTATGTACAAGAATATAACTACTATAATACTACCTCCTATGTACAAGAATATAACTACTATAATACTGCTCCTATGTACAAGAATATAACTACTATAATACTACCTCCTATGTACAAGAATATAACTACTATAATACTGCTCCTATGTACAAGAATATAACTACTATAATACTGCTTCTATGTACAAGAATATAACTACTATAATACTACCTCCTATGTACAAGAATATAACTACTATAATACTGCTCCTATGTACAAGACTATAACTACTATAATACTACCTCCTATGTACAAGAATATAACTACTATAATACTACCTCCTATGTACAAGAATATAACTACTATAATACTGCTCCTATGTACAAGAATATAACTACTATAATACTGCTCCTATGTACAAGAATATAACTACTATAATACTGCTCCTATGTACAAGAATATAACTACTATAATACTGCTTCTATGTACAAGAATATAACTACTATAATACTGCTCCTATGTACAAGAATATAACTACTATAATACTGCTTCTATGTACAAGAATATAACTACTATAATACTGCTCCTATGTACAAGAATATAACTACTATAATACTGTTCCTATGTACAAGAATATAACTACTATAATACTGCTCCTATGTACAAGAATATAACTACTATAATACTGCTCCTATGTACAAGTTAACTCTATAGTACTACCCCTATGAAAGATATAACTACTTTACACTCCTATGTACAAGAATATAACTACTATAATACTACTCCTATGTACAAGAATATAACTACTATAATACACTCCGTACAGCTCATAACTACCCCTATGTACAAGAATATAACTACTATAATACTACTCCTATGTACAAGAATATAACTACTATAATACTACCTCCTATGTACAAGAATATAACTACTATAATACTACCTCCTATGTACAAGAATATAACTACTATAATACTACCTCCTATGTACAAGAATATAACTACTATAATACTGCTCCTATGTACAAGAATATAACTACTATAATACTGCCTCCTATGTACAAGAATATAACTACTATAATACTGCTCCTATGTACAAGAATATAACTACTATAATACTGCTCCTATGTACAGGAATATAACTACTATAATACTGCCCCCTTTGTACAGGAATATAACTACTATAATAGTGCTCCTATGTACAAGAATATAACTACTATAATACTGCTCCTATGTACAAGAATATAACTACTATAATACTGTCCCTATGTACAAGAATATAACTACTATAATACTGTCTCTTATGTACAAGAATATAACTACTATAATACGGCTCCTATGTACAAGAATATAACTACTATAATACTACTCCTATGTACAAGAATATAACTACTATAATACTGCTCCTATGTACAAGAATATAACTACTATAATACTACCTCCTATGTACAAGAATATAACTACTATAATACTACCTCCTATGTACAAGAATATAACTACTATAATAGTGCTCCTATGTACAAGAATATAACTACTATAATACTGCTCCTATGTACAAGAATATAACTACTATAATACTGTCCCTATGTACAAGAATATAACTACTATAATACTGTCTCTTATGTACAAGAATATAACTACTATAATACGGCTCCTATGTACAAGAATATAACTACTATAATACTACTCCTATGTACAAGAATATAACTACTATAATACTGCTCCTATGTACAAGAATATAACTACTATAATACTACCTCCTATGTACAAGAATATAACTACTATAATAATAAATCCTATGTACAAGAATATAACTACTATAATACTACCTCCTATGTACAAGAATATAACTACTATAATACTACTCCTATGTACAAGAATATAACTACTATAATACTGCTCCTATGTACAAGAATATAACTACTATAATACTACTCCTATGTACAAGAATATAACTACTATAATACGGCTCCTATGTACAAGAATATAACTACTATAATACTGTTCCTATGTACAACAATATAACTACTTTCTTACTTGTCCTGCTGTAGCACAGATGAGTCTGTATCGCCGCCTTTAATTCCTCCTAGGACCGGCCCACCTGCATAGCAATGGAACAGTTAATTAGCATAATTGATGTATAAGAACCCCCCCCCTTTCCACTATTTCCTTGTGTTAGATAGCTGTATTACGCGCCTGGAGGCTCCTCTGAAATCAGAGAGAGCTGCTGTAAGACTAGCAGTTGGCTAGCTAGTGTCTGGAGAAGAAAATGCCATGGGTACTAGAAGATAATGCGGCTATAGCTGCCATTCCGGCTGAAGACTCCCGGCTCTGCGTTCTCCAGTGCCTAGTGTGCATGTCCTGAGAGATGCAGGAGCAGCAGGAAGAAATCGCAGCTCAGTGAGAGACACTGGAACAGTACCTACTTCAGTGGAAGGGAATCACTGATGACGTAGGTATGTTGCGGTCTAGGATTGCCTATTTAAACCTGCTGACTATTAGGGCCAGCACGCTGTGCCTGGCAAACCGGACCCTCAGAGATTCTAAGGTAAAATGCCCTCCTAGGGCTTTCCTGGTCTACTGTATGTTTCCACCTGTATTGATGTATTAAGAGAGTCTTTTTCTTTGCTTGCAGATGTCCAGTGGTAAAAAGCTGTCTAAGAGGAAGCATAGGAATTGTATTGAGTGTCAGCAGTTGTTACCTGATGACCATCTGCCTGACGTATGTATAGTTTGTACTCAAGCCTCTCCTACCACTCTTCATGCATCTTCTAAAACTAAGCAGTAGACTAAATCTGAATGCTGCATTAGTAACCTCCAAAACCTTCCTGAGGATTATCCCTCCAATATATGTAGTGTTTGCACTCATGTTTCTGAGGATGAACAGATGACTGATAAGGCGGCCACTTTTTTTGGGATTGTGTATGTCTAGGAAAAAGAAGTCCAAAAAATTCAAGCAGGATTTTTCTGAATTGTCTGATTCCTATAACTCTTCTGCTGGCCTCCCTAGCCTGCACAATACAGCGTTTGTGTTATCAAAGAAGATACAAATTGTTCCTAAAAAGAGGGAATAATAGGCAAATTGATCAGGGTAGACCCTATCAGAAATTCAGAACCACAAATTTTTGACATAAGAAGTTGTCAAGTTGGAGGTTGTTTACAAAATGTTTTTTCTGCATGGGGCAGCATCACCACAGACAAGTGGGTTCTGGATCTAATAGAAAAAGGTTATGTAAAAGAAATTCTCCACAAACCAAAGGATCATTTTCTTCTGAACAAGCAAGCAGTTCCCAATGTTTTTCATCTGATAGAAGAAATTTTGGCAAAAAAATGCAGTACCTTGGGCTATGGTACACAGCCGGAGTCTCCAACACAATATGCTTTGTCATTGGAATGGAGATATGAAGAGGATGCGTACAAAAATAAGGCTAGACCAAGCCACAAGAGAAGACTTGAAATGATGGCTCAATCCATACAGCTGGTCTGGTTTCCTCTATTATTGCAAATTTCGAACAACGAACGTTGGCCTCTTCCTCAGTATCTGGATCTGTTAATCCAGAAAGGCCTGTTCCATCGAGAGTTGAGCAAACTCCATCTTTTAGCTTGGTTTGTGAAGGATCAAGACTGAAGAATACAGGATTATCTACATCAGTAATTAATACTCTACTAAGAATTCTGCAAATAAGACTTATCATAAATATGGTCTAAATTCTCTTCCTGGCTCAGTGATTGAGAATTTCATTCAGTAAAAATACAGAGTGTTCTACAATTTCTGCAAAATGGTTTTCTAAAAGACCTTAATTTAATACTCTCAAAGTACACATGACAGCAATTAATATCATGACCAATGGAAAATTCTCTGGTCATCCTTTAATATCAAGATTTTTCAAAGCAATTAGGAATCTGAGGCCGGATGTTAAACCACCTGTGTACCTGTTTGAGATTTATCTGTTGTTTTCAATGCTCTGTTGGTCTACAGATTAGCAGATCTCTCTCTTTATCAACTGCACCAAGGGGACATTCTACACCAGGGGTAGGCAACCTTTTTTGTTCGGCATGCCGATTTTAATAAAAAAATCAAAGATGAGGTACTCGGAGTGCCAGTTAATAATTGTAAGTCTGACGACCCCTAAACTAAAGTCATATACCACAAACCATAACACAGAAGTGCTGCCACCAGATGCTTCAGGACACATGCGTTTACTGCTATTTCCTGGGACGCTCCTGTACTTTCCGATTAGAAGCAATGAAAGTCCATGTGCAGCCCCCAATTAGTGGTAAATGTGTCCAGGAGCACCGTATGGCGGCATCCTTATGGTGAATACACACTATGTATCTGGATGCAGATATATTTGGAACTTTTTCATTCGATGTAAAACTGGTGCATTTTTGCACAAAAAAAAAACAAAGCCTGAGTTTTCTGTGCAAAAACACATCCTTAATATAGAAAACACACCGTTATACAGAATAATGTCCCATAGTGGTCCCTGCACACAGTATTATGTCCCATAGCGGTCTCTGCAAACGGTATTATGTCCCATAGCAGCCTCTGCACACAGTATTTGTCCCATAGCGGTCCCTGCACACGGTATTATGTCCCATAGCGGTCTCTGCACACAGTATTATGTCCCATAGCAGCCTCTGCACACGGTATTATGTCCCATAGCGGCCTCTGCACAAAGTATTTGTCCCATAGCGGTCCCTGCACACGGTATTATGTCCCATAGCGGCCTCTGCACAAAGTATTTGTCCCATAGCGGTCCCTGCACACGGCATTATGTCCCATAGCAGCCCCTGCACACGGTATATGTCCCATAGCGGCCCCTGCACAAAGTATTATGCTCCATAGTGGCCCCTGCACACGGTATATGTCCCATAGTGGTCCCTGCACACGGTATTATGCTCTATAGTGGCCCCTGCACACTCACTAGCTATTATTATACTGTGGGGTCTCTTCAGACCACAGAGTATAATATGTCGAGGGCAAAGAGAGGTGATGAAACATAGAAAACAATGTTACTCACCATTCCACGCTCCGCAGCCTCTCTGTATCTTCGGGCGCTTCTGCCTGTAGTCAGCGACCGCTCATTGAGTCTCAGGGGTCACGTCGCGTCATTATGTGTAATGACGTCAGACGCAGACACGACCCCTGAGGCCCTGTCAGCTGATTTCAGGCAGAAGCGCCTGAAGAGTACAGAGCGGCTGCGGAGCGTGGAATAGTGAGTAACGTTATTTTTTATGTTTGATCATCTCCCCGGGGGCTCCGCTTATTATACTCGGGGGGTCTGAAGAGACCCCACAGTATAATAATAGCAGTTTCGTTTCGGCCGTGTTTGGTCCGATTGAAACTACTGGGTGAGGAGTCCGCTGCCGTGCCAGGGAAATAAGCCATAGGTTGCCGACCCCTGGCTGTACTGTCAGAGGGGACGTTCCTTACCGCCCGGCGATGACGCTAAGCTGTGAGGAGCGCCCCCCCCAGTACAAGTCTATGGACTAGTACTGTCAGGGAGGGCGTTCCTCACAGCGCAGCTAGACTGTCAGGAACGCCCTTCTGACGGTGAACCGTGAAACTAAGACCGCCGATATCTCCAGCCCCGGGGCACATAACGGGAAAGCCGGCAGTGCACTGAATTCAGCGCACTGTCGGCCTTCTAGTGGTATGTAAAACAGCATATACATGAGAACTTGTAAGGTCCTCTTTAATATGTATTGAATATACATATTAAAGAAGACCCCATCAACTTATTAATAGCAGTACAGAAAAGGTGAATATTACAATATAAAATTCATATGTACACTGAAATATATTTTATTATGGGTTCTAAAACTCACTGTGATGTATTTCTAATGGACACTGAAGCTGGAGTAGTTTTTCTGGAGGAAAACTCAGCCGTTCAGCCTGTGAGGAATCCACTCAGCGTCTGTGGATTGTGACTGGCCGGCTATGGAGGTGACGTCATTAGTTAGCAGCCGCGCGATCCTCATTGGACAAGGCTTCGTGCGGCTGCCAGGTCCTACACAAGACGATCGCTGCAAGTATCGTTACAGTCTATGGGAGCGGGGGAGGGGGGTGCGATTTGGGCGGCGGTGGTACAGGTGGTAGCGTCTTGAGGGCTGGTGGCCGGGGGGAATGAGTGGGTCTTGACAGGGCGGGATTTACCAGGGGAATGAGTGGTTCTTGATGAGGGGGGATAGCGGAGGCTATTTGCGTGCCATCCCGATGTCTCCCGCGTGCCAAAGTTGGCACGCGTGCCAGGGGTTGCCGACCCCTGTTCTACACTATCTACAGCAACTTCATGGGCTGAAAATGCACAAATTCTGGATATTTGTAACGCTGCTTCTTGGAGATATTCCATTTGTTGAGATATGTCAAACCTATGACAAGGCGCCATTTGTTGTTTGGCTTTGGGACCAGAAAAACTCTGGAATACATTCCTTTTCCTTGTTGACTGCATGGGACTGGTTCTAATGCGGCTTTTCCTACGAATTCGTATACCATTTGAAGGAGTTGGCTTGATTGATAAGAATTCCGTCTTCTGGAACCATCTGGAACTCTAAGGAGCAGCATCTTCTTATTGTGGAAGATACCCATTCGTCTGAGGAAATTTCTAACCATGCTGACAAATAGAAACTCAGTCTTCTTCCTATTGGTGATGATGGAGATCCTACCATAATCATAACTCAAGTTTTGTGGCAATCTGCTTCTTTTTTAAGTTGGAAGGAGTACTTTGGCGCTGGCTATACCCCCTTGTTGAATTTGGTATCTCGCATTCCTTTTAAATCTAAGAGATATTTTATGAAAATGGGAAAACTTATTAAAAGCATAATTTTTTCTTGTGTGAGGAAAAGAATGGCCTTTCCCCTCCAAGAGGAACTTAAGTATCTCCGTGAGCTGTGTACCAAACACACTGTCTGACTGAAAAGGTAAATTACAGAAATTTGTTTTAGAGGATACATCTCCTCTCCACAATTTAATCCATAATGCTCTTCTGGCTGAGTTATATAGAGGCTACCATGCTTTTAGAGGCATTTTCAATTATATCTAGTGGAGCATTACACAAGAACTCTGCTGCATTTTTTTTATTAGCAGCAGAAAATTTAGGATTTCCTCTCTTGGGGTGCCATTCTTCAGATCTTGTGTTAACTGACTTAACCAAATACGGAAGGCTCTATCCATTGATACAAAGGAGATGGCTATTTTACAAAAAGAAGCAGATGCAAGATATGACTTTTTAAGAAATCCATCAGCCCTTCTATTCATGGAGTCTGCAAGGAGAGAGGATTCCACTGAAGGGAATACAGATTTTCTGGCAACTGGGAGGTCCACTTTAGGAACTGAATCCCACTGTGGATCAGTCTTATATATAGACTTGAATCTTGTGCCCAGATCAAATCTTTATCCACCTTTAGACCATTCTTTCTTCAAACATTCAGTGACCTAGGAACCATTCATCTTTGGTAACAGGAAAATAAAAAAGCTGGTCTCTTTTAGATTTAACTTTGGGATCCTTAGCAGACTCTACAGTAGTCTTGACCATCTTCAGAAGGTGAAGCATATTTTCCTTTTTCAGAAGAAAAAGTTCCTCTGGATCTTCAGAATCTTCATCCATATTCCCCTTCTGATAGAGGGATCAATGGAAGATGAAGAAGAGGAGGACTGTATCATAGTTGTGTTAATTTTACATTTTTTATGTGAGGATCTTATTTCATTAAATGCTGTGGATAGTTGCTCCTTAAACGGCACTAAAAAGACTTGGCTTCTGCCACTCGTGTGTCTTCCTCGTCTGGATCTCCACACATAGAACATATATTAAAAGGGTTTTTGTCCGGCATTGGTTGATTACAGTTTTCACAAATCCTATGCTTGGACTTTCTCTTCTTCTTACCACTCTTGTGACAAGTTGAGGACATCTAGTGGTGAAGAGAGAGCACAATTCGTTAGGACTTTGTCCCTTTTTTTTTATATACACTTGTATAAAAGTATATTTAAAATACAAAAAAATTCAAGAATTTTTTTTTTTTTATGCACCAAAACTGAATTATTTGGATTGACATATGTGCAATCTTGTAATAATACCTGGAACCCCGTTTGCCTTAACAGATGTATATTATTAAAAACACATTAGCGTAACATAAAAGCAGGTTGTTTAAATAAACACAGCAGATTCAGTAATGGACTTTATCATGCTAGGTGCCAGATGAGATGTCAGTAATACCGCCTTGCTGTTGTACTCACGATCTGTGTTTGAGGATCCTGCTTCTTCGGCAAGTGGTGCGTACACATTGGCAGGCTGGAGAGGGTTAAATCACCTTCGAGATCTTGCTTGATTTTCTCCCCACACATGCACACCATTCCATCCTCTCTCAGTATGGCACCGACATTTCACCAGAAGCGACTGTAATGACAGGCTTCCTGGGATTTCTTCACCGTGATTTATCTTTACCCTCTTTTTATTGGAGGTAATGAGTCTTTTAACAAGCTAATCATTTTTCTCTGAAGGACTAGAAACTTCTAGCATATAGAGCCTCCAAGGGAAAAAGAAACTGCCCTTCTTAAAGAAACAAGAAAGTAAAAATGCAAAAAAAAAGAAAGTTATAGGCAATAACCTATAACAAAAAATAAAAGTGAAAAAAAAAAAAATTGAAGACAAAACAAAAAAAGTAAAATGTAAAAAAATAAATAAAAATAAACCCACTAGGGGTTTAACCTGTATTCTTCTGTGTCTAGAGAGAAATAAAAAATACAAGTTCTCAGGGGCTCACCGTGCCTCTTATAGGTGAGTCCTTGTTAAATAGTATTATTCTACAATATTCAAGACCTTTAAGGGTTAATTGTATTTTGCTGACAAAGCTCTTGTAACTTATGGTGCATGGGTGTGGATAGAGTATGACTATTTTGGTATTTTCCAAATACAGTAGTAGAAAGTGGAAGGATGTTGGGAAACACCCCCTTTCATGAATATAAATGACTGACAGACACACACGTCTGGGTCTCACTCTCGGTGGGGGTCTCCCTCTCCCTGTGGGGATCTGTCCCCGTCTCTCACTTTGGGTGTCTCCCTCGTCCGACCTGTGTCTACTTCCTCTAAGACCTTGGGAAGGATGGCGGAATCGTCCTGCAGAAGACCAACACACATTGATGAATAAGCTTGAGCCAAGATGATGCAAGAGAACCACCTTGAAGAAACCTAACGCTACACTTCTCCTAAGAAATGTAAGACATTGACTGATATTTCTGTTATGCTGGAAGATTTCCATGTATCTGTTTTTCCATGAAGACGTCAATAAATCTCCATGTTTTATATGAAGCCGAGTCCTCCAATAATGTTACCTTAGGGGTCAACACGTGAGTAAGGATTTCATTCAATTGTAGACTATTTTACAGTTTACGGACAGTTATTATTTTACAGTCCTGATTGATTAATTAATGATTATTGCTTGTTAACATGTCTCTTCTAATTGTACTAGGGGGGTAATATCCCAATGATGTACTACCGACGCACAAATAGGAAATTACATAGTATATGAGCACGCAGCTTATATGTTTAATAATGCCTAAGCCCAGAAGTGATCATAGCGTATATGACATATTGCAGGATCACACAGGTTATATGTCCTATAGAGGTGAACAGAAGGATCACTTGAAAGTGTCAGTAACCAACTACCTTGGATATCACCTGCAAAATACATGGCATAATACATGGTCACAGGTTATATGTTCAATAAAGCCCAAGACCTGAGACCAGCATGATAGCTCCGGTAATATGCTCTATAATACCAGAGACCAGCGTGGTAGTATCGGTAATATGCTCAATAATGCCAGAGACCAGCAACACAGCACCAGTAACATGCTCTCTAATACCAGCGAACAGCATGATAGCACCGGTAATATGCTCAATAATACCTGAGAGCAGCATGAAATCAGAAGTTACATGCTATAAAATATCGAAGACCAAAGGTAACCATATAAAGCACAAATGACACTCCAGCCCAATGGAATGACTGTTGCACATCCATAAGCAAGGACAGCTGATAGGTCACTCTTATGGAATCCTCCATGAAAATTCTTCACAGGACCTACCTGGTCTCATATAGACTGCATAGCTTTTACCCTACGGTCTTTGTTTTAGAGGCTGTAATGTCTTAGGCACTACTCTCCATACCTGGTGGTCCTGTCCACATGCCCGCCACTTTTGGTTAGATATTCATAGATTAGCACAACGGCTCTTTAGCCTAACATTCCCATTTTCTTCTCCAATCTTCCACTTAAGCAAACTAATTTTAAATATGCCCAATATAAACTACTCCAAGTACATTTTAATGGCAGCATGTATCCGTATTGTCTTTAACTGGAGAAATTCATACCTCTTCCTGACTGATGTGATGCTGCGAGTTGATTCATTAATGCTTCATGAAAACATTAAACCTTTCCCGATATCCGCCGTAATAGTACGGCAGATGAAGGGTGTTTAAAGATGGCGGCCACTCGGGAGTCATGCGGCTGCCATAGCCGTTGGGTCTTTGCTGTATAAAACAGCAAGACCTGGCGCTAATGCCCGCATTAATCGCAGGCATTAACCTCTCTGGGGCTTCGGTCAAAGCTGACCGAGGTGCCATTTTACCGGAGGCACGCAGGCGCCGCCATTTTGCCGGGGATTGCCGGCACCCGGAGCAAGTTCCGGGGCCGGCGTCCCGTTGCTATGACAGTCAGGAGCCTTGTGAAGGCTCCCAGGCCTGTCTCTCATTAACTTCTATAGCAGGCTACTCTATGTAGCCTGCTATAAAACCGCCGTTTTTTTTGCAATGCAATCGGTTCAAGACCCCTAGGGGGTCTAATAAATGCAAAATAAAAAAAAAGTGAAAAAAAATATAAAAATAAATAAAAAATATTAAAAGTTCAAATCACCCCCCTTTCCCTAGAACACATATAAAAGTAGTTAAATACTGTGAAACACATACACATTAGGTATCCCTGTGTCCGAAAACCCCCGGTCTACAAATCAAAAGTGCCAAACCGCCGTTTTTTCACTGTTTTGCCTGTGATAAAAATTTTAATAAAAAGTGATCGAAGCAATAGCAATTCCCCAAAATGTTATAAGTAAAAAGTACACCTCGCCCTGCAAAAAAAGACGCCCTATGCATACCCGTACACAGAAGTATAAAAAAGTTACGGGTGTCAGAATATGGCGACTTTAAAAAAATATATATTTTTGCACAGTTTGGGATTTTTGTTAAGGGGTTAAAATGTCAATAAAACCATATAAATTTGGTATCCCTGGAATCGTACCGAAACATAGAATACAGGTGACATGTCATTTTGGATGTAGAGTGAACGCCGTAAAAACAAAGCCTGTAAGAAAGTCGCACAAATTCACTTTTTCTTCAAATCCACCCCATCGTAGGTACAAAAATTATATAGCAAGATCCAATAAGCAAAAAGGAATAAGTGAAAATACAGTGGGGAAAAAAAGTATTTAGTCAACCACCAATTGTGCAAGTTCTCCCACTTAAAAAGATGAGGCCGGCCTGTAATTGTCATCATAGGTAGACCTCAACTATGAGAGACAAAATGAGAAAACAAATCCAGAAAATCACATTGTCTGATTTTTAAAGAATTTATTTGCAAATTATGGTGGAAAATAAGTATTTGGTCAATAACAAAAGTTCATCTCAATACTTTGCCCCTCCTTCGTTGCCCTGGCGGTGTGCTTGGGATCATTGTCATGCTGAAAGACCCAGCCACGTTTCATCTTCAATGCCCTTGCTGATGGAAGGAGGTTTGCACTCAAAATCTCACCATACATGGCCCCATTCATTCTTTCATGTACACGGATCAGTCGTCCTGGTCACTTTGCTGAGAAACAGCCCCAAAGCCTGATGTTGCCCCCCCATGCTTCACAGTAGGTATGGTGTTCTTTGGATACAACTCAGCATTCACTCTCCTCCAAACACCACGAGTTGTGTTTCTACCAAACACTTCTACTTTGGTTTCATCTGACCATATGACATTCTCCCAATACTCTTCTGGAACATCCAAATGCTCTCTAGCAAACTTCAGACGGGCCCGGATATGTACTGGCTTAAGCAGGGGGACACGTCTGGCACTGCAGGATCTGAGTCCCTGGCGGCGTAGTGTGTTACTGACGGTAGCCTTTGTTACGTTAGTCCCAGCTTTCTGCAGGTCACTCACTAGGTCCCCCCGGGTGGTTCTGGGATTTTTGCTCACCGTTCGTGTGATCATTTTGACCACACGGGGTGAGATCTTGCGTGGAGCCCCTGATGGAGGGAGATTATCAGTGGTCTTGTATGTCTTCCATTTTCTAATTATTGCTCCCACAGGTGATTTCTTCACACCAAGCTGCTTGCCTATTGCAGATTCAGTCTTCCCAGCCTGGTGCAGGTCTACCATTTTGTTTCTGGTCCTTCCACAGCTCTTTGGTCTTCACCATAGTGGAGTTTGGAGTGTGACTGTTTGAGGTTGTGGACAGGAGTCTTTTATACTGATAACAATGTCACACAGGAGCCATTACTACAGGTAATGAGTGGAGGACAGAGGAGCCTCTTAAAGGAGAAGTTACAGGTCTGTGAGAGACAGAAATCTTGCTTGTTTGTAGGTGACCAAATACTTATTTTCCACCATAATTTGCAAATAAATTCTTTAAAAATCAGACAATGTGATTTTCTGGATTTGTTTTCTCATTTTGTCTCTCATAGTTGAGGTCTACCTATGATGTCTATTACAGACCTCTCTCATCTTTTTAAGTGGGAGAACTTGCACAATTGGTGGCTGACTAAATACTTTTTTTCCTCACTGTATATTAGGCATATCAGAAAAGATGGATCACAATACTTCTAGCAAGGCAACCACATACAGCCTTAACCCAGCATATGGATAATTAGCAACCTAAGGATATAAGGAGAATAGCTCCAAAATATCACTGCCAGGCAATCTGTAAATATACAATACAAAAAATGACACTATATAAAGGAAGTATATGAAATAGTGTCATTAAGTCCTAGAGGTTTCACTATTTGTAGATAAAAAAAAAAAATCCATTGTGCCTCTCGTTGTAAGATTTTGCGATCAAAATCGCCTCCTCTAGGAGATGGATAAACAAGTTCTATTCTCTGAAACCTTATATTCGAGGCTTCTCCTCCATGAACATTCCAGATGTGCCTGGCAATAGGAGTATCTTCTTGTCTCGAGATGTCATTTATGTGGTCACGCATTCTCCTGCGGAATTCCCTCACTATTTTCCCCACGTACTGGGTTCCGCAGGAGCATGTAGCTAAATACACTACTCCCTGAGATTTGCAATTGATAACATTTTTATTGCGATATTCCCTTTTTGTGCTGGTGAAAATGTTTTACTAACATGTACAAAGTCACAGTTGCCACAACGATAAGTACCGACCATCTCATTTGCTTGCATATGTAGCCAATTGTCCGATTTTATTGATTTAAGATGGCTATGTACTAGCCTATCTTGGACATTCGGTCCTCTTCGATAAGAGATGGACAGTTTTGGACTTAAACTTAGTCCAATATCAGGATCTGATCTTAAAATGCTCCAAAAGTCTTGCAGTATGTGCCTAATTTCACAATGGGCCCTATCATAAGTGCCAATGATTGGTAACTCATTCTTGTCACTTCTCCCCCTGGGCTGTAACAAACTACTCCGCTCACAGGTGGTTGCATGTTGGTAGGCATTTCGCAAGACTCTATCCAGATACCCCCGGTCTCTAAATCTATTTCGCAGATTAGCAGCCCCATTTTGATAATCCGAAAACAATGTACAATTTCTGCAGATACGCAGGAATTGTCCCTTTGGGATGCCTCTGCGCAGGGAATCCGGATGCCAGCTATCCCATTTTAGGAGGCAGTTCGTAGCTGTCTCTTTACAGAAGATATTCGTTGTAAGTCTTCCTTCTAGGGATTTACAGATCTTTAGATCCAAAAATGTTATGGACGTCTCCTGTATGTCTTCTGTAAAAAATAGGGCAAGATCATTGATATTGAGTGATCTAACAAACTCAATGTATTGGTCCCTTCTACCACTCCAAAGCACCAACAAGTCATCAATGAATCTAATCCACATCAATATCATTGATGACCAATGTTCCATCATTATGTTCGAAAAGACCACCTCCTTCTCCCACTAGCCCAGATATAAATTTGCATACGTGGGTGCACAAGGGCTCCCCATAGCTACGCTTCTGAGCTGGTGGAAGTAGTGGTGGTCAAATAAAAAGGTGTTGTTAGTACAAAATCAAGAAGCTCCAAAACAAATCCATTGTGGGCCAAAAAAATGATTACCCCTCATCTTAAGGAAGTCCCCTACAGCCCCACACCCCTTATCATGTGGTGTGGAGCTGTAGAGGGTCTCCACGTCAAGGCTCGCAAGCCAGGTATCGGGAGGTACTGTGAGGTCTTCCAGATGTTTGAGTACGTATGTGGTATCCTTAATATAAGAAGGCAGTAAAAGAACGAAGGGCCTTAATATCTCATCAATATAGAGCGAAGCATTCTGAGTGACACTATCAATCCCCGCCACTATTGGTCTTCCATTTAGGGGGTTTACCCCCTTATGGATTTTTGGGAGTGCCAACGGGATGAACTGGTAGCATAAATGCAAATTCACTCTCACTGATGAGATGGCCTTCCTTGGTCTTCATCAAAATAGTTCTCAATTTGGAAAGGTAGTGTGGTGTGGGATCATGAGATAACACCTCATAACATTTAACATCATCAAGAATATTTTTACACATTTTGATGTACATTTCACGATCCATCATAACTAGGTTTCCTCCTTTATCTGACGGTTTTATTACAACTGACTCATCCTCTTCCAGATTCTTCAAAATTGTCTGTTCTGCATATGTCAGATCTGGCCAAGGTTACAAAAGAATCTCTGCAGCACTCAAGGTTCCTAAGAGCACAGCGGTCTCCATAATCCTTAAATGGAAGAAGTTTGGGACGACCAGAACTCTTCCTAGACCTGGCCGTCCAGCCAAACTGAGCAATTGTGGGGGAAGAGCCTTGGTGAGAGAGGTAAAGAAGAACCCAAAGATCACTATGGCCGAGCTCCAGAGATGCAGTAGGGAGATGGAAGAAAGTTCCACAAAGTCAAGTATCACTGCAGCCCTCCACCAGTCAGGGCTTCATGGCAGAGTGGCTCGAAGGAAGCCTCTCCTCAGTGCAAGACATATGAAAGCCCGCATAGAGTTTGCCACAAAACACATGAAGGACTCCCAGATTGAGAAATAAGATTCTCTGCTATGATGAGACGAAGATTGAACTTTTTGGCGTTAATTCTAAGCGGTATGTGTGGAGAAAACCAGGCACTGCTCATCACCTGCCCAATACAATCCCAACAGTGAGACATGGTGGTGGCAGCATCATGCTATGGGGGACAGGACGACTGGTGGCAATTGAAGGAAAGAGGAATGTGGCCAAGTACAGAGATATCCTGGAAGAAAACCTCTTCCAGAGTGCTCTGGACCTCAGACTGGGCCGAAGGTTCACCTTCCAACAATACAATGACCCTAAGCACACAGCTAAAATAACAAAGGAGCGGCTTCGGAACAACTCTGTGACCATTCCTAACTGGTCCAGCCAGAGCCCTGACCTCAACCCAACTGAGCATCTCTGGAGAGACCTGAAAATGGCTCCACCAACGTTCACCATCCAACCTGACGGAACTGGAGAGGATCTGCAAGGAAGAATGGCCGAGGATCCCCAAATCCAGATGTGAAAAACTTGTTGCATCATTCCCAAGAAGACTCCTGGCTGTACTAGCTCAAAAAGAAGCAGCTTCTACTCAGTACTGAGCAAAGGCTCTGAATACTTATGGCCATGGGAGATTTCAGTTTTTCTTTTTTAATAAATTTGCAAAAATATCTACATTTCTGGTTTTTTTCTGTCAAGATGGGGAGCTGAGTGTACATTAATGAGAAATAAAATGAACTTTTTTGCTTTTAGCAAATGGCTGCAATGAAACAGAGTGAAAAATTTAAAGGGGTCTGAATACTTTACGTACCCACTGTATATAAGAATATACAAATTGTGCGTTATAACAGCTGACACCACAGAGGTCATGCTGCCTGATCACTCATTAAAGCCCCTTGCAGACGACTGTGTGCTAGGTCAGTGTGCTATCCAGGTTTTTCCCGAATAGCACACTGACCCATTTATTTCTGTAGGCCCGTGCAGATGACCGCGAATTACACAGTCCTGTGTGTAGGCCAACAGTCCAGGCTGCAAAATATGGCACAGGTCCTATTCCTGTCCAATCTTGCAGCCCTCCTTCCGCAGCTCCTATTCATTCACCTTCAGACAGAGGGACAGGAACCCAGAGCCTTGGAGATGTCCACACAATGTCATCCAATATGGGGAGATCCACATAATAGTACATAGCCATACACTAACCTATAAACTCCATAAAAGAGTGTGTAGGTTCTTTGGGACAAAGGACCAGATAATTCATGGTATACAGCCTGGGATTCAGACATTTATCTTGTATAAAACCTAAATGACTCAGCAGAACCAAACCTGTACAAAGAGACAATAAAATAAAAGTGTGGTCTATCCAGCCTTATATCAGCGGTCTATGATTAATTAATTGATCTTAATTACCGCTTATTACCCTGTCTCTTCTGAATGTACTGCCTCCTATATACAAGAATATAACTACTATAATACTGCTCCTATGTACAAGAATATAACTATAATACTGCCCCTAGTACAAGAATATAACTACTATAATACTGCTCCTATGTACAAGAATATAACTACTATAATACCCCCATGACAAGAAATAACACAAAACTGCCCATGTACAAGAATATAACACATAATACTGCTCCATGTACAAGAATATAACACAAATACTGCTCCTATGTACAAGAATATAACTACTATAAACTGCCCCCATGTACAAGAATATAACACTATAATACTGCTCCTATGTACAAGAATATAACACAAATACTGCCCCTATGTACAAGAATATAACTACATAATTCGCTCCTATGTACAAGAATATAACACATAAACGCCCCATGTACAAGAATATAACACATAATACTGCTCCATGTACAAGAATATAACACATAATACCCCCATGTACAAGAATATAACTACATAATACTGCTCCTATGTACAAGAATATAACTACTATAATACACTCCTATGTACAAGAATATAACTACATAATGCTGCCTCCTATGTACAAGAATATAACTACATAATCTGCTCCTATGTACAAGAATATAACACGTTTTGGCTCTCTACTGGAGCACTGAAATTATGTATTTATACAGTGACGCACCAACAGAATAGTGAGTGCAGCCGGAGAAAAACAGGAGTATGGAGCATTGAAAACCTGGGTGGTGGGTCCGGGCACTATATTCTTAGTTAGCCTAGTGGTTGGGTACTACACGTGGTACGCACAGTGTCTGTTCGACCAGCAGAAAATCCTCCCAGTGGATGAGGTGGTTAGGAACATGCTTGGTGACCTGGTGAAGGTGTGCTCTCTGGAGTAGGAGAGGCTGGGGACGGGGAGGGCCTCTCTTCTTTGGAGGTGTTTCTCCTTTACTGAACCTTAGCCTGTCATCTCCGTTTCTGGTGATCGGCTGATGTTAGCACTGTAGATGTTTGTTTGGTTATGGTCACTATAGTAGAATGTAGGGCTTGCAGGTGTCAAACTTGAGCTTCATGTTTGTTGGGTTGGTGTTATATAATGAAGGAATATGGGTTACAAATGGGTATAGCAGATAGGTGGGGGGGGGGGGTTAATGAGAGAGAGGGAATTCTGAATTTCATGGCCTGTTTTTTTATAATGCAGACTTTCGATGTTAGACCAGTGCCAGGGTTGGGTGTGGGTTTTAGTATGTCACAAATTTCTTTAATTGTGTGTTTAGTGTTATGGGCAGTTGGATCAGTCGGTAAGTGTGTAGTACAGGGAATAGTGCAGTGTGCGATATGGTGTGTGGAATTGAGCTGAGGAGCGTTTGGTGTGAATGGGGCTGGATCAGGTAACCTTTTAAATATTTTATATAGTGTAATATAAATTTGTCATTAGTCATGAAATGTGTATTTTCTGTCTTAGATTATGTTTGTTACTTTTGTTATGTCTATTGATATATTATTGTAATGTTTTATAATTTTATTAATAAGAAGAACTACAGGATGTAACTCAGGATAAGTAATGTATGTTCACAGTGACTGCACCAGCAGAATAGGTGAGAGTATAAAGCATAGGCCGCAACTTTGTAAAAACAGGTGCTTCCATAATTGGTTGGGGGTTTGTGGCCTTCATCAGACGCAACACTAAGCAGACCACACATGTACAAGGAACAGCAAATTTAATTACAGTAAAAACACAGGCATATTTACATATGTACAGACAGCTATAAGATTATTATTCAAAACAGCATTACACTAGCGTTTGGGTTTCCATTCTCAGAGTTCGCTTTGGGACTCAAAAAACAGAAACCCTATCTGCTTAAAAAGCGGTTATCCGTGGACCCCCCTAAGACTATAAAGGGGTCCGCTGGGTTTCCGCCTGAAATAGAATATTGTAAGCGGAGTAGGGGACGGAGTCCCCGAACGTTAGTGTGAACCACCCATTAGATAAAAAGTTTGATTATATAAACATTTATTCATCATACTCTATATACACATTTAGGTTGCATTCAAACATCCATAATGCGCCCATAATACTGCTGCTAAACCTGTCCCGACTACAACCTGCATTGTAAATCCCTATGATGCCACTAATTTGGGTCATCAGATTCATGGCTGGGAGTTGGGGTAATAATACAGACCTTATAATATGGACGCATTAGGGCCTTAGGATGGTTTCACATACAGCAGCTTTTTTTTGCAGTTTTGAATCAAAACTAGAAGTGGGTTGAAATTGAAAGGGAGATATTAGAAGGTCTTGTGTGTTTTGTTTTTTTGCTAGGACTTCACTTGGGAGTTAGCTCCAAAAACTGCAGTGGCGCATTTCCAAAAAGCACGGTATGTGAAATCACCTTTAGGGTAATACACAAAGACATTATAATGCAGAATTCAACAATTACACAAAGTGCACACTAAAAAGTTAAGACACTAAGGGTAAAAAAAAACAAAACAAAAAACACCCAATAACACAAAATTCTTCTTATTTCCTGTTTGCTCGCGCTGTTCCAATTACACATTCATTGACCTGAAACAGCAGAACGTAATATATAATCAATAAATATTAGCAATAAACTCATGGGCATTATTACATGGGGGAACAAGTCTGTCTAAAAGGGGTTCACCACAAGGTTCCCTTCATGTAAGGCTCCATTGTTTCCAACTGTGTGCATGGTCAGTGTACTACCCGTGCTTTTCATGGCTAGCACATTGATCCACTATAGCCCCATACACATGTCCATGTATTTTCAAGGGTCTGTGTGCCCAGGGCTAAGCTCAGAACAGGTCCTAAACCTTTCCTTTGTGCGGCCTGGGCTCACTGAAGCAAAGTAATGGGTCAGTTGGGACACGGAGATCATCCTTGTGCAGTTTTACCATGGACCCACTACATGCACTTACATTTGCAAGTAACCTCAGAGAGCATTAACATCTGCATAAAAGGCAGTCTAAAATCTCAGACAAAGTCCAGAAGTATATCTTTTTTGTCTGGCTAAGTCACAGAGAAAAGATATCCAACGGGCCCCATTATACTCAATGGAATCCGTCGGGATTATTTGTTGTTTGTCAATGGATGGATCAGTTTAAGGTTTAGCCCATTCTTCTATTCCTATGACAGAGCAGAATGGCCCAAAACACCTCAGATGTGATCGCACCCAAACATATGTCCTCCTAAATAGCTTACCTTGCTGGCGAACCGTAAAGAGTTCACAGACTCTGCTAAGTTTTCCTCCAAGGGAGAAATGTTAACAAACATCAACCTAAGAAAGAAGGTAGGGATAATCTAAGAACTCTGGAGAGGATATAACATACAGAACATGGCTCAACTTGGTATCCCTCCAAATACATAACCCCCCCCCCCCTTGGATCTGAAGTCTTACTCTAGCACAGCAATTCCCAACTGGAGTGCCACTCTTGTGGGAAACTGGTGAAGCAGGAAGCCTTTAGCTGTGAATTCAGAAACTGCATATTTTTTACTCTTTAGATATTTTTTTTTTTTCTTAAGGGGATACCACAAGAATGAAACACTGCTCAAACAGAAGGGGATCTCCACCCCTTGGTATCCGTAAGGTTGTGATTACATTCTGTATACACATGACTACTAAGAGAAGCATTAGAAGTAATACAGGACTTACACTTTTGAGTTCCCTCCCAAGCTGTTCTGCAGCAGGTAGGTCAGCTTACTATTCCGGTATGGTATATGTGGCTCCTGCCAAAAGAGAAATATTTCAGACTGCGACATTTCAAGCTTCTCCGAGAACAGGAAACTATTCAGTATAGAGACACAAGTCATTACCTTGTTGCATAATGAAGTAATAACCATGCCCAGTGTGGAGAGTGAAGTGTTAATGCTCTGCGTTTCCTTTAGGCGATCTCCTGTGGACAGAGATCGGTCCAGGCGCTCACTCCCAGCAAGATCAATCAGGCTCAAGACGGCTAATGGCAGAAAATACAGCAAAATTTAAACAGTATCCATAACACTAAAACTAGTAATTAAATCAAACTGCTTGTTGTAAAGTGAAACACTTCCTCCTGCTCCAGCCAACATTTTATTCAGCGTAGTGTCTGAATAGTGGGGATCTGACCAGTGGGATCCTCACCAACCACAAAAATTGGGGCCCCAAGTACCCTATTTGAATGGAGCACCAGTCACACATGAGCACTGCTGCTCCGTTCAAATGTATGGAACTGGCAGAGATAGCCAAGCACAAGATCTTCTGGGTATAGTATCTCGAGTCATTATCACCCCATCTACCATCTTGTATTGACTAAGAAAATTCTGCCTGTCCTTAGCACCAAAAAAATAGGTCCACTTCATAAACTTACATGACGTCCGCACATCTCTGATGCTGTTTTCTCCCTCAATTTTCAGTTGGAACACACTGTGGCTACGAGATGACCGATCATTTAAGGCGGTTTTCGCCACAGAGCGGTTTGTTTTTGCCGTCTTGAGAAGTTCATGAACCTGAAGAACATGATATCACACAAATTACTAAACCACACAGAAAACAACAAAAAGCACAGTGTATTCCACAACAAGCAGCAGCCCTGTCAGGTATCAGTCGTACCTCTTCAACAGTGGACACCTCCACATAACGCAGGTTGGTGACGTAGACATCATTGCTCGAAGAGCTGATTTTACGGATGTCATACTCCAATTTTTTGTCTGGTCGGTTTACCAACAGATCTCGCAGGGTCTCATTATAGATCTCAAGGAAGCTAGCGGTGAACTTGTACTGTAGAAAGACAAAAAGGGTGAAAATTAAGTCAAGAGTGTTGTCTCTAGATATCTATAGTATGTGCCATCACAGTTGGATGGGTGGAGTTTGGACAAGTGCAGCAGGATTCAGATTTTACCCCATAACAGCAGCACTCTTGATCAACTGCAATACAATACAATTCACTTAAATGGCTTAAGAATTCTATACACAGTATTTAGTTGGGAGAAGTGTGGAGTCCGACCTCTGACCCCAATCCTTTAAGCCATGGACCACCCTTACCTGCCAGCCTTTAGACTTCAGCTCATCTGCACTGCTGAAGATCTGTCGGATAGCTCTGGGTATCATTCCCATGGTGTCCACTGAGAGGTTGTCTGGACCCTCCATGGTGTAAGTCTTCCCGCTGCCTGTCTGACCATATGCAAATATACATACAGGGTACCCATCGAGGGCTGACTAAATGGAAAAAAAAAGCACATTGTAAACAGCAGAACCCTAGAACTGACCACAGTTAGAAAAAAAAAAAAAAAAAAAAAAGTGTGGCCTTGCGACTTACCTGAACCAGCAAAGAGATCTCCTCAAACACAGCAGCCTGGCTAGTCGTAGGTGGAAAGATGCAGTCAAAATTAAAGTCATATTTGACCGACTGACCCTTATCCCGACCAACGTGAGACTGAAGGTGGCAAAAATAAATACATGAAATACTGACAACACTCGTGTATTACCCAGACTAGCCTCTCAGACAGACAACCCACCTCTTCCATCTTACTCAGGACTATGGCCTTCTCATCATTAGGAGGGAAGAGAATGTGTCCAGCAGGGAAAGCCTTCTCGGTTGGCAGTGTTGGCCGGACTCTGCAAAAAACACGAATGTTTCCCTGGTGTACAAGAGACACAGCCAAAATGAGAAAAAGTGTAGACAGTGTTAACACGCATCATGCGTAACAAGTACAATGGCCGAGAGGCAGTCCAGGACACCTACCTTCAGCTCCTGCACAGTGTTGTGTAGTCTTCTGCGCTCTGTCTCCAGCCCATATATTTGTGTGTCCTGTTCCTCTATACGCTGTTTCAGATGATTTATCTCCTCGCTCTGTTCTCTTGCTATGATCTGCAGTCTAGACTTCTCCCCTTCTAGGCAAATTAACCGCCCCTTCAAGAGGGATAAGTTGAAATAAGGGTCAAGCATTAATGGCTGTTGGATAGAATATCAGAGCGGTGTATGATGATAATTCACATGCATTTCAGCAGGGCTGTGGAGTCGGAGTCGTGGAGTCGGTGCCTATTTTGGTGGAGTCGGTATAAAATGGACCGACTCCGACTCCCAAAATATATAATAAATTGGTACAGTTAGTAGTACAATGCAGTATGTGCTGAATATATTTTCATAAGAATTTGGGAAAATGATGAAATGTTGAAAATGATGAAATGTCCTGTAAAGGTCTGTTCTATTCCTCATATAATGATGGGACTGAGTTCTGAGTGAACCTATAAGGTTTAGCACCATTATCTGGAGTAAGCAAAAGATACAAGTGTTGTGATTGTGAGGACTGAAAAGCTTGACTTTATCTGTAATTGTGCTGGAGACCCACCCACAGCCCAAGGACACAGAGTGACTGCTTGTCAGCAAGTGAATCATTGTGCTGAGACTGAGAACTCCTTTAAGGCAAGTACTTCTTCTTAGTATATCTAAACTTTCAATAAACTGCATAAATCAATTGTCCAGTGTATGTTCTCTCTGTATGCTTTGTGTTAGTTTGCTTCTCCTCTGAGCTCATGTTTGGAGAGGTTAGCTGCTCTGCTCAGATGGCTTATATATGCTATACATAGAATATAAGGGGGGAAACTGTTTTCTAACATCTCAAACTTAGAAATACAGAAACACACATGTGAGAAAGTACTATAGGTGTAGAAGCTGTTGCCACTTGCCAAGGCTTTGTTATCTAGCACTTTGTAGATTGTGAAGCAGTATGATGTAAAACACCCAGGGCCTGATGTATGAAACTGTCTAGGTGTAGAAGTTTCTTTGTTGCCCATAGCAACCAGAGCTCCCCTTTCATGTAGTGTTCTGGAGAAATGAAAGCAGAGCTCTGATTGGTTGCTGTGAGCTCTGACTGGTTGCTATGGGTAACAAAGTCTTAGACCAAGACAGTTTTCACACATCAGGCCCTTAGTGAGCTGTATCCAGAGAAAAGTGTGATACTGAAAGTTCAGAGTAAAGAGACCTAATAAAACATATATTACAAACTTTTTATTTATCATGACATATCGATAGCTGTACTATTGATTTATGCATAGTTTTTGTTTTATTTCTATCCAAAGTTATACTCGCTATTCTTTCAGATATTACAATATACCTTTTTTTTTTTATAGGACAAAATTATTTTGAAAACAAATTTATATCATTATAAAATGTCTAAGAAGCTTCCTATGAAGTCAGCTGTATTTGAGCATTTCACACTAACTGAAGATAAAAAATATTTTGTATGTCAGTGTAAGATAAGTGACCCAGATGAGAACAAATGCTGTGATGTCAAAATCAGTGCATACTCCGGAAGCGAGAAAACGCTCCTACGAGAGCTTCCAATCTAAAAAGACATTTAAGCCGCTTCCACCCAGAAGTTTTCAAATCTGACTGAGAAGGATCAGAGTGACACCAAGAAACCAGTGCCCAGCACTTCCCGCCAGGCAACGGCGGATGAAAGATTGTCTCAAACATCAGTAACAAGATATTTTCTAAGTGACAAAATTACTGTAACAATGACAGCAGATTTTTTTTTAAAAGACAGCTCATAGAGCTTGTTGTGAAGGACGGTGTACCATTATTATTTGCTCGACCAAGTTTTAAAGCTCTTAATGGAGAAATGGCCCGCAAACTTGGTGTTTCTCTGGAAAGACAAAGTATTAGAAAATTAGTGATTGAAGAAGCCCTTAACCAAAAAGAACATCTTAAAAAGATTCTCAAGAGACGCTTAATATATCTTAAAATGGATGCCTGCACGCGTCACAGAGTGAACTATTTTGCTATAAATGTAAGATTTGTTTGTGACAACAAAAAATTTGTTACCAAGACACTGGCAGTAAAGGATACTAAAGCTCAACACACCAGTCAGTTTCTCCAGGCCTTAGTGGAAAATGTTCTGGAAGATTATGAACTCAAAAAAGAACAGGTTCTTGCTATTGTAACGGACAATGCTTCAAACATAAGTACAATTAAACCGATGAATGAGAATAAGGAAGGTGAAGAACAGTTAGAAGAAAACTTTGGATTCAGTATGTCTGAGATGGAAGCCCACAGTCCTGTTCCTGTAACTGAGGAACAAACAGATATTACTACAGAACAACAGCAAAATGATACTTTAGAATTAGATCTTGCTGAAGCTGCTTCAAAATTCTCTCATATTTATCACATGCGCTGTGCACACACTGCAGCTGGCAATAAGAGACAGTCTGCAAGAGGGACATGCTGGAACTCTGATTGGCAAGGTGAGGAAATTGGCTATTGCTGCCCGAACCCCTAAAATTGATTCCATCTTGAAGAGACGTGCTGAGAAAGGAGCAATCGTAGATCAAGCCACTCGGTGGGGCAGCACCTATTTAATGATTGAGCGATTAGTTGAGCTGAAGCCCTTTCTTGTGGACATGGCCAACCCTCAGGTAACATTAACAGAAGGTCAATGGACACAGGTGGCTGAATTAATGGAACTGCTTCATCACCCATTCACAGTAACAAAAAAATTACAAGCTGAGGATTTAACTCCTGGAACTTTCTTAAAGGAGTGGAAGAACTTGCTGTTTTGCATGTCCCAAAGACAAGGCTTAATCGCAGAGGGCATTGCTGCTTCAACGAAAAGGAGAGAGACACTGTTATTAGATAACAAAATTCTTCTGGCAGCTGTTTATGTGGACCCAAGTCATCGTATATTGCTGAATGATCAACAGATTACTAAAGGAAAAGAAGCTCTGACTGAGGTAGCAATTAGGATGAGTGGGCTACAGGACTGCCAAGAGCAAGAGGAATTGGGTCTTGCCAGTGCTACTGCCACCATATCTTCAGCCTCATCAGATGAAGAGTTTAACTTTGAAAAGTATTTGGATGACATGGATCAGGCAAAGCATTGCCGCAGAGAAAAAGATTCCATTCCCATAGCAAACAAACTGACTGTATTTCAGCAAAATTTTTCACTTGCTCTCAAAGAAGTAGAAGAGTTCAACCGATCATCAAAACTGACTGTGCAGGAGGCAATTCCTTTATACCCCAAGATTGTTAGAGATCTTGCCCATGTGGTCACCACTTTGCCACCAACCCAAGATAGTGTAGAGAGGCTGTTCTCTAGCCTTAAAATAATTCGATCCGATTTGAGGTCATCTTTGAAGGAGGATCTGATGGAGGCGATACTTTTTCTCAGAACAAATTCATAGACTCCACAAATGTTATTCAGGACGTTTTTGTTGAAAACTGTTTTTTTACCACTTACTGCAGCGTTTTGCATATTTGCAATTTATTAAAGTTTTTTGTGTTCTAAAGTTGTATCCAATAAATATATTTTATGTTCTACCTAAATAGCTTGATTATTGTATCATAAGGATGATAAAAAGCTTAAATTAAGTTATCTCTTAAACATGCGCCATGTATGTCGGAGTCGGAGTCAGGGGAAATTAAGGAGTCGGAGTCGGGGCTTTGGCGTACCGACTCCACAGCCCTGCATTTCAGCTTACCTCCTTGTCCTTCAGCTGCTGCGTCATATTCTCACTGGTTGCCCGCAGCTCCCGGACTGCGCTTTTCTCCATATCCAATTCAGACTGCAGCCGCTCGCAAAGCACAGTCAGGCGCTGCACCTCCTTCTCAGAGTCCATCAGTTTTCTTTGCTCTGACAGAAACTTTGACTCCACTGAACTAAAAACAGGAGAAATCACAGGCTTGCAAAATAATGAAGTAGAAAAGTTTTTTTTTGTTTTTTTTTTAAATTTAGCTGTGGGAGGTGAAAAAATAAATTTATCCTGGGCAACCCCTTTAAGGTTAGGTACAGGTCTCCACTCACCATAGCTTTTGGCTGAGGTCATCGTTTTGTCGGCTCAGAAGCTCCACTCGGCCCTGCAGCTGTCCCGTGCTGCTCTGGAGTCGAGCGTTTTCCCCAGACAAGGACTGCACTTTGCCTTTGTAGTTGGTCACTTTGTCTTTCATATCATTGACCTGACCCTTCAGATCCCAGGCAGCACGTTTCTTGCCAGGTGCTGAAGCAGCGGGAGGAGCAGCAGCTAAAAGGGTAAATCAGAATATATTCTAATAAATATGCATATAATACAGGCACTGATGCTGGGGCTCTAATTAGATGCAGGTTGCTTGGAGTGATACGGTAGTTCCCCCATCCCCACTAATCTTATTCACTGCCATGTGAAGACAGGCCACAGTGCATCATGCAGAGGGTAAACTTCTGCTGTACTATGGCCATTATACTGGTGGTGGGGTGATGTAAGATACTGTGGACCTGCTTAAGCTCAAGTGGGTGATGCTTAACACTATCTACACTTACCAGGTGCTGTGCTTTTGGGTTTACTGGAAACTGCAGCATAAAAAGAGAAAAATTATTTTTATAGTAGTTTGTAGATTTTAATAAGACAAAAATCATCAAAATATGATATATACATAGAACAAGTAATAAAGGGGTTGTCCCATACAAGTTTGACCACAGAATAGGTAAGTGTCTGATTGTGGGGATCTCCACTGATCACAAGAAGTGGCAGCTTCCCATGATACCACTGCTCCATTCAGTATTGGACTGACAAAACTAGAGAGTACTGTGCTCTTCCTTAAGCCAATATATTTTGAATGGAATGACAGCACACACACACACACACACAAACAAACACGTGTCCCCTTGTTCTTGTGGTTGGTACGATGCCCTCATACACAGTGAATGTGGGACCACCCCTCTAATACTGTCTGGTCACGCAGGTTACCTGTGGTGTTCACCCTGTTCCTTGGTTGTATGACCTGAAGAGACTGCCGCCCTGGAAGTCAGAGAATTCCGTATTATGCAGTGTAGTGCTGGATTTTCCAAATTAGACATAGTCAAGACCCCTCTATATGCTCCAAGTGGAGAGCGGGATATTTGACACAGTCAGATCAGTGTACACACAATGCTGGGAGTTATCAACTCTAGACTGAGAAGATGAGCAGTAATAATTGTAATGAGTATTTTACAAAGTGATGGAAGAGTAAACATCAGGGACCCTGGACAACTACTTATATGTCCTGGTCAGCAAGTGTCAGCCCTCCATCTGGTGGAAAAGTACTACGCCCATCATGCTGTGACAGTCCGGAATGCTGATTGTTGCTGACCTGTCAGTGGACACATCAAAATCACAGAGAAGGGCCCCCAGTTTGGAACCCCAACCCAAACTTGGCCTGTCCAAGCCCTGCAATGACAGGGACGGGGGACAAGGGAAAAGTAAAGCTGCGCCTTCAACTACTTACCAATCACCTGAGGCTTAGGAAGTGCCACAGCTGGGGCAACACGGGGTCTAGAGGTGGCAATACTTGCTGCAACCCGCACCGGCGACGCCTTTAGACGTTTCTAAAAATAAATAAATAAAAAAACACAACGACAGATCATCACCTTGACTTGAAGCTGTGTGAATCAGACATGACAGAGAGAACAGGGTAAAATAATGACAAACATGAAGCGCACCCCCAGCTGTACCCGAGGTGCCAGCTCCTGGTTCTCGTCACTCAGAGCCCTCTTCCTGCTTGGAGGGACAGGCAGACGGGACATCTTCAATAGCTGCTGAGGCTTCTGATCCTCCATCGTCAGACACTGTAAAGATAAAGAGAAGATATCAGACATGTAGAGGCTGGATATGGAGGCCTGCTACACTGCTGAGGGTACCAGCTCCACCATGTCACCTCCACAATACTTGGAATGTCCAGGTGTGAACAGGGTCCTTATTTGCAAGACCCATGTAAATGTAAAACACGTACAATTACCACAATGACATGTCACAACTCTTCATCCATTTACATACGGATTTTGGGGATATTTGTGGGTTTTTTGGAGCAGAGGTATCTTATAAATAGGTAAATCTGGATGTCATTGTCCTCAGCACTAGAGATGTAGGTCATAAATTTACTTTTCATGGGCTTCTTGTCATTTTGCAGGATAATGGAGGTCATAACAGGGAGCAATAACACTGCGGCTGGACGGACACCAAGCAGGTGCCCAACCTTGGTAAAACTACAAATACCAGCATACCAAGGAAGCTGGGGGTAACCTGGTCATGCTGGGATTTGTAGTACAGCCACTGCCTATCTGTACACGTATAGCAGGACAGGTCAGACCGGAGAGTAATAGAGCCAGATATATAGAACCCGCCATAACATGCAGCGACCACCTCCTCCTGCAGCCGGTAACGGAGCCGCAGACATCAGTACACACCGTATACCGCAGCCGCACACCCTCCCGGCACATACCTGCACGAATCCGCTCCTCTCTGCTCATGAACCGCAATTCCTTCTGTTCAAATTCAAACCTGGCGTCGGTTAGTTTTCTAAAAGTCCCGCCTATTGTAACCGACCAATGAACTCGCAGCTCTGGCCGCAGATGAGACATCATTGGACGCTCCTTCAAAACAAAACGCGACAGAACGACCCTGATAACCAATTAGAATAAAGAAAGTCAGGGTGGGCGGGGGAATCAGTGTCTAGTGTTTGGTGTCCGATAGAGGAGACATCTTGGTGGTGGTGAATGCGTATGAGGTAAAGGCGAGATGGTCTTCAGTAAAATGGCGTCATACGTTGCCAGGGGTGGTCACATGACCTGGGCGACATAATAATTAATCAGTATTGTGTCCTATCATTTCTGGGATTAGAGGGGTTCATTAAAAATAGAAGTTTATGTCCTCAGAGGTGAGTTCTGCAATCTCTTTCCTTTGGTTAGTCCAGTGCTAGCCCCTCCCCCCGCCATGGGGCGTGAAAGCTGGGCTGCTGCAGGGGGAAGGGGAAGTGACGAGGAGCATACAGGACGAGGCGGGCAGAGGCTCAGCAGCTTTGTGCACAGCTCTGACGGCACATCTCAGCGCTCACTGAGGCTTCCCCCGAGTGTCAGCTCCAGCAGGAGTCAGTGAGTACCTGCATGCAGCACAGTCACGTGGTTGCAGCTCCTCCAGGTCCCCATGGTCAGCAGGAGGACCCCTATATACCTTGATTACACTAAGCATCTCCTTCAGCAACTTCCATTGGTACCCTCCTACTTTTTGTTGGTCTCAGGAGTTAGAAGTGACTCTTCCCAGACCTCTGATCAAAGCTAGAAAGATAAGCAGTGTGATAAGTGGCGGAGTAGGTACAGTCCCTGACAAGTTCTGCCGCTTATCCATGTTGTGGCATCAAAAGCTTATAACCTGACTTTAAATTCATCCATTGGTTTTAGAAATGACTCATATGAAAGCTGAAACCCTCCCAAATGATTTTTTGGTTAAGAAAATAAATTGGCTTCACTGCTGAAATATTCATCATTTAATGAACACAGAAAAGTCAGATTTTGGCAAGACAAAATTTTGGTGCCTTGTCATATAATGCACCCAATCCTAGTTTAAAGCCTCACCTGTGCTCACTAATTGATGGGTTAATTAGTGGGTGTGTATAAAAAGAACTCCAGCACCCCAGACCTTCACCTCTGACAACATGCCAAAAATCAACCCTGCGACCAAAGCCTTCAAGAGGCTGAAGACCAGATCCACTGCAGAGGTGGCTGCACCTTTAATGTGTCTCTGTGTCAAGTACAAAGAATTTAAAAAAAAGATTTGAACAGACTGAAGATGTTTTTGACAAGCCCAGGTCGGCAGACCCCGCAAGACAACTGCTCAGGAGGAACGTTTGTTGGTTAGAAAATCAAAAGGCAGCCCCTCTTCCACTGCAGCAGCGCTCCAAGAGGCCTGGTCACCTCAAAGCCCTGTGTCAACTAGAACAGCCTGCTAAACGGATGGACGCTGGAAAAGTGGCAGAAGGTGGATGTCTCAGATGAATCTTCAGTTGCATTACACCACAGCCGCCGCAAATACTGCAGGAGACCTACTGGAGCCCGTATGGATCCAAGATACACCCAGAAAACAGCTAAGTTTGGTGGTGGAAAGATCATGGTCTGGGGTTACATTCAGTATGGGGGTGTGTGAAACACTTGCAAGGTGGAAGGCAATATCAATAGCCTAAAATAGCAAGAAGTATTAGCTTCCTCTTACGTTCCCAATCATAAAAGGGGTCACATTTTGCAGCAGGATGGTGCTCCATCTCATACATCCCTCTCTACATTAATGTTCCTCAAGGCAAAGAAGATCAAGGTGCTCCAGGACTGGCCAGCCCAGTCACCAGACATGAACATCATTGAGCGTGTTTGGGGTAGGATGAAAGAGGAAGCTTGGCAGACAAAACCAAAGAATCTTGATGAACTCTGGGAGGCATGTAAGACGGCATTCTGTGCTATTCCTGATGACTTCATCAATAAATTGTATGAATCATTGTTGAAACGCATGGATGCCGTCCTTCAAGCTCATGGGAGTCACACAAAATATTACATATGGCTCTAATGGCACCACAACTTCATTCACCAATGTTAGGAAACATCTTTGTTTTTGAACAGAATTATTGGTTTGATTTTCACATTACTTTATGTGTGCGACACAACTTTTGTCTTGCCAAAATCTGACTTTTCTGTGTTCATTAAATGATGAATATTTCAGCAGTGAAGCCAATTTATTTTCTTAACCAAAAAATCATTTGGGAGGGTTTCAGCTTTCATATGAGTCATTTCTAAAACCAATGGATGAATTTAAAGTCAGGTTATAAGCTTTGGATTCCACAACATGGATAAGCGACAGAACTTCTGTCAGAGACTGTAGGTTTGGATTTATTCTGCAGATTTGGTTGGTGCTAGAGAAGGATGGGGATGGAGCTGCTACTCAAAGTTTTATTTGAATTTATTATTGTAAACTTGTGATCCCCCTAGGATGTTACTGTATAGGCTGTAAGATAGAAATAGCTTATAGGAAAGGGTCATGGTGGGGAGGGGGGGGGTCTGTTTTGTGGGTTAATTCTATAGGCAGTTTGTGAAGTCGGTTATGTCTAGTGACTGGAGATATGTGAAGCCCCAAACCCCAGGGAGTGGGATCCATACTGACTACCTTCTAGAGCATATATTATACTATTCATAGTGGGCGGACTGCCATAGAACAGACAGAATCTCCTCCGCCTTTGTCTTATCTAGGTGGCAGGATGCACCGATGGCCTGCTGCTGAGGGACTTTTCATACAGAAATGGCCTTTTGTGGCCAGGGCACATATAGAACTGTGCAGGAGTGAGGAAAATTGCTGCACAGTAAGAATGCTTTCAGAAATAGAAGGGTTAATAATTTATTAAAATGAATGAAAAAAGAAATGTAAATCCCACTAATATTTGGTGTGACCCTTTTCCTTTCCCTTCCATCAGTTCTTCTCAGTACTTGCAGACAGCATTTGGCAGAGCTCAGCAGGGAGGTTATTTCTACCACCATCTTGGAGAACTAAGCACAGATCTTCTGTGGATGTCACTTGCTCCAATCCTTCTGTCTCTTCCTGTCACCCCAGACAGACTGGATGATGATGAGATCAGGGCTATATCTGTGGGGGCCGGATCATCACTTCCAGGACTCCTCCTCCAAAGGGCAAAGGTCACACCAAATATTGATGGGATTTACATTTCTCTTTTCTTCATTCACTTTATTATGCTAGGTTCACACCTATATCTGTGTTTCCATTCTATGGTGGGCACAAATGGAGCCTGGAGACCCCATTGACTATAGTGGGGTCTGTCAGATGTCCATACTTATTAACTGAAATCGCCAAATGAAAAAGATGGGTTTTCAGGACTTTTATGTCTGACAATTTTAGATGGATCTGTGCTGGAGTCTTCTCTGTAGATGTGAACCTAGCCTTAATTGACAAAAGTAAACTATGAACTTTTTTTTTTTTTAAAGCATGCTTTCTTTGCCTAAAACTTCTGCACCGTATTGTATGTTGTATGTACAGGTAAAGGCATATACAGTCTAGGCAGGTGCCTACTGGGAGTCTGTGCTCCTGCAACACAAATGCTTCAAGATCTGTTAGTAAGCAGAAATGTACAGTATAGTGGAAAGTTACAGAACTTTTTATGGTAAGGTGATTAAAGGGATTGTCCAGCCACCTAAGTAAAAAGAAAAAGTGTTAACGTGCTAGAAAATAATAAAAGAAGAAATACTCCCCTTGCCGATTCTGCAAGGCTCTTGATTCAGTGCTTCTTGATCCCCTGGCAGTCTCTGTACTGGCTTTTAAGCAGGGGCGTCCTGACAGACATTTAACCGCTACCCCTAATCACTGGCTGCAGCGGGGACCTCAGATGTTGATAGGTCCCTACTGCATAAATCACATGTCTGTGTCAGGACATCATGACTGCAACACGAAGTAGACAAAAGGGGGGGCACTCTAAAAGTATCAGAACAGGAGCCTTTGGGGATCAGTAAGGTGGGTATGTCTTCTTTTAATATTTTGTAATTTTTTTTTTTTTTTTTTTTTAAAAAAGCTATAAATTTTAGGTGGCTGGATGACTCCTTTTCATGTTCTCGACAGGAAACCAGATCCGGAGGGCTCCTGTAAGGCTGGTTCTGATAATGCATCCTGTCTGTGGGTGACAGGCGGATATACAAACCACACGCAGGCTGGTAACATCTGGTCAGGAGTTCTCCAATTTTTTTTTAGAGCGAATACCTAAAAATAAAAAGTAAAGTGTACACTTGGCCTAGGGCAGGTTTTACATATTCTTATTGCCATTCATATTACACATGGACACCCAGATTCTCTGAACACAAAACCATAAGAACACTAAGGTGATCCAAGTTCTTTTTAGTTGCACCACGGGGTACCATGAAATGTGACTGTTTTATCACCTTCTGATACTAACATAAGTAAACTGGTAATGACCACTACATATGAGATAAGACGTCTTCAGTACTAACCTGGAGGAATACTGCACTGCATACTGGGGTTAGTCAGGACAATCGCCAGGACCCCCTCCATTTCCCTGTATAATTCTAGGATACGCTGTCTCCCTGCAGGTAATTATGAGCGATCGTAGATCGGACACAAGTTCTAAGCGGAAGAGGACAACGCCACAGAAGCTGAAAAACAGAAAACTGTTTGCTGTCTCTGAGCATGATCTAATAGAGGTACAGTATACAGCGTACACCCCCCAGGGCGCAAACTTATTTGTATGTAAAGCTAATGACTGAGGGGATCTATAGCCATAGAAAAGCCAGAGGATGGCAGACTAGAACATTTATAGAATCTGTCCACAAATAACAGAAAAAATCAAATGCAGATCTTGCCACAAATTCTATCTTGAATCTGCAGCATTGGCATGCTTTACATGGTGTTTTTGTTGTGGATTTGGCACAGATTTTACCCTATGTGTTGCAAAAGGTGAAATCCATGATGAAAATGTGCTTTGCAGGTCAATCCACACCCGGATGTGTTTCACCAGCATGTGATTTATAGAATGTTAGCTACATTCCTTGTACTGTAATCCACTGTGGATTTATACCCACAAATCTGCATAGAA
Organism: Leptodactylus fallax; assembly: GCA_947044405.1. NCBI lineage: Eukaryota > Metazoa > Chordata > Amphibia > Anura > Leptodactylidae > Leptodactylus > Leptodactylus fallax. Next base: position 723,421 of record CAMRHE010000113.1, read on the forward strand.
AATCTGCAGCATTTCCACTACATGTGAACATATCCTTACAGAACCTTAGTTTACAGCTGAGTATGTTATCCCTTATTATATGTGTATCAGCTGCTGCAGAACTTCTTGGAGAATGAAGGTAGATTCACACAGGAAGATAATTTTGCCTGTGGATTTTTGTTGAATACAATACTAGGCATGTGGGTTAGATAACAAATCGCGTATACTGTACTTACTGCAGAATTTTTTTCACACAGAAATTGACCTTCAGTGTGCTTTTGTAAATCTGCAGCATGTTAATTTCTGTTGTGCGTTTTCACCACAGATTTTCCCTCTTTCATTGTAGTGGGTGGAAAATCAGTGACAAATCTACGATAAAAAAAATCTGCATTTTACACTTGTGATTTTGCAATGAAATCTTCCATGTATGGACTGTGCTTGAGAGCATTTCCTGCCCACCATGAATTGATTGATATGAAACAAATTTTTTTTCAAAAAGAAGCTCTGCAGCAGCTGAGGCAAGTATTATGATGTTCTGCAGGAACTGGGACATGAAACTATATATTACAAACTGCAACTGCTGAAGAACTCTTCTTCTCGCACCAATTTTTGGGTTGGTTTAGTCCCAATAAATCCAATAAATGAAAGTCTGTATTATATGGTTAACCTGGAGAGAGAAAATTGTTAGATGGAGGTGTGTGCTGCTTAATACATGGAGACAGCTCACATTGGGTCTCTGTCCTTCTCAAGTAAGTGTCCCCTGATAAATTCCTCTCACAGAGCCAATGTTGGTGGTTACAGCCATCTGCTCTCTCCTGCTTTGGGGTCCATTCACAGAGGTTAAATTCCTGCCCGTAACCATGATACAGGAAGTCGATGTGTACTTTCATTTTCACTTTGTGATGTTGGCGAGGGGTTTGTGTCTTCCCTTTTAAAAACTATGTCACTTTCATGACCAAAGAAACAATCCCCTCATACAGTGGAAGAATGATGTCACCATTATTAAGTCAGATTTACATTTTACGGTGTTCTTCATTATCACTTTGAAACTGCAGGTTAAACATATTGGGGCAGATTTCTGAATGTCTTACACTAGGTTCACATCTTCGTCGGTGTGTCCATTGTTCTGGTCTGTTACAGGACCACTCGAACAGCTATAATAGCAGACACCAACTGTGCCTAATGGACGCCATTGACTATGGGTGTTCGCTCTCCTGAGCTGAAACCACCAGATGAAAAAGTCGGACTTGTAGCACTTTTTCATATGGTGATTTTTGAAGGACATTGTGATGGAGTCTGAAACAGAGACTCCGAAAAAGATATAGCCTTATGCTGAGGCCACATGTTGTGAAAAGGCTGCTATATATATATATATATATATATATATATATATATATATATATATATATATATATATATATATATATATATATATAATATTTTATTTTATTTTTTTTTTGTTACGGATTTTGCTGTGTTTTTCTGAGCTAACGCCAAGAGCAACTTCACAAGGAATGAGAACTATAAAGTCATCTCTTATACTTCTCTTTTCAGATAAATCCAATCCGAGCTTTGGCTTAAAAAAACACAGCAAAATCTGCAATAAAAAAAAAATTCCGGACACGGTCAGATTTTTTGTGGTATATAACACCACTGTCAGAGGACATGAAAGGTCTTATTTAGGCTGAGGCCCCACGTTGTGGAATCACAGCTTTTTTTTTTTTTTTCTTGCAGATTTTGCTGCAGCTTTTTGAGCCAAAACCAAGAATTGTTACAAAAAATGGGAAATATAAAGAGGCACTTATACTTCTACCTTCTGCTCCACGCTTTGGCACAATCTGCAACAAAATGCTGTGTTTCTGCAATGTGGGGCCTCAGCCTAAAGGAGTTTTCCAGCCTCCAGGGTTTTTTTTTTGTTTTTTTTGTTTTTTTTTCCTCTCAATGTATTCCATAGGATAGGTCATCAGTATCCTATTGGTGGGTGCCTGACACCCAGACCCCACACTGATCAGCTGATGCGGCTGCTGGAGGCACCATTGCTCCTATTTAGGTAAAAAATGCATTGCTGCAGCCCTGTACACTGTATAGAGGTGACGCTGGGGTACAGAAGCTTTGTACCTACTATAAGGATAGAGATATAGATAGAGAGAGATATACGCACCTCAGGGCCGAAAACTCCCTTTTAAAGCAGTTTTTTTTTTTTTTTGTTTTTTTTTTTCGACAAACATTTGAAAAACACATTGTTTTTAAAAATAGATGTGGTTTTAATTTAAAATCATATCCATTTTTAGATTATTTTTGTGGAAAAATCTTACTTATTAAAAAAAAGTTTTGCATGGGTTTTTTTTCTTTCCCTAATGTGTTTTAGAACACAAAAAATCGCAACGTGTTAAGCCAGCTTTAAGGTGCCATAGGTCTCACAACAAGCAAGCAAACACTTTTTGGGTGATCACAACTTTTATGTGGCATTTAAAGTTGTTGTCTGTCAGCAGCACATCTTCCCATGTGAACAGGGTGCGGTGCTGTCGACATATGCATACTGTGTGGGGGTGAACAATTTGGTTGTCCCCATATAGAAGTGATGATTGCAGCATGTAAAAGGTAGTGAACATCCATTCCCAGTCATTGCCCCACTTGTTGCCTGTGTAAAGAGGGCAGATGACTGGCCATACACTTTAAAGCGCTTGGCTGACCTCGAATCCTCCTGATCCCTCATATAGAGAGGGGAATAAGCTGCTGCCAGATTTGCCTCCCCTTACCGCCCCTGCATCCTCATACTTTACCCTTGTCATGTTGATCACAGAATCTAATACCTGGATCCCAAAAGGTGGGAAGAGGGAGACCCCGTAAACTGCCAATAACAAATGAAGGAGAAACCCCAAAACGAGGAAGGGGGCGACCAAAGGGAAGTTTGAATAAAATATCTTCTACGGAAAAGGTGAGGTGTGATCACACAATGTATTACTGTAAAGGAACACTAAACTCAGAAAGTGCACAAAAAAGTAAACTGTTATCCAAGGTCTTCCTTCCGTCATCTCCTCCTTTCACTCTATCCTATTATATCTGATGTTATAATACAGATATATATACACACTGCGATCTTCTTTGTGTCCCAGGAGATCTGTCATGTCCACCACACCTCTCCTTTTCACTGTGTGGATGTAAGACTCTAGTCACACAATGTTCATGGGCATTCACATCTGTCACACAGCTGTATTGAAATTCATTCATCTGAATGGGGCTATTGTGGGACATGTCCTAATTTTTCCAGTTTTTACAGATCCTTCAGTAGACTCAATTCCCTGAGGGGTCTGAGAACTGGTGCCCCACAGATGCAAAAAGGTCATGAAAAATGTCCCTTTTTCATGGCCGGTTTGCCCCTCAGTCTTGTGAATATAGCTTCCCTGCTATGTCATGCCCTCAGTCAGTCTCCAGCTAAAGATGGAGTAGATCATAAGGAGGTTAATCCCTGTGGTCTCTGCAAGATTTCTAGAAGACTGTGTGTGAGGGCCATGCAGAAAACTGCAGGCTGACAAATTGTGAGGGCAGCCATTTTCTTGTTTACTTTTTAGTATTCATTTCCAGGTTTAGTGTTCCTTTAAGTCCTCACTCTCTCTACATCTACTGCTCCTCCTTGATCACTCTCTGCTTCTTAAGCTGGCCATACACTTTAGGTAACTGTCAGCTGAATGCTGTCCTGCCCTCCCACCATTCACATGCATGCATATGTTCTGAATGGGAAGGGGGGGATATAAGCTGCTGACCTGAGAACAAAAGGATCAGGTGTGTTTAAATCCAGTATGCCCGATCTTTCTCTTCTCTGACATCTACAGTTGAGGCCCCCATACACATTAGGTGGTTGGTGCCAGTGAAATTGGCAGGTTCAGCTGACTATTAATGTGCATGGCCAGCTTAAAGAGGTTGTGCAGGATTAGAAAAACATGGCTGTCTTCTTCCCCTGTCCATGGGCTGTGTCTAATATTGTTGCTCAGCACCACTGAAATGAATACAGCACCAGATGCAGCCTGTGGACAGGTGTGGCCTTGTTTCTAGGGGAAAGCAGCCATGTTTTTCTAATCGTGGACAATGCCTTTAAAGGGGTTATAAATATTTTTTTTCAAAAAGGGTCAGAATGGCATAAAAGCACAAAAAAAAAAAGCCTATCTTGCCAATTCCTAGGAGCTCTCACTTCAACTCATTCTGGTCTCTACTTCTTCTCAACTTTGGTTTATTTTGTTACTTTGGTTTTTTGTTTTGTTTTTTTATCATTCTGACCATTTTCTGAGGGACCAATTTAAAGGGAGTCTGTCACCAGGATCCAGCAGATCAACCCAGCCCCGCAGCTAGATAGGTTAGGGTCACCTGTATTGAACAGTGTTTTTTGCTTGTGAATCAGTGCCTCCGTTGCAGAGATATTGCTGTTTTTGTCAATATGGAAATGAGCGATGGCGGTGCACTCACTGATCCAAAGAACAATATCTCCAACGGAGGAAGCAATTCACAAGGGGACGGCTACATTTAATTCGGGTAACCCTAACCTATCTATCTGCGGGGCTGGGCTGACCTGCTGAGTTCTGGTGACAGACTCCCTTTAAGATGGGTCAGCCCTGTAAATTACATAATGAGTATTTGTTTTTACGGGGGTTGAGCTGTTGGAGTTTTTGCATCTGTTCAGGCCATGTAGTTGCCTGACAGGATTTCTGAAGCCCTGAACATGGCTGCAGTATCAGCAGATGATGGTGGATCAGCGCACACTCGCTTCTCAACTACTCCACAATCCTCTACCTATACTGCAGCTATGCTCAGGGCTTCAGAAACAATACGAATAGTATTATACCCTGCCACGGCCTCACCCCCACAGGACGTAAGCAGCATGTAACCTGTCCTATTTACTTTTTAGGATGGTTTTTTGTCACAGGACAGAGGCCATTTTATTTACTACACTTATACTCTCTAGGCAAACAAACTCCTAGATCTAAATATGGATATGGATCTGTATCAGTGCAAGTATCCTGACATGTTTTTATTTTTTTCCTTTTCCTGGAGAATCCTTTTAAAGGGGAGGTTGTTTGGTAGGATAATCTTTTATATTTTTGAAAAGGGTCCCTACTTCCTGGTCCAGTGATTGGCTCAGATTTCATATTCTCTGTGGGATCGGTGAGGAATAGATATTTTTATATCTATCAGAAAAAAAAAAGTCATCCTACTGGACAACCCCTTTAAACCTGCAGCTATTATTATATCCACAGATATTTCACTTCTGTTCAGTCTTCTACATCAGCCACTTTATACACCTCACACCACGCCTTCTGCTCTTTACTTAACCCCTTCCGGACCGCCCATAGACTATATACGTCCGGACGGTCCCTCTCTTGTTCTGCAAGGACATACCAGTGCATCCTTGCAGTTTTCGGCTGCAAACGGGGAGCTGGCTGTAACTACGTCCCTGCCTTCCCGATCGTGTATACAGTGCTCAATGAGCGCTGTATACACAGCTATGGGCGCTGCCATGATGTGGCTTCCTCTTACTCGGCGGTCACGTGATCAGAGTCTGTGAGAGCTGCTGGGTCCTACAGGACCCAGATCAACTCTGTAGTTATGGGCAGGAGGTTGTATTCCTCCTGCAACTGGGGCTAAATGTATCAGCCCCAGTTACAGGGGAAATCGAGGGGGGCCTCCCCCCCACACCAAAAAAAAAAAGTGATCAGATGTCCCCAAAGGTCTATTATGACCTTATGGGGACACAATGTAAAAAAAAAAAAAAGAAACAAAGAAAAAAGTAGAAAAGTAAAAAATTTAAATTAAAGTAAAATAATTAAAAAAAAAATACATATACAACGCCAATAACACGCTCTTATTACAGGTTCTAGCCCAACCCCTCTGACACAATGCAAAATAAAAATTACCGCAACGGAGAGGAACAACTATTTTTAGAAAGTTTTTTTTAGTAGCACTTTTTGCTGTTAAGTTAAAAAAAAAAAATTAAAAACAGACACATTTCCCTCCTCTTGTTTATATTTTCCAAGCTATAAAAAAAATTTAAAAACCTGCAAAAATAAAAACATAAAAATAAAGCCCTATGTGTCACCGAAAAAAGACCCAAAATTAGTTGAATAATGCAAATGATAAAAAGGTTAGCCCTCAAAACTGCACATACAAACAACCCAAAAATGTCTGGTTCTGAACCACAAATTGGCCCGGTACTGAAGTGGTTAAGTTGTGACCTCCACCATGCTGTAAGTTCAGGTTATCTTGGGCAACCAACATACACAGAAGGCAAAAACTAAAGATAAACACTTATAGTGAATGTTACTTAATGTACAGGGGGTGGGCTTTCAGCTCCCATAGCAGTGGGAAGATCAATTCTCACTATACTGGGAGGTGCAGGCAGTAGATGGTAGGGGTCTGGGTTCAAAAAGCAGTGCTCTAGGGAGCTGAAGGCCCGCCCCCAATGAACAAGCTGTTTCATTTGCATAACATTTCAAGGTTTTTGTGTTTTTTTTTTTTTTTTTTTTAAATAAATCCAAATCTATAAAAGTGACATGCATAACAAAGATATGTTGCGTATGACTGTAATTCTGTGGGGACCGTTGACTATGCTTCGGGGAGGGGGGGATGTAGACTCTCCTTAAAGGGACATGAAGTCTGTTAAGAATAACAAAAACACATTGAGATAAATGTCAAACAATTTCAACATAAAATGAGATGTAAATGAGACTGCTGTGCATACAGACCTCCATATGGACCCTCTACTATAGTCACCGGTGCCTGCCCCACACTAGGACATACATTTAGTTCATAAACAGGTGGACTAGGGCGCACATTGCTGTACACTCACAGCAATGCCACAGTCTCAGAAGCTAAAAATATAATTATTAAAATTGATAGCTTGTTTTATGTGGGATAACTTGTATTTTTCAATGGCACCATTTTGGGGTACATATAACTTACTGATTCCCCTTTATGGATGGGTAGAAAAAAAACTGCAATTTTACTTTTTAAATTTTGAGCCATTTACCGTTTGGTATAAAATAAATGACCTCTTATTAATTTGGTCCGTTGGATTACAGAGATGCCAAAAAGTTTCTTTACTTCACTTAAAAAGATGAGGCCGGCCTGTAATTGTCATCATAGGTAGACCTCAACTATGAGAAACAAAATGAGAAAACTAATCCAGAAAATCACATTGTCTGATTTTTAAAGAATTTATTTGCAAATTATGGTGGAAAATAAGTATTTGGTCACCTACAAGCAAGCAAGATTTCTGGCTCTCACAGACCTGTAACTTCTTCTGTAAGAGGCTCCTCTGTCCTCCACTCATTACCTGTAGTAATGGCTCCTGTTTGGCATTGTTATCAGTATAAAAGACTCCTGTCCACAACCTCAAACAGTCACACTCCAAACTCCACTATGGTGAAGACCAAAGAGCTGTGGAAGGACCAGAAACAAAATGGTAGCCCTGCACCAGGCTGGGAAGACTGAATCTGCAATAGGCAAGCAGCTTGGTGGGAAGAAATCACCTGTGGGAGCAATAATTAGAAAATGGAAGACATAGAAGACCACTGATAATCTCCCTCCATCAGGGGCTCCACGCAAGATCTCACCCCGTGGGGTCAAAATGATCACAAGAACGGTGAGCAAAAATCCCAGAACCACACGGGGGGACCTAGTGAGTGACCTGCAGAAAGCTGGGACTAACGTAACAAAGGCTACCGTCAGTAACACACTACGCCGCCAGGGACTCAGATCCTGCAGTGCCAGACGTGTCCCCCTGCTTAAGCCAGTACATATCCGGGCCAATCTGAAGTTTGCTAGAGAGCATTTGGATGTTCCAGAAGAGTATTGGGAGAATGTCATATGGTCAGATGAAACCAAAGTAGAACTGTTTGGTAGAAACACAACTCGTGGTGTTTGGAGGAGAGTGAATGCTGAGTTGCATCCAAAGAACATCATACCTACTGTGAAGCATGGGGGGGGGGGGGGTAACATCATGCTTTGGGGCTGTTTCTCAGCAAAGTGACCAGGACGACTGATCCGTGTACATGAAAGAATGAATGGGGCCATGTATGGTGAGATTTTGAGTGCAAACCTCCTTCCATCAGCAAGGGCATTGAAGATGAAACGTGGCTGGGTCTTTCAGCATGACAATGATCCCAAGCACACCGCCAGAGTAACGAAGGAGCGGCCTTGTAAGAAGCATTTCAAGGTCCTGGAGTGGCCTAGCCAGTCTCCAGAGCTCAACCCCATAGAAAAGCTTTGGAGGGAGTTGAAAGTCCGTGTTGTCCAGCGACAGCCCCAAAACATCCCTGCTCTAGAGGAGATCTGCATGGAGGAATGGGCCAACATACCAGCAACAGTGTGTGCCAACCTTGTGAAGACTTACAGAAAACGTTTCACCTCTGTCATTGCCAACAAAGGATATAGAACAAAGTATTGAGATGAACTTTTGTTACTGACCAAATACTTATTTTGCACCATAATTAGCAAATTCTTAAAAAATCAGACAATGTGATTTTCTGGATTTATTTTCTCATTTTGTCTCTCATAGTTGAGGTCTACCTATGATGACAATTACAGGCCGGCCTCATCTTTATAAGTGGGAGAACTTGTACAATTGGTGGCTGACTAAATACTTTTTTTTTTTCCCCACTGTAATGTGCACATTCACAGATTGCAGATAGTTAAAGTCCGGAAGTTTGTTTATCTCGTAGTCCTGCTGTCCCTACTCTTCTCCCTCCTTTCACCAGCAGCCTCTCCGGTCGTTTTTTTTTTTTTCATGTCATATTCGCTGTCGGCTGCCAGCGCGTAGCACAGCTAAGACAGTTTGCTTTCAAAACCCATTCAACTTGAATGGGTTTTGAAAGCAAATGGGCAGGTGTGTGTGTTCGCGCTTACACCCTCTGCACTGCGAAGCAGCCGTCCTTCTTCTTTTTTTTTTTTTTTTTTTTTTTTTCGGACATGAAGGACTTTGTGTTTCCGACGAAAAAACAAAAAACAGCTTTTCGCAGTGCAGAGGGTGTAAGCGCAAACACACACACCTGCCCATTTGCTTTCAAAACCCATTCAAATTGAATGGGTTTTGAAAGCAAACAGTCTTCAATCTTTCCCTATACTGCCCTCGATCCTTTTTTGCCGGCATTATGTTCGCTGTAAGCCTACACTGCGACGTTGAGATGTCGTTATCTGCACTTTAACGAGTGTCTAGTAGTTAATGTGCACGTTAACTAAGTAATGTAATGTCAGAAATGAAGTTTTCTGCACTTTAACGGATCGCCCTAGTTAATGTGCACATTACCTAGTTAATATGCAGATAACAGTTTCTGCACTTTAACGAATATATATATATATATATCTATCTATATTATAAATTTTTTTATTTTTTTTTTTTTAAATGGGTGTTTTGTCATCATAACTTTGTCATTTCTCCCCCCCCACTTTCCACTGTCAATCTACTTAGATGTATTAGCCATGTTGAAATCCAACTGCCTGGTCCTTCTCTTCCCCCATAATCTCCCGGCGGACCAGTATCACGAGACTCCTCCCTACACATTAGATAGTTGGCTGGTTTGTCTGTCTGATATTGTTCTGATGTGTATGGCCGGCTTTTGTCACGTATTTTTTACACGTATATAGAAATATTTACTGAGTGCTGTAAATTATTAGATATTTTCATGCTGATATGTAGAATATTTATTAGTCAAGATTTCCTGCATTGAAGACTGATCCCACTTGCGGTCTCATTGTATTCACATTTAACAGGTCATTGGTATAGCATCCGATTCCTAAAGCTTAGTGAGTGAGCCGGTGAGGTAAGTGGCAAATCTCTGGCTATCAGTAATATCTATATTGTGTTTCCTTTATATTCTATAGTCGGATGACTTCTCCAAGGCAAGAGATGGAGAAAACCAGGACAGCCAGCTGTGCTTGTCACAACTCCCCGAAACTCTACACAACCGAGAGAATGTGCCGAAATCACTCCATCAGACACCGTCAAAGAAGGAAAGCCTGACAGAAACCCCACAGAACAAAGAAAACATGCCTGGAAAATATTCCAGTGGGACAGGAACCGTACATAGAGGTAGAGGACGGCCGAAAGGGAGCAAAAATAAGACCTTCCCCGTATCCCCGACTAGGGTGAGATTACCGCACCTTCTTGGTTCATTACTAGTCTGTTCTGGGTTGCTGCCATTGTTTTGTGCAACAATCTTCTCATGATAGATAGATAGATGGGTACAGGGCGGACCAATGTGAGTGCTGATCTCATGCAGCTACTGCGCCTTTTTGGTACAAATTTGCTTCTAAAATCTTTTCTTCCTCCATAGGTCTACTCAGTACGTGAGGGAAAATCACCAGTATATACCCCTAAAAAGGAAAATGATACAAAGCAGCAGAATGGAGTGACCTCACACAGAGGCAGAGGGAGACCAAAGGGAAGCACAAAGGTGAGTTTATGTTCCGCTGTGACATACAGTGCTTTAATAGACAATTTTACTATCTACTTTCCAGACTTTCGGTATTTTACAATGTAACTTAACTTGTGATATATTGCATTGTCTTCAGATAAAAACCGTTGGTGATGTTATCCCAAAGAGGTCAAGGGGAAGGCCAAAGGGCAGCAAAAACAAGAAGCCCTCCAAAGCGGCCCTGATGGTGAGATCTGTTATAATGGCCATCCTCTGTACACCAATGTGGTGGCTTTGTTACTGTGAAATGTAGGTAGCCTCTCCATTGCATTGCTCATACGTACCCTTGCCATATTGATCACAGAAACTAATACCTGGATCCCAAAAGATAGGAAGAGGGAGACCCCCTAAACTGCCATCAACAAATGACGGAGAAACCCCAAAACGAGGAAGAGGGCGGCCAAAGGGAAGTTTGAATAAGATACCTTCTGCCAAAAAGGTGAGGTGTGCTCATAGAATGTGTTACTGAAAGTTCTCACTCACCATTCATGTCTACTGCCCCTCCATGATCACTGGGTGCCCTTTCGACCAACATTGGGACCCCAGGGTTATGTGGTTTTAGGCTCCCGCAGTCACGGCTTTGAACCCCTAGGGGGACAGAAAAAAAAAAAAAGTTGTATAAAGATCAAGGTCAAAACAGACCTGAACATTAAAGGGTTAGTTCTTCTGCTTCCCCAGCCATAGATAAGGTCTTTTACATAACTGTGAGCCGCACATCTCTGTAGAAACCAAGTGTTCTGGAGAACATGACATACATGTGGCATGAGCGGCCGGTCCAGTGTGGGAAGACTATCCATGCTTACATGAACACTTCCTATCCTTCAGGCTCGCAGATTTTCATGGCTTCAGTATTCTTTCAGACAGTTCTTTCATCGGGGACTCATGAAAAAAAGAAACGGGGGCGTCCAAAGAAGATTGTCTTGCACCATAGCACAGCAATTCCCCTAACCCCAAAGCGTCCAAGAGGAAGACCAAAGAGTACTGGCAGCCATGCAGCAGCACCAAGTAATTTGGTAAGAGGCTGGAGTTGGGACAGTATATTGAATATCTATTTTGACAAGTCTTAAAGATGGTGATGGTGCTGCAATCCAGTCCACAAAGTCTTTAAAAGGTTGTGGTATCAGAATACTTACGGGGTATATGTGCAGCACAAGTTAAGCCATGAGAATTTGTGATTCTAAGCAATTTACAAAAACTAAACTATCCAGTGTCTTCTAGCTGTAGGTCCCACCACAAGGACCCTCATCAGTTACGAGAACAAGATCCTGAATACCCATATCAATGAACAATGGTTGCACATATTCAATGTCAATGAGACAGGTTCTGTCTCTGCATTCATATGGGGGACACAGGACTCTCATTATAATGATCAGTGGGGGGGTCTCCTCTCTGTCAGTGACATAAGTGATTTAGTTTATGGTTTGTGGTGTGAATAATAAGTGCGATCATGTCCTGAATTGCTTGATACTCATTTCCCAGGTGTCATGGGAAGGTCCTTAAAGGAAACCTGTCTGGTCTATTTCATACACTAAGCCATCTGCAGATCCTTATGAACTGGTGATGTAATGTTCTGCCCTAACTTTCTGTGGCCACTATGAATTAAATAAACCTTTATACTTACCTAGAGAAGAGTCAGAGCAGTACATCTTGGCTTCTATGCGCATTCATCTAGGGTTTGGCGCATGCGCACTGAAGCTGAGATGTATTGCGGCAGTTTGAGGAGTACAGAAGCTGGCGAGGTATAAAGGAGACCTGGGGCCCGAAAGTTCACCTTGATGATTCATGTAAATTGATCAATAGTGTACATGCAGGTGTGGCCAGTGCTCCATTCACTGTTGAATCTGTTCTGCATGTTACTTCTAGACACCCCTGGCAAAGATTTATATTCCTTTCACCAAAATAATCTGTTAGGTGAGAGCTGGGAAGTTCCCATAGATATTGAGCAGGTTCCTTGCAGAGAGGACAAGCCATTTTCTGACTCTATTGTTTGGTTCCTCTTTTTCAGCTGAAGCTTTCAGAATACTACACAGACATGAAGGAGGAAGAGGATGAGGAGGATGATAAGGAGGAGGATGAAGAGGAGGAAGACGAATCTGATGAATAAACAGCGGCTGTGGGAGTGATTCCTCAAAGAACTGGTAACCATCTACCTATATTGTAATTGGGCATATGCCAGATATTTCTATCCATGACCCATGTCGGGGGTAACAATGGCGCATTACAACACACTTTGGTTTTTAGACAAACTAAAGAGAACTTGTCACATGCAGTCCTATCTGGGTATGTTATAGAGTAAAGATTCAGTAACAGATTCAGAACTTGTATTTAATCCATTAAACTCGCTGTAGTCACATGTGGTAGTCAGGTGTGGCAGTGATGTACCCAACTGTTGCACGTGACCACTGAGGCTACATGTTGGGCCGCTGACATCATCATTGGAGTGCCAGGAACTGACTCGGCTTTTCTTCTAAGTGTCAGTTTTATTTATTTATTTTTTTCTAAACCCTTTCTTTGCCTGGAAAACCCCTTTAAGCAAGACTGGTTTGGTTGGATACAAGTGTGATTGCAGGATCAGACTACACAGGGCTGTCTTTTGGTCTGTTACCGTGGAGATGCATAGGTCTACACAGTACCTGTAAAGACAAGGCAGTAGGACCAGTTTAACCACTTCCAGACCGTCCATTGGGTATATACGTCTGGAAGGTGGTTGTCTAGTTCTTCAAGGACGTACCGGTATGAAATCGTGCAGCTGCTGAAACGGGGAGCCAGCTGTAACTTCAGCCGGAGCCCCCAGAGAGAATGCAGGGAAAGTTTATTACCGCCCCTGCCTTCCCGATTGCTGTGTATACAGCGCTTAATGTGCGCTGTATACACCACTATGGGCGCTGCCATGTTGTTGGCTCCCCTCTGACTCGGCGGTCACGTGATGCGCCAGGATCTGCGTGTGTTAGAGCTGCTGGGTCCTACAGGACCCAGATCAGCTCTATAGTAGCATGCACGAGGCTGTATTCCTCCTGCCACTTGGGGCTAAATGTACCAGCCCCAGTTACGTGGAAAATCGGCCTCCCCAACAAAAAAAAGTGATCAGATGTCCCTAAAGGTCTATTATGATCTTATGGGGATACAGTGTAAAAAAAATAAATAAAATGAACAGAAAAGTAGAAAAATAAATAAATTAAAAAAAAAACTAAATATGCCAATAACACACCCTTATTAAAGATTATAGCCCTGACTACACCATACAAAATAAAAATTACCGTAATGGAGAGGAAAAAACTATTTAAAAAAAATTTTTTAGTAGCACTTTGTGTTATTTAAAGAATATTTGCCTGGATATAAAAAAATAAATAAATAAATAAAATTAGCACATGCAAAAATAAAAATAAAGCCCTATGTGTCACCGAAAAAAGAAGCAGAAATTAGTTGAATAACACAAATGATAAAAATGTTACAGCCCTCAAAACGCACATACAAAAATGTGTCTGGTCCTGAACCAGAAATTGGCCCAGTACTGAAGTGGTTAATCAAGCTAAGTTCCTTCATCTTCCATTAATACCTGGCTTTTACATAAGCCTGTAAATGTGACAATGCCGTGTTTGCAGATACTATATATGGCTATCTCCTGTTGAGCCTGTTTATATGAGGGGGGACGTGTCATCAGTATATCTTAGTAGAGCAGTCTCAGACTTTGGGCCTATAATTCCTAGGGATTGTCTTGGAATAGAGGATGTTATGAATGGAAACTTGAAGGTCTTGACTGGTGTCATTCCCCCAGTAACCTCCTCCCCCTTTTTTTTTTTTTTTTTTTTTTTTTTTTTTTTTGCAGGAAAACATTTTGGTGACCAGGACCCAGCAGTGCGACATTAGAAGATACAGAATGGAGGACAAATGTCTTTTGTAGTAACAGGGCAGTATAAGGATGTACATTTTGATGTGTAGTGATGTTTTTTCTTTACATTGTGTGTAGCCGGAGCAGGCAGCCTCAGATACTTTTGTTAACATTGCTTTGTTGTAATTTGCTGCCGAAAATATCATTTCTACCAATGTGAATTGTAACGAGGTAGAGTTTTGCTTCTTCCCTCCTCTTACTATAATATCTCTGATGTAGTCAAGATGTTATTTCTTTTCTCTTTCTATTCAGTGACTAAATGAGCTCAGCTTCTTACGTGTTCAATTACGTTTTGTTCCGAGGACGCTCGGGGCCATTCACAGCCCGAAGGACAGCACGAAAACCAACATTGTTCTGTGTAGTTATTCAGGCGCCTTCCAAAATAGCACATGTACCCGGCCAAGCAAGGCTATGTGCCACTCCCTGATGGACAAGCAGGATTCTGCACTCACCATATAATGCAGGGTGGTCTTAATGGGGGATATTTTATTAAAAACAAGCAAACAAAATAAACTACAGAAAAAAAAAAAAGGTTGAAAAGTGATGCACGATGCATTTTGGGGTTAGGCGAAAGGTAGTTGAGTTTCTGGAAACCCCAGTGGTGGTTATAGTGCATAAAATGGCATACTACATGTTTCAGAGTCAAAGAACAGTTGTGGCTGGATATAGTGTCTAAGGTAATGGACACAACGCGTTTCAGGTTCAGTTAATGAACACTGCAGTCTCTGGGGGGACATTAATGGTTTTTATTTTAGATTAAATGAAATGCAAAACATTTTAGTCAGCCTTAGGATAGTTGAGTAGCCGAAGGCACCAGTGGGTTTTTAACCTGAACTGAATGTGATGTAAGGGTGGGTGTCGGTGAGAAAAATGAGTGAATGGGGAATCAAAGTTTTTTTTTGTTTTTTTTTTTTTATTGAAAATGAAATTGAGTAAAAATTCAGTGGCTTAAGACACAAATGGTTTTAGTGTAAAGTAACTGAACCCAATACATTTCAGGGTCAGCCAAAGTATATTTGAGTGGATGCTGGTGTCCATGACTTTTATTGTTGTTGCATTTCATGGTTGCCTGAAGGGTTTTTTTGTATGGTGGTACCAAAGGTTTGTAATGTAAATGAAGCGGAGCAGAACATGTTTCAAGGTCCACCAAGAATATTCAACTGGGTGGGGGCATCAATGGTTTTTATTGAATATGAAATTAAACCTAAGGCATTTTAGGGTCCACCTGTGTGGCTGGTAGCACCAGTGGTTTTTAAGCTAAATTAAACAGAACGCATTTAAGGGTCCGCCAAGGAATTTTTCATGTATGTGGGATGGGATAAACAGTGGTTTGACTTTAGTTAAAATGAAATATTAGGCATTGAAGGGTCAACCAAAGGATAGTTCAGTGACTCGAGGCACAAGTGGCCATAATGTAAATGAAATGGAGCGCAACAATGGGAAATCTAATGGATTTTATTGTAGATGAAAGAAAACAAGGCTTTTTAGGGTCAGACAATGAATCGTTGAGTGCCTGGAGGTAGAAGCGGTTCTTATTGTAAGAGAAACGGCATAAAATGTGTTTCAGGGTCAGCCAAAGAATCGAGTGGTTTTATTGTAGGCAAGGACGCCACACTGTCAATCCCAAAACGTCTACAATAAGACCACTGATGCCTCCGGCCATTGGGCAATGGTACGTTGTTAGCACAGGAGCAGATGTGCTTATACCTAGTAGATGGTGTTTTATGTATAACAGGTCAGTGCTGTGGCTAGTAGTCGTGTGCAGACATCTAGATCGTGTCTATATATACATATGGGGCGCCACTGTTCTTCTTTGCCTCGTCACTTTTTGTTTGTTTGTTGTAAATGACCCCCATTGACAATGCAGTGAATACACAGAGGTACGAAATTACAAGTACACCTAGGTCAATACAATAAGAGATGGTGAAGTCTTAATCCAATTTATATGGCAGTTTAATCTGGATTATATACGCACTCATGGTTCAGTGTGCTTAATCTGATGTCTGTAGAGGTGGGATGTGCGGTGGTACATGTGCTATATCTATACACAGTTATATATTGATTATCCAGATGTGCTGGACACCATCATTTCCCCACATTCATGAATGACCCCAGTGCCCAGTTTTTGTTCTGTGCTTCTATATTATATAGTGTAGTGTCTTGTAATCAGTTTTACAAAAATAAAATGTCAAGTTAATTTTTCTTCTTTGTCGTGGAATCATTGTGTACAGGTCATCTCTATCCATACAGAATCCAGCTCTGCAAAGAAAAAAAACATGAATTCTTCTTCCTTGGGGCTTATTCAGATTGCCATGATGCAGCCTTATGATTTGGACCATATGATGGCTACAAATCTCATCCTGACCATGGGTTTAATAACTAGTTTGAGTTATTAGACTTGCAGATATGCAATCGTGATACCATACTTGCCAGATTTCTCAAATGGTGAGACACCCCTAACCCCCTACCCCAGGAGAGTTGGCGAATCTGCTGTGAGTCCCAGGATGTTGCCCAAGCCTGGCTGAACTACTGCTCCCAGCATCAGACGACCCTTTCTAAATAATGATACTGAGTGTTGCTTTGTCCTGTATAGGACACTATACTGTGTGGGGGCAATATACTGTATGGAGTGGTATAACATAGGAGACCTAGTATTGTACTGCACAAAATAGCACAGTATGCTATGCTTTTTTTATCTAGACTTTTTTGACCTTTTAAATAGGGGGTGTGACATGTAGTAAAAAAAAAAAAAGGGGTGGGGTATATTTCAGTTACAATTCCCCCCCCCCCCCCCAAAAAAAAAAAAAAAAAAAAAAAAAAAAAAATTAGTGGTGGTCCACAACCTGGGATCAACAATAGATCATCAATAAAAATGAGCTGGAAATCTCTTTTAATAAAGCTAAAGTGCCACCTTAAAGGGATTCTATCATAAAAAAAAAAACGTATTTAAACTAAAATCACGTAGGAATAGCCTTTAGAAAGGCTATTCATCTCTTACCTTTATTTTCCAGGTCTGCGCCGCCATTTTTGAATCTTTCTTCATTATGCTAATTGTGCTCAGAGAGCAAAGGGGCGTTTTCCTTCTTCGTCATCGATTTCCAGCGCTACTGCCTCCTCTTACACGAGACCACAACAAAATGGCCGACGGAACATGCACAGTCGGCTCTGTCCAACCCGAAGGAGGAGACGCATCAGGAACAGAAGACAGGCATCGCTGGAAGCGATGATGAAGCTGTGCTCTGAGCACAGGGGACTTTCCCCCTGTGCTCTCTTAGCCTATGTGCTTTTAGTTTAAAAACGTGATTTTTTTTGTTTGTTTTTTTTTTATAGAATCCCTTTAAGATCTCATTCACATTATGGGACTGACTTATCATGACCCATGTTTTCCACGCAGTCTTGATGATCCCTGCCCATCAGAGTCTTTGCCTTTTAATTTATGACATGGTGCACACACATCATAAATTAGGCATATTCTCCGGTGTCTGTAAGCCTCAATAAATTAGTCCTTGCTGGTATAGATTTTTTTTTTTTTGGTATTGTTTACACCAGGGGAAAGTGTTGTGCAGGGGCCAGAGCTGAAGAAGTTGCAATTTCTGCGCAAAAATTGTGACCTTTGGGGGGGGGGGGGGAATTGTGACTTTTTGCATGGCTTGCACTCACCTTTTCTGGTGTACAAGCAATGGGGAAATCAGCTCCTATATGTGTATGGAGGTGTCCTGCCTCTCCACAAATCTCCCAGTAGAGAAGGATTGGTTATATTGGTTTCCAGCATGCCCATTCCTTTGTTCTTGTGGAAGATCAGCTGCCATAAGAGGTATCTGGCAGAAGCCTACTCCCCTTTTCCCATTGAGAGTACATACTTTGTGTAAAGCTGAATGTGTATAAGGGGTAGCTGTCAGCTGAACAAGTTATTTACTGACAGTTATCTAAGGATCGTGTTGCATACCAGAATATATATTGTCTTATTCTGTAAACTCTTAGGAAAAGGACCACAGAATATAATGAGTTAGCTGTGAAAACATGGCTAGCACACTGACAATGCTTACATCTGTGTGCGTAGATCCATAAGACAGAAATCTCCCAGCGGTCTCTGCTGGCTCAGTGTCTGCATTGAGCTTGTTCAATATAGGAAAAACTAACCACCTGCTTACCTTTGCATTACAGTAAATTCATTAGTGAGTCAGTCCCATTGACATGAGAATTAGCCCTCAGTCTGGTATTCATCTGATCACAGGTGAAGACTTCATCAAAGTGGCCTCTAGATGGCGCTTCTCCATGCATATGAATAGCTGGTTTTCTTCTTTGGTTAATATTCATCACGTTCTCATAACTTTAATAACCAATGTCATCTCCTCATAAAATATTCTAATAACAGAGGTATCCAAATTATGTATGTAGAGGGCAACAAACCTAATAGCACTGATGCTGTCCCATTACTGTCCAAAGTACAGCCAGTGCATTAGAAAGTTTACCATCTGGGGTGTGAAGAGGACACGCTACACAGACTTTGTAAAGAGGATCCGGGGCCTCATGTTATGTCCTGGTCACCGCTGCTCTATAGTGTTATTGTATGCTGAAAAAGACTTTCCATTACTTAGAGGAGGTGTTGAGACTATCAAGAACATCTCCAGAAGAGCACTTGTCCTCCAGAAAACTTCCTAGTAGAGGCTAGACCTCCGCCAAACCCAGATTCTTCCATCAGACTTCCAGACAGTAACATGTGGCCACCCCTGTGCCCAGTGGACTTTACACCACTTCTGCTGATACAGGGGACTGCACATGCGGCAAAACCCGCCGGGGGGCACCACCCCCAACCAGGACAAAAGACCCCCCAAAATAAAGAAGCCCCCCCCCGCCGCTACCACCCCGCTTCTATATGGCTATCGCTTTTTGGCCTACCCCAAAATCTTCCCCAATCACACCAACCCCCGCCCCCCCCCACCCCCACAAAAGAAAAAGTTGGCTACCTTGCTGGTGGGTGAAAAGGGCCTCCCCCCCACGCCCTTTTTTTTTTGTACTGGTGTATTTTTTCTATTCATGTTTTTTTTTTTTTTTAAAGAAAAAAAAAAAAAAAAAAAAAAAAAAAAGAGAGTCCCCCCCTTTTTTCTTTTTTCTTCAATAAACAAAAAATAAAAAAAATAAAAAAAAAAGAAAAAAAAATAAAAAAAAAATTTATTTTTCTCGTCTACTTCACTGGGGGACACAGCACCATGGGTATAGACCTGGTCCCTAGGAGACAAGACACTAGGAAAAAGCAAAAGCTGTTGGCTCCGCCTCCAGGCTATACCCTGCCACAGCCACTGTGCATGAATCAGTTTGAAACCTAGTGTCATAGGAGGCAGACACGACCTGACTCAGGTCTTCTGTCTTGCATCGTTTTTATTTTTACCTTTCTTTCAGGTGCAGGGGGTAGTCAGCGTGTACGCCACACTAGTCATACCCTCCTGCGGGCGCAGCGCTCTGCAAAAGAGCAGCCTTGCCGGTCACCCAGTCCCCACTCACCATTCGCCGCACCCCGAAAGCGGCCGGAGTACCGGTGACCCCACTCCCACGTGCGAGGTCCTACCGAGGGGGTGACCCTGCGGCGCCTGACGTCGCCAGACTGGTGAGTATGAGAAGAATAGAAGGCTGGTGAGTATGAAAGTTACCTCAGCCCCTCTCCATCTCCCCTTCAGGCCCTCTCCACCTCCCCTCAGCCCCTTAGTGCCATTTCCCAGGGGGACAATAGTATGGGTCCTGTTTAGGGGGGGCATCACAGGGTTCCCCTGAACTGGGCCTTAAATCTTAGTAAATAAGCCCCTTTTTTCTGGGGCGTTTTTGGGTTTTCTGGTCGCTCCTACCGAGCGGCCCCCGTCGGGGGGGGCACCCGGTTCCCCCCCCCCCCCGCTCGTGTGGGGACCCCCTTTCCTGGCCCCCCAGTACCTTTTCCCAGGCCTCCGCGGAACCTCCGGAGTTCGCGGTCGCGCCGCGCCGCCAACGGTGCCTTGCGGACGGCCGCGTTGTACGCGAGTCCGAGGCCTGGCCGGGAACTAGGCCGCAACGGGCCCGTCCCTTTCCCGGGCTTTTCTGGTACCCAGACTCCGCCTAGGGCCTTCCATTGGCCAGGGGGCTGTCCTGGCAAGCCATCCAGCCTGCCCAGTAGCTACTGAGCCTGTTTTTACCAGGGGAAGAGCTTTGCTCTCCTCATATTCTCAATTTATTTATTTATTGGCTTATTTATTATTTTTTGGCTTGCTGGGACAGCAGGGATTCTTCCCAGTTCCCTGGGAGACATTGCACCTGCGGAACCCTTGCTGCAGCAGTTTGTGAGCGGCCATCTTTTGCAGTCTGGTAGGCTAACCCCCTGGGTTACCCTAATTTTCTTGGGCTCCCCCTCCGGCCCCTCTGGTTGCGTCACGTTTTTATACGTGCACCCGCTGTATCAAAAACATTTGCCATGCGGACAGCCCGAGCCCATGTGCTCTCTCTGCCTTCCGCCTCAGCCAGTCAGTAACCTCCTGGCCCCTCTCCGGTTCTTCCATCCCCCCGGATTGGGCGGCCTCCCTAACCTTGGCCATGGTGTCCTTACCAGACTTAACTAGTCAGTGCTGGAAACTTGGAATGGCTGCTTTCCCAGATCGCCGCTCAGTCGGCTGCTTCTAGGGATCTCCCTGGACACCCTCATAGTTCCCGTCGCAGCTCCAGGAGCCTCAAAAGGACCAGGAAGTCTTCCTACGGTTCACGGTCCGCCACCCCTTCCTCTGGGTACTCCCCAGATAGGAACTCAGCTCACGGCTCCACTCCGACAGGCGGATACCTCCCCTCCCTCTGCTCGGTCTATTTAACTGGGGACGCCTCTGACTCCGACTCGGAGCTTCAGCTAGGTTCATCTATATCTGCTGCTACGCGGGAGTCATCTATGCGATAGAGACCCTACAGATCTCTGAGGACCCGGACTCATCCTCTCAAGTGGACATCTCTTTCTGCCACTGGATGGGGGGGTTTGATATCATCTTGAGGGCACAGTGACTTCTCCCTGGACCATCCTCTGTCTTCGACTAGGAAATCGGACATCCCTTCCCTTGACCTGTGTGTCTCTAAGTGGAAGGTGAGCTCGGGCAGTTCTGCCAGGCTATGCTGTGACACACGTCTCTAGCTCTCCCTGGCTGGCAATGATGAACATCCGAGGTAAGGGAAGCAGGTTGCTCCAGTGGTGCAATCGGTTAGCGCACGGTACTTAGATATCAGTAACTAGTGAGCGCAAGCTGGCCTGTCTTGACATTTTGTCAGCGAGCCGCCCCATGTGTCCCTTCCTATCACTAAGAGCCTCCCACGGTGGATCCCATGATAGCTAGGCTCTCCAAGGCTTCTAGTCTGCCTTCAGCGGATTTTGCCTACCTCAGTGATCCCTCGGAGTGAGATCGGATCGCATCTGTTGTATTGTTTGCAATGCAGAACTGATACATTGCATTGCCCTAAATGCTGGCTATTGTATTGCTGCAAGAAGGTGGCTTCCCTCACCAGGGTGGCCTTCGTAGTGGCTGGTTTCTCCCTGCGGCTCTCCTTCGCTGCCTCTTGGGTCATCAAGGCCTTCTTTTCCTGGGCCAAACAGCTTCAGTCAAACCTCCCTGATGCAGTTTCCCTCCAGCCGCTCGTCTCTGAGATCCTGAACGCTTCCCAATAACTAGAGATGCCTCCCAAATCTGCTAAGGCGGCCGCCAATGCAGTGATTATCTGCCATACCGTTGGGATCGGTTGTGGAATACTGGGTCCGCCTCCAAGAAGGCGAACGCAGCCCTTCTCCCTTTCCAGGTCGTCCTGGGCTAAATTTTTTGTTAAGGGCGTCGAGAAGCTTATCCCTGAGGCCACGGGGGAATAGATTCTTCCTCCCTCAGAGGCGTCCTATGTGTCAGCCGTTCTCCTGCTCCAGAAAGCTTCTTTCAAGTCCAGGCCTCCCTGGCGGTTCTGCACTAGGTCGTCCAGGTCTTCCTCTTCCTAGCCTCCTCGGCATGAAGTTTTTTCCCCTCTCTGGGCATCTCAAATGGCAGGACGTCTGGAGCCTGGGCCTGAGAGGCGGTGTCGTCCGGCTACTCCAGTTTTCGCTGGAGTCTCTTTGCCTTCGCTATGTCGGACAATCCAGGCTGTCTCCAATCTCCAGCGGCAGGGAGTCAGCGTCCCTGTTCCCGTTGCAGAGTGTATCTGGGGTTACTATTCCTACCTGTTCTCCATTCGCCTAGAAGGACGGCTTCCTCTGTCCCATCATGGACCTGAAAGGGCTCCACAGGTTCTTCCATGCCTGCAGGCTCCGTTGTAGTCTATGCAGTCTGTGGTGGCTTCCCTGGAGATGGGCGAATTCTTTGTCCATCTACATCATCTCGCTGTGCCGTCAGCGGTTTCTTCGTTTTGCTGTGGATCCTTGACCTTTCCAGTTGTCTCTCTCCCCTTCAGGCTGGCCTCTGCCACCGGGGGTTTTTTCCCTCAGTGATGGCGTCTCTCATGGCCATCCTCTGCGCCAGAGGTGCTGCCGTGTTTTCAGACTTGGACGACCTCCTGGTGAAGCCCCCTCCAGGTCAGACAATCTGACCAGCTTGTGGTTCACCTTGGATGTTCTTCGCCGGTTCTGCTGGCTCATCTATGAGGATGTCTCGTGTCCTCTAAGCACATGGAATCCGGGACATGATCCTCTGCTCGCTCCAGGGTGTGATTCTCCCTCCGGAGGCCAAGATCCTGAGTGTCCCACCTTTGGAGGTACTCTCCTTGCTGTCTTTCAATCGGCATGTGGGTCCTGCGCACGATCGCCTCAACCTTCTAGGCTGTACCTTTCATTCACTCTGTCGTTCTCTCCTCTTGAAGATTACGGCCTGCTGGGACAAATCTCCGGACAGCCTCATCTGCTTGGTTCTCTTTCCACCTTGGTTCACTGAGAGATTCTTTAGTGTATATTCCTCCCCAGGAATTTCTCAAGGGAAGTCCTTCTTCCCCTCTGTTGGTAAGTGATTCCCACTGCCGCCAATTTCCCCGGCTGGGGAGTGGTCCTCGATGCTTTGATTGTTCAGGGCCTGTGGTCCAGGGCCGATTCCTCCCTCTGGTTCAACCTGCTGGATCCCAGGGCTATCTTATTTGCCCTTACTCCTTGGACCTCTCTTCTCCAAGGACATCTGTCACAGTCCAGACTGACCTCTCCTCCATGGTCGCCTACTTGAACCCTCAGCGTGGCACCAGGAGCCGTGCGGCCTTACTAGAAGCCTCACAATTTCTTCCTTGGGTGGAGCGCCTTGTTCCAGCTCTTTCGGTGGTCAACCTTTTTCTGGGTGGCAGACTACTTGAGTCGAGAAAATATTGCTCCGGGCGAGGGTCGCTTTATCTGCAGATCTTCCATCCACTGTGCTCCCGCTGTGGTGTGACAAACGTCGACCTTTTTAGCCTCCGCCGGAACCACAAGGTCCCCGGCTAAATTGCCAGGTCTCTGGATCCTCGAGCCATCACCGCTGGCGCTCTTGTAAGTTCGGTTTTTCACTTCCTCTTCTCCCTTGGGTCCTCCAGAATCTCAAGACCAAGGGGGTTCAAGCTATCCTGGTGGCACCAGATTGGCCCTGCCGGGTCTGGTATGTGGATCTCATTTTCCTGTTGGCGGATGCTCCTGGCCTCTTCCTCTGCTAATCGACCTTCTGTCTCAAGGACTGCTGTTCCTCCCCACCTTGACTCAGCTGCGTTCACGGCGTGGCTGTTCAATCCGAGGTTTGAGACATCGTGGTTTTTTCGGAGTTTGTTATTCTAACATACTCAAGGCCCGGAAATTCCAGATAGCTTAGATCTGCCATCAAACGTGGAAGGCTTACGTCCACCGTTGGAAGAGTAACGATTCTCTTCGGATCTTCTCCAGTCTGGTCTGGATCAAGGTCTTAGTCTTCTTTCTTTTTAAAAGACTTTCCTACAGGAGTGCCACTCTGTGCTCCTTTGGAACCCTTGGATCCGTGGGATCTTAACCTCATCTTTAAGGTGCTTCAGGTTCTCCCCTTCGAGCCTATGATATCCCTTTTTTTGCCTTCTGTCCTGGTAGAATGAGTTTCTGGTGGCCATTACCTCCATCCGCAGGGGGTCCCTAATTGGCTGCCCCTTTTTTTCGGCAGCCTCCCTTTCTGGTCCTCCTCAAGGATAAGGTTTTCCTCTGTCTGCCACAGTCTTTTTTTCTTAGGGTGTTTTTCCTGCTTCCACTTCGAGGACTTGGTCTTGCCCTCTTTCTGCTCGGTCCCCAGGCGTCCATGTGAGTGCTTGCTCTTCCCTGCCCGGTTGTTGCCCAGGCAATTTGCGTGTATACTGTTCCTCATGGATCCTTTCTCTTGTTCGGACGCTTTGCTCATTCTCCCTGAGTGCCCTTGCCAGGGCCTGCCTGCTTCCAGAGCTCCCATCTTCCGATGGCTTTGGTCTGAGATTAGGGAGACCTATCGATTTAAGAATGCGGCTCTGGCTTCCCGTGTGACGGCTCTCTCCTCTAGAGCTGTTGGAGTTCCCGGGGCCTCCGGCATCAGGCTTATGCTTCCCAGGTCTGTAAGTATCCCACTGGGCCTCCATCCTTTTTCTCTAAGTTTCTCCAGATCCATTCTGTGGCCTCTGCTGATGCCAATTTGGGTTGTAAGTTTCTGGAAGCGGTTGAGTATTACGGGTTTGCATGGCCGTGTTATTCCCACCCTCTGGGACTGCTTTAGGACATCCCATGGTGCTGTGTCCCCCAGTGAAGTAGACGAGAAAGTGGGATTTTTGTGTACTCACCGTAAAATCCTTTTCTCGTTGTATTCACTGGGGGACACAGATCCCTCCCTTGTTTTTTTCAGTGTTCCTGCCCGAACTGTGTTGGTTCCTTTTTGGGTTCGGGCATTGTTGGTGGTTGTTGGTTCCATGTTCCTTTGTGTCTCTCTCCTACTGCTACAGTACAAACTGATTCATGCACAGTGGCTGTGGCAGGGTATAGCCTGGAGGCGGAGCCAACAGCTTTTGCTTTTTCCTAGTGTCTTGTCTCCTAGTGACCAGGTCTATACCCATGGTGCTGTGTCCCCCAGTGAATACAACGAGAAAAGGATTTTACGGTGAGTACACAAAAACCCCACTACGCCACCCCCCCCCCCCCCCCCGGGGGCGCCCGCGCCCCCCATAATATGCCGCGGCGGCCCCCAGGAGAAAAGAAAGAGGGGGGGGGCGCGGGCGGGGGGGGGGGGGGGTGAGGAAGGCCGCGGGCGGGCGGAAGGAGGATTTGTTGTCGCCCACACAAAAAAAAAAACAAATTAAAATAAATATATTTTTGTGTGGAGGCCCAGGGGAGGGGAGTGAACATAAAAATCAGTGTTACTCACCTCTCCTGTGCGACTATCTTCGACCTCTGTAGTGACATCTGTGACGTCATGTGGGTCACGCTGGTGTCCTGACGCATAATGATGCTGGCATAACCCTTGTCTATGATGTCAATGAAGAGGGCTGAAAACAACAGGGAGTTGCGCGGGAGCTTAGGAGAGGTAACACTGTTTTGGTCCTGAGGTAACACTGTTTAGTTCGTGCGTGGTGTACCCCAAAAATTTAGGGTTCTGCCAAGCTCGAAATTTTTGCAATATTTGCCACATACACCATAGGAGCCAGAATGGGACATTATACTGTGTGGAGGGGCCGCTATGTGACATTATACTGTGAGGAGGACACTTTCGGACATTATAATGTGTAAATGGGGAATTATACTGTGTGGAGGCCAGGAAAGGGCGCACTAGTCAAAAGTTTGCTATGGGGCTAAGTCTTTGCTAGTCATGTTCCAGGTCCCATAGCTCTCCCTATGTTACCATAAATCAATAAATCTCCGCCCTCAACCCAACATGTTTCGTCCCAAATACTAGGGTACTCCTCAGAGGATATAGGAGATAAAAGGAATTGAATAGGAGAGCTCCAGGGAGTTCCAGCTGTATTGCTCAAACCATGACTAGCAGGGGAGCTGTGCCTCATCACAGTCGTGACAGGCTAATGATGTGATGTGCCCTTTGGAGGAGGAGTCCTGGAAGTGATGATCCGGCCCCCACAGATATGGCCGTGATCTCATTATAATCCAGTCCGTCTGGGATGACATGAAGAGACAGAAGGATTGGAGCAAGCAACATCCACAGAAGATCTGTGCTTAGTTCTCCAAGATGGCGATGGGAACAACCTCCCTGCGGAGTCCCTTCAAGACCTGTCTGCAAGTGTAGCGAGAAGAATTGATGGAAGGCAAAGATCACACCAAATATTGAAGGAATTTACATTTATTTCGTTCATTCATTTGTTCACTTTACCCCTCCCCTTTACATAGACTTCTATGAATAAAGTAATTCAACCTGAAAAGTGGAGCCAAAAACATATTTTGTTAATAAGATATTGTGATGGTAAAGCAATCTGTTTAAGCAATTTCCTAATATGCAGCAGGTAACTGACAGGACAAAAGACCGCAAGTAAAACAAACCACCTATAATCCAACACCATCCTGGTTCACATACTCTCTAATGTCACCCCTAGGTTTTTAACAGAGCCTACTTCAAAGGAGCATGGACTTGGCTGCTTCAGGACCCACGCTGCAACCTCAAAACAAGGTGCCGAAAAATAGGTGCACTTTTAGACTAAGCATCAATCCAGAAAACCTATAGCGTGTAGAGAGAGTAAAACAAGCCAGGGTCAAAATTAGGATTGTATGGAATATTCAAAACGACAGAGGAATAGCAGAGTCTAGTCCAAGGTTGTGTCAAGGAGGTCACAGATAAACCAAATCAGCAAGAGATAGAATAACTAGTAGAGCAAGCCAAAATCAGCAACCAGGGAATCAGTAGTAAACAGGAATGTTCTGAGAACACAGACCCTGAAAACTAATGTAGTCACAGGCAGGTGATAAGTCTTAATGCTAGATTTAAATACCCCGCCTCAGTTCTGGATTGGACAATGAAGCAGAATTGCAATTGGCTCTGCATATCAAAACTCTGCGTGGCTGAGCAGACCGATCCAGAGTTTGACTGGTAGGCACTGCAACCTTAAAGAGGTTATCCACTTTTGTGATACGGATGGCCTATCCTGAGTATTGGGGGTTTGAAAGCTGTTTTGGGACAGCACGGCTCCCAGTAAAGTTTATATGCCTGGAGTCACGCTGCTCACTTGCTGTACAAAGTGAAGCGGTGGCTTTAGGTACTGCAGTATTGTCCCACAGACTTCAATGAAGCAGCGATGCAGTACCTAAAGCCACCATTACGCTTAGCATGGCGAGTGAGCAGTGCAGCTCCTGGCATGTAAACATTATCGGGAGTCACGCACAGCACAGCTGGTCTGTGGGTGTCTCAGATGTCGAACTCCCACAAATATAATATTGATGGCCTATCAGTGCTGCACTGAAGGGAACTATAGACAGACGTAGGAGAGGCAAGAGCACAGATTCCTGGGTTATATTACTAAGTTTCTTATATTCACCTGCACTAATTTATGTAAAGCTGTTTTATCACTGTAGGTACACAGTACATGAGACTGCCAGCTAAAGGCTGTCACACAATGGCATCTACTAGCTGCAGACCTGCTTATACGCCATGTCTGCAATAAGCCGCAGGTTTTAGTAATGTGCCCCAAAGTCTGTAACAATCCAACAACCAGACATTGGTCTAATCTTAACTTCCTGAAATGCAGCAACTTTCTCAGCAATACGAGATTCTTGTTGTCAAACTCGTTCTTGAGAACAAACATAACTCTTCCTTCTCATTTCTGGCTGATGACAGTGAGTCATCGTACTCTCTGCTCCAGTGGTTGCCCCGCGCCCGCCGCATTTCATCACTTCTACACTACTTTACAACATTTTGTCTCCATATACAAGAGCGATATCACTGGACTCCAAACTCTTGTGAAACTACAATATAGCTATTTGAACTGACCCCATTTAGCATTTTCTAAATCTCTGGTTTTATAGCACCTAGAAAAGTCCTTCTGGTGTAATTTAAAAGCTGAGTCTCAGCTGCAGCTTTAGCTGCAATGGAGAAATCTCTATAACAGAGAAATCTATATATAAAGACACAGTCAGGAGTAAGAATTTTATATACTCGGCTTTCAAATTACATCAGAAGGACTCTTTTAGGGGATATAAAACTGGAGATATAGCTATTTGAACTGACCCCCCCACTAGGCAATTGCTTTATCTGTATGTAGTGGGCAATACATGGTGAATACGGGTTGGATCTCCTTAACAATGCTTAGTTAGAGAATTGCTATGAAGAAGTTTAGAAGCGTTTTTTTGCTACAATAAATGCAATAGGTTAATAAAATGTATCACAAAAATGTTCTGTAAACCCCTCTCTCCACAATAGCAAAAAGAAACGTGCAATGACACTTACACTTTAAAGGGGTATTCTAGCTTAAAGCATTTATGGCCTATTACACTAGATATGTGATAAATGGACCCCTCCACCGAAACCCCCACTAAACACCAGAATTGGGAAACCTGGCCCCCCGTATACCCCAGCCACAAGACTGAAGCTAGAAGAAGTTTGAGTGGGGCAGCAGAATCTATGAAAACAGCCAAGTGAGAAATGTATTGCATTGGACCAGCAGAGACCAGTTAGTAGTAGATTCGCTGGCATGAATAATGTAACTACTAGACTGGGCAAGGAAGGATTTACAAGTCATTTCTTGGAAATGTTTATGCGTATTTCTTTGCTCCTGTACCATGCTGTGAAGGAAGGTCACAAGAAGAAGGGGAGGTAAGTGGCGACACACCTTCTTTTATTGGCACCGCACCTCCTGGTTTGGAATGTGTGATGGATGAATCCATATGTTCTCAAATAAAAACAAAAAGTTATATCAGGTACCCTGGAAATGTTGATGCTCAGTAAAATATACAAAGAAAGTCATTTTATATTAAATGTCATAAATTCACCGCAATTCTTAACACTCTGGCTCCAGCACATAGAAAAGCAGCAAGTAGATCTCCAGACTCCAAGAACCCTGCTCCGTCTTATGATACCAGATTAAAATGAATAGTCAAGTAGGGTAGGTAGCACTACAGTACATGTACTACAGGTAGAGAACAGGACAGTATACAGAGAACAGGATAGTACATATGGTACAAGTACAGAGTAGTACAGCACATGTAATAAAGGTAGAGAGCAGTACAGTACAGGTAAAGAGAAGTACTGCACATATCGTACAAGGAGAGAGCAGTACAGTACATGTAGTACAGGTAGAGAGCAGTACAGTACATGTAGTACAGGTAGAGATCAGTACAGTACATGTAGTACAGGTAGAGAGCAGTACAGTACATGTAGTACAGGTAGAGAGCAGTACAGTACATGTAGTACAGGTACAGAGCAGTATAGTACATGTAGTACAGGTAGAGAGCAGTACAGTACATGTAGTACAGGTAGAGAGCAGTACAGTACATGTAGTACAGGTAGAGAGCAGTACAGACATGTAGTACAGGAGGCAGTACAGTACATGTAGTACAGGTAGAGAGCAGTACAGTACATGTAGTACAGGTAGAGCGACAGACAGAGACAGGTAACAGTACAGTACATGTAGTACAGGTACAGAGCAGTACAGTACATGTAGTACAGGTAGAGAGCAGTACAGTACATGTAGTACAGGTAGAGAGCAGTACAGTACATGTAGTACAGGTAGAGAGCAGTACAGTACATGTAGTACAGGTAGAGAGCAGTACAGTACATGTAGTACAGGTAGAGACCAGTACAGTACATGTAGTACAGGTAGAGAGCAGTACAGTACATGTAGTACAGGTAGAGATCAGTACAGTACATGTAGTACAGGTAGAGATCAGTACAGTACATGTAGTACAGGTAGAGACCAGTACAGTACATGTAGTACAGGTAGAGAGCAGTACAGTACATGTAGTACAGGTAGAGACCAGTACAGTACATGTAGTACAGGTAGAGAGCAGTACAGTACATGTAGTACAGGTAGAGACCAGTACAGTACATGTAGTACAGGTAGAGAGCAGTACAGTACATGTAGTACAGGTAGAGATCAGTACAGTACATGTAGTACAGGTAGAGATCAGTACAGTACATGTAGTACAGGTAGAGATCAGCTTTACATGAGTACATGTAGAGAGCAGTACAATACATGTACAGGTAGAGAGGAGTACGAGTACATATAGTATAGGACAGTACAGTACAAGTAGTACAGGTAGAGAACAGTACATTTAGTAAAGGGAGGGAGTACATACATGTAGTATAGGATATAGAGGTAGAGAACAGTACAATACAGGTAGCAGTACAAGTAGATAGCAGAAAACAGTACACGTACTGTACTGCTCTCCACCTATACTACATGTGCTGTACTGCTCTCTAACCTGTATGACATGTACTGTACTGCTCTCTACTGTACCTGCACTACATGTATTTTACTGCTCTCTAATCTGTTCTGCAGGTACTGTACTGCTCTCTACTGTACCTGTACTAGATGTATTAAATTGCTCTCTAATCTGTCCTGCATGTACTCTATGGATCTTAACCTGTACTGTATACTACATGTACTTTACTGCTCTCTACCTGTGCTGTATGTAGTGTACTGCTCTATCTGTACTGTCTCTACTTGTACTACTGCTGTCTGTACGTTTACTACATGTACTGTATTGCTCTCTACAAGTACTACATGTACTGTACTGCTCTCTACAAGTACTACATGTACTGTACTGCTCTCTACCTGTACTACATATACTGTACTGCTCTGTACCTGTACGACATGAACTGTACTGCTCTCTACATGTACTACATGAACTGTGCTGCTCTGTACCTGTACGACATGAACTGCACTGCTCTGTACCTGTACATGAACTGCACTGCTCTCTACCTGTACTACATGTACTGTACTGATCTCTACCTATACTACGTATACTTACTGGTCTTTACCTTTTTTACATCTACTGTACTGCTCTCTAACCATACCACATGTATTGTATACTCTCTACCTGTATTACATGTACTGTACTATCGGTTATACAAACAGTATACAGTACTGCTGTCTTGGACAACTACTCTGAGTGCTTTTATTTTATTTTTTAGTATGTAAGATACTCCCATCCAGTTCCAACAGTTATATGTGTTCAATTTGTGCTATTTTTTCTTTATTCTTTGGAGAATGACTTACAATTTTCCTCCAAACATACAGTCATGGCCAAAAGTTTTGAGAATGACACAAATATTATATTTTCACATGATCTGCTGCCCTCTGGTTTTTATGTGTGTTTGTCAGATGTTTTTATCACATACAGAAATAGAATTGCATTCATATTATGAGTAACAGAAGCTTATATTGACAGTTAGAATGAGTTAATGCAGCAAGTCAATATTTGCAGTGTTGACCCTTCTTCTTCAGGACCTCTGCAATTCTCCCTGGCATGCTCTCAATCAACTTCTGGACCAAATCCTGACTGATAGCAGTCCATTCTTGCAGAATCAATGCTTTTTGTCTGAATTTGTTGGTTTTTGTTTGTCCACCCGTCTCTTGATGATTGACCACAAGTTCTCAATGGGATTAAGATCTGGGGAGTTTCCAGGCCATGGACCCAAAATCTCTATGTTTTGTTCCCTGAGCCATTTAGTTATCACCTTTGCTTTATGGCAAGGTGCTCCATCATGCTGGAAAAGGCATTGTTGAGCGCCAAACTGCTCTTGGACGGTTGGGAGAAGTTGCTCTTGGAGGACATTCTGGTACCATTCTTTATTCATGGCTGTGTTTTTAGGCAAGACTGTGAGAGAGCCGATTCCCTTGGCTGAGAAGCAACCCCACACATGAATGGTTTCAGGATGCTTTACAGTTGGCATGAGACAAGACTGGTGGTAGCGCTCACCTCTTCTTCTCCGAATAAGCTGTTTTCCAGATGTTCCAAACAATCGAAAAGGGGATTCATCAGAGAAAATGACTTTCCCCCAGTCCTCAGCAGTCCACTCCCTGTACCTTTTGCAGAATATCAGTCTGTCCCTGATGTTTTTTCTGGAGAGAAGTGGCTTCTTTGCTGCCCTCCTTGAGACCAGGCCTTGCTCCAAGAGTCTCCGCCTCACAGTGCGTGCAGATGCACTCACACCTGCCTGCTGCCATTCCTCAGCAAGCTCTGCACTGCTGGTAGCCCGATCCCGCAGCTGAAACACTTTTAAGAGACGGTCCTGCCGCTTGCTGGTCTTTCTTGGGCGCCCTGGAGCCTTTTTGGCACCAATGGAACCTCTCTCCTTGAAGTTCTTGATGATGCGATAGATTGTTGACTGAGGTGCAATCTTTCTAGCTGCAATACTCTTCCCAGTTAGGCCATTTTTGTGCAGTGCAATGATGACTGCACGTGTTTCTTTAGAGATAACCATGGTTAACAGAAGAGAAACAATGATGGCAAGCACCAGCCTCCTTTTAAAGTGTCCAGTGGTGTCATTCTTACTTAATCATGACAGATTGATCTCCAGCCCTGTCCTCATCAACACCCACACCTGTGTTAATGGAGCAATCACTGAAACGATGTTAGGTGGTCCTTTTAAGGCAGGGCTGCAATGATGTTGAAATGTGTTTTGGGGGATAAAGTTCATTTTCTAGGCAAATATTGACTTTGCAAGTAATTGCTGTTAAGCTGATCACTCTTTATAACATTCTGGAGTATATGCAAATTGCCATTAGAAAAACTGAAGCAGTAGACTTTGTAAAAATTAATATTTGTATCATTCTCAAAACTTTTGGCCATGACTGTAGTATTGATGATTCTGTGTACACAAAAACAGTAAAAACAAGTCAATCCTGTTCACAGCACACATATCTTTGATGCCCAGCTCCATGAAACAGATGATCCACCAAGATATATTTTTATAATATTCTCATTCCCTTAGGGTAGATTTCTTTGGAGGCTTTAGACTAAAATTAACCCTAACAACATTAAAATCCTGCTAGTGGCAACTATATTCCTCATCAGGCCAAGAAACTCACCTACAGACTGCATACCCAGGAAACTCCAGAGCCTTTGTAGACACCATATCTCAGAGTCCCTCCCCACGCCCGCAGCATTGTGTTTGGCTGTAGTAATCTTATGTAACCACGTGCCACAGCTGAAGTGGCTTCGAGTCCTGACATTGTGGACACCTGTTCATCCCCTGGACTGGGGAAGGCCACAAGAAGAGGCGAGGGACTGAAGTGCAGAGAGGTAAGTATATTGCAAAGTTTATTGAGCAATTTTAACCCCAAATTTATACCTTTTTTAAGCCGTGGAAAAAGCCTTTAAATGTCTTGTCTCCTCAGTGGAAAACCCGAGGTGCTATTATCCAGTGGCATGTTCCTAACGTTGGGTTCACATCTGCGTTTGTACACCGTTCGGGAAATCCGTCCCCATTCCATTTGAAAAATGCGGAGACTTGCAAGCAAAACTTTTTTCTCCGCATTTTTGGGATGGAAACCCGGCGGACCCCATTATAGTCTATGGGATAACGGCGGGTAAGTGCTTTTTAAGCGGATTGGGTTTCTGTTTTTCAGGTCCCCAAGCGGACCCGAAGAACAGAAACCCAAACACAGGTGTGAACCTAGCGTCATATGTAGTCTAAGGCTTCATGCACAAAACTGTGTTCTTTTTACCATCTGTAAAACCTTGGCTCCATATTCCACAAAAAATGTATTACATATGGGATTCACTAAAAGACTTAAATGATGCCACACACTTGCATATTTTGCAGATGGGTTAGTATACGTTTATAGTGAAGCAGCGCTATGTACTTTTGGACCGCAGATGTAGATTGTTGGTTTTTGGATGCCATGTCACATTTGCAGAGACCCTAAAATTTCCCCTAAAAATGGGGGTCACTTCTTGGGGAGTTTCAGTTTACTGGCACCTCCAGGGCTCTGAAAAAACAACATGGCGTCCAGAAAGTCCCTCTAAATCTGTACTCCAAAAGCTAAAAAAACACAGTGCTCCTTCCCTTCTGAGCCCTGCTGTGTGCCCAAGCAGCAGTTTACACCCACATATATAATTTTTTTCCCCCGGGATAGCCCACATAATAGTTTTAGGAGTGCATGTCTCTGATGCCACAAAGTGGCCACAACATATTAGGCATTGACATTGGATATTTCTTCAAAAACTTCAATTTTCACTTTGTACATTCATTTTTGGGAAGCATTTTTAGGCTCAAAATGATAATACCCCTTGATACATTCCTTGAGGGGTGTAGTTTCTAAAATGGGGTCCCTTTGAGGGGTTTCCATTGTATTGGTACTTTAGGGGCTCTGCAAATGCGAAATGGCACCTGAAAACTATTCCAGCCACATCTGCCCTCCTAAAGCTAAATAGCGCTCTTTCCATTCTGAGCTCCACCATGTACCCATGCAGCAGATTACAACCACATATGGGGCATTTCTGTGTTCAGGAGAAATTGTGTAACGAACTTTTGGGAGCTTTTTCTCCTTTGTCCTCTTGTGAAAATGAAAAAATTGGGGCTAAATTGATGTTTTATTGGAAAAAAAGTAATTTTTCATTTTCATGTCCCAATGTTAATAAAATCTGTGAAACAGCTGTAGGGTCAAAATGCTCACTATACCACTTGACATGTTCTGTGAGGGGTGTGGTTTCCAAAATGGGGTCACTTTTAGGGGGTTTCCATTGTACTGGTACTTTGGGGGCTCTGCAAATGCAACATGGCACCCGAAAACTATTCCAGCAAAATCTGCCCTACAAAAGCCACATAGCGCTCTTTCCATTCCGAGCCCCGCCATGTACCCATTCAGCAGTTTACGGCCACATATGGGGTATTGCTGTGTTCAGGAGAAATTGTTTAACAAACTACGGGGTCCTTTTTCTCCTTTAACCCCTTGTGAAAATGAAAACTTTGGGGATAAAGTGACGTTTTAGTAATTTTTCATTTATACACACGTGGACAAAATTGTTGCTACCCCTCATTTAATGAAAGAAAAACCCACAATGGTCACAGAAATAACTTGAATCTGACAAAGTAATAATATATAAAAATTCTATGAAAATGAACAAATGAAAGTCAGACATTGCTTTCCAACCAGGCTTCAACAGAATTTTTTAAAAAAGAAAACTCATGAAACAGGCCTGGACAGAAATGATGGTTCCCTTAACTTAATATTTTGTTGCACAACCTTTTGAGGCAATCCCTGCAATCAAACGATTCCTGTAACTGTCAATGAGACTTCTGCACCTCTCAGCAGGTATTTTGGCCACTCTTCATGAGCAAACTGCTCCAGTTGTCTCGGGTTTGAAGGGGGCCTTTTCCAGACGGCATATTTCAGCATCTTCCAAAGATGCTCAATAGGATTTAGGTCAGAGCTCATAGAAGGCCACTTCAGAATAGTCCAATGTTTTCCTCTTAGCCATTCTTGAGTGTTTTTAGCTGTGTGTTTTGGGTCATTATCCTGTTGCAAGACCCATGACCTGCGACTGAGACCAAGCTTTCTGACACTGGGCAGCACATTTCTCTCTAGAATCCCTTGATAGTCTTGAGATTTCATTGTACCCTGCACAGATTCAAGACACCCTGTGCCAGATGCAGCAAAGCAGCCCCAGAACATAACAGAGCCTCCTCCATGTGTCACAGTAGGGACAGTGTTCTTTTCAAGATATGCTTCAATTTTCCATCTGTGAACATAGAGCTGATGTGCCTTGCCAAAAATTTTGATTTTTGTCTCATCTGTCCATAGGACATTCTCCCAGAAGCTTTGTGGCTTGTCAACATGTAGTTTGGCAAATTACTTTTGTCAGATTCAAGTTATTTCTGTGACCATTGTGGGTTTTTCTTTCATTAAACGAGGGGTACCAACAATTTTGTCCACGTGTGTACATCCCAACGTTAGTAAAATCTGTGAAACAGCTGTGGGGTGACACATGTCAGTTTTGAAAAACGAGGCCTGGTCCTTAATGCACTTTTGGGCTTTGTCCTTAAGGGGTTAATATCTTAGGGCAGGAAGAAACTGCTGTGATTCTGCCCATTGAAATATTGGAGAGGTAGCGCACATTTCCAACTAGACACTCCAAACTAGTTTGCAAAACAGTTTTCATGATCAGTGGGGTCTCACTGATCAGCAAGTTAACCATTAATCTGTAGGGTTAACTTGTTGGAACCCCCTTTTAATGGAGTAGCAGGGCGCATGCTCGACCACCACTTCAATGGGGCTTGTGAACCCCCATTCTGGTTATTGGTAGGGATCCCAGTGATTGTTCAGCTATCACCTAACCTGTGGATAGGTGACAATTGTGGATTGTTGGACAACAAATGTCATCCTTGTTCCTTATGTCAGGATTGGATATGCTTTCTCATATTGCACTTTCTCCTCCTCTTTAATGTTTCCCTCTTTCACACATTCATGGAAGATCTGGTCTTAATTTGAGCTTTACTAACATAATTAATATAGACACCAAAACAGTCAAAACTGTAAAAAAGATGCACAGTAATGACCAAAATGTGACTGCTGAGTAGAGAATGTAAAGTTTTCATTCAGTCTTTAGTAATGTATACAGTAGATGGTAGATCTATGTTTTAGGAAACCTTCTGTAAAGGAGATCATGTCAGGTCACGTTTGACATTCCCTTAGGTTCATGGCATATCTGTCTTTTAGTTACGACTTCTAGGATGCTGTCCGCATTATCTGCCGTAGGTCTATAATTACTCAGTGTAATTAATAATTAGTGTAATTACTTATATGTCACAGGATTATGAGTCAGCAACAGAGAAAGTTCTATATGACTAATGCAAACAAGAGCGGTCTGAAGCACTCCATACTGGATAACATGGGAAAAAAAAAAACACCTGCCCATAGTTTCCAGGATTAGTCCCAGGTTCTAAAGAAGTCTCCCTGCACAACTACACGAGTTACATCCTGTATTAGGCTAAGGCCCTACGTGGCGTCCCGCAGCAAAAAAGACAGAAAGGTTTCCTCTGCAGACTTTCTGTTTCAATTATACCTATGGGGAAACCACTGGCGTGCCAATTTTGGAAATCACCGCGTGTCCGCAGTGTGGTTTATACTGCAAAGTGGGCATGGGATTCGCTAGAATCCCATCCACTTTGCTCTGACTATAAATTGCCGCGATTTTTTCCGTGGCATTTACACGAGGGGCCCCGGCCTTATACTCCAGAGCTGCACTCACTATTCTGCTGGTTTATTCACTGTGTACATATATTACATTACTTATCCTGTACTGATCCTGAGTTAAATCCTGTATTATACTCCAGAGCTGCGCTCACTATTCTGCTGGTGCAGTCACTGTGTACATACATTACATTACTTATCCTGTACTGATCCTGAGTTACATCCTGTATTATACTCCAGAGCTGCACTCACTATTCTGCTGGTACAGTCACTGTGTACATACATTACATTACTGATCCTGAGTTACATCCTGTATTATACTCCAGAGCTGCACTCACTATTCTGCTGGTGCAGTCACTGTGTACATATATTACATTACTTATCCTGTACTGATCCTGAGTTACATCCTGTATTATACTCCAGAGCTGCGCTCACTATTCTGCTGGTACGGTCACTGTGTACATACATTACATTACTTATCCTGTACTGATCCTGAGTTACATCCTGTATTATACTCCAGAGCTGCGCTCACTATTCTGCTGGTGCAGTCACTGTGTACATACATTACATTACTTATCCTGTACTGATCCTGAGTTACATCCTGTATTATACTCCAGAGCTGCGCTCACTATTCTGCTGGTGCAGTCACTGTGTACATACATTACATTACTGATCCTGTACTGATTCTGAGTTACATCCTGTATTATACTCCAGAGCTGCGCTCACTATTCTGCTGGTGCAGTCACTGTGTACATACATTACATTACTGATCCTGTACTGATTCTGAGTTACATCCTGTATTATACTCCAGAGCTGCGCTCACTATTCTGCTGGTGCAGTCACTGTGTACATACATTACATTACTTATCCTGTACTGATCCTGAGTTACATCCTGTATTATACCCCTGAGCTGCACTCACTATTCTGCTGGTACAGTCACTGTGTACATACATTACATTACTTATCCTGTACTGATCCTGAGTTACATCCTGTATTATACTCCAGAGCTGCGCTCACTATTCTGCTGGTGCAGTCACTGTGTACATACATTACATTACTTATCCTGTACTGATCCTGAGTTACATCCTGTATTATACTCCAGAGCTGCACTCACTATTCTGCTGGTGCAGTCACTGTGTACATACATTACATTACTTATCCTGTACTGATCCTGAGTTACATCCTGTATTATACTCCAGAGCTGCGCTCACTATTCTGCTGGTGCAGTCACTGTGTACATACATTACATTACTTATCCTGTACTGATCCTGAGTTACATCCTGTATTATACTCCAGAGCTGCACTCACTATTCTGCTGGTGCAGTCACTGTGTACATACATTACTTATCCTGTACTGATCCTGAGTTACATCCTGTATTATACTCCAGAGCTACGCTCACTATTCTGCTGGTACAGTCACTGTGTACATACATTACATGACTTATCCTGTACTGATCCTGAGTTACATCCTGTATTATACTCCAGAGCTGCACTCACTATTCTGCTGGTACAGTCACTGTGTACATACATTACATTACTTATCCTGTACTGATCCTGAGTTACATCCTGTATTATACTCCAGAGCTGCACTCACTATTCTGCTGGTACAGTCACTGTGTACATACATTACATTACTTATCCTGTACTGATCCTGAGTTACATCCTGTATTATACTCGTTTTTGTTATAACGAAAATTAAATTATAGCAGAATGAAGTTACAAAACCATGTATCATCTTCATAAGAGCAGTGCCTTCCGTCATGTGTTTTACATCTGTGACAGAAGTGAATGTTGTGCATGCAGGACATTTTCTTCCATTACAGAGTAAACAAACATGAGACAAAAATGTCCTATTGTTTACATTGTAGTCAGTGGGAACGGACAAAGATGGAGATATATTTGTCCATTTTCACAGATCCCTCAATAGAAGTCTATGAGGGATCCGTGAAAAAACATTTTTTACAGTGTTTGTGTGAAGGTAGCTTTAGCCCAGGGATTTATTTTGGAGTATTGCTTTTTTTTTTGGTTTTGCCCTGGTACCAGCGCTCCTCCCATTCAGCCCAGATGGTTTTCATTAGCAGGAGACTACATAAGGGATCCACCGGCGTAAAACTCAATGCTTTGTCTGAGACCATATGGTAAGGTGAATGTTTTGAGCTCTGTTCACATAGTGTGGGTACTGCACCCTGTAGTGTAGGGCCCCATTATACAGAGGTTACCTTGACGTGACTTTTGGGTTTCTACACCTTGATCAAAATGTATACTAGGTACCTCAAGTACATGTTGCTGATCACTACAGAAAATGTATATTTGGATGTGTAGTCCATTTCATTCTCTGTACTATATACAGGGTGCAATCCATGACTTTCTCTATACTGTTGATTATACTGTATACAGATTGCAGTCCATGCCTTGCTCTATGCTGTTGGTTATACTGTATACAGGGTGCAGCCCATGCCTTGCTCTATAACGTTGGTTATACTGTATACAGGGTGCAGTCCATTCCTTGCTCTATACCACAGGTGTCAAACACAAGGCCCGCGGGCCGAATCCGGCCCGCTGCCTTCTGTTATCCGGCCTGGCACTTATCTGGCCCGCAGGGCCGCGGCATTTTTTATTGTCTATGTAATGTAAACCAGCCCAGGACAGGCCACTTAAAAACAAAAAAAAAAAACAAAGCTACGCGATACCTGTCCTGGGCTGGTTTACAAGACCTCTGCAGGTCAGCGCAGGCGGCGATACAATGACGTCATCGCGCCTCCTACGCTGACACGCAGACGTCGGGGACAAGAGGAGGAGGCGGCGGCTGCATCAAGGGATCGGAAGTAAGTGAGGATGGATAAGTTTTTTTTATATATATATATATAAATAGGCCGTTGCCTGCTGGAGCATCCCCAGCACGTAATGGCCTATTTACTTACCGATCCCCGCTGCTGGTCGTGGCCGCCCCCCGCTTCCCCTTCTGCTATGGGACGCGGAAGCGGCTGTGTGCAGGAGCGGGGATGGTAAGTGAGGCCGCGGCCGGTGAACCCCATCAAATACTACTATTATACTCCGGGGGCTTTTCAGACCCCGGAGAATAATAATCGGAGACCCCGGGGAGGTGATAAACATAAAAACCAGAGTTACTCACCTCTCCGGCGATCCGATGTCACTCCCAGCAGGCTTCGGCCTTCTTTGGTGACGTCACAGGCGTCACGTGAGCCAGGCCGACGCCTGTGACGTCACTGTGCGACATTGAAGAAGACCGAACGCAGGGAGCGCACCGGGGCCCAGGTAAGTAACACTGGTTTTATGTTTGTCACCACCTGGGTCTCCAATCATTATACTCTGGGGTCTGAAAAGACCCCAGAGTATAATAGTTCATGGGTGGGGGGTCACTATGGGGCATAATACCGGGTGCAGGGGCCACTATGGACCATAATACCGTTTTCAGGGGCCACTATGGAGCATAATACCGTGTGCAGGGGCCACTATGGAGCATAATACCGTGTGCAGGGGCCACTATGGAGCATAATACCGTGTGCAGGGGCCACTATAGAGCATAATACCGTGTGCAGGGGCAACTATAGAGCATAATACCGTGTGCAGGGGTAAACGGTATTTGTATAGTGCTTAATTTTTGATATATTCAGAAAAGGGTGAGGATAGTATGTAACATGCTTTTTAGGTTTTAACAATACATTATGTTCTTCCTGGTTGCCCTCAAAGGGCTGATTGTAACAGTAGTAATGTACAAATGTAACTACTCCTTAATAGCTCGCTTAACTGTTAAGGAGAAGTTACTTTTATACATGTGTAAAATAATCTTGGCCCTTCAAGGTACCCCGTGAGGCTGAAGTGGCCCCCGGGGGAAAAGGGGTTTGACACCCCCCCCCTTTATTGGGTTCTACTTGGTTATACTGTATACAGGGTGCAGCCCATGCCTTGCTCTGTATA
Source organism: Leptodactylus fallax (assembly GCA_947044405.1). Lineage (NCBI taxonomy): Eukaryota > Metazoa > Chordata > Amphibia > Anura > Leptodactylidae > Leptodactylus > Leptodactylus fallax. The sequence goes on from CAMRHE010000113.1 coordinate 764,731, forward strand.
CAGGGTGCAGCCCATGCCTTGCTCTGTATACAGGGTGCAGCCCATGCCTTGCTCTGTATACAGGGTGCAGCCCATGCCTTGCTCTGTATACAGGGTGCAGCCCATGCCTTGCTCTGTATACAGGGTGCAGCCCATGCCTTGCTCTGTTTACAGGGTGCAGCCCATGCCTTGCTCTGTATACAGGGTGCAGCCCATGCCTTGCTCTGTATACAGGGTGCAGCCCATGCCTTGCTCTGTATACAGGGTGCAGCCCATGCCTTGCTCTGTATACAGGGTGCAGCCCATGCCTTGCTCTGTATACAGGGTGCAGCCCATGCCTTGCTCTGTATACAGGGTGCAGCCCATGCCTTGCTCTGTATACAGGGTGCAGCCCATGCCTTGCTCTGTATACAGGGTGCAGCCCATGCCTTGCTCTGTATACAGGGTGCAGCCCATGCCTTGCTCTGTATACAGGGTGCAGCCCATGCCTTGCTCTGTATACAGGGTGCAGCCCATGCCTTGCTCTGTATACAGGGTGCAGCCCATGCCTTGCTCTGTATACAGGGTGCAGCCCATGCCTTGCTCTGTATACAGGGTGCAGCCCATGCCTTGCTCTGTATACAGGGTGCAGCCCATGCCTTGCTCTGTATACAGGGTGCAGCCCATGCCTTGCTCTGTATACAGGGTGCAGCCCATGCCTTGCTCTGTATACAGGGTGCAGCCCATGCCTTGCCTATGCTGTTGGTTATACTGTATACAGGGTGCAGCCCATGCCTTGCTCTATGCTGTTGGTTATACTGTATACAGGGTGCAGCCCATGCCTTGCTCTATGCTGTTGGTTATACTGTATACAGGGTGCAGCCCATGCCTTGCTCTATGCTGTTGGTTATACTGTATACAGGGTGCAGCCCATGCCTTGCTCTATGCTGTTGGTTATACTGTATACAGGGTGCAGCCCATGCCTTGCTCTGTATACAGGGTGCAGCCCATGCCTTGCTCTATACTGGCTGTATACAGGGTGCAGCCCATGCCTTGCTCTGTATACAGGGTGCAGCCCATGCCTTGCTCTGTATACAGGGTGCAGCCCATGCCTTGCTCTGTATACAGGGTGCAGCCCATGCCTTGCTCTGTATACAGGGTGCAGCCCATGCCTTGCTAAACTGTATACAGGGTGCAGCCCATGCCTTGCTCTGTATACAGGGTGCAGCCCATGCCTTGCTCTGTATACAGGGTGCAGCCCATGCCTTGCTCTGTATACAGGGTGCAGCCCATGCCTTGCTCTGTATACAGGGTGCAGCCCATGCCTTGCTCTGTATACAGGGGCGCCCGCTCTGCTCTGTATACAGGGTGCAGCCCATGCCTTGCTCTGTATACAGGGTGCAGCCCATGCCTTGCTCTGTATACAGGGTGCAGCCCATGCCTTGCTCTGTATACAGGGTGCTTGCGTGCCTACACTGTATACAGGGTGCAGCCCATGCCTTGCTCTGTATACAGGGTGCAGCCCATGCCTTGCTCTGTATACAGGGTGCAGCCCATGCCTTGCCTGATACAGGGTGCAGCCCATGCGTTGCCTGTATACAGGGTGCAGCCCATGCCTTGCTCTATGCTGTTGGTTATACTGTATACAGGGTGCAGCCCATGCCTTGCTCTATGCTGTTGGTTATACTGTATACAGGGTGCAGCCCATGCCTTGCTCTATGCTGTTGGTTATACTGATACAGGGTGCAGCCCATGCCTTGCTCTATGCTGTTGGTTATACTGATACAGGGTGCCGCCCATGCCTTGCTCTATGCTGTTGGTTATACTGTATACAGGGTGCAGCCCATGCCTTGCTCTGTATACAGGGTGCAGCCCATGCCTTGCTCTGTATACAGGGTGCAGCCCATGCCTTTCTCTATACTGTTGGTTATACTGTATACAGGGTGCAGCCCTTGCCCTGCATAGTAGGGGGGGGGGGCGCGGTGCAGCCCATGCCTTGCTCTGTATACAGGGTGCAGCCCATGCCTTGCTCTGTATACAGGGTGCAGCCCATGCCTTGCTCTGTATACAGGGTGCAGCCCATGCCTTGCTCTATGCTGTTGGTTATACTGTATACAGGGTGCAGCCCATGCCTTGCTCTGTATACAGGGTGCAGCCCATGCCTTTCTCTATGCTGTTGTTTATACTGTACAGTATACTGGGTGCAGCCGCTTCAGCTCACTGTCAGGACTGCCGCACTCCAGGCCGTTACCTAGGTGACCTTTCCATGTATAGACTATAGGTGTGCGCTGCAGGCCCCGCCCCGTCAGACAGTGTCACATGACCCAGCCTTATTTTTACACTAACAAAGTATAAATAAGGATCGCCATATAAGGAAACCGGAAGTTCCGCCATCTTTCTCCTCCTAGACGTTCCCTGGCCTCGTATCACCTACCCGCCGCCATCTTGCCACACCCTTTTTCTTGAGGTCACATCAGGTCATTTTCCATCCACACAGCCCGTCTTGCTGCCCCCCGCCCCCCGTAGACCACATTGACCTCTCTCGGCTGTTCATAGTCTCCGTCTAGCTCTCTCCTTCTATTTATCCCTCTTCTTTTCTGTATCTTCGGTTCAGTTTAGCCAAATGACCAGAGGCTACGCCCCCTGAAAGGAAGCGCCCAGCTCAGGGTGTTCCAAGATGGCGCCATTTCCGCTTCCTCAGTAGTCTGGGGCCGCGGGGGCCGCTGGGAGAGTTGGTGGCTGCGGGTCCGGTGCGGGGTGACCGCAGGAGACCCCGGAAACTGCGTCACTGGCGGCGGCGCCTCATTAATATGCAGACTCATTAACATAATGTCCTGCTCGCGGCTCCGCGGTGTGTAGACGGGACCGTGCGGCTGTGAGTGCGGCGAGAGACAGTGCTGTGCGGCCTGGACGGGATGGGGGACAGCAGGGGTGAGTGTGAGCCCGGGGCTGTGTGCACTGCCATGTACCGGGGAGCTGGTGATATATATACAAGGAGGCCTGTGCATCCTGGGAGTTGTAGTACTACACGTAGATAATAAATGCTGACACGGGTAGCCTATAGATGGCATAAGTTATGCTGAGAGTTCTAGTGCTACAGGGGTAATAAAGGGGTAGCAGTGGTTGCTGGGTGTTGTAGTACTATAGTAAAGACGGTACGGTGCCAGGAGTAGTAGGATTACAGATGTTGGATTTTTGGGAGTTGTAGTGTTAGAGATGAGAGGTAATAGTGTATGCTGGGAGTTGTAGTGTTAGAGATGAGAGGTAATAGTGTATGCTGGGAGTTGTAGTATTGAAAGGATGGGTGAACAGTACATGCTGAGTGTTGTAGTACGATACATGGCTAGTAAAGGGCTTTGGGTGCTGAGTTAAAGTATTGCAGGTAATATTTGCTGGTAGTTGTAGTGCTACAAAGTTAGATTGGTAAGGGTGCATGATGGGGGTGATAGGTTTTACAGGTAAGTGAGAGCGATGACAATTGTAGGTCCATAGTGTTCAGTAACTGCTTGCTGGTGCTTGTAGTTATTCAGAGACTGGCTAATGGCACAGGTTGGAAGCTGTGGTTGTACAGAGATAAGAGGGGTGGTTTGTTCTATAGTTAATGGGCATGAGATGTTGTGAATTGTAGTTTTATAGAGATAAAAGGGCCACAGGTTGTTCTGAGTTGTACTACTATAGCTGGATCACAGAGGGGGTGCTGGGAGTTGTAGTCTTTCTGCCAAATTGTAGGCAGTGGTAAGAGTTGGTTCTATACAGAGCATATCCCACCATCTGTGTGACACTGTGTGTGCTGAATGGGGAGTATATTTGTGTGTGTGTATATGAGTACAGTTCTCCGTCCCTCAAATACAGGTCACTGGACACTAGTGGTGTATTGGACTGATTGGTGGACCCCCAAATCCTGACTACTGGGGATGCTTGTAATTTTGGATCCTATAGAGGTGTCCTGAATGTTGCCAGAAGGGAAGGTATGGGGAGGTCTGGAAAGCTAAAGCACTGCCCAAGTAAAGGGAAGCTGATGAGAGAGACCCCCCCCCCCCCGCCGCTTATGTGCTCAGCCCTGCACCGCCACTCACTGGTCTCCATGGTCTGATTACTGGTCTTGTAGTGATGGCACGCTTTCCATGGAAGCATCACCATGGAGGACAGTGATTGGCTGCAGGATGAGTGAACAAGCATGGAACACTGAGTGATGGAGCCTCTGGGGTTAAAACGGGCACAACGAGGTTTTATCGAACATTACTATAGACAACTTTTTTTTTTTTTTTTTTAATTCAGGGCTATGAATTATAACTGCTCAGATCTGCATCTCTCCTGAAGATTCAGGTTTCTTCCTCTGCATTGATTAACTCTCTTCTTTCCAAAGTTTGTCAAAGTCCAGACACATCCTCGCTGAGCCCACCATTGGGGCGCCCCTTGAGTGACACCCCTCCCCCCAGTGCTCCTCTGCACCCTTCTATGATCGGATCTGCGATGACCTCCTCGGTAAACTCTCCTCTGGGAAGTCTTGGATCCCCTTTCCCTGTCATTAACTGTGCTGTGGGCTCTCCTGGAATTCCCAGCACCCCATCTATAGGGTATGGACCCGTTAGCAGCCCCCAGGTAAGTGATATGGATGTCATGGGGCACTTCGCATACACCTCATGTGTATGTGGGAGGTGCAAATAGTGTTATACTGCTTTATTTGCTGTTGCAAGGCACATATGTCACTTGACTGGTCGCCTTGTTGCAGTACTGTTTTGTATAGAGTCTGCTATATACGTCTTCTCTGCTGCTGTCACACGCCCACAGGATGTTTGCCCATTGTAGTCAATTTTTCTTCATTTCTATTGTAGTGCACACGAACACATCTGCAAATCCTGTCACCATCTCAGTGCAGTTCTTGTCCTGATTTCTTTCCCCTTCTCCTAATGGACATCTAATCACTGGGGTATTCTTCTGTGTTTCCGGGAGGATGGGATCAAGTGTGAAAAGTAACACGAGTGCCATGTTGTCTCATAGGCTCTGGCAGGAGATGCCATTGTGTGTGTGACACAACCTGATGTTGCTGCTTCTGGGAGAGCAGCCATGTTTTACTCAGTGTTGTGTAGGCTGAGCTCTCCTCTGGGACATGCTCTATACTTTGGTGCTGTCTTTGGTCACATGAGGTCGGGAGATTCTGTCCATCACACATAATTAATTCCTGGAAGGTTCGGCTGATAACCGGTGACTCCAGACTCGTGATCTTGTTTCTGATGTCACTAGCTCATATATAATTACAGGGATCTACCATGGTAAACATTAGTTTGTGCTGCCAGGGTGCCTGTGCGTAAGGGGCACTTTATTAGGAATATCTGTCATGTGCCCAACACATATGGGCAGTGTACACGATGGTTATTTCCCAGTAGTCAGTGTGTCGTCTGTCCACAAGATTGCTGATGTGTTATCACTGGGGTCTGACTGCTGGTGGTGCCCACTGATCACTACAATGGGGGTTCTAAGACACCCCCTCATTACCCTTTCCTGCACCGTGGATATGGATATGTATGTGTTCAGAATTTCAGGTCCTATCGTGTTTTCCAGGTATTCAGTGATTAGTACCTTCTAAAAGTGATTCAGGGATGGATGACCGGGTCATTGGTAACCAGGTCTCATTAAAGGTGTTGTCCAGTCCAGAATTTTTTTTTTTTTATATACAGATGACAATCCACAATGTAGCGCAGTATGTAATCTGTTTAGATCCAAGACCCCGCACAAGTCAACCTATTGATAGTCTGTGGACACTGGAAGTTACCGCTGTGCACCTGGAATGTGTGCTAGCTCTCCAATTCAGGTTATCGGTGTTGTGCTGCAGCTGCCCATAACCACCATTATACAGTGGCCAGGGCTGCTGTGCCACTCCTATTACTTGACTAGGGGAGCTGATCTGTGCTCCCCATCCAGTGCCTGCCTCATCTGTGCAAGGTCCAGGTATCAGACCCCAATAGGTCATCAATATGAAATAGTTTTGGGGCTGGACAACCCCTTTAGCACATATGTGTGGGAAGTTGTGAATTCTAGCCTGTCCTAATTTCAGAGAAGTTAGTGAAGCACAAACTGCTGAAAGGTGTTGGTACACGCAGCTTGCTGTATAGTGGGCTCTGTAGCCTAGTCTGTTTGCCCATGTTGATACTTCTCTGCTGCCAATTGTCTATAATGGGTACATGAGCATCGGATCTGGACCATGGCGCAATGGAAGACGCCTGATCTGTTTGATCATGTGGATGACTGTGTCCGTCACTTATGGGGTGGATCAGTGGCACCAGGATGCAATGTCTGACTCCTTTTCATGACAAGGAGTTAACTTGGCTCCAAGTTCTTCACATCTGTGGCATGTGCAGGGAGAACATTTCCATTTCCAAAACTGCAGGTGGGTGCTGCAGAATCTGGCACGATTTAAGTGCTACAAAAAGATTTGTCATTGAAATATATGGTCCACATGCCAAATGTGACATGCTGTGGGAGTTGCAGTTTGCACAGCTGGTTAGTTTCCACCTAGAAAAGTACATAGTTAAGAGTCGGTCATTAGCCTGTCAAGGTAATATTCATCAGATTTATTAAATTCAGTCTCACTCCAGCAGGGGGTGATATAGGAAATGTGTCAATCACTTAAGCAACATCTATAAATTTGGTGAGAATTACCACAGTGCAAACGCTAACAAAAAAGTGCCCAGTGAGCAGTGCAAAGTCCAGTAAGCGCTCAGGCTCTTGATAGTACCATGATGGATGCCCTTGGTGTGTAATACTCATAGGAGTTTTGTTGTCGTGTTTTTGTGGATATTCTGCTAGACTCTAATGATGCTGCATAAACTTCTTGTTTTATACTCTGATCTGGACTAATCAGTTTTTTAGTGTACTAATTTTGCTCCGTGCCTTACATATGGTTTTGTTTGACAGGCTCCTGTGTCCATTCTTGCTTTTCTGCACTGAAATCTATTCTGGAGCAGCACATGTAGTACTTTGCCTCCTGCATTTGTGCCATATGCCACAGTCCTCTATACATGTGAACCTTTGATCCCATACATTTACACTTGGTAGTGTTACGCCTGGCTGTCAATAGTCTACTGATGGAGCCTATTGGGCTTATTCACATGGCAGACATGGGGGGGCTGTTTAAGCCTCCAGCTACCATAGCAGCTTGCAGTGATGGTGTGAACAATCTGCTGCTAAGGTCCTGGTGCCAGATACCTCAGGATACCTTGAATGCTATTAAGCAGTCCATGCTACAACAGGTCCATGGCTTTATTATGGCATTAGGGGGTTGCATACAATATTAGCTTCTAATGTTGTGGTTGGTGTATTTCCTTCTCATCTATTTTAGGGTGAACATGCACATTAAGTCTTCATTTCTTACTTTCAGATTTGTATGTAAAACCTAACTTTCTCTCCTCTTCTCTTTCCTATAGATAAACTCTACCGTGAATCTTTCTGGCCTGCATCCTGTCAGCTCTTCTGAGGATGTGAAGCCTCCCCTGGGGGTCAGAGTCATGACTGGCCATCCCAATGGAGGAGCCTCATCTGGGAAGAGGCTGTGCGCGATCTGTGGAGACCGCTCCTCTGGTAAGAACTGCTCCAGTGACTGATGGTGCTCCCATATGTCCTTCCATCTTGGCTTTAGGTTATGATCATGAGATGTTTGTGGGTACTCAGATCTAGATCTGTTGAGGCCTATAAACCCCTTGTAGATACTTTCTGAATCTAATTGTGCGCAATACTGTTATTTGTTGCCCCTGACCATAGACTATCAGCAGTCTACTACGGTCAGGGGTTCTCTCCACAATAGTCCTAGGGGCAGGTGGCTTCCCCGTTCTTGCAGATGTTGTTGCAATTCTCCTGTAGTTTCCAGCAAACTCTGCCATTAATAATCTCCTCCAAAGATGCTGGGCGTAGCTCATTATCTGCAGGGCTGTGGCCACCCTGAAAGGAGGAACGAGCAGAAACGTGAAGTGTCCTGATACAACCCACTCATGGCTGCATGTTCCCACCAGGATAGTCTCTTTGGCTATTAGTTTGTCCGTCAGCTGGTTGGCCCACAGGTTGCAAGACTCTTGTGTCCACAGGCATTTGCATTGACAATTAGATTCTGCAGTGGTTACTGGGATATACTCTGTTTGGCATTAATAAGCCACCTGTCTTGCAGGGAAACACTATGGGGTTTACAGCTGTGAGGGCTGCAAGGGCTTCTTCAAACGTACCATCCGCAAGGACCTGACCTACACCTGTAGGGACAACAAGGACTGTATAGTGGACAAGAGACAGAGGAATCGCTGTCAGTACTGCCGCTATCAGAAGTGTCTTGCCACCGGCATGAAGAGGGAAGGTAAGCGAGTGCTCGCTGCTGGGAATGGGGCACTCTTGTTAGATGCACATATTATGTTACATATCAGTTTAACTCTCTGCTTTATAAGATCATTATACTTTGAGGTGTCTGCTTTCTTTACGTTTTCTTATTTATTTAGCTTGGGATATAGAAGTGACATAAAGTAAATATGTATCTGTACGTTGAAATAACTGCTAAAAATTCTGCAACGTGGCATGAAGGGAGAGCAAAATGAGAAATTTTCTCTTTAGTAAAGATGTTTATTCTCATCTCAGACCTTTATTGCAAATTTGCAGGAGAGGATATCCTGTGGATGTACCATAAATGTCTGAAATCAGAATACCCCTTTAGGCCAAATGTTTCTCCTGCCCTGACGATGGTAAATGTCAGTGGTTATTGCTATTTAGTGCATTACTCCTTTTTTTTTTTTTTTTTACTTCAGCGGTTCAGGAGGAGCGTCAGCGCGGCCGGGAACGTGAAGGAGAGGCTGAGCTTAGCGGGGCAATAAATGAAGATATGCCAGTGGAGAAGATCTTGGAGGCTGAACTGGCGGTGGAACAGAAGAGTGATCAGAGCCTCGAAGGTGGTGGATCTGTAAGTACTGTGCCAATGGCTGGGGAAGAGGTGTGTGTGTGTGTGTGTGTATATGTGTGTTATATAAACTTAATAAATATATATACACACAGGTTTTGTGATGACTTTCAATTGAGACCTATACATTCTTGTTTCTTAGCCCAGTGATCCGGTGACTAACATCTGTCAAGCTGCTGATAAACAACTTTTTACTCTTGTTGAATGGGCCAAGAGGATTCCGCACTTCTCTGAGCTGCTATTGGACGATCAGGTTATACTGCTTAGAGCTGGTAAGAGTGATTTATTTCTTATGGCTTCTGTTTCAATTTATAGAACAGTTAGATTTTTGGAGGCGTGTTCACCAACACACTCTTTGCATCCTTCAATAGCTGCCACATCACTTATTCTGGCATGGTTGGCAATTTCTCTAGCCCCTCCAGTTCACAAGCAATTGTTTGTTTCAGCATCAGTAAGGCTTAAGTATAGGCCCTGTTTGCTCCAGTCTGACAGTCTTGGCAGTACCTATTCAGCATATTAGGTCCTGAAATTAATTGCACTGTTTGCTAAAGAACAGTAAGGGCTAGAGAAGGTGGTGCGGTGCCTATTGATGCATGCAGAGAGTTGAACTTGGAAGTGGTAAAATGTTCTTTAAAGGCTGTCCACTTTCACATCTCATATAGTATATAAATTTGCCTAATGCATCTAAAAAGAAACATGAAGAAACTTTGCTGTGGTGTGTTTTTTTTTTTTTTTTTTTTTTGTTCCTTCCGTAGTTTTGTTCCTACAGCTATGTAGATCTGTATACTTCCTGGGTAACAGTCTCAGTCATACTCCCTTCCATAATCTAGCCCCATCGCCCCAACTTCCCTATCTTCAATGGAAGTATGATTGCATGTCAGACTAGTTTGTAGTCTGTAACCATGGAGATGTGTAGGTCTGCATTAGAGCTGTAGATGCAAAACTCTGGAAAGATTTCAATTTAAACTTGCTGCAAAGGTTCTTCATATTTTTCGTTTTAAATCTGTTGGGAAAATTGCTTGGTCTTTGAGACAACAATATATGGTTAACCTTCTTGTCTCCAGGATGGAACGAGCTCCTTATCGCTTCATTCTCTCACCGATCCATTTCTGTGAAGGACGGCATCTTGCTGGCCACAGGACTTCATGTCCATCGTAACAGTGCGCACAGTGCTGGAGTGGGAGCCATATTTGACAGGTAACAGAGAACCTCTACAGCTCATTGACTTTTATTAATGATACCTATGCAGTTGGCTGATCCATGTCTATTTGCAGAGTTCTCACTGAACTTGTGTCTAAGATGAGAGACATGCGCATGGATAAGACTGAACTAGGCTGTCTGCGAGCAATTATATTGTTTAACCCAGGTAAGGTTTGCTGTAGGTATTCACAGCCCATGTAAGAATTGCTTTTTGGTAATTGGGGGAAGGGGTGGCCTGGTTCTAGAAAAGGAAGTGGCATAAAACTGATCACTGAACGCTTCATTTATAGAGGTTAAATATACCCTTTATAATACATTGCATTCTTTTCAGATGCCAAAGGACTGTCCAACCCAGGAGATGTGGAGGTTCTCAGAGAGAAGGTCTATGCATCTTTGGAGTCTTACTGCAAGCAGAAGTATCCAGACCAGCAGGGAAGGTGAGGCTAGGAATATTGGGGGAAGACGGCAGAATGACCATTTGACAGTGGGATAAGCCTGACTGCTGTTTAGTACTGCTCTCCTCTTGTACCCTGTAACCTGCAGGAACTATGGAAAATGTCCCCTGTATCAGGTGATATTTTACAAGTTCTTACTATGCAGTTTATCCAAGGCAGAATCTTGTTTCCTGTTATGCAGATGCTGTACTCAGGTTCAGTGATCCTTATGATAGAGCTAATGTAGTGATCTGCAGACTGTCAGCGTTCCAGTTGGTCTACAATGTCCAGCATGCTTACTTGCTTTGCTCTTCTTGGGGCTACCTATATAAGCAAATGGGGCATGTTGGCTGTTGTAGTTCCACATATCCCATTCACTTCTATGGGTAGCTCCAAGAGGAGGAAAGTAAGTAGGCATGCTTGGAGTTTTGGTTCCACAACAGCTGGAGTGGTGAAGGTTGCACACCCTTGAGCTTATGTATAAGGACACTATTGTGACAACCTGCTAGGGAGTTCAAGTGCACCTGCTAAACTTTCCAGCGTGGCCGTGACCTCTTATGGTGTAATATATTTGAACAGACCACCTCAATGTCTTTCCTGTGCTAATGACTCCATGTTTTAGTCATAGTACACAGCAGCTTGGGCCTATTCAAGTGAACGAGGCTGAGCAATGCCAAACAGAGACCTGCAATATGTGCAGTGCTGTCCTTGTACTAGAGGACCTTTCATGTCCTCATCAATGTGCGGTTTTATATACTGCTAGAAAGCAAACGGTGTGCAGAATATAGCCAAAATTAACAGCACCGATATCTCCCCACTGTCAGAAGGGTGGGTCTTACAACCTAGCGTCATCACTGGGCAGTAAGGAACGCCCTCCCTGACTCTCCTCTTACATAACCTGGTACTGTGAGGGGGCATTCCTCACAGATCATTGCATTGCTGGCCAGTAAAGAATAACCCCTCTGACAAAACAAGGCTGTTAGAGTACAGTCAGGGGGCAGCCCTCACAGCCCAGCGATGATGCTAAGCTGTAAGGCCCACCCTTCTGACAGTGGGGAGATATCAGTTCTGAAATTAACAGCACCAATATGTCAGCTTTCTAGCGGTATAGAATACCGCCCATTGATGGACATGAAAGGTCCTCTTTGTAAAGGGACCACTCACATGAACAATGTGGCCTCTAAAACCAGGACCCCCACAAATCATAGAAGTCATCAATAGTCCTGGCAAACTCCTATAGACTGAGGCCACACTTTGTGGGAAAGCAGCTTTCTTTATTATAGAATTTGCTGTTTTTGAAAGAAAGCCAAAATGCCTTCAAAAGGTTTTGAAAATATAAAGCGCTTACACGTCTCCCTTCTGCTAATCCACTCCTGGCTTTGGCACAAACTGCAGTGAAATCTGCAACAAATGCAGCTTTTCCACAATGTTTGACCCCAGCCTTAGTGTGCAGCATGTCACGTCTACACCAGCCTTAGGGTGTGTTCACATGGCAAATTTTCAAGCATATCTTGTATCCTAAAACTTACTGTATGCTGTAAAACGCTTGTAGGGAAATACATGTCCATGTGGGGAAGTGTTTTTTTTTTTTTTTTTTTTTTTTTGTGTTTTCCTCTTGAAGCCTTCACTACTGTGGGTCTGTGGACACAGACAGACCAGAATTGTCAATGTGAATTGGCCCCTAAAAGGTTTTCCAACTTGCCATCCAGGTTCTTCCTTTGTGTGGCTCTCCAGCTCTTCCCTCTAAGCATACATTCACTCTGAGATCCCTGCTAAATCTCCCTTGCTCTAGCAAGGTGGACTGCCACTCACATAAGGTGTCTCTTTACATAGTCTATGGAGAGCTGAGGGGAAGGAGTGAACAGTAGTATAGTGAGAGGAAAGATGCAGTTAGTCAGGCAGCTGAGCTATATAGGAAGCGTCTCTTACCCCTAATTCTTCAGGGTGTGTTCATGAGGTTACATTGCCCTCCTCCATTGCCAACCACTTCTCCCATGTGTTTTATTTTGTTTTTTCATAGGTCAGGTACTACTCTTGTATTTGTGAAGGTTTTTCACAATGTTATACTGTATGGATTCTCTCTCAACCATATGTCTTCTCTTACTCTAGGTTTGCAAAACTGCTCCTCCGCCTCCCAGCCCTGCGCTCCATCGGACTTAAGTGTCTCGAACACCTCTTCTTCTTCAAACTCATTGGAGACACTCCCATAGACACCTTCTTGATGGAGATGCTTGAGGCTCCCCACCAGCTGTCTTGAGACTTGACTGTAGCTACAACCTGCTGCTCCATACCAAGAGACAGCTAGTACACATACTCTAATAGATCGCTTCCAACTGGAGATGTTGTAGGCACCTCAAAAGCTATCACAGGAGACTGCCTGAACTGGTCAGACTGCTGCTCCCCTCTCCTCCTCCAGTGACAGTCCTCAGTCTTCTTTCATCGACAGCATCAAAAGGGTTGGATTAAATGCAACTAACTTGTAGGGCGCACTAATGAAACCCCCCAAAAATAACTCTTCCAGGTTCCCCTTAGAGATGCCTCACAAAGTGATCTGCAATGTGACTGCTGCTGAGGCTTCCACTAATCCTGAAGAAACCTGCTCCATCTATGAACTTCTGTACAGGATTTTTCTGTTCTCTTTGAGACACTCCTATGCAATATCCTTCATTATGCCCCTGATATAACTATGCGAAGAATGGATGTCTCTGAAGAGTAACGCCCCCTCCTCAAAGTTTTGATGACCTCACAACACTGAACAGTTAAAGCTCTTCTGAGAGGTGTGACTCTATGAAGGAGGCAAATTCGAAGTAGCAGACATCTTTGTTTCCAGCTCAATGAGAGGAACAGACTGCTAAATGAGGAATTGATGATGGGGGTGGGGGGTTTAGTTGGGTTCTTGATAACGGACGACTCAGATGGACCCTTGTACCCTCTCCATTTTGCTGACTCTTAGGTGCCCTATCTAATAACTGCACTTGTTAGGGTAGAGGGATGATTACTTGGGTGAAGGGGACATCTGTAATCTTGTTTCTTGGTATCGCTCATTAACTCTTCTGGGGTTGGGGTATTAATGCCTGCTCTGCATTATTTTGGGGTGCACCTGAAGGCCCTCTGCACCTTGATCTTTTCCAGAGGAGGGATCATGACTGTTTGGCTTCCCTGCTTGGTTAAACCAGTTCTCTACAATGAATGATTTGGAAGGATGATTATATTGCACATGATTTTAAGACTTTCTTTAAAGAAGGGGGTGAGAAAAAAAAGACCATCTCCAGGGGTTTTTATGTATCCATTTTTAGTTAAAATTATTACATGGTGGGATTTTGGCTTTATTTCTCTCCCTTCTTCCTGCTGGACTGGATGAGTCGGCACCACACAATGTGTAACTGGTGCCTGGTTTTAAGGTTTGGTGTGCGCTCCCTTCCCCTCTACTTTCAGAACTTTTTTGCTGCTAGACCTCTCCCTTCAATGTTTTTTTTTCCTTTCCTGTAATCCTCCTTTCCATTTTTCTTTATCAGTTTAAAGCTCCTGAAATTCACCTATTGTCTGTCGGTCTCACTTTAATATTTCTGGTAACAAAGTTGTCATTGTCTTAAACCAATCCTGCTGTTGCCTGCAGATACAGAGAAATGTTACACAGAAACCCACCCACACTTTGTTATATACACTTTCTAGGAGGCAGCTCCTCGTGGGAGGGACTGTAAGATAGCTGACTCCTCCCATCAGTAGCCCCGCTCCCTACTCTGCGCTCGTTTTATTATTCCTCTTGCTTGGAATGAATATTAAAGAGAATTTAGCTCTGATTTCTGGTTTTGCTTTCTTTTTGCTTTGAGACATAGAGCCTTATTACAAGTTGGATGTTGAAGCTCCAGAGAGCCAACAGTTACCGAAACAGGAAATCAGACTGTAGACATACCATCGTGTATGAAAAAGCAGACATTTCTGTAAGAATGAATGTTTAGCTTTCTAATGGAAGGATTTGAGCATTGTTAAATTTTCACTAGTGGAAATTTAGGAAATGGCAGTGGTTGACTGTTAAGCACATGCTTACCTGGCCAAATTGAGCTATATGTATGGGGAAGTAGAACTGCAGGCTGAGAATCGTTCAACTGCTATTGATAGTGTGTGGATGGTTTTAGGCTTCATGCACATGTCCTAGGGTTTTGTTCCCTTCTGATGAAAATAGAGCAGGCCCTATCCTGCTCAGTTTCATTGGAACTGATTGGATTCCTCCATAGAGGTAAGTGCAAAACTAAATGCCCTCAAATGTCACTCAAGTGTCATCCAACTGCTTTCTGCTGCAAAATTGGCCCCAGCTCTGATGCACACTTGGTTGTGTGCATGGGGTCTCTTCATGATTTTCATACTGCTCAACCTATCTATGGATGGTGTCAGATAATCTAATCAGCTGTATAGAGACTGCAGTGTTTGGCTGAGCGCTGAGGCCGTACATTAGGGTGGGTTCACACTTGCAGCGGAACCACATCCGCCGCGAATCTGACCTAAATGTTGGAAAACTGGATAGGGACAGGTTTGCTTACACCCTGCTTACACATTTTATTTATTTTTTTTGTCGGACCTAAAGTCCTGCATGTTTTGACTTTGTTTCCGACGAAAAAAACTGCTTCGCGGCGCAGAGAGTGTAAGCACACTGCTTTAAAAACCTATAAGTGAATGCGACGCTTTGCTTAAAAACCCAAACCTGTCCCTATCCAGTTTTCTGACCTTTAGGTCGGATTTGCGCAGGATGGCATGCCACTGCGAGTATGAACCCACCCTCACATGTGGACTGTGCTTGGTATTGTATTTCAGCTGCCTTTACTTACTGGATCAAGCTGTAGATTGGCTATGTGATAAATGAATGTGATAACACTGGCCTGTGTGCTAATACCCCTTTGGTAAGGGCCCAAAAACCAAGGCCACCCCAGATCAATCAAATATTGATTTATTTCAATGATTCTGCAGGACTGCCTGCTACAGTGCCTTGCGAAAGTATTCGACCCCCTTGAACTTTTCAACCTTTTGCCACATTTCAGGCTTCAAACATAAAGATATAAAAATTTTAATTTTTTTTTGTGAAGAATCAACAAGTGGGACACAATTGTGAAGTGGAACGAAATTTATTGGTTATTTTAAACTTTTGTAAAAAAGTAAAAAAACTGAAGTGGGGCGTGCAATATTATTCGGCCCCTTTACTTTCAGTGCAGCAAACTCACTCCAGAAGTTCAGTGAGGATCTCTGAATGATCCAATGTTGTCCTAAATGACTGATGATAAATATAATCCACCTGTGTGTAATCAAGTCTCCGTATAAATGCACCTGCTCTGTGATAGTCTCAGGGTTCTGTTTAAAGCGCAGAGAGCATCATGAAGACCAAGGAACACACCAGGCAGGTCCGTGATACTGTTGTGGAGAAGTTTAAAGCCGGATTTGGATACAAAAAGATTTCCCAAACTTTAAACATGCTAAGGAGCACTGTGCAAGCCATCATATTGAAATGGAGTATCAGACCACTGCAAATCTACCAAGACCCGGCCGTCCCTCTAAACTTTCATCTCAAACAAGGAGAAGACTGATCAGAAATGCAGCCAAGAGGCCCATGATCACTCTGGATGAACTGCAGAGATCTACAGCTGAGGTGGGAGAGTCTGTCCATAGGACAACAATCAGTCGTACACTGCACAAATCTGGCCTTTATGGAAGAGTGGCAAGAAGAAAGCCATTTCTCAAAGATATCCATAAAAAGTCTCATTTTGGCCTCAAGCCACCTGGGAGACACCAAACATGTGGAAGAAGGTGCTCTGGTCAGATGAAACCAAAATCCAACTTTTTGGCCACAATACAAAACGATATGTTTGGCGTAAAAGCAACACAGCTCATCCCCCTGAACACACCATCCCCACTGTCACACATGGTGGGGGCAGCATCATGGTTTGGGCCTGCTTTTCTTCAGCAGGGACAGGGAAGATGGTTAAAATTGATGGGAAGATGGATGGAGCCAAATACAGGACCATTCTGGAAGAAAACCTGTTGGAGCCTGCAAAAGACCTGAGACTGGGACGGAGATTTATCTTCCAACAAGACAATGATCCCAAACATAAAGCAAAATCTACAATGGAATGGTTCACAAATAAACGTATCCAGGTGTTAGAATGGCCAAGTCAAAGTCCAGACCTGAATCCAATCGAGAATCTGTGGAAAGAGCTGAAAACTGCTGTTCACAAACGCTCTCCATCCAACCTCACTGAGCTCCAGCTGTTTTCCAAGGAAGAATGGGCAAGAATTTCAGTCTCTCCATGTGCAAAACTGATAGAGACATACCCCAAGCGACCTGCAGCTGTAATCGCAGCAAAAGGTGGCGCTACAAAGTATTAACTTAAGGGGGCTGAATAATTTGGCACGCCCCACTTTTCAGTTTTTTAGTTTTTACAAAAGTTTAAAATATCCAATAAATTTCGTTCCACTTCACAATTGTGTCCCACTTGTTGTTGATTCTTCACCAAAAAATTAAAATTTTATATCTTTATGTTTGATACCTGAAATGTGGCAAAAGGTTGAAAAGTTCAAGGGGGCCGAATACTTTAGTAAGGCACTGTAGGTGAAGGAGTTGGACACTTCAGCAGCAAGAGGGTGGGAAACTTTTAACGAAGACCATTTATAAAGTTTTGTAATTTAGCATTTTGAAAACAAATGAAGTAAAAACACAATGAAAAGTTTCCTAAGATTTAAAGGGAATCTGTTAGGGCAATCTGGGACACTAAACCACCCACACGTCCATATGGACCTGGGGTTTAGTGTCCCAAATCACCCTGTTATAACGCAATCCATGAACGCATTAAAAATAAGAAAGCTTTATACTCACCTGGCCGCTGTACTCCCTGCGCCTGTGCAGTTCTTCAATGAAGTCAGATGAGTACTCCTTGGATTCAGTGCGCATGCCCCGCAATTATGTAGTGAAGCCGAGGTATCCATCTTTGGCTTCACTGAAGAACAGCGCAGGCGCCGGGAGGCGTGCCTCATGAATAAGCCGGACCGTGCTCACCAAACAGCGTCGATCGGACCCTTATCTAGGTAAGTATAAAGGATTTTTATTTTTAATGCGCCTGCGGATTGCTGTACAACAGGGCAATTTGGGGCACTAAAGACCTGTGGGTGGTTTAGTGTCCCAAATTGACCTGACAGATTCCCTTTAAAGTCTCAATCTCTTTGGTGCCGCCTTCTGCAGTCAAACGTTTAATCTGTCGGGTCACTGTACCACCTCTACAGCTGTCATAGATGTTGTAAGAACAATTTTATGTTCTGTGAAGTCTTGGGTATTACTACAAGTGAGTCCCCCCATCCTCTTGCAGACTTCTGCCATACATGTATGATAGATGTCAGTACTCCATTTAAACATGGCACCACTCACTTACATGGCAGAGATGTGGCTGGATTGCTAGTGCTCAGACACCTGTTTGCAAGCACTTTTTTTACTAATTTTTATTAAGCTTTGAAAATTTTTCATGAACAATACAGTGACATGTGAACCAGTGTAAAAGGAAAAACTGCTCTGCAAGCACTTTAACCCCTTGGCTGAAGCCACAGCTTCTGAAGAATAAGACTTCACTTAAGGAGCGGCTTCTATGCAGTGAGATTGTCAGAGCTGTTCAGTTGATATGGCAGGTGGGCGAACCCTGTGAAGGTTCCAGCAGTATTATAGACACTTGCATCAATAGTTATGGAGAGTCTACCATAGAAGGGAATGAACTGAGGCCGTTACCTCAGGGGCCTACTGTGAAGCAGATGGCATGCCCTGGAAATGGCTGAAGAGGTCTTGGTGGTCTCACATGCTGTGGGTTCTTAGCACAGCTGATCAATAGTGGGGGAGTTAGACATCAAATGATCTCTAGTGATGATTGTTCCTCAATAGAAATGATCCTGAGGATCTGTTTTAACTTTTTTATTTAAATATTCACCGGTACTATTAATTTCTGAAGAGTGGATTTATAATCCAAGATAGGCTTCAAAGTGGATTTATTAAATTGGCCTAAAAGGCAAAAACTAAAGCAACCAAGCACAGCTTTTCCTTTGTATTCTGCTCCTGGAAAAAAAGTTGCTCTGTGATAGATTAAATTTAGACTTTTCTGATAAATCTGCCCCAATGGTATATAGAGTTATAGTTCCACTACTGCTTTTGCTTTACATGTGCTCCTTGGCATGATCTACGGCCTCCTCAGTGATGTCATGCACACTTTTATAATGGCTGGATTTTTGCTTTTCATCCAAAGTTGAGTTTTAGTGGCTTAATGAAAAATGAATTAAAATAACTGTAATAAACGATTTCCATTTCAAATGACTGGTGAGTTTCTATATCATGTCACACTGAGCAAGGCCTCGCATACAAGTGATGTAGTGTTATCTCTGGTCAGTGGAGCTCACACTCTAATCTCCAGCTCTGTGTATGTTACTGCCATGTACAAACTGTGTTCATAGCTCCCAACCATCCCGCATTTACACTGCTGTCCCGCAGTCCTGCATAGCTTACAGTTTGTCCCGCTATACCCCTGTTAAACTTTATTAGGGTAGGGTAAAGACTAAATGGTAGATGCTAAATCCTAGTGGCTAAATGACCTTTGATGATGTCAAGAACATGTGATCAGACTCTTGTGTGGGCGGAGCTATTCTGGATACTGTGGGACAGACTGCGATGTTACTCAGAAAGCTGGGAACAGAGAGTGATCAAAGATAAGTAGGAGAGAAATGAGCATGTGTGAGCAAGAGGGGGGAACTGGGGGCAGATGTAGGGGCAATTAAACTGGGGGCAGATGAATGGGCAATTAAACTGAAGGCAGATTAAGGGAGCAATTAAGCTGGTGGCAGATAAAGGGGGGCATTAAATTGGTGGTAGATGGAGGGGGCAATTAAACTGGGGGCAGATGAAGGGGGCATTAAGCTGGTGACATGAAGGGGGACATTAAGATGGTGGCAGATAAAGGGGGGCATTAAACGGGGCAGATGAAGGGGCATTAAGGTAGGGGCAGATGAAGGGGGACATTAAATTGGTGGCATATGAAAGGGGACATTAAACTAGGGGCAGATGGAGGGGGGGACATTAAACTGGGGGGACTGATGGAGGGTGACATTAACCTGGGGGCAACTGGAGGAGGACATTAAACCGTGGGGGGTAGCTGGAGAGGGACATGTCTTCCTCTAGTTGCCCCCAGTTTAATGTCCCCCTCCAACTACCCCCCACTGTTTAATGTCCCCCACCAGCTGCCCCAGTTTAACGTCCCCCTCTAGTTTCCGCCAGTTTAAACTGGGGCACGAGAAGAGGGACTTAATACTGTGGGCAATTGGAGGGGACCATTATAATGTGGGGGCATATAATGTTAGGGTGACTGTAGGAGCATTATACTTTGTGGGGGCACATGGAAAAATAGATGAGAATGGGCGGAGTCAACACAGAAGTGGGTGGAGCTAAATTTGCTGCGGTGCGCCGCATATTTTGTCCCTCTTTCTGTCCTTTGAAAGTTGGGAGGTATGGTATTGTGCTTGTTATACACTCCAGTCCCTGACCCTCTGGACACATCATATAGAGTATGATGTATAGAAGCATGCTCTAAGCATGTATATTGTCTTGCTTGCTAGTGTATGGTCATATATTCAACAATCTGTAATATTAGGTGGTTTCCTTTTAAAGCCCTGTGCACATTTTCCATAAACTGGCAATACACCAATATGGCCACTGGAGGGCAGCATTATCACATCTAGGCAGCTACACGTACAATCAGGCTGTTGCGTGCATGCAGTGTGTGAATGGTGCCAACGTCGGTAAACTGTAAAGATGCCATGTTTATATAGATACTAGCAGAAGGACCCGGCTTCGCACGGGTACATTTCATTTTTTGTTTGTGTAGTGACCCCATAAGAATTGGCCAGTTTTGCACTTGACATCCAGTATGGCAGTGCAGTATAGGTATAGTCCATTTATGGCTGTGTTGCTATGGAAACCTGGTAAATGAAATGTGAACTTATATTGGCTGATGCACGTCATATGACTGAATATTTAAGGACCTGCAAACTGCTATTGACTCATACAGATCATAAATAGCTTGGTTGCTATGGAAACCTGGTGTAAAGCTGTGTGTATGTCAAGGCTGAAGAACCTGCAATTTTCCATTGGTCCATAAGCGTCATGTGATCATGTGTATCTCAGTTTGGATATCAGTGAAAGACCTGCGATCGGTTGTTATGGAAAACCTGGAGTAAATCTGTGTGTATGTGACCTTGTGTAACAGTGTCATCCACAGCGCCCTGCCCCTTTAAAGCTGACCCTCAGCAGTGAAGAAAAATGGTTGGGTTGTTATGGAAACATGGAGTGCAGCTGTGTGCATGTGGCTGACAATGCCTTGTCAGATTGGAGATGGGTCTGCTGAGAGTTGTCATTAGCTTGAGCAGCAGCCATGCATTTTGCTGCAGGGGGCATGAGTAGTTTAAAAACGTTTCAATTTATAAGAATGCTGAAATCCAGTATGGCAGTCCAGTCAGTGGTGTAAATACCGGGGGTAGCAGTGGTAGCGGCTGCCACAGGGCCCGGGATATTAGGGGTCCCGGCAGGCCCCTGATGTTTTTTTTTTTTTTAATAGGCCGTTACCTGCTGGTGTAACACCTATTTACTTACCGATCCCTGCTCCTGATCACGGCTGCCTGCGCTTCACCTTCTGCGGAGGCGGCTGTGAGCAGTAGCGGGGATCGGTAAGTAAAGCCTGCGGGCCGTGAACCCCACAAACACTGCTATCATTATACTCTGGGGTCTTTTCAGATGCCAGAGTATAATGATTGGAGGCCCCGAGGAGTTGAGGTAACATAAAAAACACTGTTACTTACCTCTCCTGCGCTCCAGCAGTCTTCGGGCCACCTTGGTGACATCCCAGACGTTGGTGGGCCAGTCCGACATCATTATGCGTCGCGATGCATGCCTGGCTCATGTGACATCTGGTCCAACATTGACGAGGTAGCGGGAAGTGTGCATAATACTATATGAAGGGGCCACTATGGGGCAGAATACTGTGTGCAGGGGCCACTATGGGGCAGAATACTGTGTGCAAGGGCCACTATGGGGCATAATAGTGTGTGTAGGAATGCAGTTTGTGCGGGGTGGGTCCCATGTCAAATGTTCATCTTGGGGCCCAGCCATTCCTAGTTACGCCACTGAGTCCAGTATAGGTACAGTCTATTTATGGCTGTGTTGTTATGGAAACCTGCTAAATTAAATGTGAACTTATATTGGCTGATACACGTGATATGACTGAATATTTAAGGACCTGCGAACTTCTATTGACTTATACAGGTCATAAATAGCTTGTTTGCTATGGAAACCTGTGTGCCTGAGAAGAGTAAGTGCTTGCGAGCTTCTATTGGATGATAAGGGACATGTGACCGTGTGTATGGCAATTGGAATGTATTAGCTAATGCTGGTAATTTTTTGGGAATACTGTATCTCAGGAACGGTACGTCCTAGAGAGCTGAGACCCAGTCTAAAATATTCCTGGACACCTGATGTACATGTGTGCCAAATTTGGTGAGAATCGGTTCAGTTGTTTGGTCGCACATAAAGAACAGACAGACAGAAACTCATTTTTATATACAGTATATAAGAGATATAATGTATGTAATATTTTATTCTAAAATGGGTAATTGTCAGATCTAGAATTTGCTGTGCATAGTAGTAGCACTATAAAGCTGTGGTTTAGATTGTATAAATCCTACCCATAAAATTACACTATATAATCTAGTAATACAATGATGCAATAACCTGTTTGTTATTTGTAAGATTTAATAACTTCTAGTGATGATATAAATGCCCATATTTGAGATTATTTGCTCAGGAGACATGTATAGTCCCTATTTGTACATGCAATGAAATGCCTTATGTTAGGTGAGATTTGACTATCCTTCAGGTCCAGTATGTCTAGACAGTGCAATGAAAGTATATTTTATTTCTTACCTCTGTTCGTTTATATAGTGCCAAAATATTAGGCAGTGCTGTACAGAGATTGTCATCACTCACATTGGCCCTGTCCTTGTCCCATTTGGGGCTCATAGTTTGAATTAACATCAATATCTTTGTGGTGGAGGAAACCAAAACTGGAGTGAACAAAGAACGTGCGTGTGTGTAATAAAGATATATATCTATATATTACACACGAAAATTCAGACCGCACATCCCAGTGTGAACGGGTGCCAACTACTGTGGAAATATACAAAAACAGAAGTTGCAGCAGCCTCTGTGTACAGCACCAGGACATCTAAAAATAGAAATCCAAAAGGCATTACTGCTATTGTTAAAATCAACGAATATGATCTATAAACTATACATGTAAATTAGAGGTTCTTCGTTATACACATTTGATCAAATCGTAAGAAGTCTTTTACCTGTCCCAATAAGGCGACCTCATTCAGATGAGCCCATATACTAAATAAACATCTCTCTTGGACCCAGAATAGGTCTACAATGTGAATACAGGGCAAGTAGGATCCAGAGATGATGAGGGGGTTGAAAAATATATATACTCTATTCCAATTAAGTAAACCTGTGCAATTAAAGGGAGTCCAACTATGGAGGGAGCTACAGTGGCTCTGTCCTTGTCCCCTTTGGGGCTCATAGTCAGAATTAACATCGGTGGTGGAGGAAACCAAACCTGGCAAGAACAAAGAACGTGTGTGTGTATATAATATATATATAGATATAGATATCTATATATATATTAATCCAGAATTGCCTGATGGCCCATCAAGCTTCAGCTGCATCCCAAAGGAATACAGTGGGGCAGATTTACTAAGCTAAATTCACCAGCATTCTGGGTTAACAAACGGAAAGTGCTTATAAAACAACAGTAATAAGTGGTGTAAACTGCCCCAGATTTATCATCCAGCATCAGTTTTTTTTTGTATTATGGTCTAGTCTAAGTTATACATAGGATTAGTAAATCTGCCCCATTAAAGGGGTTTTCTGTGGCTTTTTAATTGATGCTGTAACCTTAGGATCTGACACACAGACCCCCATGGATCAGCTGTTTGAAATGGTGCTTCCTGAGCGGTGCTTCTGGTTCTCAGGTCATGTGACGTTACATGGCCTGATTGTAGCTCAGTCCCATTCATGTTTATGGGCTAAGCTGGGATACCAAGCACATCCATTGAACAAATGTACGACACTGTGCTTGGTAAGTACAGAAGAGTCCCCAGTTCTCACCCAAACACTGCAGCCTCATCAAACAGCTGATCAGCAGGGGGTTGAGTGTCAGGCCCCTGACAATCTGTAATTGATGACCTATCCTAAATATAGGTCTTCAATTATTTAGATTGGAAAGTCCCCTAAAGTTGCTTAGTCTGCAGATGTCAATTAAGAGGTTTGAGAAGTGTAGGACATATATACGCAGATCATCATGGCCCCCCAACCTCAATAGTTCCAATTCTGGTTCTAAAATGTGCCATACTATATGATTTACCTGCACGTCCTACATTTTGGTTCACAATTTTGTTTTTTAGTCACACCCCTCCCACTTCTTTGTCCCGCCTTTTAAAATCCCCTTTACTGCCCCTTTTTCTGTAGCCATTCCCCACTTATCTCCCTTTTGCGCAGAACACCCCTTTATCTCACTATACACACTGCCTCTGTCTAATCCTCTCCACTTTGTGTCTTTTTCTAGTATTGCTCTTTTGCCCCCCTCTCGTTACACTAAATCCCCCCCTTCCCTTCTCTCCGCTGCCCTTTATCCCTCCATCGTTCTCGTTCCTGCTTTTCCTGTTTCCTCCTCCCTGGAGTCTTGTGTCCGCTCCGGAGGATGCCTTATTTCTCGCTCTCCCTCCCTGTTAAACGTTTTACTAATAAGGTTACTTAAGAAAAAAAGTTTCAATAACAAGTTAAATATGAAAGAAATGTGTTCATGCGGACTCGCTGTTATTTCAGCTCTGAAGTTTTACCTAAACAGCCAGAGCAGGGCACAGGGCGCGTTCTGAATTCCCTCTCTGTCCTCGTGCTTTTTATATCGCACCAGTCCCCGAAAAAAACCCTGGATTTTAATTTTTTTTTTCTGCTTCTGTCAATAGCTCCTTGTTCTTTGTGCTAGAGCGAAGGAAGGAAAAAGAGAGAGAGAGAGAACATGGCTCTCACCTCCTGCTCCCACTACCCCTTCAAGACCCTGCCGCTCTGCTCAGCAGAATATCCCAACTACTGTCCTGATGCCTGGGATCAACCTGAGCCCTCGCCATCTTCACTGCAACGTCACCCTGTTTTCTATGAACCGCCATGGTAAAATCGCACACTTAAAATCTTCTCTGGAAAGAGGGCATGAAAAAAAAAAATTATTAGTTAAAAAATTCCGATCGTTTCCATGTGAATGGGAGGAGATCTATACGATTAAACTCCGCTTAAGATGATGACGCGTCATGTTAAAAATCATAAACGATTTTCCCCCCTTCCTTCCCTGGCAACAATCTGATAATTCCACTGCAGAGGATTTAGCTTTTCTTGGTATTTTAAAACAGGGTTTTGGAAAATCAGCACCAATATATTTTTCTTTTTTTTTTCCAAGAATTGAGATATAAAAATGTTGCTGATTTTTGAAAATTTACATTTTGTTATAAATGGTTATTACAAATTAATTTCACATTAAATGTTTTTAATACATTTATTATTCATTCTTTTATTTTATATAAGTTTTATTTTTTATATTATGCAGATTTTTTTTTCCCGGGTTGTATAATTGCTTGTTTTTGTGCTTTGTGACACTGGAGATGCAGGGGCAGAGTAACTGGAAGCTTTGAGGACTTGTCATATCTGTCTTAAATATTGTAACTGGTCTCCTAAAGGAAGGAGGCAGGTTCAGGGAAAAGCGGGGAGATGGGGCAGGTCAATATTGAAAAGAGCCCTGTGTGTGTTCAACGTGATTAAGAATCCCAAATATTTTGTAGTCTCCTGGGTCGGTCTCTTTCCCCCTCACTCTCTTTTTGCTTCTGTAACCCCTTATGTCTTCTCCTCCCCTTCTCCTCTTCGTCATCGATTGCTGCTGCTGCTAAAAGTTTTCTTCTAAAATCCTACCTCTTTACCTTTTTCCTAATATTTATTTTTTTTACAAAATTCCCTCGAACTACAAATATAGCATCCCAAAATATACTAGGCCATTCACAGACAAGAAAAAAAACAATTCTATAAGTTGTCTTTAATGTGATTTCCAATTGTGAACTGTTATATTTAGAATACAGATCTCCACGTGTCACAGTCTCGTAAAGTCTCTTGCACTTTTTGTCGAAGAATGTCTGTGCATATAGCTCCAATTGTCTGGGGGGCCACAGAGTTTTGTCTGTGCGTTCCTCTCAGATATTTAACACTTGTTCTTTCATGAATTGACGGGAGAAACAAGAGTCTTTTAGAGACATATATTTCCGGAACAGTCACAAAAATAAACAGGCGGTGCGCTGACTGTAATGTTAGACTACAGCGAGCTCTTGTACTTTCTGTAATGAGGCTTCATTATTTATTCTTCTGATCATTTCCATTGGAATTAGGATTGTTAGTTCAGTAGAACAATGACTTCTGTATGGCCGACGACTTCAGAATTTCGCTTCCTGGATTATTGTGATAGTCATACATATGTTCTTATTTATATGGAAGAAAAAAAAATGGCCAATACTGTATATTGAGTTTTATGCTTAGTCTCGCCAATCCAACATCCAAAAATATGGAAATGCTAATAGTAAATCAGCATTAATGTGGAACTAGCTTTTGGTCCCCAAATTTTAAAAAAATTGCATTAGAAACAATCCTTGTAAAGGTTGCACATGGCCTATTGAGATACTGTAGGAAGGTTTATATGGTCATAATAAACCTATAGTTTAGAACCACTCATTGTGATCCCACAGCTCCCAAAAGGTCAATTTACTAGTGACCAAGGCCTCTATATCAAGTACAATACATTACATCATGTGAGGATAAAAAAGGGTGTACATTAATCAGAGGTGGCCCCCTCCTGGTGCTAGCACCACTCCCTATAACTCAAAATATACCACCCCCAAGAATTATGGGTGTATTTGATAAGGTCATGTTACCCTTTGTGGGCCAGATGACCAGGTCCCCCAGGTAACTGTCGTTGTCCTAATTGATATGAGATAAATGCTAGCAGCGAGGGATAGACACCAGACACAGAGTTGGTATAAACCCTCTTTCTTAGCCGAATAAAGAGGCGCACTGACATACTTTATTAAGTTCATATAGCAGCAAGTATAGGAAAGGGTTAACATAGCAAAGTCCTCATGTTCAATCTCAATTGGTGTAGTATATCTTGAATGCATAGATAACAGATATAAGCAGTTCCGTATATGGTCAGCCATCTCCTGTCTTGCGCTGTGATCCAGGGATCTGTCTTCTGGCAGCAAGCCAAGCACATGTCTTCTTGGACACAAAGGATTCTCACTTTGGTATGCAGACACTATCTGATAGCGTAACAGTACATTACACTCAGTTTCAAGCATAAACAACCACGTCTGATATTCAGCTTTAAGGATAACAATGTTTTTTTACACACAATACACCTTAAGCAGATATGAAAATATAAAACAGATATAAAAGTATAAAATTATAAAAAGTTCATTATGATCCTTCACATATTTACTGAGGCAAAGCTTTACTTGTGTGTTAGATGGAGAGTCCATTTATCTGAGCCTAAGCCAAATTCTACCTAGAGAGCACTGGCTATAGGGGGTCGCAGCTGCGACTGGACCCACAGGCCCCCTCACCACACTAGGGATGTAAAGATTTCTTTGATATCCTTTCTGATTTCCTTTGGTAGTCTGTGCATTGTACATTTATTTCCCTTTCCCTCTGGTGCACTGGAGTGAAGAGATTTATGATACACAGCCTTACACTGTCAGAAAGGAGAAAATTAGCTATTTAATGGTAAAAACATCAGTTGATCAACAGGGAAGGAAGGATTCTGTGAGGGATGCTGTGACATAAAAGGGGGCATGATTAATATGTGGGGGGCACTGACAGGGAATGGGAATGATGGGAAGCTTGTGTGCATAGCCATGTTGTGGGCAAGTGTTCATGGTGGCCTGGGCACAGATATAGAAGGAGAGGGAAATGTAAATGCTTCTAAAATGTACTAATGGCAAAGTAGCCAAGGGATGTGAGGCGAAGCTGTACGCAGGGGCACAAGCCAAGCTTTTGACCAGGGCCCGTGATCATAAGTTCTGGAGAAGTTGGATTGTGAAGGTTCTGCGGCCCATGAAGGAGGGCTTTCCAATAACGTCTCTCACTTTTCCTATCTATAACAAGGTTGTATTATAGATATAGATCACTATTCTGAATATCGCTGTATTTTTCTAAGTTCTGCATTTCTTCAAGAGTTAAAACATTTCTAAAAATCCAATTGTGATAGTCGTCTGCCGAGGAGGCCGTGATGGTAGAGGTATAACTATTGTTCTGTGTTAAGAATCAGTGCCAAAAATCGTAAACTTTTCCCAGTCTTCATTGATCTGATTCCTGTATTTTTGGCCACTGATAGAAAGTTTTTTTTTTTTTTTCCTTCTTTTAATCCTGAAATCTACTTACGCAGACTGAAGTATCAGTTCATACACAACCACTGTCACTCCCCCTCGTACGTCTTTGCATCGAGGTTAACAACAATATTTTATATTGATAATTTTTTTTTTCATTTCTTAGGAGTTGTCTTGTCCCCATTTCCCCTTTTGGATGGCATTTCGGTGACATCTGGTTTCACTGTACGTTTCACGCAGCCTTGGTACAGTAGACTTACTAACAGTGTTGGCTGCTCTACAATTAGTTGTTAACCCTTTCCCTCACCATATATACAATAGGAATGTCTGGTCATAGCACTTATCTCCATTTTACCACCAGCTAGGTTCTCATTCCTAGCAAAGAGGTTAGAAATTAGGGGGAAACCCCAATGTCCCCTAATATGTGGAACATCACAAGTATTATTTATTGCTTGATATGTCTTTATATGGAAAGTGTCATGACAGAGGATCCCTATGAGGATTGGTGCCCTGGATTTATTACCATGTAAGGCCTCAGGTAATTGCTAGATGCAAAAGTAATATAAATATATGTAAAAATAGTACTAAAAATTCTTGTGGTCCTTAAAGGACCTCGCCCAGGCAAGTCAGCACTGGGCATACTGAGGTATATAGTGCATGACCACCCACAATTTCCAACATTTCCAAAATATAAAGCTGGAGTCCAATAACATAGGTAATTGGGACATCTCAGCTTCCCCCTCTTGCACGTCACAGAGCATGCTCATTGCACTCTCTAATACAAGTCAATAATATGCTTTCTGTCTTTTAAAACAAATCTCTGTTTCAATGTAGAGTTTTAATTTGTTAAAAAAGAGAGAAGATCTCCTGAAATAGTCACAAGAGAAAAATGCTTCTTTCTCCACATTTATGACATTCACTCTGAAATCTCTCCTGTTTTGGTCTACAAAGACGGACTGTCTGCTTAGTGAAGTATCACTTTACAGCTACTGCTAGATGTCTGTGAAGGAGGTAAGTAAGAAGGAAGCAGAGAAGCTGCTGGAAGTTATAGTCAGTTCACTATAATATGCTTTATTCACATCAATACTGTTCAGGATGTTTCTGTAATGTCTTCTATGATGTTTATGAGTTAGTGAGAGAGTTAGAGCGCAGAGTCTCCATGTGTTGTCTATGCAGGACAGACGTAAAAGTTTATGGGCCCTAATGCAGAATCTCAGCTAAGCCCCCTGCACAACGTCTCATCACAGCCTCACAGAATCCCTCTTTAACTATATGCTGCTGGCTAACTGCATATTTTCCAGGGTTAATTTTCTCCTTTCTGACAGTGGAAGGCTGTATGTCATAAATCTCCTCACTCCAGTGCACCAGAGGGCTGGGGGAATAAATTTACGATGCACAGACTGCCGGCCATGAAAGGAAATCTGAAAGGAGATCAAAGATGCTTATCCAGGCCTAGTGTGGTGAGGATGACTTGTGCCTACCCTTCTCTTCTGGACCCAGTTGCAGCTGTGACCACTGTGATCCCTATAGCAATGCCAGTATGTTTATGGGAAACCTCATAGCAACTAGTCTTCACCCACCAGCACAGGGAGAACTGAGTATTAGAGAGGGAAGACTGCTAAAAATGCAGAATACAAGTTATGTAATGGCCAGAAATGGTGTGTCTCTTCATGTACACATTCCACATCGATCTTTCAAAATCATCCAAAAGGTTAGGTACACCATACCTCCCAACTTTCAAAGGATAGAAAGAGGGACAAAATATGTGGCGCGCTGTGGCAAATTTAGCCCCACCCACTTCCACGTTGACTCCTCCCATTCTCATCTATTTTTCCATGTGCCCCCACACAGTATAATGCTCCTACAGTCACCCTAACATTATTTGCCCCACATTATAATGTTCCCCTCCAATTGCCCCACAGTATTAAGTCCCTCTCCTCGTGCCCCAGTTTAAACTGGCGGAAACTAGAGGGGGACATTAAATTGGTGCAACTGTAGGGTGACATTAAATAATGGGGGTAGTTGGAGGGGGACATTAAACTGGGGGCAACTAGAGGAAGACATGTCCCCCTCCAGCTACCCCCCATGGTTTAATGCTCCCCTTCATCTGCCCCCAGTTTAATGTCCCCCTTCATCTGCCCCCAATTTAATATCTGCCTTCATTTTAACTGCCCCCTACATCTGCCCCCAATTCCCCCCTCTTGCTCACACATGCTCTCCTTATCTCCGATCACTCTCTGTTCCCAGCAGCTTCCTCTGTGTAACATCACAGTCTGCCCCGCAGTATCCAGAATAGCTCCATCCACACAAGAGTCTGATCTCATGGTCATGACGTCATCAAAGATCCTTTCGCCCACAAGGATGTAGCATCTACCGTTTAGCCTTTACCCAACTCTAATAAAGTTTGTTAACAGAAAAACACTTCAGGGGCATAGAGGGACAAACTGTAAGCTATGCAGGATCGCGGGACAGCAGTGTGAAATCGGGACTGTCCCGCCAGATCCGGGATGGTTGGGAGCTATGGGTACACCTTAAGCACAGGGTGCTCGTATGTGTTTATGGCCAAGCTACGGCAGTGCCGTGTGGTTTACTGCTAAAAGGAATTTATCGCTAAATTTTTATTTATGTATTAAAACCAGTGAAATCTATTGATTTTTATTTTCTGATTTTTTATTCTATTCTTTGTACATGATTATGGGGGCGGCCATCTTGTTTGAGCTTCTCCTTTGTTCTGTTAACAGCATTTAGTGATCTGCTTTACAGCAGTCTCATAGCCATAGGCAGTAATAGTCTGGAGCTGACTGATTGAGATCTATGGGAGAGTTTTCTATATATGTTCTTTGCAGGGAGGGGAAGGAGGTAACATGACATTGGGGCATCATCTATTGTCAATAGTGTTATCTACAGAGGTATTATCTTATATTATAATCCTTTCTGTGAATCCTGGCTGCAAAGAAAACCCCTACAGAATTGGCAAGTATCAGTCTCTTAATAGTGGATAGAGTGAAAACTGTAGGATATAGTACTATTATAGATCTAGCGAAAAGCAAAAAAATTCTGTAAAAATATGTTTCCCATAAAAATTTGGGATAAAAAATAGATAATTTTGGTGACACATTCCCAGTCCTGGATCATGTAATCTACATGAATACACGCTTCCTTTATCCATGTACACTCACTATGCTCCTATGTGTCATGTATCCTTGCTAAAGTGATGTTTCTCATAATGAGGGTTATATAGCACAACCTGGTATTTTATGGGGCTTGGTCAGCTGTGCACCGAACACCTGCCATATTACATATCTGCAGCTCTTTGGTATTTCTAACACATTCCTAAAAGAATTGACCTTGTACCTGAATGTGTTAACGTATCAGCCCCTATGTCATTATATTTAGCTATAAGAAGATATAATTGTAACAAACCCTCAGCTGTGAGAAGTATAAGCCTGTACAGGTCAGCGGTCTCATTCACTGACACCAAGCAGAGATCATGATGATGATGGACGTATATTAGAAGATTTCATTACTCGATGATGTAGCTTTAGTTACATAAAGTCCCTTTTATTAGGATTCAGCAGTAAAATGTGACACCGGAAAATGTCTATAAATATCCTGAAGAGGAGACGTGCAATAGAAAGCGAGACAGCAACTGCACAGACCAATAAAGCAGCAGGAAATGTGAAATTCCCATTAGAATCTAGAAAACAGTTACTCATCCCATGCCAAAACTACAACTCCCAGCAGTCAATTTTCTATCTTTTTTTTTTTTATTGAAAAACATTGATGAGTTAAATGGGTGTTCTGGTTTTAACATTGCATCACCTATCCACCAGAGAGAAGACAACTGTGGGATAGCGGGGATCCAACTAACACTGATCTCCAGAATGGGGGACCTCTGTCCCCCATTCCTCCCAACAGCCAGGAGTTGAGCATGTGACCGGACATGTCATTCAAGGACTATGGCAATGATGAAGATAACCAAGTGTTGTACACAGCTGTCTTCTTTTGTCCCAGAGAATGAATGGAGTGGCAGGGTGTATGGTCGGCCATTGCTCCATACAACTCTTCCTGGCCACAGTTCTGTTATTTGGTCAGGGTCTCGCTCCCAGCTTATTTCACAATTTATTATAACCAGAATATTCCTTTACACAATGTACAAGCTGCAGCTTCAATATTACAGATCACTAATACATGACTATACAGATCACTAATCCTCTAATCCAGTCATTCTCAACCTTCGGTATACGTTCTCCAGGGAATACGCCCTACAGCTGAGAAGAACACTGCCCCCCAATCAAAAAGCATCAATGATGTGTAAAGGGGCACTGTGGGGCAATGAAATACTGTGTGTGGATGCACATGGGGGCATTATACTTTGTGGGGGCACTAAGAGGGTGCTATGCAGTTGGGGAACTTGTGGGGCCATTAAGAGGGCAGTATACTGTGTGGAGACCCTAAGGGGGCATTATTCATCAATGCCAACTCTTCCAGACATTCGAGAAAGTCTCATAGAAAGGGATGACCTTCCTGTAACGCAGGACATGACTGACACATTGTGTATCTAC
This sequence comes from Leptodactylus fallax, assembly GCA_947044405.1. NCBI lineage: Eukaryota > Metazoa > Chordata > Amphibia > Anura > Leptodactylidae > Leptodactylus > Leptodactylus fallax. The sequence goes on from CAMRHE010000113.1 coordinate 797,349, forward strand.
TTCACAAAAAGAAGCATGACATGCACAAAAATAGGTTTGGTTTCATCAAAGGGCGGTGTACACCCATCACACTCCCCTCTTCATAGTGAATCAGGACCCATGCTCCCCAACATCACCTTCCTCCACAGATCCCATTGCCTTATAATGGGTTTGCCACAGTTACATCGTGGTATCCATCACTTTGATAGGCATGTTCACATGTGGCAGATTTGTTATAGAAATTTCTGTACCTAAAATCAGTTCCATACATGTGAAGAGCGGTTAATTTTGCAGCAAGCACATGGGTTTTTGCAGGCTCAATTCAACTAGATAGAGCAGAAACAGAAATTTCTGCAACAAATCTAAAAATGTTGAACACTCCCATAAAGGGGTATTTTGACTAACCTAAGTCACTTGGATGTTCCAGGGACCACGTGAGGGATATATTTTATTATACACAGGCTGTTGCTTCTTTAAAAAAAAAAACAAAAAAAAAACTCCTTTTTGCAGTTTGTCCCTATGGAGTCCACTTCTGGGCTGTTTGATTCTCCTAGCATGAGGACCTGCTCCCTCAGTGTGATAACCTGCTCCCTCAGTGTAATGATCTGCTTCCCGGTGTGATGACCTGTGCCCTCACTGTGATGACCTCCTCCCCGGTACGATGACCCGCTCCCCCAGTTTGATGACCTCCTCCCCGGTACGATGACCCGCTCCCCCAGTTTGATGACCTCCTCCCCGGTGTGATGATCTGCTCCAAAGAGTGGTGACCTGCTCCCCCGGTGTGATGATCTGCTCCCCCAGTGTGATGACCTGCTCACTGCTGTGATGACCTGCTCCCCCGGTGTGATGATCTGCTTTCCCAGTGTGATGATCTGCTCCCAAGAGTGATGACCTTCTCCCCCAATGTGATGAACTACTCCCCCAGTGTGATGACCTGCTCCCCGTCTCATATAATCTGCTCCCCCGGGGTGATGACCTGCCCCTCGATGTGATGACCTGCTACCCCGTCTGATAATCTGCTTTCCCAGTGTGATGATCTTCTCCCCCAGTGTGATGACCTGCCCCTTCGGTGTGATGACCTGCTCCCCCAATGTGATGACCTGCTCCCCCAATGTGATGACCTGCTCCCCCAATGTGATGACCTCCTCCCCAGTGTGATGAACTGTTTCCCCGGTGTGATGACCTACTCCCAAGAATGATGACCTGTTCCCCGGTGTGATGACCTACTCCCAAGAATGATGACCTGTTCCCTGGTGTGATGACCTGCTCCCCCATTGTGATGACCTGCTCGCCCAGCGTGGTGACCCGCTCCCTGGTGTGATGATCTGCTCCCAAGAGTGATGACCCACTCCCCGGTGTGATGACCCGCTCCCCGGTGTGATGACCTGCTCCCCAGTGTAATGACCCGCTCCCCGGTGTGATGACCTGCTCCCCAGTGTAATGACCCGCTCCCCCGGTGTGATGACCTGCTCCCCGGTGTGATGATCTGCTCCCAAGAGTGATGACCCGCTCCCCCGGTGTGATGACCCGCTCCCACGGTGTGATAATCTGCTCCCCCAGTGTGATGACCTGCTCCCCAGTGGGATGACCTGCTCCCCGGTGTGATGACCCGCTCCCCGGGTGATGACCCGCTCCCCCGGTGTGATGACCTGCTCCCCAGTGTGATGATCTGCTCCCAAGAGTGATGACCCGCCCCCCGGGTGATGACCCGCTCCCACGGTGTGATAATCTGCTCCCCCAGTGTGATGACCTGCTCCCCAGTGGGATGACCTGCTCCCGCAATGTGATGACCTGCACCCCGAGTGTGATGACCAACCTTTCAAGACACTTAGGAGACTGGTACCTGGCAGTATTGGTTCTGCACATGTGCAGAGCAAATACAAGACTGTGCTATGCATGGAGAATGATAAGCAACAGTAACATAATACACAGCAGAGCTTATACATGGGGGGTTAGTAAACAAATATTTATGGAAAGAAGAATTTACAAACACAGAAGTAAATTGTTATAATGTATAAATATCTATTGATTAGATATATTAACATTAGTGGGGAAAACCTTTACTTTACAATCCTCTATAGGGTATATTAAAATAGGTTTTCTAAAGTGGAAAAACTCTTCATAGATAATCCAGTAGTTGTTGTCATCCATGTTCATCCCATGAAACTTACTCTGTTTTATCTTATTTCAGCATTGTTCACCAAAACAAATGACCAGGATGTCGATTCCAATGGAGGAAACAACTTCTTGTGTCTGTTCCTATCCATGTTGCTGTATTATCCCAGGATCCCCCTGTCCTGGTTTCTTCAGCCTTTGAATCATCAGACGCAGATGTTTATTATGGCCGTCCTGGGATAAGACACAGTCACTGTGTTAATGTAGTTGTGTTCAATGAAAGGAGGGCAGCCACGGCAGCAACAAAAATAAACAGCGCTGTCTGACCAGAGTCATAGGCAGGTGGAGAATGAACAACATAAATATTCCCTGAAACATTTAGGTGAGAAGGCACAAACCGATGAATTGCTAATGTGAACATGTACTTACATGCACATGTACTTAGTTACTTTTACCTCCATATTTTGACGCTTTTTATTGACTCTTTACTGCTTATTAATTCCTCCAAAATAAAATGAACCTTTGTATTCTTTACCTTTAAATTCATCCCCCTGTTGAATATCTTTACCATTACTCCCTAACTGATTGCTCCGCTCTTCCTTTCTCATATCATTTTCCCATGAACCATCATGTCTTCTCTCAAGCTGCGCCTACTGTCTCGAGAACTTTACCTGTCAGACTGTCACGTGCAAAGGTAAATATATTGTAGAGGCAGCCCCTGCTTTGAGTACACTGGAGAGGCCACAGCATTTCAGGTCTGCTCATGTTATCTACTGAAAACTTGCACAGTAGTTTTCCCAAGGACTTACAGTAAGGTTGAATCATATGACAATGGCAAAGTCAAATAAACTAGAAATATGAAGTATGTATCACAACACTAGTAGGTAAGAAGAATGCAAGGAGAGTGGAGCTTACCAATGGATGACTCAAACAGGATGGTGATGGTAGTCAGATGATGGAACAATCGGATGATAGGCATGGCAGGGAGATGATGGAGCAAATGGATGATGTAGATGGTATGGCAAACAGATTATTACACAAACAGTTCAGAATTGACCCTGAATCTTTCTCTAGACTTTTTCCTAAACACTAACCATATCATCAAACACAATTGATCCAAACTATCCCTAAACCCTAATGTGCAATACTGACCCTAACACAGACAAGACACCACTAGGACCTAGAGTCAAGAAAACCAAATTAAACAGACCTAAACACCAGTAAGTAGGAAGGAACAAATGCTGCAGTGAACCTAGAAATGCACAAACCAACCCCAAGAACTAGAACAAATCACTGGGACTGAAGAGCACTGCACAAAGAACACTACTGGAATGGAGCAAAAGATTGAAGCATATAGAGAATGACTGGATTAAACACACATAGCACGCACTATTACCAGCAACAAGCTACAAGAAGCCAGGAGTTTTAGAAAAATGCTGACAATTCAAGTAAGTCAGAGACCCCGTCAGCGGTCAGAGACTTTATCCATGACACAGGTTTGGGGCAGTTGCCTATTAGTTACCCAAACAACAAACTAATAGGTAGGAGATGACAAAACAGCAGGAGAACTCATAACATAGACCACTATGGGATATATTTTCTTTCCTAAATAAATTAAAAAGACTGATGACCCGTTACAATGAGGCAAATCTCAGAACCTTATGAGGCTCCCCGACGTGGTAACATTTTTTCCCTACATCTTAAATTCTAAGCTCCATTGTGGAGGACTCTATTTGCCTCCTGTGTCTTGTTTTTCTCATCTAAGGGGTTTTCTCATCTAAGCAAGTTATCACCTATCCACATATGCAGATCAGCACTCCCATTAAAATGAATTGGGCATTACTCGACCACCACTCCATTCAGAACGGGGGACAAGATTCCCCCCTTCTCATTATCAGTGGAGTCTGACTAATTGGGCCCTCACTGATGTGAAAGTCATCCTCAATCCTATGGATAGGGAATAACTTGCTTAGATGGGAAAACCCCTTTAAGTTTGACTTACATTATAGAAACTTACTGAGTATAGAAAAATATTTCCTACCATGACTGCAACTTGTCAGGTATTTTCCTAAAACTCCTAAATGTTTCTGCTATATATTTTACATCTATTTTATGTTAGATTTAGGATCCCTTTGAAGTGGTTCTCCCCCCAGGTATCCGCCTATGTGTAGTTAATTCTAAATACCATAAACTATCTATAGGAGCGGGTTCAGACAGTACTAATTTGTGTGGTTTGTATTATGACTGTTCTAGGCAGACTCTGTAATCTAGACTCCATATGTCAGAATACTTACAGTATATTATATTATGTTAATTATGGTGAGTGGAGAACCACATGTGCTCGGTCTCCAGGATTTTACACTTATATTGTCCTATCTGCTTTATCTCCATAATATTCCTCTGACCATGTGGCCTAGGTGACAATGACAGTGATTATGAGAGGACAGGATGATGGGTACAGAAGGCAGGTACCACTGCTACAAAACAACTGTGCCATATTGTAACCGATGACGCCCTGTCCCTGGGAGTCCTGTAATTTATATACTCAGAATAGCCTAAACCCCAGACTTCCAGAGAGCCGTGTCCACACCATAATTACCAGGAGAGGAATCTCTGCTCAGAATACTGTCTCTTCTTCACCCTACATATGCTGATTTCCTATATCTGATTAGCAGTAAAGTTAGCGGGCACCACTCATGGCAATGAAGAAACTGGGGTTCATTTCATGTATGCTCAAAATGCAAAGACATATGAAAATATCGATAGCCCTCCAAAATAAAAAAAACATATGAGGAACCCCAAAAAGCTTCCTCACGTGTATCACCCACAAATTGGGGTTCCTATATCTGAGCACATGCATCCTTATATATATGGTGCTGTGAGGTCATCTCACTATTATTCTCACGTACAAGGGTGACTGTAGCCCATGTGGCTGTTATGGGGCACTAGGAGAGAGGAAGGAACACTTCATTTGGCATGCTCCAAATACAAGAGGTCGTCTCTCAGAACAGAGCTATGTGTCTCTTGTAATATAAAGCTTCTACTTAGAGAGCGGTGATGTTAAGTGGCTTGTTGTGAGACCGTCAGATCAGGAAATGTTTGATTGTCACAGTGGACAGTCTGAAATGGGCTTGGGAGTCCAGTGGGCGGTCCTGTTCAGTGATTGACAGCTATCTTTCTATACACCCTTATACAAGGAAGGCTGTCACTCACTGACAAGACCGCCTACTGGACTCCTAATCCCAGTTATACTGAATCTTTTCCCATAAATCTATATATCAATCTGCTTTGCTACTCCTGCTCTATAACCTGCAGATCAGACTGCATCACCAACATGGCAGGTTCTCTTTTTAGTGCTGCTTCGGGGTTTGTATAAATGTTTTTGGGTGCATTTAAATGAGGGCTTGGGTCTAATATCTGTATAGCCAGGGGGTCTGAATAAATAGGGGATTTCATCTGGGGTCTGTGTAAATGAGGTTTCTGCCCAGGGTTCCATATAAATAAGGGGTCTGGTATAGAGTCTGTAAAAATGAAGTGGTCTAGTCTGGAGTCTGTAGAAATAGGGATTCTGTGTAAAAGGGGTTTGGTCTGGGGCGTTATGATATTTATTTTTCAGCTTGATCTGAATTCTATATTTTTTGTGAGTCTGGTGCTTGTATTTTGTGAGTCTGGGGGGTCTATATTTATTTAGGGTGTCTGGTCTGAAGTCTGAATTGGCTTAGAGGTTTTGTATTCATGCTAAAATTTTGTACAGTGAGTATAGTTGTCAGGTATGAAGTATTGTCAGTACATACAGTATTGTTAATGCATACTTACCAAGTTTGAAGTTAGTAAAATAAGTCCCACCTCTTGGCATGGCCCCTGTGTGCCTATAAACCCGCCAGGGCCACCCACTTGCTTGCCATGCTCCCTGTTCCCACCAGGACTACCTGAAGTTACTAGGATTGTTGCCAGAAATTAGGGACTGTCCTGGCAAATTTAGAACAGTTGGTAATTATGGTCAATCCCTCCATGCTCTTATAGTGATTGCATCCTGCAGCAGTAGAGGTGTGAACTCCTTGCACCACCCATCTTTTATTCAGCGGGGTTTGGTTCCCTGGACAATACTTTATATTAGGTCATCTGACAATCAGCAGATTGCATGATCCTCCAGTGATCAGCAGTAACCTATAGAGGAAGTCGGCAATTAGTGTTTAATTCCTCTGCGGCGCCACCACAGGGCACATGAAGCATCACAGATACTGGATCCTCCAGGACAAAAGTTACTCTTTGTAGTTGCACTGGCTAATAGATGAGGGTCCTGGACAGGGTGGTCTCATCCTTTAAATTAGAATCCCCTAAAAGACTATATAAAAATTCAGTATCTGACAATACCAACACAGTGAGATTTGGAAATATTCTCCCTAGAACAATTGCTCAGTAAGGCACTATATGAAAGTTTATATGGACCTGTAGAAACTTTGTGTGCTGTCTCACAGGGTCCATGCACATAATATGGCCTTCTGCATGAGTCCTAATTCATGAAACTAGCTAATTTATAGCCCAAACCAGATAGTGTGAACTATGCCACAATGGCCACTTACCCCTCTAGTTATTACGCTAGGAGCAGGAGATATTTGAGAAGAATACAGAATGGCTGGTGTGAATACTGGAGGTTGTACTACATTTGACGTGATTCTTCCTGCCCCCCTTCTCCGTCCCCCTCTCCCACATGCAGCACAACGCAGAATGATTGTTTTGTTTCTAAATATCACGGAACAGACGAGCACCTTGAAATATTCTGTGGACGACCAAAGGAATTTAGAGTCATAAAGAATTATTGTCCCTGTGCAGTCTGCTGCAATTTTAGTTTCAATAATTTTTATTGATTTTCAAAATAAATGTGAGAAAGAATATTGACATACATTATGATATACATTCTTACATAGTTTGTTCAAGGCATATTCTTTGGATTGTACATCAATGAGACAGCAAACAGAAATTGAGTAAGCGATAACAGTAACAATAACACTAACATTTAGGCACATTTCCAGGGTTAGCGCGACATATTTCAAAGACGGTCCTTTCATATGCTCCATTCCGCTTCCACTCCCTAAAACCTCCCTGCTTCCTGGCTCTCGTTATGCAACAAATCGAGAGTTAGCCCATGCGTTCCATAAGTTTGCAAATCTAAGATAGGAGTCATTTCCCAGTGCAATTACCCTCTCATAGGTATATGTAGTATTAATAGCCAACAACAATGCGGAGTCTGATGGAGGGGTAACTGATCTCCATCTTTGCACCAACATTAATTTAGCTATTGTCAAGATTTTACAGAGGAGTTTTTTATATTTGTTCAGTTCCTCAGGAATTCCAATTGATAGGATGGCCAGAGGTGAGGAGTAGGGGAGGCGGAAATTAAATATTTCTGATAACATGTCAAAGACCCTATGCCAGTATCCACAAATTATGGGGCAATGTCCCAAAATATGGATAAGTGTTCCTTTCCCTCCACATCCTCTCCAGCGCTCCTCAGAGACTGACGGGTATGCCCTGTGTAAAGTGGATGGGGTTCTGTACCACCTTAAAGTCACTTTCATAGCCGTTTCATCTGCTGCAATTTTAACTCACTGTCCTTATGTGCGTTCCTTACATCCGCTGTTACCTCCAGCGTATGTTACTTAAACAGTGTTAAAGGGGGAAAAAAGAAACAGCGCCACTCTTATCCATGGGCTGTGCCTGGTATTGCAGCCCTGCCCTATGTAGTTGAGCTGCAATACCAGACGCAACCCATGGACAGGTGTGGCACTGTTTATGGAGGACAATAGCCAACTTTTTCTAATTTTGGGCAACCTCTGGCCTCCTCTAAGGCTGCTTTCACATAAACAAACCATTTTGAGAACTGTAAAAAAAATACGGATGTTATACATCCTAGTGTACAGTATATCCATTGGTTGATCTGTGTCCATTCCATGTCCGGCCACCTAACAACAAATCCGTGAAAACAGCATGAAAGACAGCCAGCACACAGATGACATCAATGTTCTGTCCGTTTGTTTTCACAACACTATAGACTTGAATGGCCAAGATGAGTAGAGAAAAGAAAAAAAATATTGCATGCCTCAATTTTTTTCTCACTGACTCTTGGACATGTAAATGCCTACATCCATTATAATGGGTCTGTTTATTGTCCCTCTGTACATTTTTTTTTTCTCTCAGACGGATAGAAAAATTGTTCAGGTGAAAGAGTCAAAAAGGTCATACCCGCTATAAATATAAAAAATCACCATACTGTTTCCTAGGAGGTGCACACCCTGACGAAACGTGCAGCTCACGCCTATGTTCGAGGATCTTGTGCCTACGTGTGAAATGGGATATTGTGCGCTGGAAACTGACCGATGGAATAAAAAGTCCTAATTAATGACAAATATTAGTTTGTGCGTTGCCCGATAAATGCAATTAACTGTTTTCTGTAGAATGTAAGTCGCCGCTGTGTCCACAGGAGGAATAGTGAGGAATTTCACACACTCCTGTGCCACCGGCGACTACAGCCGGAGAGGGTGAAGGTGTGTGACAGATGAGGGGGTCACTGACAGTGAATGACCATGTGGGCTACATTGGAAGATGGCAGAGAGATGGGAGGAGAAGGGCAGGAGGTGACAGCGATTAGAAGTGCTAAGGAGAAGCGAAAGGTGGATGCAGAATTGCTGAAAATTAGGGAGGGATATTATGAATTAATGACAAAAGGAAAGTTAGAAGGTGAGAGCGGAGGTAAATATGGGAGAAAGTGGGTGAGAGTGGGTGTGTTTAATGAAAGGGAGCTCACATAGGGTCTCACCTCAGGCACCCCCCTCTCCTCCTCCCCTCCCAGCGCTGGGCAGCCCTCCTCTCCCCTCCCCAGGCTGTCTGCACATGGTGTAAGTAGAGAGTTTTCAGCAGTAGCTGCAGCCTGTCCTCTGCTCTCCTGTCCTGTCCTGTCCTGCTCCCTTGCACCTCGCTCCTGCTGATCCTGCGGCCCTCCTCCTCTCCCCTCCCTTCCCTGTACCTGGGCACCATGCCCCGGCCTCAGCCCAGGAGATGCAGGGTCCCCGGGGTGCCCCCTCTCTGCAGCCTGGCGCTGCTTCTCTTCTGGCAGCTGGTGAGGACCCAGGCAGCAGGTAAGACTGGCATTCATCATGCCATTTTGGGGTGGGGGGGCAGACTGTGCCAGGGATTATCATCATTATTGATGGGATATTTGGGCGATTCAAGTAATGACTGCCCACTTTGGTGATAAATGAAAAATTGCATTGCAAAAAATTAAGTAAATCAATTTGGGTCCATTGATTCGATTGCCTATTCGGCCAAAAAGTTTCTGCAGGTACCTATTAGATGGAGGCTAATGTCTCGAACTGGGGCTATAAGATATTTTGGAAGTCGGAGCAGGGCTGTCAAAGTCATCAATAATGACTCAGAGCTCCTGACTGGCACAGATTCCCAGACAGACAGACAGGGAGGTGTCCAATGTGCACGAAATGTCACTGAACAAAAACTAAATGTCAGTTCTGCAAACTAAAAACAGTGATAGAAATGAAAATTCAGCAGGTATAAAATATATAGAAAAGTACGAAATATCAGGTGCAGCCAGTCCATCAGTCATCTGGGTACAATGTATCTACCTGTTTTCGTAGTCAGAGAGGAGGGGCCCTAGTGCAGTTATTGGGACTGGTCCACTCTGGGTGCTGTCATCTGCAATTCATGGAAAAAAACTAAATCTTAAGAATATTTTGTCAATGTATGTCATAGTAGTTAAGCGGCAGGTGGAGTATAACCCTCAGCCTCCCTGCACTAAAGATGTCAATGACAGATGAAATTGGCAACAACTCCTGACCAAAGAGAAGCCACAGGGAACTCCAGTCCCCTAATCTTCTGCAGGTCAGCGGAGGTCCACTGGGTATATTTAGGGGTGTTAGCTGGATTATAGGGCGAGCATGAACCACCTGCTGTGGCTCTATAGACACATTCCTTCTGGTTTGGGGTTTGGGAGAAATCTGTCATTCTGCCAGTTCTTGCATAAAGTGTATTTTCTGCTGTGTCTTTATATTGTGTATACGTATATGTAATATGTGAACATGAATATGTACTATGAGAATGCACAGAAAAATATTGTGGTCATGGGGCAATTATTAGTCATTTATTATAGTGTATGGCATGTTGTGTTCCTGTTCCTATTCCAGGTTGTATATTGTCACAAGAGTTTGCAAGTTGCTATCTAAATATTTAGAATAAATGTATAAAATGTTGATATGTTATATATATATATATATATATATATATATGTGTGTCTGTGTATGTAGTGCTGTAATGACATCTGTACATGTGTATCGACATTGTCTAATGGGAAGATGCCTGACACCCCTGCCCTCGCCCCCTTACATAGCAGCGCATTGTATCTATGTGTTTGTGTAAGGATGCCTACAGTGTATGTATAGAATAGCTGCGTGTGTACAGAGCCGTGTGTGTGGTGTGCAGGGGATGCAGGCGCACAGGGAGCCCAGGTAGATGTTGCAGTCAGGGATGTGAGGTATGTCTTGGAGTGCAGCCTTCATACCACCCTCAGTGACACTCATATCTCAGAGCAAGTGGTGCATGCAAGAGGCAGGTTTGATAGATTTATCATTGTGCTGGTATTTGCAGCATATGGTCCTGAAAATGGGGGGGGGGGGGTCACAAACCCTGGATGATAGCTCAGGGAGTGGGGGGGTTAGGGGTGGGCGTGTACCTGGATCAGGTAAACCCCACCTGTCTTTAATGGCTCCAGAGAGTAAAGGGTTAACCACATATAACAATCCCAAAATCCATCCCAGTGAGGAATTTGATGAATTTTTGTTGGATATAGGTTATATTTTATCAGCATTGTGGACCATTTTTGATGTTTTTGCTAGGATTTATTTCTGATCTTCTGAGACATTTGAAGAATTCTTTGCTACCATGAGACAAGTTCTCCAAAGGCCAAATGATTGATTGGTTTTGTCATATTGTGGGTAAAAAATATTAAACTGACCCCCCTGAACTTTTCCTCTGACGTTCCTACGGCCCAGAGAACAATGAAGATATTTTATTGTTTGAGCAGCCAGATTATTTCTTTCTGCTCGCTTTCTTTGTAATGAGCTCAGCACTGGCGGATGGAACAAGAACACTTTTTATAGTGAGGACAGAATTTTCCATGAAGGCAGAATGAGATTTGAGTTGCACGAATCCATAAAAAAGGTGCTGGCGGTAATCTCTGGGAAGAAGGATTTTTTTTTTTCTGGCTCTCAGATTTGCAGGAATGCAAAGAGCAGAACCCAAAAAAAGTGAAAAATGAGTCACGTAATAACTTATAGCAAATCCCTGGATATAGGTGACAGTCTGAGTGTTAGGGGGGAAGGTACGGATCAGGACAAAGACGCTATTTACTGGGACACTGGAGTTTGGAGCGGAAACCTAGTTGACAGCGCGTAGGTCTTTGATCGAAAATATCGGACCAGGGAGACATTGAGGGCCGGAGGCCCAGTGGCAGCAGTTGTCAGCCGCTGCTTTAACACTTCAGAAATAATTAGCCTTGGTGTAAATCCAAGATGAGGAAACCTTCTAGGCCGGGGACTAACATAAGAGTAGATGACAGAGGTCAGGCCAGGACAGGGATATAGCAGGTGACAGCTTGGTACATACAGGTGGGAGCTTAATTCCCATATGGCTGGTCTTGGTTCTTTGTTGCATAGAGTATTAGAAACATCAGTGACTGGTTTAGGCATGTGAATCATTACTCTATACAAGTACGGTCTCTTCTAGAAAGCAGAAAACTTTAGAGCTAATTTGCATACTTGTTTCCCATGAAGCATTGCACCATACAACTGCGTCTCCTCAATGAGTACCAGTACCTCCTATCTATATTCTTACTAAAAATTTTAGAAATTTTAATAAAATGTGCCTTACAAATATGGAGATACTCAGGACGGAGTACAAAGTACTTGACATTACCGGACTAGGAAGATTAGTATGTCTCTTCATGCCACCCCTCCTGTGTGATTGTCGTGAATGCCGCCCTCTGTCCTCTACCTGCCTTGCTAAGTGCCAGGGAGGGCTGAGGTCTGCTGAATAGTTTGGAAGAGGTGTCAGTTATTTCAGGGGAAGACAGCAGGAGAGCTGGGAGCGAGGGATGAAAGCAGAGCTTGTTAGGGGCGAGCAGTGAATCTGGACGTTGTTATTACAGTAGAGAGCAATGTGTCAATCACCCGGGTCCCAAGAGGACTAGTGAACAAGTGAGAGAAACAGCACCAGATCCTCTCCACTTCTCACTGCCTGAAGGAGTAATACAGTATTGTGATAGATAGATAGATAGATAGATAGATAGATAGATAGATAGACAGATTGTGATATTATTACAATTTTTAATGTTTTACATACATGTCAGGTGAAACAGTAGTATCAACATGGGACCCATTGATTGTAACTATATATCACATGCACTGTAGTATGTTGCACACACCACCATCACCACAATGTACCAGGCAATGTACATAGTTACCAGACCTACTACACAACACCATCTTAATAAAGGTAAAACTTGACAAATGTTCCTGGCGCCATTTTGTGACGGCACAAGTAAACAGACAGGCCCCTACTAAATTAAGTTTGATCAACCATGGTCACCAAGACCCAATTCTGAACCATGAAGAAGCCTTTAGGGTTTATTTACACCCTCTAATGGTTGAATTACATTTTGATGGGTATTACATCCATGGATGCCTACATATAGGTTCAGTCTAGTTGTTTTTCCTTTGCTCCTTCCCACCATAGCAGTAAGGCCTGTATAGGTAACTTGGTACCTGGTATATCTACCGCTGTGGGTGAGTATGTTCTGTACATATATATACAGGGTATACATTGAGGTAGGGTATGCATACAGGATATAGCCACGTGATGCTTCATGGATTGCATGCTTATACTGATATAGCTATGTGGTATTATACAGAGGAATGGTTATGTATACAATACTTTCTGTGGGGTAATGAAATCTAGAAATATAAAGAGTTATTGTCAAGCCCCAACAGGAATAATTAAAGACATAAGAATAAAAGGTCATGGCCATGGCCGACTGACTGGAAAGTCTGTGGTCTGACCATTGGTTCTATGTTTACTTCACGGACAACTTCTGACTATGGGTTAAATACTGGACCTATTGTTAGCAAGTTGTCTAGAGAAGGTGCTTAGGTCCTTCACTTGCCTTGCCCCCTGGCATTGGCTATTGCTTTAACCTTAATAATGATATCCCTTAATGGAAAGGGTTACATAGAGACGTCATAGGTAATAATAGAAGGTGCTATTGGCTGGAATGAGGGCGAGACACCTGTAGGCAATAATGACTGAATGTAATAGGAAATTTTTGGGATAATTTAGGGCGGATGATGTAATGAATCACTTAGAAGCTGTCTCTGGAGCATCATAAGGTATAATCTGGTGATGACGTAAAATCATACGTGGCTATAATATATACATAGTATACATTCATGTGTGACATCACATCCTACAGCTATAACCAATAGGTTTATAGATGAAGAAAAAACAATTATGGAAAATGAGTCTCCAAAATATAATATGGAGCAATGAGCCTCACAGAATGGACCTCTATAGGAATTCGCTGGACGTTCCAGGCCCTGGTGTGTATAATAATAAGCAGTGGTTGCGGCACATGATGTCTGTGTTTTCATTCCACTTTATGACAGATTGTCGGTAACTCGATAGATTTCTCTGCTCTTTGAATTAATGACGAGAGAGATCTGCAATGTGAAACGTCACTTAGGAAATAGCTGTGGGTGTGATCCGGGCTCAGTGCGTTCCTTTCACACAAAGCATAATGTGCAGATTATACTCTGCGTGTTGGCTCTCCTACAGAAATAGCAATTAGGGATGAAATGCAAGATGCCGGACCCTCGTCCTGCAGTGCTAATCCCAAATACACAGCCCATATCACCTACTGCTATGCCCCCTCCCCTATATAGCTATATCCAGTGCTATTTTATAGATACACAGCACACATGACCATTTTAAGATATCATGTAGCAATAGTTAAAAATATCAAGTGCTGCAAACTTCCTAACTATGTGACCAAATAGACTAGGCTATGGCAGTAATATTACCTGCTATCGTCAAGAATATTGTTATTTTCAGATATGGTACCAAAGCCTTCAGCCAACACATTGGATAACATGCAGTGATGTCATCACTTGGTGCCCCAGGCTTATGTAATCCTAAAGCGACTGGTTAGAAGAGCTCGGCCCCAATATCAGGCCGCATTGTTGGCTTGTATAGATCTTAAAAAGAGTCTGTCACCAGAACCCAGTATCAACCCAGCCCTGCAGATAGATAGGTTAGTGTCACCAGAACCCAGTATCAACCCAGCCCTGCAGATAGATAGGTTAGGGTTACCTGAATCAACAGTGTTTTCCTCTTGTGAATCGCTGTATCCGCTGCAGAGATATTGTCTTTTATGTCAAGATTCAGATGAACTCTTTGGAGCAAGGAGGGCGTTGCCATTGATCCAAAGAGGGAAGTGGCCACACCCTCATTGCTCCAAAGAACTCATTTGCATATTGACATAATTGTCGATATCTTGGTAATGGAGGAAGCAATTAACAAGGGTAAATAACCATTTGATTCAGGGGACCCTAACCTATCTGTGTGCGGGGTAGGGGTGCTATGCTGGGTTCTGGTGGCAGACTCTCTTTAATGCTATAGATATGTAGTTTCAGATCTGCCTTAAGCAGTCCATACACTTTAAATAGCTGTCAGCTGAACAAGCCGTCTTGCCCGACTTTCCCCACACTACTTGGCCAGTGTACTCTAAAAAGACAGGAACTTATCTCCCCAGGAACAAAAAGACTGGGCAATTGAAATCCACCTGTCCGAACTTTACCTCCCCAATGTATGCCATCAGGGAAGTGACGGAAGGCTCGCATACACATTAGATGGTCAGCTGAGCCCATCAAAAAATTGTTGGTTCAGCCAATACACAATTATGTGCATGGCCAGCTGAACACTGTGTAAGCTTAGATCAGGTGCATCTTTAGACACTGTTGACCACCTATTAGTTTGATTACTTTGTGGCAAAATTGTGTCTACCCATTCCAACTAAGCCTCAGCCGCTTTGTATATGAATCACATAAATGTGGTGCATAGCGTATACGCCAGTTTTTTTGGTTCAAATTATGCCAGATTTTTGGCATATTTAGCTTTGTAAACCCTCCCCCATATTTTTATTAGGCCTGGACCTAAGGCGGCAAGTTCATGTCTTTATTACATAGCAGATCAGTGCACCTAGTATCAGAATCCCAAGTACTATTAATGAATCATAATAATATAATAGGTAAAAATATCATTAACACTTGTCTTCCCTTACAATACTCACCTGCATTCAGGTGTTGTTTTTTTTTAGACAAAACTCAATTAGCTACAGAAAGGGAATTGTTCTGTACTAACTTCTAGGTAATTTGTATCTTAATGCATATTGCATGTACTTATTATATGTAACCATCAATATAACCTCCAAGCCTCTTTCTTTCGAAGGAACAGCCCCTTCTTTTGACCCAAAAATATCTCTTTTGTAAAAAGTCAGTTTTTCTCATGATGAACCATGAGTGTCCCTACCTAAGTGTTAGAAAGGTGGTTTTTGACTATGAGATTCGTGATGTCATGGTGCCCAGAGCTGAATGTTTTACTTGTCCTTATTTCAACGCTCAATCTGTGCACAATTGACCTAAAACTGGCCATACATCATCAATAGCTATTGGTCGATCATGCATGTATTCTGAACAGGAAAAGGGGAGGAGTGAAGTAATCAGGCGATACACGGTACAACATTATACTACCAGGAAAAGGGGAATAAGCCACTCCCCGAGGACATTTCAGAACATCTTTATATGCATCAAATAGTTGGCTGGGGCCATTACTATCACCGATCTTGGCCAATGCTAATGGAATGATATCTCACCCGTGTCCATGGCTCTCAAATACTGTCCAATTCATGAATGCTCAGCCTAGTCCTGTTAAGGAGGCTTTGGGACTATAAATCTGGTTGCTTGGATGTAAGAGGAGGCGTAGAAGAAGATTCCAATGGCACAAAGGTTTCCAATGATCTATTGAATTTCTGTGCTCCTTGGTTTGAAGGAATATCAAAAATTTGTTGAGCAATGGATTGTTCCATTTTTATTTAAGAAAAATAAAAAAATTACAAGTGGATTATTATTAGTTTTTGTGCATTCTTCATGTCACGTGTGTATAAGGAATGGGTCCCCATTATTGTAATCCTGGACTTCAGCTTCATTGTGCCCAGGCAGTCATATCCCAATAGTGGATGAATAATACGTTTCATATCTAAATTTCACTCAAACACAAGAGAGGTGTGATCCTGGGGGCAACTGGGGCATGTATTTAGATACAGAGTAAGGGCAATGAACTGAACCTTTGCCCCGGGTGAAGGAAAACCTAGGTCTGCGCTCATCATTACACCCTCTCTGTGATTTCTGCTGGTGCGGGCCGGTTTACCAGGCAATCATGTCTATCCTGAAATAATACCTGAGATCCCAGATAAAATAGTTGGCCAGCTGTCAGTGGAAAGGTATTCGCTGGTCAGAGAGAAGACTGAATACGTCAAATAGCAATTCACATGAGCTCCGTGCCCCATAACCGCACACGTTAAAACCATATGGATCTCATTCCACCGACACACACGGCTGCTGTTTTCCTTTGAATTTTCCACACGCTGGTATTCGACTATGTCTGGCCCCGTAGACTGATGTTTCAGGAAAGGATTTCTAAATTAGTGACAGGAATGTGGCGCTAAACAATGCAAGTTTTACAAGCCAATCATTATAAGTGTTCGGGGTCCCTCTGCGTCCCCACCCAGGGTCCCCTAAAATGGCCCCTTTGAAATGGAAATATATTGAATTTTCTTAGCCTGAGTCGCTGTGAGCACTGAGGGCATCCTCTGTCTGAGCTGAAGGAAGGATTTTCACAGAGAGCCCATTGTGTGAATGGATGCACAGAGCTCCTGTTTATAGAACGGCTTCACTTTGGGAGAAGCTGGGGGGCTGAACGGAGCGAGGGAGGGGAGGTAAATATTTGGTTTGGTTTTAGAAAGTATGTGTCACAAAAAGATAGTTTTCAGAATCTCCTCGGCCTGTCTGTGCTGAACACTATGGTCCATTCACAGAGCTCAGGGCCATACATCAGATGTGTAGATGTCTAGAAATTTTAAGCATAGTCATTTTAATTCTACAATTTTCATGTTTCTAGGGTCACATGATTATAAAAAATAGAAACATATTTATTTCTGTCCATTTTCACTTCACACAGATTATATCCACTTGCGTCCCTGTGGGCCCTGTGGGTTAAAGTGGGCCTACAGTCACTAGAATATCTATAGGGGTTATAGTGGTCACAGCTGCGAGCAGGCCCAGCCGTCTTTGATTTGGCCAAGGCATAGGACCATCACTGTAGTCTTTGATCTCTTTTCTGATTTCCTTTCATGGCTGATATTCTGTGCATCGTAAATTTATTAGCCCTGCCCTCTGGTGCATTGGAGTGAGAAGATTTATGATACTCAGCCTTCCACTGTCAGAAAGGAGACAATTATTTCATGACAAAAGTAATAAATGGTCAGCAGCATATAGTGAAGAATGGGTTTTGTAGGGGAAGCTGTGGCACATAATGGGACATAAATACTATATGGGTGGCACCCGAAAAGAGGATGGGAATCATGGTAAGTTTATGTGCACAGACATGTTATTAAGAAGACATTATGGCGTTCTGGGCCTGGATAAAGAAGCAAAGTGAAATGTACATGCTACTACAATGTATGGATGGAACATGGCTGACAGTGAGAAGTTGTGCGGGGGGCCCAAGCTGAGCTTTTGCACCAGAGCCTTCATATACACCCCTGCCTACCGTCCTGTATAGTGACACATTACATAACAGCAGGCTGATCTCCCCCAAAAAACAGGCACGATCAAGTTAGCTGACCATAAATTTTCACTTAATTTTGAGCAATGGCTTATCTCTCCAAAGGATCAGACCTGTTGAAATCTGACATGCTCAATCCTCTACTTTTTTAATGTTGGGGACAGTTTTCTTGGCCCTCATAGAAATTACATTTTTGGTTAAACCTGGCAAAAGGTGGAGACACACATTAGACTAATGTCTGCTGAACCTGCTTATTTTGGTGGGACTAGCTAACCATGTAATGTGTACTGGATGTTTGGCCGACATTCATTCTGAAAATGTCAAGGGGAAAAAGGATTAGGCATGGTGAATTGCAACATGTCCATTATTTTGTTCTCAAGGAAGATAAGATACCACCGAAGGAGTCTGGTAGCAGAATACTCCACTCTTCCTGCTCATAACACATACACATTAGGCCAAATCAAGTGTGTATGTGTATGGGGGATTAGTAAGGAATTGCTGTTGGCTATCGGAGGTCTATGGACAATTTAAGGGTAAGACTTCACAGTCAGGTGCTTCATGGAGACCCTACCCACCTTTGGTGGCCATTTATGATTTTAAGGATAATTAATAATATCTGTAAATTTGTAGCCACAGATGGCCCCGTTTTAGCTGCAGTGTACCCTTAGATACAGCACTTACTACCGTTAATGACATAAATGTAAGGATACCACTCACTTTGGTCAAATCCATGGTGGAGTCTCCTCGCTTCTTCCATAGGACGTAAGTAGCAGCTAATAATATATTCCAGGGAAAATCTGCTGCCGGTAGCAAGTTTATCTGATGACCCTCAAAACCACCATTTAATGACATTCTTGAGTTATGTAGCCCTCACCACTTAACTTTCTTGAGGGTCAAAGGACACAAGGCAAAATCTAAAGCAGACCCTCCATTCCTATCACTATTACATGTCATTTATAATGCTGGACTCCTTATATGGGGTAGGGAGATCTTTTGGGTGTCCTCAGACGTCTGCAACTGTGACCTCCGTGACCCCTATCGTCATGCCCCTGCTAAGGATCAATCCAAGGGTCATTTGTGGATGATAAAAATAATAATAATAATCATAATACAATTCAATTTGTGGACAACTCTGTGTTCAATTACTGAGACGCCAACACGATCCCCCTGACCCCACACTAACTGGTTAGTTGCTTTGCTATCCTAGTGTCTTTGGATTTACAAGCCATCAAAAATACAACTAGTGCTCCATAGCGAAAGTTTTTACACTGCATCAGATTTCATGTAGCTCAGGGTCTGTTCACATCAAGTTAAAGCCTTCCATCCAAAGTGTAAATCGGGAGAATTACCCTTATATGATGTTGCTGGAAGGCTCCATATATGCCAATGTGTAGGCCTACAGTGACATATGTCACCTATAGATTCTCATGCAAAAACACCATATATAACGCAGGCTTTATGGTCACTAAACAGTGTATGGAGTTGTCTTCTTCCAGCTCTGTACACCAGTGTCAGACTGGCCCACCAGAGTACTGGAGGATCCTCCTGTGGTCCCAATCTCTAACACAATAACGGCCCAGCCGAAGACACCCAAATATGAAGGGTACTGTGGTCTATTTCCTTGGGGACCCGGAATCTTTTTCTGGTGGGCCCAAGGAACCTCAGGAACACTACTTACACTGTTTAGTTCTGGTACTGGTGGCAGCAAATATTGATGTCCTATTCTTAGGATACATTATTAAAATTTAAAGATTAGGTAATCAATTTTTTAACATGGTGTGAACAGGGACTTGCTGTGTCACACATTACACTACAAAACCTACAGCTGGATGATGTAGACCACAATATCATACACACATGGGTCTAAACCAGGTTTATCCTCTGAGTAAAGTCTGATATATCCTGCATCCTAAAGCCTAAGACCTTCTGTGTTTTTCTCATCCTTAAAAAAGCCAAAATCTCACTGTTTTGTTTTGAACTTTTTTGATGGAATTGTGGAAACAGTAGCAAGCCAGAAGTGGATGAAGACATAATTCATCCAAGCCCTAAGAATTTGGCATACAAGCCTTATTAGAACCATCAATGCCTGGCCAAAGGAGCAGGATTATAGGCAGAAGTGAGGAAACTTCACACATAGTTTGTGCTGTTGCTACGGCACTTGTTTGTACTTTTCACAACTTGGCGCTTGTACTTTAGATTGGGAGGTTTAAAAGGTTCAGATTAATTGGGCTCATGGCTGAATCACCACAGCACTGTTAGTCCCTTGTCTTTCACTAAATAGTCCATAGTTACCAACATGTAATTTGGGAAAATTAGGACATTTAGGTCCCACCACTTGGATCGCCTTAAACTGGATGGGAATGGCCACTTTTGTGTGGGGTTTACACTTTCACCTTTTATTGGGAGCTGCATTTGCTAAGATTATAAGGTAAGGTAGTATCAGTAGTACAGTACTAGCATTAGATGTTATGCTAAATTCACATATCGAACATACATCTATAATAATAAACATGCTCATTATTTTTGCAGATGGTGGAACAAACAAAAATTATTGGTGGATTTTTCCTGTGCATGCAAATGGAGGTGCAAAAACCCATTCTCTTGCATGAGAGGTACATTGACCACGGATATGATGCAGATTTCACTGCAGGTTCCAAGTAGAAATCTGCATCAAGTCCTTCATGTGAGAACTAAGTCTAGAATACCTGAATAAAATGGTGTTTTTTACTTGTGAATTGGTGCCTTGCTGCTTTGTCAATATGCAAATTAACTCATTGGAGCAACAAGGGCATTGCTATTGCTTCAAAGAGCTCATTTGCATATTGACCAAAATGGCAATATCTCGGCAATGGAGAAAGCGATTCATACGGGTGCCACCAACCTATCTATCTGCGCTGCTGTGGTGATATGCTGGGTTCTGGTGACACTAACCTATCTATCTGCAGGGCTGGGGTGATATGCTGGTTCTGGTGACACTAACCTATCTAACTGCAGGGTTGGGGTGATATGCTGGTTCTGGTGACACTAACCTATCTATCCGCAGGGCTGGGGTGATATGCTGGTTCTGGTGACACTAACCTATCTAACTGCAGGGTTGGGGTGATATGCTGGTTCTGGTGACACTAACCTATCTATCCGCAGGGCTGGGTGATATGCTGGTTCTGGTGACACTAACCTATCTATCCGCAGGGCTGGGGTGATATGCTGTTTCTGGTGACACTAACCTATCTATCCGCAGGGCTGGGGTGATATGCTGGTTCTGGTGACACTAACCTATCTATCTGCGGGGATGGGGTGATATACTGGTTCTGGTGACACTAACCTATCTATCTGCGGGGGATGGGGTGATATGCTGGTTCTGGTGACACTAACCTATCTATCTGCAGGGCTGGGTGATATGCTGGTTCTGGTGACACTAACCTATCTATCTGCGGGGCTGGGGTGATATGCTGGTTCTGGTGACACTAACCTATCTATCTGCAGGGCTGGGTGATATGCTGGTTCTGGTGACACTAACCTATCTATCCGCAGGGCTGGGGTGATATGCTGGTTCTGGTGACACTAACCTATCTATCTGCGGGGCTGGGGTGATATACTGGTTCTGGTGACACTAACCTATCTATCTGCGGGGCTGGGGTGATATACTGGTTCTGGTGACACTAACCTATCTATCTGCGGGGCTGGGGTGATATACTGGTTCTGGTGACACTAACCTATCTATCTGCAGGGCTGGGGTGATATGCTGGTTCTGGTGACACTAACCTATCTATCTGCGGGGCTGGGGTGATATGCTGGTTCTGGTGACACTAACCTATCTATCTGCGGGGCTGGGGTGATATGCTGGTTCTGGTGACACTAACCTATCTATCTGCAGGGCTTGGGTGATATGCTGGTTTTGGTGACACTAACCTATCTATCTGCGGGGCTGGGGTGATATGCTGGTTCTGGTGACACTAACCTATCTATCTGCGGGGCTGTGTTGATATGCTGATTCTGGTGACACTAACCTATCTATCTGCGGGGCTGTGTTGATATGCTGGTTCTGGTGACACTAACCTATCTGTGAGGCTGGAGTGATATGCTGGTTCTGGTGACACTAACCTATCTATCTGCGGGGCTGGAGTGATATGCTGGGGTCTGGTGACACTAACCTATCTATCTGCAGGACTGGGGTGATATTCTGGTTCTAGTGACACTAACCTATCTATCTGCAGGTCTGGGGTGATATGCTGGTTCTGGTGACACTAACACATCTATCTGCAGGGCTGGGGTGATATTCTGGTTCTAGTGACACTAACCTATCTATCTGCGGGGCTGGGGTGATATGCTGGTTCTGGTGACACTAACCTTTCTATCTGCGGGGATGGGGTGATATACTGGTTCTGGTGACACTAACCTATCTATCTGCGGGGCTGGGGTGATATACTGGTTCTGGTGACACTAACCTATCTATCTGCAGGGCTGGGGTGATATGCTGGTTCTGGTGACACTAACCTATCTATCTGCAGGGCTGGGTGATATGCTGGTTCTGGTGACACTAACCTATCTATCTGCGGGGCTGGGGTGATATACTGGTTCTGGTGACACTAACCTATCTATCTGCAGGGCTGGGGTGATATGCTGGTTCTGGTGACACTAACCTATCTATCTGCGGGGCTGGGGTGATATGCTGGTTCTGGTGACACTAACCTATCTATCTGCAGGCCTGGGGTGATATGCTGGTTCTGGTGACACTAACCTATCTATCTGCAGGGCTGGGGTGATATGCTGATTCTGGTGACACTAACCTATCTATCTGCAGGGCTGGGGTGATATGCTGGTTCTGGTGACACTAACCTATCTATCTGCAGGGCTGGGGTGATATGCTGGTTTTGGTGACACTAACCTATCTATCTGCGGGGCTGGGGTGATATGCTGGTTCTGGTGACACTAACCTATCTATCTGCGGGGCTGTGTTGATATGTTGATTCTGGTGACACTAACCTATCTATCTGCGGGGCTGTGTTGATATGCTGGTTCTGGTGACACTAACCTATCTGTGAGGCTGGAGTGATATGCTGGTTCTGGTGACACTAACCTATCTATCTGCAGGTCTGGGGTGATATGCTGGGTCTGGTGACACTAACCTATCTATCTGCAGGGCTGGGGTGATATACTGGTTCTGGTGACACTAACCTATCTATCTGCAGGGCTGGGGTGATATGCTGGTTCTGGTGACACTAACCTATCTATCTGCAGGGCTGGGGTGATATGCTGGTTCTGGTGACACTAACCTATCTATCTGCAGGGCTGGGGTGATATGCTGGGTTCTGGTGACACTAACCTATCTATCTGCGGGGCTGGAGTGATATGCTGGGGTCTGGTGACACTAACCTATCTATCTGCAGGACTGGGGTGATATTCTGGTTCTAGTGACACTAACCTATCTATCTGCAGGTCTGGGGTGATATACTGGTTCTGGTGACACTAACCTATCTATCTGCAGGGCTGGGGTGATATGCTGGTTCTGGTGACACTAACACATCTATCTGCAGGGCTGGGGTGATATTCTGGTTCTAGTGACACTAACCTATCTATCTGCGGGGCTGGGGTGATATGCTGGGTTCAGGTGACACTACCTAGTTACTTGGAGGATATAATTTAGCTTTTTATCATCCGATTCCTTTAATTCCTGCTATTTCTTGGTGCAGAAAGTGTTACTGCTCCTCACTCTTGGGACCTTTCCATCTGTTTAAAGTTTTTTCGGAGTGTATAAAGTGATTTTCCAGAAGTGGTTATTTGTGCAGCCAGTAGAGGGTTGTGACGGACGGCTGTATATATTATGTGCACTGTGTATGAATTACTGGGTAATCTAAGCTGCCACCTCTTCAGTGTCTCTATTTATCTCATCCTGTCTATTTGATGTGCAGAAATCACAGTGGGGATTTGTGTCTGTGTATAGTCTGTGCAGCACATCAGTCACCGGCCACTTCTGTCTTATATGATTCTTCCTGTGCTATTTGCTGCTAGTATCATCTAGAGACTGAGCAGTTCACAAGTGGTGCCCTGGTCACTGATAGTTCAGTATTATAACCTCTACAGATGCATGGCGCTGGTGCTCACTGTGGGATTTATGCCAAGGAGGTTCATTGTAAAAATATCACTTTGAAAAGATGTTGCCTTATATGAAATCTGTATGTCTGTCATGGCATGACTCCCTCAGATTCCCTGTGTACATCTATTAAACACAAAAATCTAATAATATTTCTATAAAACTCCTATGTAAAAATATAATTAGTACCGTATAAGGCCTTATTCACATATCTGCATATCATGTAGTGCTTGCCTTTTTTCGCGGAAGCCAATGTGTTTATTCAGATGTTAGTGTTTTCTTACAACAGAAGCATGTCCTTTTTTTCGCTGATGCAACATTAATGCATCATGCCAATAAAAGGCTATGGGTCTATTGAAAAAAAAACTCACGGACACAGACATGTGAATGAGGCCTAATACTCACCCTATGTAACTACTATAATACTGCCTCCTATGTATAAGAATATAACTACTATAATACTGCTCCTATGTACAAGAATATAACTACTATAATACTGCTCCTATGTACAAGAATATAACTACTATAATAATGCTCCTATGTACAATAATATCACTACTATAATACTGCTCCTATGTACAAGAATATAACTACTATAATACTACCTCCTATGTACAAGAATATAACTACTATAATACTGCTCCTATGTACAAGTATATAACTACTATAATACTACCTCCTATGTACAAGAATATAACTACTATAATACTACTCCTATATACAAGAATATAACTACTATAATACTGCTATCTACAAGAATATAACTACTATATTACTGCCCCTATGTGCAAGAATATAACTACTATAATACTGCCTCCTATGTACAAGAATATAACTACTATAATACTGTCTCCTATGTACAAGAATATAACTACTATAATACTACTCCTATGTACAAGAATATAACTACTATAATACTGCCCCCTATGTACAAGAATATAACTACTATAATACTGCTCCTATGTACAAGAATATAACTACTATAATACTGCCTCCTATGTACAAGAATATAACTACTATAATACTGCTCCTATGTACAAGAATATAACTACTATAATACTGCTCCTATGTACAAGAATATAACTACTATAATAATGCTCCTATGTACAATAATATCACTACTATAATACTGCTCCTATGTACAAGAATATAACTACTATAATACTGCTCCTATGTACAAGAATATAACTACTATAATACTTCCCCTATGTACAAGAATATAACTACTATAATACTGCTCCCTATGTACAAGAATATAACTACTATAATACTGTCCCCTATGTACAAGAATATAACTACTATAATACTGCTACTATGTACAAGAATATAACTACTATAATACTACTAAACGCCCATGTACAAGAATATAACACATAATACCCATGTACAAGAATATAACACAAAACCCCCTATGTACAAGAATATAACTACTATAATACTGCTCATATGTACAAGAATATAACTACTATAATACTTCCCCTATGTACAAGAATATAACTACTATAATACTGCCTCCTATGTACAAGAATATAACTACTATAATACTACTCCTATGTACAAGAATATAACTACTATAATACTGCCTCCTATGTACAAGAATATAACTACTATAATACTGCCCCTATGTACAAGAATATAATTACTGTAATACTGGTCCTATGTACAAGAATATAACTACTATAATACTGCCCCCTATGTACAAGAATATAACTACTATAATACTTCCCCTATGTACAAGAATATAATTACTATAATACTGCTCCTATGTACAAGAATATAATTACTATAATACTGCTCCTATGTACAAGAATATAACTACTATAATACTACTCCTATGTACAATAATATAACTACTATAATACTGACACAAACCCTCCTATGTACAAGAATATAACTACTATAATACTGCCTCCTATGTACAAGAATATAACTACTATAATACTACTCCTATGTACAAGAATATAACTACTATAATACTACCTCCTATGTACAAGAATATAACTACTATAATACTGGTCCTATGTACAAGAATATAACTACTATAATACTGCCCCCTATGTACAAGAATATAACTACTATAATACTGCTCCTATGTACAAGAATATAACTACTATAATACTTCCCCTATGTACAAGAATATAACTACTATAATACTGCTCCTATGTACAAGAATATAACTACTATAATACTGCCCCTATGTACAAGAATATAACTACTATAATACTGGTCCTATGTACAAGAATATAACTACTATAATACTGCCCCCTATGTACAAGAAAATAACTACTATAATACTGCTCCTATGTACAAGAATATAACTACTATAATACTACTCCTATGTACAAGAATATAACTACTATAATACTGCTCCTATGTACAAGAATATAACTACTATAATACTGCCCCCTATGTACAAGAAAATAACTACTATAATACTGCTCCTATGTACAAGAATATAACTACTATAATACTGCTCCTATGTACAAGAATATAACTACTATAATACTACCTCCTATATACAAGAATATCACTACTATAATACTGCTCCTATGTACAAGAATATAACTACTATAATACTGCTCCTATGTACAAGAATATAACTACTATAATACTGCATGGATCAGTATGAGTTCACTGTTAGACCTATCATGCAGGTAATAGTTGTATTATGCATAGCAGGACATACTAGTAAACCCAAATTCATTGCTTGGCTTTATTGCTATGCAGTATGTGAGTGTCCCCCCCCTTCTCTCCCTCTTTCCAGTCCTCTGTCTGGGCTCTACTCCCCCTACTGCTTCCTCCCTACTACTGTCTTGCTGTGCCCAGCACATCCTAGAATAATATTGTTCCCCTCCTTGTTCCAAATGAGAACCAAATGCCAGCAGAGACTTTACTCCCCAAGTTCCCGTCTCTCTCACAAACCCAGACAGACTCCTGCCTTCCATTGAGTACAGAATGTCCCACTGACATGTAATATACCCCATATACCACATGCTATGGTATACAGGAAGAAATCAGAACTAACTGCATCCATCTAGAGATGGTATATAGAGCGATATATATTCTGTGGACGATGAGGGAATCGAAGGGGAAGTTAAACTTTTGCATTAAAATTGCTGTGATGCTTTTGTTATTTCCATTTATACTGTTTATATAGATATTTGAAGAGCAGTAAACCCAATGCTTTGCATCTAAAGGCCTTCACATCCATTATGCACACTTTTGTTTGTGTCAGGACATATAGTGGTGATGGTGGGTTTAGAAATTCATGATAAAACTCATTTACTTCAGAGCAGTAATACAACAAAATGTTTGAATTTCTTTAAAAAAAACCTTCCCCATTGCCCTCAGGTAACACCACCTGAGTAGGAAGCAGCTGTTGGGGTTGTCTACTTTGGACCATATCTTTTTGTTCTAAGGTTCCCCACCAACAAGCTTATTAAACCCCCTGTGATCAGCTCTGATGTAACAAGTGTTTGATTCCTCCTTCAGCACCCCCACAGGAGATTTGAGGCATTACACAGTGTCTACTGAAATTAGTAGCATGCCCATGTAATAAATAGATGTTAAAGATCCTCCACAGCAGTGTCGGACTGAAGTTCCTTAAGACCATCAAAGGAAAGGATTATGAGGACTTACCCTCTCTGTATATAGGATACATATATGTCCTCTTGTAAGCATTTTTTGTTATTATTGTACATATGGAAATTATCATCAGCAAGATAGGATATGTTTCATAGGATATCTGGATATTGGTTCAAAAGTGATCTCTAAATGAATTATTTTGTGCTAGACCATTGGGGCTCATTATTGTAGTTGTGGAGTTGGGGCCAGTTTTGACTGGAGTTGGAGTCAGAAAAAAAAAGTTACCAACTTCAACTCCAGCTTCAAAATAAAATGACTGTTTATTATATATTATAATGTACAGTTATTAATATTGTATAATTAGATACATCATTTGTTATGTATTTACTTTCATAGGAATCAATCACTGGCTTTTTTCCTGAATTAGAGGATCTTTACTACTTCTGACTGACCATGTCAGCCATTTATGAAGTCGTAGTCGTAGTCAGGATTTGGCCTGCTGAATCCTCAGGCCTTCGTTTAATACCAGAATGTTCTGATAATATTTTCTACACCAGACAATAATAATAATAATAATAATAATAATAATAGTCCTTTAATAGTCCCACAGTGGGGAAATTCAGTGTGTTACAGCAGCAAAGATAAGATAAGATAAGCAGATACAAATACAAATACAACATGTACAGGAATGTTCCAAGGTGAGAGGCATTACATTAATAGCAGACAGACAGATAGGACGTAGCAGGGGGGGGGGGGGATTTAACAGGCAGAGAGATATTTCAGTTCTCTGTATGTACTGATCTCCGCTTAGGTCGGTGTTGGTTGTACAGCCTAACCGCGGTGGGGAGGAAAGACTTCCGATAGCGCTCCTTCTCACACCTAGGGTGGAGCAGTCGGTCACTGACAGTACTGCCCAGCGCAATCACAGTCTCATGCATGGGATGGGAGTTATTCTCCCGCATGGAGCTCACCACGGACAGTATCCTTCTGTCACCCACCACCTGCACTGGGTCCAGGGGGCTCCCCAGGACAGAGCTGGCCCTTCTAATCAGCTTGTCAAGTTTATTTCTGTCCCTGGTTGATATACTGCTCCCCCAGCAGGCCACTCCAAAGAAGATGGCTGATGCCACTACAGAGTTGAAGAAAGTCCTAAGAAGTTCCCCCCGGATTCCAAAGGCTCTCAGCTTCCTAAGCAGGTAGAGCCTGCTGTGGCCCTTCCTGTACAGGGCCTCCATATGATCTGCCCAGTCCAGCTTATTGTTAAGGAGCAAACCCAGGTACTTATAGGTGTTCACAATCTCGATGCCCGTCCCCAGGATGTCCACTGGTTTTGGAGGGCATCTGCCTTTACGGAAGTCCACCACCATCTCCTTGGTCTTCCCCGCGTTAATCTTCAGGTGTTTCTGGTGGCACCAGTCCACAAAAAACCGGTTCCGTTCTCTGTACTCCCTGTCATCATCGTCTGTGATGAGGCCTACTATTGCAGAGTCGTCAGAATACTTCTGTAGGTAGCAGCTAGATGAGAGCACCTAAAATCAGCAGTGTACAGTGTGAAGAGGAAAGGGGCGAGAACCGTACCCTGAGGTGCCCCCGTATTACAGATCACGGTACCTGACACACAGTCTTGGGCTCTCACGTATTGAGGTCGATTTGTGAGGTAGTCTAGGATCCAGTTGAGAGGTGGTGGTCCACTCCAGCAAGGCCCAGCTTGTCTCTCAGTAACCTGGGCTGTATGGTGTTAAAAGCACTGGAGAAATCAAAGAACATTATTCTCACTGTGTTCCCTGGTTTTTCCAGGTGAGACAGAGCCCTGTGCAGAAGGTGGATGATGGCATCATCTACCCCAATGCCCGGTCGATAAGCAAACTGGAGAGGGTCCATAGCGGGGCTCACTAGAGGGCGAAGATGTGTGAGAACCAATCTCTCTAAGAGCTTCATCAAGTGGGATGTCAGTGCTACAGGTCTGTAGTCGTTGAGGTCCATAGGGTGAGGTTTCTTTGGAACTGGTACCACACAAGAAGATTTCCATAATTCAGGGACTATTTCCTGCCTCAGGCTCATATTATACATATATGTAATTATACCACACAGCTGGTATTTATCACAATATTGCAGATTCACAATCTATGGTCATTTCTGTTGCCTTCTACATGTTTATTGAGGCCAATGTTAATGTCACACACAGTCTATAGAATGCATAGTCTTCTGCCTTCTGGCCTTAATACTGACATAGCAACTTAATATTACAATTTACCCCGCATTATTATTTGTCATACGCACCATAATTCTCTTCTTTACACTTAATATACTCTTTGTAGGGATGATAAGTGATGCATTCACCTGCAGCGGTCAATATGGAGTCTGTGTGTGGGCTTTCAGCTTCATGAATGAGGACGGGAAATGCCCCTTGACCTCAGACAGCCGGTCCATCTTCAATGTCTATTTGTCTGCTTAAGACTTCTTGGGGGGCCTGGAGGAAGTGTAAGGAAGAGTGATATAGGTGTCCTGCTGCAGCACATCTCCTCTGGCTTACACCTGAAGCTTTCCACTGAATCTTTTTGTTTTCATTCTGATTTCCCACATCGCGGGATTCTCTTCTGGACATAATAATAGTGTGGTGATACCTTCCTTTGTCTATTGTGTCTGCCCATATGGGTGCACAGCTACAACACAATGTATAGGATAGGTTTATATACTCACTGCTGTAATGAATTAAATTCATCAAAACCACTTGTCACAGTGGCATTTGCCATGGGTTTCAAGTTTTTGGACTTCACTCCTCAATCTTGATTTTTATTGCATCTTTAATCCCTGTTAGATCATCTCATCCACCATGAGCTCACTGGGGAGGGTAAGTGCATGTGTGCCTAAAGTAATTTATATACATTGAGGGGGGAAACCATGGACAAAACTGATGCCTATTGCAGGTCCTGAGAGATTGGAGCATGACGCAGAGATAATCCATGTATATATCTATGTATATTTAGTAAAGCATACTGACAGGGGCATAACTTGAGGAGGTGCAGAAGTGTAGTTGCACCTGGGCTCAGGAGCCTTAAAGGACCCATAAGGTGTCTCTTCCCAATATGAGGATGCCAGTACTATATATGATACATTATTATACATGGGGTGCCTGCCACAGATTTTGCATTGGATGCAGGAGCCTCTGTGTATTGATCTGCTCTCTTCCATCAGTTTTCCTCATCCCTCTCTTCCTCTCCTCCTCTCCTTCTGTCTCTTAGTCCCACTTGGATTGAGATATGTGGAGGGTAATGAGTTTTTCCTCCCTGGCTTCTGGTTGGAAGTCCTGCAGACTGAGAAAGAGTCGTGTTACTGGGAGTCTGCCATTCACATCATCTCCTTTCATTAGTTGCCCCCCCCAGCTCCATTCTCTCCATCCCTGTCTGTGTCTTCATCTCCCTTGTCCCCCTGACCTTTCTCTCCAAACTTTCCTCAACTCTCATAATTCTGTTTATACAAGAAATATGCAGACATCAACCTAAAACTGTAGACAGATCAGTCCCATCTGAGTGTACAGTAGTATACAGGTGACACAGCAGTCTCTTCTGCGTGCACAGTATACAGGTGATACAGCAGTCTCTTCTGAGTGTACAGTATACAGGTGATACAGCAGTCTCTTCTGAGTGTACAGTATACAAAAGACAGATCAGTTTCTTCTGAGTGTACAGTATACATTTGACAGATCAGTCTCTTCTGCGTGCACAGTATACAGGTGAAACAGCAGTCTCTTCTGAGTGTACAGTATACAAAAGACAGATCAGTCTCTTCTGAGTGTACATTATACAGGTGACAGATCAGTTTCTTCTCTGAGAGAGTACAGTATACAGGTAACAGTCTCTTCTATCTGTGAATACAGTAAACATTTGACAGATCAGTCTCTTCTGAGTGTACAGTATACAGGTGACACATCAGTCTCTTCTAAGTATACAGTATACAGGTGACACATCAGTCTCTTCTGAGTGTACAGTATACATTTGACAGATCAGTCTCTTCTGAGTGCACAGTATACATTTGACAGATGACAAAAACTATAACATTTTTTGTTCAGATTGTTCAAACAATTTGTGTGTCTTTTTTGGTGAAACCTATTTTTGTAAATTTTTTTCTTTTTTTGATATCCAGTAAAATGTAAAAAAGAGAAGGCGACTTATTGTCTTGTGTGAGGCTAGAACCTGTGATGTGCTAGTTTAATTTAACTTTTTTTTTTTTTGTCTTAATTTTTATATAATTTTTATTGTATTACATATTGTGTCCCCCATAAGGTCATAATAAGCATAATAGGTCATAATCAAGGGCATTTTAGCAATATATTTTTTTTTCTACATATTTCCCCTGTAACTACACTAGCCCCAGTTACATGAGGAATAAAGTCTTGTGGTATACACTGCAGAGTTTAAGAGCTTATATGGATCCTCTAGAAAGCAGGAGCTCCTGGTACCTGGGCTGGGAGGAAATTCACATCATGGCGGCTTACATAGCTATATTCACAACACTCATTGAATGCTGTTTATACAGAGATCAGGAAGGCTGTATCCTTGCAGAGTAAATCAGCAGCTGCCCAGAAATATATATTCAATGGGCAGTCAGCAAGAAGTTAAGGATTAGTGTGATCACCTGCAAACTTCCTTCCGCCAATGTCTGTCTACTTGTTTGTATAAAACTTTGCTTCTATAGCCATGGCCTGTCTGAACAATGCTTCAGTTTCTGCTATGCATTTCTTATGTATTATGATCTCCTGTTTGAATCCATGTCCTTCTGTCTGTATGCTTCCATTTTTGCTATGGATTCCCGTGTATCATGATCTCTTGTTGGGACTCATGTCCTGTTTGTTTGCAGAGCAATGTCCTGGTTCTGCTATGTACTTCTTTGTTTGTTCTGCTGCTTGTTCTGATGTCCTGCCTTAGACTTCTCTTTGAGACTCGTCCTCTGCTATCTGTATGTCCCTGATTCAGTATCACCTACCTGTTCCTGATTCAGTATCTTTAAAAAAAAATGTACATGCCACACTAGTAACAAAGATGTTTTAATGGTTGCAAACAGGGACACTTAACTTGGTCGTTACAAGTCTATAAATGGCACACAGCTTAGTAGTGGCAGTTTTCTATTAAGCTCATAGAGGAACTCATGGTATATAGTGGACACAGTGGCACTTTGGTGTCAGTATTGTTTGAGATTCTGGTTCCACCAAAGTTGGGGTTTCTTACAGGAACATGCTAGAAGTGATACACAGGGCCTCCTCTGCTCACATAGTGCTTTTCCCAGATGACTTAAGTAGGCAACAGACTGGTTTATGGATCAAGGCACTGTAAACAGTCCACTACCGCTCAGTAGGGCTATCATGGTCACCACCTTACAATAACAAATGCTGGCAGGGCCCAACTTCTCTACACAGGCCTTCTGTGGATTCCTGTTCCAGTGCCAGTCCTGGGTGCTCTCGTCTTTCACCTGACACCTCTCTGTGCTCTCAACTTACCCAATCAATCCATCATATTGTCTGGCTGCACCTCAGTACAGAACAGTTTAGCCAAGTGTGGAAAAAATACTGCAAAGTAAGAATGTTGTGCAGTAAGAATGCTTTCAGAAATAGAAGGGTTAATAATAATTTTTTTTTTTGTCAATGAAGTGAATGAAGAAAAGAGAAAAGTAAATCTCATCAATATTTGGTGTAACCTTTGCCCTTTGGAGGAGGAGTCTTGGAGGAGATTGGAGCAAGCCTACATCCACAGAAGATCTGTGCTTAGTTCTCCAAGATGGAGGCAACCTCTGAGTTCTACCAAAACCTGTCTGCAAGTACCAAGAAGAACTGATGGAATGCAAAGGGAAAAGGTCATACCAAGTATTGATAGGATTTACATTTCTCTTTCATTCATTCAGTTAATTTTGTTAACTATATTAACACTTCTATTTCTGAGAGCATTCTTACTTTGTAGCATTTTATTGACACCTAAATAAAACTTTTGTACAGTACTGTTTGCAGCCCATACAGTGCCATGTAGCGCCATGTTACTGTGTCTGCAGACATGACCAGAGACCTTGCCAACCCATGTGCCTGTCTGTACACATTGCAAACATCACAACCACACTTAAAGACACCTGCAACATAAAAGTATGTCAAGTGCACAGCAATAGAGGTCATTTCAAGGGCACTCTAGTGTAAGGGTTTCTGGTCAGTGGTTTATGTAGTCTATGCTCGAGCAGCCCCTTATACAGGCATTTGCTACATCTCTTCCCATGACTTTGACTCTGGATCAGGTAATGTTCTAACCATGTAGGACAGGTGTTTAGCTGGAATACCTTTGTTTCATCTTGTGGACCTTCTAACTAACCATTAACTTGGTCTTACTCTCTGTTCTCAGTGGCTGGGCAGTCTAACCAAACTTCAAGGTCTTTTTCCTTGTTTGTGCTTCAGGTTGCTGTTCTTCCTCAGGTGGAGCTCTTGGGTTAATTTAATGAGATCTGCTGATTGTTACTGTATTGGTCTTGGGGTGGTGGATTCTATATCCTTTTGGATTTCACTCTATCCTACCAGGACTCCATTTACACAAACTCCCTACTTGCTATGCCTTTTGTTTGGGAACATGTACAGTACAGATACTTTTCTCCTGAATGTTCTTATATGCTTATATGTCTCTTTTCTTCCATGGCTTATATTGAGTCCTCTCTGTAGCTTTATCTGGTGATCTGTTTAGAAGACAGTGGGCTGTCATGATTGCTTCTCAATAATATGTTGTTGGCATTAACCACATACCCCATACCATTATATCACATACTTCTTCCACCTTCACTGAGAATTCGGTTCTTTCTCTCTGCTGCACCATTCTGTTCAGGATTGCAAGGTATGATGGTCTTGAACATGGTTCCATCCCTATTTCATATGACTAATGTGACCCCCACCGATCATGAGAATAGGGATACCGTTTGCCCCGTATGAATGGAGGATAAGTTCATGCATGTGCACTGCTGCTCCATTCATCTTTATGGGGCTGCTGGAGATAGCCAAGCGGCATTGTGCATGCTCGGGCCTGCAGCTCCATTTATATAGGGAACTACTGTTCTCAGGATTGTGTGGTCTCAAGCGGTTGAACCCCAATCAATAAGTCATTTATCTCTCATCATGTGAAGAGGGGATATCTTGAAATTACTGGAAATATCCCAAAAACATTTGCTGTCAAGTAAGTAGGCATGGGATCAGCAAACTTTGGCTCTCCACTCCTGCAACTCCCAGTATGCTCCATTCACATTTATATGTAATTGTACATGTACATTTTTATGTGCTCATCGGTCCACATATACAGTATGTATATGTATCAAGTCCAGTGGCTGTGCTGATCCAGTGGTGTTCATTTCTTGATCATCACTGCATTGCTCAATTGTAATACCATTAAGAAACTCTTTTGAGCTAGTGTCCTTATAGCTTTTGGGTCTCTATGTCTGTCCCACACATGGAGCCATTTCTTATGTTGATTTTCTTTAGTAGTATACACCATTTCTTTGCATTTCAGCTGATAGGGTTCACCCTCTCTTGTGATAATACAATTGTCATCTGTGAATATATCTACATTCCTGTCTTGTGGTCTTCACTGGCAGACCATAAGACAGAAATGTAGATATATTCCAGGCCATCTTGAAAGTTGCTTTCAAGACTAGGAATATGGAGCACATCCTTTACTGGGATTGTTCTGGTTTGTGTTGGGGAGATCTGGCAGAGGAGGTAACCTTTTACCATTCCTTCCTCAGAAGTCATATACAGACTATTAGCTTAGATGACTTTTTCTGATATTCTTTGGTTAAGGTTAGAGAAGAAGCTTTTGTCATTTGCCATGCCTTGTTGCTCCAGAGTCTATACACCACACATCACTTTGCTGATAAACCTGACCTGGTATTGAAGGAGCATTCTCATATCAGTCAAAAATGGCCAAGATGGCAATATGTGGCTCTAGTCAGGAGTTACAGAAACAGTGCAATGTGGCTTTTCTGTGATGTTTCCATAACTTCCAAAGAGGTATATAAGGGTTACAGAAACAGCGTAGCACAGCGACCTACTATATGTTGTTTCCATAACTTCAGCACTTATGGAAACAGTGCAGTTCACTGTATTATACTGTTTCTGTAAGTCCTGTTTACTACTATGGAAGTTTTGGAAACAGCATAGAGCAACCATGTCCAGCTATCTTCATAATTGCCAATAATCTCAAGGAGGCAGAGATAGGCCTATTTTTATCCCAGCCATGAAAAGGTGAGGTTTAATAAATAAAGTGTCATCTTCTTCTTTTAGTGCACTTTTGGCCTTTTCATGATAATTTTCTTATATATTCTAGCTTGTATAATTTTGCAGTCTGCCTGCAGGTCACTGGTTTTCTTGCATACAAAACATTCAGGTTTTTCCCTTTTGTGACTTATTTTTAGTTAATTCTTGTGTTTTTAATGCATATTCTGCTCTGGACACATCACCACTGCTTGTTAATAAACACTCTGTTTTTTTTTTGCTTATGCTTATCCACAAGCTTGCATGTAACATGCTCTAATGTGAGCTTGTCATCTGGTCTTGCATCTGGTGCAGTCACAAGCATGTAATAGTTTTCTGGGAGATCACTGAGTAACAGTGCAGCGACATGGAAATCTTGTATTTCTTCTCCAGTTCCACGTAGACAGTATCAGACTGGCCCAGCAGAGTACCAGGGCATTCTCCAGAGGGCCCAGGCTCTAACACAATAATGGGCCAACAGAAGACTCCCAAATTTGAAGGATACTATGGCCCAGGGGTCGTACATGCAATCCAATGTTTCACATTTACATATCTGCATAATCTGATTAGCATCATCTTCTATAATGTGGGAGACGGCACTTTGTGTTTACTGATCCTTCTTTATCTAGCCCTCTGGAAGTGGATCAGGCCTCTGTATACTTCCATATATCTTATTAGTAGCATCTTCACCTTGACTTTCCAGGACTAGTACGGTAGTTCTAGTTGGTTAGATTTGGCCTTTTGAACTTCACAGGATTGCTTCTGGTGGCCATCTTTTCTTCTTCTGAATTCACTGTTGTTCTGGGCCTATAACCTGTTAGCAGCGGATTATTCAGGACACTGTCCAGGCATGTAATGGGTGAGAAGAAATTTATTGAGTAACTGTGTCAGCCGTATTTCCTGGACTGAACTTTACTGTGTGAATTGAGCTGTGTGAATTATGATGCAGTGAACTCCAGAATGGCCAAAGCTATACTGGACCAAACTTATAGCTTTATGTCAGTTCGGTACAGTATAGCTTCATCTGTTCGGGAGCTCATTGCATCATAACTTACTATGGTGCAGCAAGTTCAATTTACACAGTCGAGTTCAGTTCAGGAAATATGGCCCACACATGGACTGTTTTTTTCCCCAGCAAACTGCAGCAAATTTATATATAATCCACACCTCTAACCCCACCAACTTCTGCCCATGCCTTCTTTGAGATAGCCCAATCCCACCCTGTCCCTTTGTGCCTCCATACAGTAATAGTTTCTTAAGTGCCCCCACACAGTATAATGCCCTGTTAGTGCCCCCACACAGTATAATGCCCTGTTAGTGCCCCCACACAGTATAATGCCGTTAGTGCCCCCACACAGTATAATGCCCTGTTAGTGCCCCCACACAGTGTAATGTACCCTTAGTGCCCCCATACAGTATAACACCAACCTTATTGTCCCCACACAGTATAATGCCTACTTATGCCCACAACAGTAACATGCAAAAAAAAAAAACCAAAAAAAAACAACTCATCACTCCCCATTTGTCTGCTGCTGTCTACAGATCCTCTTTGGTCTCTTCTCCCTGTGGCTTGGAAGAGACTTGATGACATCACTACATCATGCCTGCCTGCATCCAAGACCGCGGCAACAGCGACAGGGGGCGAATGGTGAAGCAGGGAGCTAAAGGCTCCCTATATTACCATTGTTTTTAACTGTATCTGCATCCTGAGGACGCATGTAGACTCGATGTCGAGACATGCCACTCACTGCCCAGGAGAGTGGAACAGCACCCAAAATCTGGGACTGTCCTGCTGAATCTGGGATGGTTGGGAAGTATTCAGTATATTAGTGACAGACCCTTTTCGTTTGAATGAATAGTGTATGGGTGAAACAGCAGTCTATTCTCTCTTAGCATACAATATACAGGTGACACAGTAGTCTCTTCTGTCTGACTGTACAGTATACAGGTGACAGATCAGTGTCTTCTGACTGTACAGTATACAGGTGACACATCAGTCTTTTCTCTGAGAGTACAGTATATAGGTGACAGAGTAGTCTCTTCTGTCTGACTGTACAGTATACAGGTGGAACACTAGTCTCTTCTGTCTGACTGTACAGTATACAGGTGACAGATCAGTGTCTTCTGAGTGTACAGTATTCAGGTCACACTGCAGTCTCTTCTCTCTGACTGTACAGTATACAGGTGACAGATCAGTATTTTCTCTCTGAGTATACAGTATACAGGTGACACAAGAGTCTCTTCTCTGAGAGTACAGTATACAGGTGACAGATCAGTCTCTTCTGAGTGTACAGTATACAGGTGACAGATCAGTATCTTGTCTCTGATTGTACAGTGTACGGGTGACAAATCAGTCTCTTCGGTCTGAGTGTACAGTATACAGGTGACACTCCAGCCTCTTCTGAGTGTACAGTATTCAGGTCACACTGTAGTCTCTTCTCTCTGACTGTACAGTATACAGGTGACAGATCAGTATTTTCTCTCTGAGTGTACAGTATACAGGTGACACAAGAGTCTCTTCTCTGAGAGTACAGTATACAGGTGACAGATCAGTCTCTTCTGAGTACACAGTATACATGTGGAAGATCCATCCTGAGCACAGTGTATATAGTAGGTGAAAATTTGTAGAAGATAGGATTTAGTCTCTATCTTGGATGTAGTACTATATGTAGGCATCTACAATGTTTCTGTGTTTTGTTTAGGTGTTTTTTAGATTTTTTTTGTGGTGCACATACTGTATGTATTGTTTGCATTTTGACCAGTTTTGTATATATATATATATATATATATATATATATATATATATACACACTGTATGTAAAAAAAAAACAGAACAGGAAAGGGTGTATGCGAAGCTTCTTTGTGTATGTGGATTTACAGAAATGGGTACAGGGAAAGTTGTATTAAGAGCTCAATGAATATAACAGACGCTGCTGGCATTTTCACTGTCAAATATTTACATTCGCCAATTTCCATTCTCTCAGCCGCACAGCTTCCAGACACCTGTGAGACTGAACCTCTGAAATTGAGAGGCGCCGCATAGTGAGGCGTGATTATTGTGCCTCTCAGCGGCTCTCAGCAATGGTGTGTCCTTATATAGGTACATTTATATACCTAATGGCGATACACCAAATCTGTGTGTCCTGTAGTATTATTTAACATGGTTGTCTCTTTGGATATCAGACAGTTAATTTTGCCAGAGAAGTTACAGCCAGCCAGGCATTTCCCCTGCAGAGGCCGCTGCAGGAAAAACTTAGTTTTATGTAGCACCAATTCAGATGAATAGCCATCCATGTCATCCAAGGACAGCATCCATAGAACAGCTCTCCATTCTGGTGCATAGTGTAGTGTCATGAGTGGTGGACTCCCTGCTGCGACATCCACATTCTCTAATATGGCATATGGACAGGGTATGTCTTCATAAGACAATTCCTCTGACAATAGCGCAGATATTCTACTACACCATTGAGTTTCTTTGCAGCAGTATAACTTATTCTTGGCAACTCTCCTGAAAGCTCCGAAAAAAATAGTGAACTCCTAGACTCCCAGAAGGGCAGGCAAATTTCCTGGGCAGCCGGGGTAACAGTCACTTTATATATGACTTGGTCACTTTATGTACTGGTCATGGGGATGTGGCCAGCACATTTACTGACCAAAGGGGCGTGGTGCTATACAAAAGGGGTGTGTGGGGTTGTTCTGAATGGGTGTAGTCACACCTATAAGGGACATGGCTACACCCAAACATTTGTGTAATGTGCTGCACGTGCAGTTCCCATGGAATTGCAAGCCAAATGTAGGCAAGTATGGTATACGCGCAGTGCTCTGCAGAACTACAAAAGGTTTTCCTGGGAGATAATATTTTCTTTAGAAAAATGTTCAGAATGTTCTTACCCCACTAAATCCTCCACCGCCAATATACTGTTGCTTCTCTGGTCCACACCGCTCTTCACTTCTTGATCAACATTTGTCCACTGTCCAATGTCCACTGAGCCACTGTGACCATTAGGTGGGCATACTCAGTCATTTCCTGTGCCCAGGAAGTGGAAAGCAGCTGGGACGTGGGCAGAGAAAAACAGCAATGGTAGGAGGTCGGTAAGGTAAGTACTGGTAAAAATGTACATGGCTGGACAATCCCATTAGTTGGTTGATGTGAGTCTAGGCAAGACCAATGCCAATTTTTGAGAACACTGAGGTTAACCTATGAGCAAAGTAACAGACACCACAATGAGACCAAACCGACACCATTTTCTAGTCCCTCTAGTCGTTCAATGTATGTAAAACCTTCATAGACTTATATGTAACTACTCCGCTAACCTCTTCTAATAGCTGACCCCGTGGATGTATTGAAAGCCCTCCAATTTCAAACACAACCTGAAGGTGTAAAGAGGATCCCTGGCTTTTGCCCAGCTCGACGTTCAAGCACTGGTGGAGATGTGGCCTACAAGATATCCAAGCAAGCTCAGATCAGCGCCCCCACGCGGCAGCTCTTCCAAGGTAGGTGCACTCACGCAGCAAATAAGTGGCGGGAGGGGACATTTATCTAGAGAGCTAACACCTGGTTCCTGTATAGGTAAATTCCCAGAGGACTTTTCAGTCATGGCACTGGTACGGGCTAAGAGTGGCTTGCAGGCATTCCTCCTGTCCATCTACAATGAGCAAGGAGTTCAGCAGCTCGGGGTAGAGTTGGGACGTTCTCCTGTCTTTCTTTATGAAGATCAGAGTGGAAAACCAGCTCCTGAAGACTACCCAATATTCAGCGGGGTCAATCTAGCCGATGGAAAGTCAGTAAATATATCTTTGGTACATTTACACCAAATTACTTCTTCTGTTTCCTCCATGTCTTCAGTCTCTCTCTCCACATCTTTCACCCTTCCTTCTGTTGTCCTCCTGTTCACTCATCTCTTCTCCCACCATGCAGATGGCACCGTATAGCTCTGAGTGTACAGAAGAAATCAGTCACCTTAATATTAGACTGTAAAAAGAAGATAACTAAGCCATTGCCACGAGGAAACAAGCCCATTGTGGACACCAAAGGAATCACAGTGTTTGGGACCCGAATTCTGGATGAAGAATCATTTGAGGTGAGAGGGACATAGGGTGAAGTTCTCTAAATCATCTTATAGGAATTGTTCTGCTGGAACTCCTTACAACATGTACATTTTATATTCAGACTTGATTTCTTTGTTCCAGGTGCTTTAGACCTAAAGTATATATGTTTTTTTGGTCTCTGGTTTATATAAATAAGCGTCTGGTCTATAATCTGTAAATAGGAGTATGGTCTGAGGTCTGTATAGACAGGGTCTGGTCTGCGGTTTATTTAAATGGAGGTCTGGTCTGGTCTGAAACAATTGGGGTCCATGGTCTGAACTTGGATCTTTATAAATGGAGGTCTAGGCTCTGCATAAAAATGGGATTGGTCTATAGTCTCTATAAATAGGGGATCTTGTCTTCGGTATGTAGGAAATAAAGGTCTGCTCTGAGATCTGTATGAATATGGAACTGGTTAGTAGTCTTTGTAAATGGGGTCTGATCTGCAGTCTAAATAGATCTGAGGGTCTGGTCTTCAGTCTAAATAAATGGGGTTTGTTCTGCAATATGTATGAATGAGGGGTCTGGTCTTTAGTCTATATCAATGGGATATAGTCTATGCTCGGTATGGATGGTGTCTGTTCAGTGGACTGTATAAATGGGGCTCTGGTCTACAATCTGTATAAATCGTGGGTCTGGTCTTCAGTGTGTATTTTTGAGGGTATATATAGTCTGTGATCTGTATAGATGTGTCT
This sequence comes from Leptodactylus fallax, assembly GCA_947044405.1. NCBI lineage: Eukaryota > Metazoa > Chordata > Amphibia > Anura > Leptodactylidae > Leptodactylus > Leptodactylus fallax. The sequence goes on from CAMRHE010000113.1 coordinate 839,128, forward strand.
AGTCTGTAGTCTGTATAAATGGGGCTATGGTCTGCTGTTTATATAAAGAGGGGTGTCTGATCTGTTGTCTCTATAAATAAGGGATCTGTATCAATGGGGGTGTCTGATCTGTGGTCTGTATAAATGGAGGGTCTGTCTTGCAATATGTTTAAATGAGGGATCTGGTCTTTAGTCTGAATTAATGGGGGTCTGCTGTTGAGTTTGTTTAAATGGGGGTCTGGTCTGCAGTCTGTATAAATAAGGGCTCTGTATCAATTGGAGTGTCTGATCTGTGGTCTGTGTAAATGGAGGACTGATAGAGGAGAGTCTGTCCTCTGGTGTGTATAGATGGGAGATATGGTGTCTGTATACATCTGACTGCTGATCACAGATATTATTATATTCATTTTGCTGTGTAACTCCTACCTTACAGGGAGTCTATCACCACCAAACCTCGTTGGAACTACTTATACAAATTATAAGGACCGTTATGGTGAACAGACCTTTTTTGTGTCAAATTGCAATCATGCTGCTAGACAATCAAGTTTTAATCAATATAGAAATGAGCTTTTTGGTGCACCCAGGGCGTGGCTGTGCTGCCAGTGCATCCAGTTTTGCTTATAGTTGCCACCCAGTGCTGTCCTCTCATATAATGGATGACAGGTTCCAATGTACAGTACAGGCACCACAGGTGAAAATGGGTGCTCTGGTAGATACAGCCACACCTCAGGTGCACCAAACAGCTAATTTACATATGGATTGCAATTTGACACAATATACAGGAGAGATTTTGGTGCTGGTAAACTCCCTTTAAGGAAACACTGTGATGAAGGGAGAGGTTCTCTAGTCTTTTCTAGAAGTCTGTCCTCCCATGCTGTGTTCTGAACTCGGAGCTGACATTGTATTCACAAATTCTGTACACGACGCCTGCACGCGCCTGCCTACAATATCCTATCACAAACAAACGCCACATCTCCGGGCCCAGCTGGCTGTCAGAGGCCGCTTTCCTCAGAAGCTCAGCCAGATGACCCTTCGAGTCCTCTACTGTACAGTGTTGTGTCCAGACCTGGCGCCTTTCACTGACTCCTTTGGAAATGTCTTTAGGGCGGCCAGTGTCTCTTTCCAACTGGCACCGACCAGTGGTAAATGGGAAAAACTACCAGAACCTCAGACCGGGTGTCTAGAAAGCCTGAAAAGCACCTAATATACCAAAAAGTACCTGATACGCAGATTATTTCATATAGAGGTGTATGGTGTGTTTTATATCATGCAAAACTACAAGCATCCGCCACTACCTGGGCTGTCAATAGTACAGAGCCGCGGGAGACACCACATCCACCTGCCTGCACAGGATTTTCCTGTGTGAATGGGGACTTAAAGGAATAGCTCGCATTCGTAAAAGGGAATTTCTGGTTTTATATGAACAAAATGTTTTATAGGATAATGAAAAGCTCTGCGACTATACAATATATTTGTGTTTCAATTTTTACTATTTTCAAAATCAGAGGAAAAAATTTATCTAGATTATCTAGACTGGATACATCTGTAGCAAACGCTTTGCTCTGACAAGCATTAGGTCTGTATGAAGAGCCGTCCTGGTCTAGGGTCTGTAGAGATGGGGGTCTTCAGTCTGTATAGATAGGTTCTGGTCTGGGGGTCTGTAGAGATGGGGACTCTTATGGGGTCTATATAAATGATGGTCTGGAGTCTGTATAGAGGAGTCTGGTAATGGATCTTTATAGGTGGGGGTAAGGTTTTGGGCCAGGGGACCATTTAAATGGAGTGGTCTGGTTTGAGGTCTGTATAGAGAGGGGTCTGCAGTCTATAGATGGGGGTCTGGTCTGGGGTCTGTATAGACATGGGTCTGGACTGGGGTCTGTATAGATGGGGTCTGGTCTGGAGTCTGTATAGATGAGTGTCTAGTCTGGGGTCTGTATAGATGAGTGTCTAGTCTGGGGTCTGTATAGATGAGTGTCTAGTCTGGGGTCTGTATAGATGAGTGTCTAGTCTGGGGTCTGTATAGATGAGTGTCTAGTCTGGGGTCTGTATAGATGAGTGTCTAGTCTGGGGTCTGTATAGATGGTAAGTTTCAGTCTTTGCTCTGTACAATGGGGAGGTTTGGTTACAGGGTCTTTACAAAGGGATTTCTGCACTTCTTTAGGGGGCCTGAATAGATGGAGGTCTGGTCTGGGGTTGGTACAGAAGGGGTCTGGGGTCTGTATAGATTGGGGTCTGGTTGGGGGTCTGTATAGATTGGGGTCTGGTCGGGGGTCTGTATAGATGGAGGTCTGGGGTCTGTATAGGTGGGGTCTGGTCTGAGGACTGTTAGATGGAGGACTGGTCTGGGGTCTGTATAGATGGGGGCCTGATCTGGGGTCTTTATAGATGGAGTTCTGGGGTCTGTATAGATGGGGTCTGGTCTGGTATATGTATAGATGAGTGTCTAGTCTGGGGTCTGTATAGATGGTAGGTTTCAGTCTTTGCTCTATACAAAGGGGAGGTTCGGTTACAGGGTCTTTACAAAGGAAAGTCTACACTTCTTTAGGGGTCTGGTCAGGGGTCTGTATAGATGGGTCTGCTCTGGGGTCTGTATAGATGGGGGTCTGGGGTCTGTTAAATGGGGTCTCGTCTGGGGTCTGTATAGATGAGGGTCTGATCTGGGGTCTGTACAGATAAGGGTATGGTCTGGGGTCTGTATATATGGGGTCTGGTCTGGGGACTGTTAGATGGGGGCCTGGTCCTGGGTCTGTATAGATGGAGTTATGGGGTCTGTATAGATGGGGTATGTATAGATGGGGTCTGGTGTCTTTATGGATGTTGATCTGGGGTCTGTATAGATGGGATCTAGTCTGAGGTCTGTATATATGGTGGTCTGGTTTGGGGTCTGTATAGATGGTGGTCTGGTCTGGGGTCTGTATAGATGGGGTCTGGTCTGGGGTCTGTATAGATGAGGGTCTATTCTGGGGTCTGTATAGATGGGGTCTGTATAGATGGGGTCTGGTCTGGGGACTGTATAGATGGTGGTCTGATCTGGGGTCTGTATAGATGGGGTCTGTATAGATGGGGTCTGGTCTGGGGTCTGTATAGATGGGGGTCTATTCTGGGGTCTGTATAGATGGGGTCTGTATAGATGGGGGTCTGATCTGGGGTCTGTATAGATGGGGGTCTGATCTGCAGTCTGTATAGATGGGGGTCTGATCTGGGGTCTGTATAGATGGGGTCTGTATAGATGGGGTCTGGTCTGGGGTCTGTATAGATGGGGGTCTATTCTGGGGTCTGTATAGATGGGGTCTGGTCTGGGGTCTGTATAGATGGGGGTCTGCTCAGGGGTCTGTATAGATGGGGGTCTGGTCTGGGGTCTGTATAGATGGGGTCTGGTCTGGGGTCTGTATAGATGGGGGTCTGCTCGGGGGTCTGTATAGATGGGGTCCGGTCTGGGGTCTGTATAGATGGGGTCTGGTCTGGGGTCTGTATAGATGGGGTCTGGTCTGGGGTCTGTATAGATGGGGTCTGGTCTGGGGTCTGTATAGATGGGGTCTGGTCTGGGGTCTGTATAGATGGGGGTCTGGTCTGGGGTCTCTATAGATGGGGTCTGGTCTGGGGTCTGTATAGATGGTGGTCTGGCCTGGGGTCTGTATAGATGGGGTCTGGTCTGGGGTCTGTATAGATGGGGTCTGGTCTGGGGTCTGTATAGATGGAGTGGTCTGGTCTGGGGTCTGTATAGATGGGGGTCTGGTCTGGGGTCTGTATAGATGGTGGTCTGATCTGGGGTCTGTATAGATGGGGTCTGGTCTGGGGTCTGTATAGATGGGGGTCTGCTCGGGGGTCTGTATAGATGGGGTCTGTATAGATGGGGTCTGGTCTGGGGACTGTATAGATGGGGTCTGTATAGATGGGGTCTGGTCTGGGGTCTGTATAGATGGGGGTCTATTCTGGGGTCTGTATAGATGGGGCCTGGTCTGGGGTCTGTATAGATGGGGGTCTGCTCGGGGGTCTGTATAGATGGGGTCTGTATAGATGGGGTCTGGTCTGGGGACTGTATAGATGGTGGTCTGATCTGGGGTCTGTATAGATGGGGTCTGTATAGATGGGGTCTGGTCTGGGGTCTGTATAGATGGGGGTCTGCTCAGGGGTCTGTATAGATGGGGGTCTGGTCTGGGGTCTGTATAGATGGGGTCTGGTCTGGGGTCTGTATAGATGGGGGTCTGCTCGGGGGTCTGTATAGATGGGGTCCGGTCTGGGGTCTGTATAGATGGGGTCTGGTCTGGGGTCTGTATAGATGGGGTCTGGTCTGGGGTCTGTATAGATGGGGTCTGGTCTGGGGTCTGTATAGATGGGGTCTGGTCTGGGGTCTGTATAGATGGGGGTCTGGTCTGGGGTCTCTATAGATGGGGTCTGGTCTGGGGTCTGTATAGATGGTGGTCTGGCCTGGGGTCTGTATAGATGGGGTCTGGTCTGGGGTCTGTATAGATGGGGTCTGGTCTGGGGTCTGTATAGATGGGGTCTGGTCTGGGGTCTGTATAGATGGAGTGGTCTGGTCTGGGGTCTGTATAGATGGGGGTCTGGTCTGGGGTCTGTATAGATGGTGGTCTGATCTGGGGTCTGTATAGATGGGGTCTGGTCTGGGGTCTGTATAGATGGGGGTCTGCTCGGGGGTCTGTATAGATGGGGGTCTGGTCTGGGGTCTGTATAGATGGGGGTCTAGTCTGGGGTCTGTATAGATGTGGTCTGGTCTGGGGTCTGTATAGATGGGGGTCTGGTCTGGGGTCTGTATAGATGGGGTCTGGTCTGGGGTCTGTATAGATGGGGGTCTGCTCGGGGGTCTGTATAGATGGTGGTCTGGCCTGGGGTCTGTATAGATGGGGTCTGGTCTGGGGTCTGTATAGATGGGGTCTGGTCTGGGGTCTGTATAGATGGTGGTCTGATCTGGGGTCTGTATAGATGGGGTCTGGTCTGGGGTCTGTATAGATGGGGTCTGGTCTGGGGTCTGTATAGATGGTGGTCTGATCTGGGGTCTGTATAGATGGGGTCTGGTCTGGGGTCTGTATAGATGGGGTCTGGTCTGGGGTCTGTATAGATGGTGGTCTGATCTGGGGTCTGTATAGATGGGGTCTGGTCTGGGGTCTGTATAGATGGGGGTCTGCTCGGGGGTCTGTATAGATGGGGGTCTGGTCTGGGGTCTGTATAGATGGGGGTCTAGTCTGGGGTCTTTATAGATGGTGGTCTGGTCTGGGGTCTGTATAGATGGGGGTCTGGTCTGGGGTCTGTATAGATGGGGTCTGGTCTGGGGTCTGTATAGATGGGGTCTGGTCTGGGGTCTGTATAGATGGGGTCTGGTCTGGGGTCTGTATAGATGGAGTGGTCTGGTCTGGGGTCTGTATAGATGGGGTCTGGTCTGGGGTCTGTATAGATGGGGTCTGGTCTGGGGTCTGTATAGATGGAGTGGTCTGGTCTGGGTTCTGTATAGATGGTGGTCTGATCTGGGGTCTGTATAGATGGGGTCTGATCTGGGGTCTGTATAGATGGGGTCTGGTCTGGGGTCTGTATAGATGGTGGTCTGATCTGGGGTCTGTATAGATGGGGTCTGTATAGATGGGGTCTGGTCTGGGGTCTGTATAGATGGGGGTCTATTCTGGGGTCTGTATAGATGGGGTCTGGTCTGGGGTCTGTATAGATGGGGGTCTGCTCAGGGGTCTGTATAGATGGGGGTCTGGTCTGGGGTCTGTATAGATGGGGTCTGGTCTGGGGTCTGTATAGATGGGGGTCTGCTCGGGGGTCTGTATAGATGGGGTCCGGTCTGGGGTCTGTATAGATGGGGTCTGGTCTGGGGTCTGTATAGATGGGGTCTGGTCTGGGGTCTGTATAGATGGGGTCTGGTCTGGGGTCTGTATAGATGGGGTCTGGTCTGGGGTCTGTATAGATGGGGGTCTGGTCTGGGGTCTCTATAGATGGGGTCTGGTCTGGGGTCTGTATAGATGGTGGTCTGGCCTGGGGTCTGTATAGATGGGGTCTGGTCTGGGGTCTGTATAGATGGGGTCTGGTCTGGGGTCTGTATAGATGGAGTGGTCTGGTCTGGGGTCTGTATAGATGGGGGTCTGGTCTGGGGTCTGTATAGATGGTGGTCTGATCTGGGGTCTGTATAGATGGGGTCTGGTCTGGGGTCTGTATAGATGGGGGTCTGCTCGGGGGTCTGTATAGATGGGGTCTGTATAGATGGGGTCTGGTCTGGGGACTGTATAGATGGGGTCTGTATAGATGGGGTCTGGTCTGGGGTCTGTATAGATGGGGGTCTATTCTGGGGTCTGTATAGATGGGGCCTGGTCTGGGGTCTGTATAGATGGGGGTCTGCTCGGGGGTCTGTATAGATGGGGTCTGTATAGATGGGGTCTGGTCTGGGGACTGTATAGATGGTGGTCTGATCTGGGGTCTGTATAGATGGGGTCTGTATAGATGGGGTCTGGTCTGGGGTCTGTATAGATGGGGGTCTGCTCAGGGGTCTGTATAGATGGGGGTCTGGTCTGGGGTCTGTATAGATGGGGTCTGGTCTGGGGTCTGTATAGATGGGGGTCTGCTCGGGGGTCTGTATAGATGGGGTCCGGTCTGGGGTCTGTATAGATGGGGTCTGGTCTGGGGTCTGTATAGATGGGGTCTGGTCTGGGGTCTGTATAGATGGGGTCTGGTCTGGGGTCTGTATAGATGGGGTCTGGTCTGGGGTCTGTATAGATGGGGGTCTGGTCTGGGGTCTCTATAGATGGGGTCTGGTCTGGGGTCTGTATAGATGGTGGTCTGGCCTGGGGTCTGTATAGATGGGGTCTGGTCTGGGGTCTGTATAGATGGGGTCTGGTCTGGGGTCTGTATAGATGGGGTCTGGTCTGGGGTCTGTATAGATGGAGTGGTCTGGTCTGGGGTCTGTATAGATGGGGGTCTGGTCTGGGGTCTGTATAGATGGTGGTCTGATCTGGGGTCTGTATAGATGGGGTCTGGTCTGGGGTCTGTATAGATGGGGGTCTGCTCGGGGGTCTGTATAGATGGGGGTCTGGTCTGGGGTCTGTATAGATGGGGGTCTAGTCTGGGGTCTGTATAGATGTGGTCTGGTCTGGGGTCTGTATAGATGGGGGTCTGGTCTGGGGTCTGTATAGATGGGGTCTGGTCTGGGGTCTGTATAGATGGGGGTCTGCTCGGGGGTCTGTATAGATGGTGGTCTGGCCTGGGGTCTGTATAGATGGGGTCTGGTCTGGGGTCTGTATAGATGGGGTCTGGTCTGGGGTCTGTATAGATGGTGGTCTGATCTGGGGTCTGTATAGATGGGGTCTGGTCTGGGGTCTGTATAGATGGGGTCTGGTCTGGGGTCTGTATAGATGGTGGTCTGATCTGGGGTCTGTATAGATGGGGTCTGGTCTGGGGTCTGTATAGATGGGGTCTGGTCTGGGGTCTGTATAGATGGTGGTCTGATCTGGGGTCTGTATAGATGGGGTCTGGTCTGGGGTCTGTATAGATGGGGGTCTGCTCGGGGGTCTGTATAGATGGGGGTCTGGTCTGGGGTCTGTATAGATGGGGGTCTAGTCTGGGGTCTTTATAGATGGTGGTCTGGTCTGGGGTCTGTATAGATGGGGGTCTGGTCTGGGGTCTGTATAGATGGGGTCTGGTCTGGGGTCTGTATAGATGGGGTCTGGTCTGGGGTCTGTATAGATGGGGTCTGGTCTGGGGTCTGTATAGATGGAGTGGTCTGGTCTGGGGTCTGTATAGATGGGGTCTGGTCTGGGGTCTGTATAGATGGGGTCTGGTCTGGGGTCTGTATAGATGGAGTGGTCTGGTCTGGGTTCTGTATAGATGGTGGTCTGATCTGGGGTCTGTATAGATGGGGTCTGATCTGGGGTCTGTATAGATGGGGTCTGGTCTGGGGTCTGTATAGATGGGGGTCTGCTCGGGGGTCTGTATAGATGGGGGTCTGGTCTGGGGTCTGTATAGATGGGGGTCTAGTCTGGGGTCTGTATAGATGGTGGTCTGGTCTGACGTATGTAGGGATAGGGCCTGGTCTGGGGTCTGTATAGATGGGGTCTGGTCTGGGGTCTACAATAATTTTGGGGGTCTGATCTAAGGTCTTCATCATGTAAGTCTAGTCTGTATTAATTTAGGGCTCTTATGTAGTATTTGTGGTTCATATTCTGTAGATTGGGGGCGTGTCCTGTAGAAATGGGTGGGGCATAAAGGTCAAACATGTTACGTTGCGCACCATGACAATTCCTTCTATATTATTCTGAATCTCCCTGACACTATTAGAGATGGAGCAGAAACAATATAGAAATATTAAGTTTTATTCATAATAAAAAAACATTTTTTCATGTGATCAAAGTACAGAAATAATGGAGGGAAAGCGAGAAGCGGCGACGCACTAAGTGTGAGGAAATCTGCCCTGTAGGTAACACTAATATTACCTGTCACCACCAGATGGCGCCACTACTCTAGTGAGAATCCATCATCAGTTTCTACCAGGAGAGGGCGCTGTTTACCATTGATTTGGAAATAAAATGAATCAATCACAAAATGGCGCCTATTATCTAATCAGTAATCTCCTCCTAGTTATCTCTATGTAGCGCTCTCAGGTGACAGATACAGGATGAGCTCCCCTGCTGGTGAACCGTGTACATTACCTTACCTTACTGCAACTGATGTGATGGTTTATTATGTGATAAAGGAGCTCAGTGTGAACGAGGCCCTCCAGATACCGCCATTGCGTTACAGAGATCAAAAAAATTCTTCTCCATGTGATCCTGTGTAATATTCGTGAGATGAGCGCCCTCTTGTGGTAACCTGCTTTAATTCACGTACGTTATAGAAATCATAGTGTAAAGGCTCCCCCTTGTGGTGAAACTCGGTAATGTACAATTCTAGACGGAGTGGAGCTTCATTGTGCCCTATGTAGCGAGCTCAAACCATTCTTTCACAGCATACAATAGAAATCTAAGAGAAGAAGCGCCCTCCTGTGGTGGAGAGTATTAACAACTTCATAAGAAAATAACTAAGGTGCAGATCATGGTAACACATTCAGTTTAAAATAAATGACGAGCGCCCTCTTGTGGCAGGATTTTATTATTTATTCACGTTAGAAAGTAAATACAAAATACTTGAATTAGCAGGAGCGCCATCTTGTGGTGAATATCAATAAAATGTTCAGCACAAATACACGAACTAGTAGGAGCGCCCTCTTGTGGTGAATCTACATAAAGTGTTCAGCTCAAATACATGAACTAGTAGGAGCGCCCTCTTGTGGTGAATCTACATAAAGTGTTCAGCTCAACTACATGATCTAGGAGGAGCGCCATCTTGTGGATTTTAATATTTTACTTACACAATAGCAAGCAATGAGGAGCTCCCTCTTGTGGTACAGCTTGTTAATGTATGGAGATGGATGAGTATAGAGGAGCGCCCTCTTGTGGTGAATATTGATAATTTCTTCAATTACAATAATATCATCAGGTTAGAACAATAACATAGGAAGCGCCACATAAGAGATATTAAAGCTGAGTAGCTCCCTCTAGTGGTATAACGGTATAGTGCTGAGATTTATTTAATGTTTTCACATTAGGAAATTTGGTAAGAAGATTTTTAATTATAGCTAAATATATATATTGCAACTATTTATAAGGTAGAGCGCCCTCTTGTGATGAATTTTCTTAATGTATTTATATTATATAAATCCGTTACATGAGTAATGTTGAGTTTTGACAATATATTCAAGGTTTAACCCCTTCCTGCCGCAGGCATTTCTTCAATTTTCGTTTTTTAACTCCCCGCTTTCCAAACCCCATAACTTTTTTATTTTTCCGTTCTCAGAGCCATATAACGGCTTAATGTCTGTGGGACAAATTGTTCTTCATAATGGTGCCATTTATTATTCTGCACAATGTACTGGGAAGCTGGAAAAAAAATTCAGAATTGGGTGGAATTGGAGAAAAACTGCATTTGTGCGACTTTCTTTTTGGATTTTTACAACATTCACTCTGCAGCCAAAATAACCCGTCACCTGTATTCTATTAGTCGGCACGAATCCAGCGCTACCAAATTTACATAGTTTTATTTACGTTTTAACCTCTTAAAAAAAATCCAAAATTTTTCTTGGAGTCGCCATATTCTGACAGCCATAACTTTTTTATATTTCTGTGTACGGGGATGCATAGGGAATCTTGTTTGAGGGGCGCCAGATGTACTTTTTAGTTCTAAGTTTGTAGACCGGGCGGTTTTGGACAGAGGGATGCCTAAGGTGTGTGCGTTTCACAGAATTTTATTTAACTTTTATATGTATTCTAGGGAAAGGAGATGATTTGGATTTTTATCTCTATTTATTTATTTTTTATTTTTTTTTACTGTATTTATTAGACCCCCCCCAGGAGTCTTGAACCCCAGGGTGGGGTTTGATCACTAATGCAATGCAAAATGCCAACAGTTCTATTACAGGCTGTATTTGGCAGCCTGAGAAAGAAGTGAATGCCAGAAAAGCCTTTAATAGTCTCCCGGCTCTCATGGTAATGGATCGCTGGTTTCGGATCTCCTTCCAGGGACCATTGATCCACCCCAAAATGATGGTGCCATGCGCCACTGTGAAAACGCACTTCAGCAGCTTTGAATGAGGCGAGGCGGCCATAATGCCCGAGATCAATGTGGTCATAATCTGAAATCATTGCTTGAATAATAGAAATCAGAAGGATTTCGATAATACGATAAGACTGCAAAACAAAATAGGAGGAGTGCCCTCTTGTGGTAGAATTAAATAATACATTCAAGTTGGAAAATAAGTCAGGCGTGATCTCTTGTGGGTCATACATCATAGTCACATGATAGAGATGATAAAGGACCTTCCACCAACCCCAGCTCTTCATCCTCCACTGATTACAATTCGGTTGGCGTTTTCTCTCTCGTCCCCACATTCCTGAACAATCCATTGCTGTTATTTTCAGCACTCTATATGCTAATTAGGTTCTCTACTGTCAGGTGGGCGGTCCTGGACCAAAGCAGACACAGTCTTGGATCCACCCACCTGACACTAAACCTAATTAACATATTGGGAACTGAAACTACCAGCACTAAATGGTAGAGGATAGAGAAAAAAATTACAATTGTGCCCTCTTGTGGTAGAATTCCATAATGCACTCAGTTTAGAAAATAAGTAAGCTGGAGCGCCCTCTTGTGATGGCTTTTAATGATATTCTTACATGATAGAAATCAATCCGAAGAATCCCCCCCTCTTTTTGTAGTAGATTTCCATAGTAATGGTAGAGTAAGAGCTCCATCTAGTGGTGGATTTTGATATCTTACACTGTAAAAAAAACCAAACCAAAGTAACGTCATAATGTATTCTAATTAGAGACGTCATTATAACAAAGCGCCCTCTTGTGGCGGGGTCTGATCACTTTTTGATATTTATTATTAGGCTAGGTTCATACGGAGGAATTTGGAGAAGCTGAAAATGTTTTTCTTAAGGAATTCAGAAGCAGAATTTTTCCACTTTACCAAATCTGCTGGGTAACCTGACATGGAATACTCCACGCTGGCCAGGCAGTATGTCTCTGCCTCCCATCCATGTCAGTGGGAGTTACTGGGTAGTGGGGCAGTAATTCTGAGGCCTTGGAGCCGCCTTGTCACCCACAGTCTGAGATTTCTTCTTATTGGTTTCTGAATGATTTCTCTTTTATTGTTTCTATAATATAAGTACATTTTATATAAGAAACACCTTCACATTGGTATCTATAATATCCATGACTTATATAATATAACCACAGGGGGCGCTCTAGTTTACTAACTGTAACAAAGCAATGTAAAAATCAATTATGTAGAAAGAAATAATTACAATTACATTCTGTGCTGATTCTTCCTTCATATAGAAGGTCTGTAGCGCTGTAGGGGTTAATGACGCTATTTTCTTCCTCCGCAGGGTGATATCCAACAACTACTTATAGCAAATAACGCTCAGGCAGCTTATGACTACTGTGAACACTACAGTCCAGACTGCGACTCGGCTCTGCTCAACAGTCCTCAAGCCCAGGACCCCAACACACGGCAGGATGTAAGTACGGAGCACGGGGGGCCGGGAGGGTCACCCCAGGGCAGGCCCTGTATCCTCTACCTCTAGGGTATCTCTGCTGTACATAGGCAGGTCCACATGATATCAATCACTCAGGTTTCCATCCTGCTTCTGTCTGCTGGGGGCGCTGTATCATACAGTTGTTGTTTGTCCCCAGCATTGGATGTGAACCAATGTGCAATGTGGTTTTCATCTTGGGCTCTGTTCACATCTCGTTTTATGCTTCTTTGGGAGTATTTTCCACCATATACCTCCAAAAGAAGCCTCCAACATGTCCCTGTATACCACTCCAATGTATGCCAATGGACACTTTTGGCATACTCTGGGCACATGCGGGTTTTGAACACATTCAGTATATGCGCCTGGCACTTAGCCTAGACATATACCAAACGTGAAAGTGTGAATAGTGCCTAAGAGATGCTCCAATAATTGCTCACACCCCCACACATTGACAGGGGACTTGTTTAGGGTTATAACTCGCCTCTGCTCTATGTGGTTCACTTTCTATATCATAGTCCACTATGGCCAATGGTCAATGCCAATTCCTTGACTGTATTCTCTACAATCTAGCAGAAGTTGGTGAACTTGTAGAGGAAGTGAGATTCAGTCGATGAAAGATCTTTAAAGCCCTTTATAGTCTTCATTTATTATATGGACATCATACAGATAGCTCTCCGCCAGAAGGAAGAAAACTGTCTCACTAGCGCCACCTATCAGAACTGGTTTCCTTGCAATTCACTGCTGACCATTTAACAAGCCTTGTGATACGACTAGGGATAGTAGCTAAAGCAGAATAGACACATTGTGAGGCTTGTTAAAGAGTAAGGCATTGAATTACAAGCTAGCTGGTTCCAATAGGCGGCGCTAACCAGACTGGTTTCTTTCATCTGTAAGAGAACTATTTGCATATATTTTACCCATGAAGCATTGCTAATAAGAATCCATACAGCGGCTGGGCCTCCTTAATGAGAATCAGTACCACATGGGGGACATTACATACACATCATAGACAGATATTTTACCGCCCTACTGCTCCCCGTCTTCTACCTATCACCTTAATCTAGGCTCTTCCTTTCAATATTACTCATGGTAAATGATCTGTCTTCCGAGATTGAGTAAGATGAGATCCTCGGTGATCTTACTAACATCTGTGGTGGAATAAGGTGGAGACCTTGTCTTAGGACTTCAGTAAGGAGCTGAAAAGCAGAATGAAATGTAGTTGTGATGTGTCTTAGACTTTCCTACAGATGATGCTTTATTTCAGATGTATAGATCATAAACCCATAAACGTGAAAGCCTTGGTCTCCGCCATCATTGCATCTCGTCTCAATCTCTATTAACCATTTCATAACGGACTCTTTCTAATCTATTCCCTATGCTTACTACCCTCCTCCCGCCACATGTAGTATGCAGAGGAAGAGGTGGAGTATTATGAATATCCATACTATTATGACAATAAGGAGGAAGGGACGCCTGCCCCACCTACTGAAAGTGCCCCTGAAGGGGGTGCCGTTGAGCAGGTAACCTGTGGGTGTGTCAGTCTGTACATCCTGGTGTCATATGTTGCGTCATCTCATCTGGCATGTATTACTGTCTAACTGGAGGCTGCCCAGCCAGGAACGTGGGTCAGGATTACAGAGATGTTCCATCTGATAGCAAAGCAAGAGTTAAAGAGGGAAAGACAATCCATGTATTAGGGTCAGGACGTTCTGTCTCCGCAGTGAGGAGTAGATTTGTCTCTTTCACACTGTAATGTTATTATCTTCCTAAGCATGGAGCATTATATGTATAATGTGCATTGTGTTCTGTCTCTATATGTCCCTATCGCTACAAGTCTTATCTTCATTCATCATTTATTCATTAAAATTTGCATTGTCGAGTGGCGGCCATTACGAGCCATCTCTACTGCCAGAACTTTCAGACAATCATTTTTTTTCTTAATGCATCTGAAGAACTCAAGTATTCTCTTTAAGTTTCCCTTTAGGCTGAGGCCCCACGTTGCAGAAACGCAGCTTTTTTTGTTGCGGTTTTTAGAGCCAAAGCCAAGAATGGCTACAAAAGGAATGGGAAATATATAGTAAGTTCTTATACTTCTACCTTTAGCCAAATCCACTCCTGTCTTTGACTCAAAAAACTGCAACAAAATCTGCAACAAAAAAAGCTGCATTTCCGCAACGTGGGGCCTCAGCCTTAAAGGGGTTTTCTAGGCTTATCAATTGATGAAGTACTAGGATAGGCCAGCACTTAAAGATTGGCAGGGTCCGACACCCAAGCTCCTTGCCCATCGGCTTTATAAAGAGTGCTGCAGCCTCTTCACACAAAACCAAGCACAGTGCCATACATTGTACAGTGGCTGTGCTTGGTATTACAACTCAGTCCTGCCTGTCTTCAATTAATGAAAGGACAAGTCACCAACTGATAAGCCCAGAAAACCCCTTTAAGCGATTCTTACATTTAAAGGAAACATATGATGTCAAACATGGAATCTTATGTACAGGATGAACTGAGTAGAAAAATGTATAGCTCTGCTGTAAAATATTCAGGAGAAGTGGAGATTAATTCTTTAAAATCTCTGCTCATCTTGGATCTAGGAGTCCGGTGGGCGGTCCTTGGCTCCTAAGCATAGAAAATTAAGGTCTTAAAATCAATAAGTTCCAAGTTATTCTGAATCTTTTCCCACAAAACTATATATCAGTCTGCTCAGCTCCTCCTGCTCTATAACATGCTACCTGCAGACCAGACACCATATTCAACATGACAGATTCCCTTTAACCCTTCCTATTATAATTATATTTTGGATTAGATATTATATGTCATCATTTCCTGTTATTTCTGCTTGTTATCTTTGCCTGGTTTTGGTCTATTCCTGGATATGTATGTTCTGTTCTTCCTCTGTATGTGCACAATATCTCAGCTTTTGTTCGCTTTCACATCCGTCACGTTTATTACGTACATATTTGTTATTTTGTGTATTTTCTGTGTTTTTGGCTCAGTTGTATTCTACGGCATGCATCCTATTTGTCCTTATTTATATTATTTGGGGTTCAGTTTACTTATTTATATCTGAGTCAGTCTTCTCGCCTATTTCTGACCTCTTAATAATTCTGGCACATCTCGGGAGCTCCCATGTGCCAGAATTGAAATCTACCCCAGTTATAGTAAATATGATTGGCCAAGGCATCCCCACTGTGGCCTTGCTCTGACCAATGTCCTAAAAAGTGCCAAGATGGGTGGAAAACGGACAAAGTGGCGCATCTTTTGTGCAACTCGGGGCCGTGCACCACAGATGCGCCACTTTGATGCCTGTTTTCTGGCATAGATAACATAGTAAATTCCCCAGAATATTTTTGGAAAAGTTGTGTTATAAGTAAATTGAGCCCAGATTCTTCGTCCTGTATTAGTCCTGTGTTATTTCTCATGTTAGCTCTAATTTTAATTATTTAAATATTATTTCCTACTTAAAGAATGTGTATGTAGACGCAGCAGTGGTAGCGCAGTACTGGAGAACATTCGGGTCATTGCCTTCTCGACAGATATGATGTTAGGACAGTTCTTTGTAGATAAAGTCTGGATGGAACCGAGTACTCCCCTTACCTTTCCTTGCTGGGCGACACCTAGTTCCTGCATCCATTGACCGTCGTCTGTTCATCACATGTTTTATTCATGTTTCTTTCTCTCTCTTTTTCTCCAATCCATTATTTTGTCTATGTCCCACGTATTCTTCATTGTCACTACCTGCCCTGAAATCCCCATGTCCTCTTCCCCAACTTACCTGCCATGGCCCATGGCAGAAAAACAAAGCCAAAAATCACAAGCCACCAGCCAAGTCGAAGCCAAAGGTGCCTCCTCCTGCAAAGAGTACTGGCAAAGCGAAAAATGGTGTTGTAGGCAAGGCCCCCGCCAAGCGAAACACCCCTGTGAAAAATTCTGTGGGCAAAGCACAGCCCAAGAAAAAAGTTCGCCGCCGCCAAGAGGAGGAACGTGGGGAATAGTTACCAGCAGGTAGAGCAAAAAGAAAGTATGCAGATCCAAGGGGCGTGATCTGACATACATGACACCCGCTCCCCCCCACAGTTATCCCATGATCCTCTCTTTCAGGGGATATGGGTGTTCTACATGGAGATGTTGATGATATTTGTTTGTCCTCGTTTTGCATCGTGTTTTACTTGTGTTATTCCATTCTGTGCTTACTGCTCCAAGCTTGGAGTTCATTCATTGTTGTCTGTGCAAAATAAGAGACTTCTGAAGATAAACAGAACCCCCCCAATTCACTGTACACAAATTGGTACAAAATAGGAAAGATCTAATAATTATAATTGACCCCCATAAAATGGCCTTCACTAGTCAGTGTTGGGTTCTTCGGTTCCTTCAGGGCTCTCATTTTTTGCTTTTTGTGTAACTGTTTTGTTACATTAAGGAAATGAATGAAATAATTCCCTCTCCCCCATTCAAGAATGGGGGGACATCATCTGAAAAGATTTAGGATGGGACTCATTATCTTCTGCCCACTGGGCCGATAATGACTCATCTGAGTAAATCTACAGTATGATGGGGAAGAGACTCTGTTCTCCTCAAGTGTGAGGAATCAATTGATAACCAACTAATGCTTGCAATTTTTATTTTCTTCCCTTCTTTTTTGATCTTCAATCGCTTGACCTTTGCTTTGCTTTCTTCATACTCCACTTCCTCTGTCTTCTTTCTTGCTACCTCTCCATGCTTCCTCCTATTTTTCCATCTCTCAATTCCTTACTTGCCCGGTTATAAAGGATCCTGCTCAGACCACTGAACCTATCTTGACCCCTGAGCCCATCGTATTAGAACAAAGCCCAGATTATACTGTGTCGCCACACGAGGAGGATGTTTATGAGGTTTGGGAGGAAGAACCTACTCAAGAAGTTCCACCCAGTCCACAGGTAACCACTGACACATTACCTGGCAGTGATGGACTTTACAGCACCATATGGTCTAGGACATCTCCTTATACAAAGCCTTGGACCACAAATTCACCAAACGAAGCTATGACCATCCATATTCTCCACATTCTCTCCATATTTTAAAGACCCAATACATATATCTATTCAAATCTCATGCAATGCTTTGGTTCTTTTTTTATCTCACTTTTTTTCTTCTATCGTTCCTTTCCTTATCTGTATTCTCACCTTATTTGCCCCTCCATAAGGAAAAGGAAACTGCTCCTTCAACAGATGTCAAGGGTAGTGATTCCTTCATGGAGGAATATGTGACCGGAGAGGAGGAAAATCCAACAGTCGGGCTGGACTATGAGTATGTGTACAAGGACTATCATGAGGGTTCGGAGAGTACACACCTGGGTCCAGTCCTCTCTGCAGAGACTCCTGAGAGTGGAGGTGTAAGTCTCACATAACCAAGTCAATTTCGCATGAGAACATCAAATCCTACAATGTTTTTTACGAGACTCTGAGCACAAGTCAAAATTCCTCCCTCTCTGATCCTTTTGGTGTTTGTCATTTTATTTCTTTCATGTCAATTCCTTTGTCTTGTTCGTCTCTGTTACCCCATTGTCCAGTCACTGATACTTATCCTTCTTGTCATTTCTCATTCCTCCCTTGATTTTGTTTCCTGGAAACCTTCTACGACGTTGACCACTTTCACCATGTCGTATGTGTCTACTCCACCTTCTGGATATGTGTCAGGGTCTTCTCCAGCCTTCACTACTCTCCTTATGTCATCTATCTGTTGTCCTTGCTTTATCTCTATTTATCCTTATTGCTCAGATAGATGATGATGTCGTAGTGACATCATGTTCTATTACATGAAGTCAGAATCGGAGTAATCCAATGGTGACTAAAGATGTCTACAGGATACTTTCTGACTCTTGCTTATGGCATCATAGAATTCCCAACATGCCCTGGAATTTTATGATATGCCAGAAGTGTGTACAGTATCTTGAATATTGCAGCTTGGCTGATGTATATGCATTATGTAGCCAGCTATTACTCCCGCAGCCCTATGTCATTGGGGGCGCTCTGTGCACTGATATCATATGTAAAACTTTGTTTTCTGCATATCATGGACAATACATTTATTTGGTTTTTAGTAATTTTTTTAAGAAGTTGACTTGTAATAAAAACATGCTGATAGAAATGCTATGAAATATTATGGAACAATACCGCATACTATATTTGCATTAGTATATGTTAGGTATATGAAAGGACTGGATTCACAGGAGAAACATGTAGAAGTCTTTGAAGTCTCAGTGATACTAAATAACTGTGTCTTTGTGGTTATATGTGTGCTACCCACAGGCTATCAGTGGTCCCCGTGGGCTGAAGGGAGAAAAAGGTGACCCAGCCCACTTGGAGTCGGTAAGTGCATTCAGAGAGCACATTATACACATGGCAATGATTTTGCATCTGAGCCCAAAAGCATTAGGTGACACCTCCGAACCCATCCCTACTTTAGCTAAAAGCTCCTGACACATTGTGGCAACAAATCAGTTTAGCCTTGTCTTTCAATACCTTGGCCAGGGCTTTTAGTTGCCCCCTTTGCCACCCAGCACATGGGGCACATATCCCATCAATTTGTCATAATTTGTTAACCTAATTTGGAAGAAGCCACCAATATGGCTTCAGTTGTCTCTGTAAGTAAATATAGCATAATTACTTTGTTTGGCTGCTGATCTAACTTTACCTTTATTAATATATGGAATATACGGACAATTTTCATTGTAGTAATTGTGGTAAATTCCTTATGATGATCCCGATATCCCTTTGTTTTTTTCCAGGGTATGTTGGTTGAAGGTCCTCCAGGACCTGAAGGACCTGCGGTATGTATACTATTCATATTACTAACAGTGGCCACACACATCCTAAATAAGAGATTTTAGTTACTTACATACAAGAATATATGATCATGCAAGATTTAATATATTTAACAATGAACAAGGGAATAGAAAACAAATGAAGGGGTATATAACAGAGAATGACCATGAATAACAAGATGACACAAAATCTTAATGGGAAGGGCTGTGAAAATGGACTTTGCAAATAATGATATGTCAACGAGTCAGGGCTTTACAATATTAGCAAGAGGAAAGGAAGTGAGACAATCCTACGTAAATAAGATGACCAGGGTTGCCAAATCTTAAAGAAAGCTGTAACCAAAAGCTGGGTGAGAGCCACTAATCGTGTATTCTAGCGGCCATATAGGTTAATTGAAATATTTTGTGTTGATTCTTGACCTGGGACACTTGATCCTCCAGCAGAAGAATTGTTACTGGTGAATTCTCGTAGGGACCAGGTATGGTCCTATGAAGGATTTTCATAGGTCTCTGCTAAGGAAACCTTCCTTTTCAGATAGAAGTGCAGCAGTGGACTGATGTTTAGATCTTGTCCCAATTGCTGCAAGTATAGTAGCTTAATATCTTTATATCATAAGAGGGTTGATTCATAGTGCCATATAGAAATGAGATTACCTCTGCTTGGAGAGGTGTTTTTTCACAAATGGATTCAAAAGTAATCTTAGTAGGTACACTGGTGGCCGGATTAGAAATTCTACAAAATATTTGAGACCTCTTTAAAGTAACTTTTATGGTCTGTCCAGTGTCTAGCAAATAAAGTCACTTTTACAGATGTGCATTGTGTTTTACATCTCGACATTCACTTCACGCTTCCTTTATTTCATTAATAGGGTCTGACTGGTCCCCCTGGAATCCATGGCCACCCTGGACCTGTTGGTGATCCTGGAGAGAGGGTATGAAGATTACCCAGAAGGGGTTACAAATAAGTTTGATGCCTTTCTTTTAGCTTACAGTATATTAATAACTTTTCTCTTCTACTTTAGGGTCCCCCAGGCAGAGCTGGTCTCCCAGGAGCCAATGGGTTGCCCGGACAGCCCGGCAGCTCTGTAATGCTTCCTGTAAGTTTTCACAAATTAATTTAGATCATCTAGAAAAACTGTTATATTGATGTAAAACAATTAAGAGATAGTGGTATTAATTTTAATCAAAAAGTGCAGAAAATTTATGACGTATAATATGTCTGTATTGTTTGGAATATTTTTGTAAAACATGACCAAATTTTCCAACTTTATCATTGTGTAAAGAAGACCAATATTTTACTGGAGATTAAACATTCTTGTTAGCTAAATAAAATTCTCTGTCACCAAAATAATTCATAGGTTCTAACTTTTTTGCCATTCTATTTCTGCAGTTCCGATTTGGAGCCAGTGGTGGTGACAAGGGGCCAATAGTTTCTGCACAAGAAGCTCAAGCAGCAGCCATTTTACAACAGGCTAGGGTAAGAGTTATCTATTCCAAGGCCTAATTTACAGTATGAATTTTGTTAAAATTGTCTTATGTAATTGCTCATAAATCTTGTTTGTACAGTTGGCTCTTCGTGGGGCTCCAGGACCAATGGGTTATACTGGAAGATCTGGACCCTTGGTAAGTATTGATGTGGAATTTTATATAAAGCTACAGATGGAGAATTCTACATTAAGTAATAATATTGCTAAACAAAATTAAATCTATCTCTCTCCAAAGATCATGGCAATGATCAGAAATGAGTAGAGAAGTAAAAAAAAAATGAGGGTTCTGCTAATACAATAACTGGAATATGGACAGTTGACTGAAGCTAGCCATCTACATTAGATTAATGTCAGCTCAACCCTCTAATTTTGTAAGGAGTGCTCAACAATTTAATGTGCATGGGGCCCCCTAACTCTTTGATGAAATGGGTAACGCAGGATGGGAGGTACAGCTGTCAACCAAACAAGCTTAACATATAACCAGCTGTATTTCTTGAGGGGTTCTCCAGCTTTATAATATTGATGACCTATCCTTGGGGTAGGTTATTAATATCAGATTGGTGCGGGTCTGACACCCAACACTACCATTGATTAGCTGTTTAAAAAGGCCACATCATTCGAACGAGCACTGCACATTGCATAGTGGCTGTGCTTGGTGTTGAATCTCTCCCCCATTTACATGAATGAGACTGAGCTTCAAACAGGCCATGCGACTGATGAACGGCCGTCACTGGCCCGTGAAGGAGAAGCAGTTCCCAAGTTTTAATGTTATACCCTATCCACAGGATAGATGATAACATATTGATTGGTCCAACTGATGGGACCTCCACTGATCACAAGAATGGGGGTCCTGTTCTGTCATCCAAATGGCATGGCAGATTGCGCATGTGCACTGCTGTTCCATACACTATTTCCGGCAGTGCCATAGGCTTGTGCTCAGCCTAGTGCTTCATTCAGACAAGGCATTTGGATCCCTGTTCTTGTGATCACATGTTATCTCTTGTCTTGTGGATATGGGATAACATTAAAACCTGGACTAACCCCTTTAAAAATGAATAAACAATTACCTGATTTTTTTTACATCTCTGCCAGTATCTCAGTTGAACGGGTTATTATCTAAAAACTCCAGAAGTATCCGTGCTGTAGTGCATTTAACTTTCTTGTGCGGTTCCCTTTTATGAGTTTAATTTATTTTGTATTTTTTTCAGGGACCACCAGGAAGTCCTGGGTCAAAGGGTGAACAAGGAGATATCGGTCCTCAGGTAATTAAGTAAGCACAGACACATTGCTTTGTCATATCCGTAAGTCAGACAAATACGTTCCATTTATAGTCTGAGTTACCCAGAATATATATTCTGGCAATGCAGGCGAAGTTATTAGCAAAAAAGATAAGAGCCTTATTGATCGTTTCATACATATCCAATATATTAGGGTAAGTTCACTCTGTGTTTATGGAGCCGATTGTGAGGCATTTTCTGCCTTAAAATCTGCTCCAAAAAAACGCACCAATCTGCCTTTCATGGTTTTGGAGACATCGACCAACACTACTTTTTTCAGAATCTTCACTGAAGCCGTGGAGCGCGGCCACATGTTAATCAACCTCATAAAAGCAGCTGATCATGGCGTGCAAACTCACCCCAGGTTTTCTGCCGCAGTTTCTACAGACAAAATTCAGCAGATTGTTTTGGGAAAACGCAGTGTGAACTCACCCTTAGATGCTTCAGTGATGTTTCAGCTAATCATTATTGTTTGGAAGTTGCCCAATTATTTTTGGCTTTGCCACACCGCCCGAAGGTGGCCGGACATTGAATTTCATTGTGTCGAGTCTTTGTGTTTTCAAGAGATAAGAGTTGTCTGGCAGAAGGTTACTCTCCTTGGCATATGGATATGCTTGAGACCTCCCCATGACCCAGCAGTGATGGCTTTTCATGCACAATCATTTATATATATGGCCACCATGTAATGCTACATAAATCTCTGGCCAATGGCTGACCACTAACCAAACCAGTTGGTCATTGCATTCTCAGCATCTCTAAAGCCCGGCAACAT
Source organism: Leptodactylus fallax (assembly GCA_947044405.1). Classification (NCBI taxonomy): domain Eukaryota; kingdom Metazoa; phylum Chordata; class Amphibia; order Anura; family Leptodactylidae; genus Leptodactylus; species Leptodactylus fallax. The sequence goes on from CAMRHE010000113.1 coordinate 861,521, forward strand.
ACCTAAGGGATATTTTTGCCAATATTCTAACGGAAGCTATATTAGTCTAAGGTGACATGCTCACGACTGTGTGCGTGTTGCCAGGCCATGATTGAAGAGCATGGACGGCACATGGATGACATCTGTTTGCCGCCCATACTTCCGTAGCCTCATTCATTGAGCACAGTCTGTAAAATAGACAGAAATAGGACCTGTCCTGAATTTTTTCCCCGGCCCCATGCAACGGACTGTCAAAATTCAGAAATGAATGGGTCAGTGTGCTAGCCATGAAAAATAGTCATGTGCATGAAGCTAACCTTGTAAATTATTAACTGCAAATAGTTAGTTTTAGGAAAACAAAATATGGGTTTCCTTTGATGGTAGTCATAGGATTGTCACCTATTATTCTTCTATATTTCAGTTTGGTATTAGAACAACAAGCATCTGAATACATAACCCCAATTCATTTTTTCCTTATAGTTTGGTTTTACTCAATACTTGTGTATCTACTGTAAATCCACTTGCTGCATCTTTATATCATCAACGTAACACAGTTTTATCAAATTTTGTAGGGCCAAAGAGGACCACAGGGACTGTCTGGGCCTCCTGGGAAAGCAGGAAGACGGGTAAGGGCTAATTTCTCCACTTTTGATAAACAAAAGAGTTATACAGAATATGTTCACCCTTAGGCTTAGAAGTCTTGTATGGATCCTCAGGCTGGGTACCTGGCTTAGAAGTCTTGTATGGATCCTCAGGCTGGGTACCTGGCTTAGAAGTCTTTTATGGACCCTCAAACAGCACACAGAAGCTTAGAAGTCTTGTATGGACCCTCATGCAGGGCACCTGGGTTAGAAGTTTTGTATGGACCCTCAGGTGGGGTACCTGGTTTAGGAGTCTTTTATGGACCCTCAGGCAACGCACCAAGCTTTGAAGTCTCGTATGGATCCTCATGCAGGGCACCTGGCTTAAAAGTTTTGCATGGACTCTCAGGCTGGGTACGTGGCTTAGAAGCCTTTTATGGACCCTCAGGCAGTGCACCAAGTTTAGAAGTCTTGTATGGATCCTCAAGCAGAGCACCTGGCTTAGAAGTCTTGTATGGACCCTCAGACAGGACACCTGGCTTAGAAGTCTTGTATGGACCCTCAGACAGGACACCTGGCTTAGAAGTTTTGTATGGACCCTCAGACTGGGTACCTGGCTTAGGAGTCTTTTATGGACCCTCAGGCAGCGCACAGAAGTTTAGAAGTCTTGTATGGATCCTCAAGCAGAGCACCTGTCTTAGAAGTCTTGTATGGACCCTCAGACAGGACACCTGGCTTAGAAGTCTTGTATGGACCCTCAGACAGGACACCTGGCTTAGAAGTCTTGTATAGACCCTCAGGCGGGGAACCAGGTTTAGATGTCTTTTATGGACCCTCAGGCTGCGCGCCAAGCTTAGAAGTTTTGTGTGGATCCTCAAACAGGTCACCTGGCTTAGAAGTCTTGTTTGGACCCTAAGGCGGGCACCACGTTTAGAAGTCTTTTATGGACCCTCAGGCAGGGAAGCAAGCTTAGAAGTCTCTTACGGACCCTCAGGCAGGGAACCAAGCTTAGAAGTCTTATTTGGACCCTAAGGTGGGCACCAGGTTTAGAAGTCTTTTATGGACCCTCAGGCAGGGAACCAAGCTTAGAAGTCTCTTACGGACCCTCAGGCAGGACACCAAGCTTAGAAGTCTCTTACGGACCCTCAGGCAGGGAACCAAGCTTAGAAGTCTTATTTGGACCCTAAGGTGGGCACCAGGTTTAGAAGTCTTTTATGGACCCTCAGGCAGGGAACCAAGCTTAGAAGTCTTGTATGGACCCTCAGGCAGAGCACCAGTCTTAGAAGACCTGTACATGTTTTCTCAAACTTTATTTTTGTCATAGGGTCGTTCTGGTGCTGATGGAGCTCGCGGTCTACCTGGTGAATTTGGTTCTAAGGTAAATATTTTATTTTTGACCTTGGCCATACCATATCTGTACTGCCATGCCACATGATATTATAATATAATCTTTGTTTCTGTGTCAGGGTGAACGTGGCTTTGATGGACTGCCTGGATTGCCAGGAGAAAAAGGTCATCGGGTAAGATAAATACTTCATTAGATTTCATGTCATATCTGTATAAATAACAAGTATGATAGATTTTGGTTACTTTCACATAACAGACCCCAGGATTAATAAATGCCCTCACATAGGCTCTGCTAATCCATTATTATTGACTCACATGGGTAATATATATATCTGTATAGGTTTTTTAAAGCTTGAGCCCTGAATGCCGCTGATGAAAATCCAGTTTATATACAAAAGTTCCCATAGACCTTAATTGTCAAACCCTACCAAAATGGTGTCCTTTTGGCATACTTTTGGCTGGGATATAGTAGTTTCAAGTGCCTCGTGTCAACACAGGATAAAGGAGCTTTCAGGTATATTCAGGCATATTAAGGATAGAGTTTCTTAGAACTGGGGTTAAGCCACTAGACAGATGAAACACCTGGATCTTCTGTGATCAGAACCTGAATCAGGGCCCAATACAGATGCAACACCCACACTTATCACAGTTCATCAGAGCTGAAATTACGGCATGATATATATGCAACATCTGGACCTTTTGTGGTTCATTAGAACCAAAGTTAGAGCACTGTACACATGCAACCTAACGTGGTTCATCAGAATAAAAGCACCATACAGATTCAACACCTGAACTTTCCAGGGTTCATCAGAACCACCATACAGGTGAAACACCTGGATCTCCTGTTGTTGATCAAAACCATAATTAGAGCACCATACAGATGCAACACCCAGATGTCCCACAGTTGAACACAACCGGGATTAGAACACCATATAGATGCAACACCCATGTGTGCCATAGTTGAACACAACTGGGATTAGAGCACCATACGGATGCAACACCCAGATGTCCCACAGTTGATCACAACCAGGATTAGAGCACCATATAGATGCACCCGGACTTCCCATAGTTCATTAGGACTGCAGTTATAGCAACATATCCTGCAATGCTTGTATCTTCTGTGGTTCATCAGAACCAGAGTTAGCTCTCCATACAGATGCAACACTTAGACCTCATATGGTTATTGTTCTATGATGCTCTGTCTCTAGTTCTTACGAACCACCGGAGATCTGCTTATGCATCTTTTTGCATCTGCAATATAGGAACAAAAAAGATCCATATTATGCTTGTCTAAAAGAGGCCTAAGGACATGTCCTCAATAGTGTATTTTTGTATAATATTTTTGTTAAAATAACTCATCATAATAGATCAAGCCACAAATCTCATTCCTATCTCTGGTATCTTAACACTAAAGTGATCAGATTTAACGGAGACCTATTCATTTTCACAATATTCATTTCTCACAGAAAACTTGCAATCATTTCAGTTTTTTGTTAAAAAATATCTTGAATAAGAACAGACCTTTTCATGACATGCTGCACAGTTCTGCCTAGAAAAGGAGAAATATGAAGTCTTGTTTGAAATAGTCTTATAGCGATATTATTCGATAGAGAAAATTCTGGATTTTCCACAAAAATGTAAAAATGTAGATAAAAGATTTAACATTGAGAGCCTCAGGCCACTTGCCTTTCTACATTACTTCTCATTGGTGATTTTTTATCTAAATTTTTGGTCTTAAAACTGAACTTTTCTCTACGTATTGCTGTCAAAAAAAAAAAAAAATATATATATCTTACTTAATGAAACTCCGAGTTTAGAGTATAGTCCAAGGAAACAAAAAGTAATCGTGTCACACAATATTACTGCTATAAAGAATGCTCAAGTCCAAAAGTTGCAGGTCCACTGATCGGAGATATCTTGTTTTTGTAGGGCGATACTGGAACTCAGGGTCCTTTGGGTCCACCAGGAGAAGATGGAGAGAGGGTGAGTACTTACTTTGATACTGTTAGGTCACCATGTCATCTCACACTTCGATCAATGGCTGATCTTCTCATTCATATATCTCTTAGGGAGGTGATGGAGATGTTGGACAACGTGGACTTCCTGGTGAACCAGTAAGAACTTTTATTAGATCATTTTTTCTAACCAATTATGCACAATATTTATGAGCAGATCTTATACATAGACCATTATAGCATTGACCATCGTAGCACTGTTTTTTTTTTTAAACTAACACAATGACGTTAAGTTATTATGACTTGTGTGCCAGCAATAACTAATGTACAAGCCATTAAAATAGTTACACTTTTGGTGAAAGTCAGGATTTTTGCTTAAAAACTGTGACTTTTTAAGTTTTGCGCCCCATGTGCCACTTTTGTCAAAGGGAGTATGGTGCTGGTGGTGCCAGATTTATCATAATTTACAACAATTTTCTAGTGTAAATGATGCAAGAAATCTAATCTAGTACAGAGCAGACGTAGATTTCTGGACCCCAGAGTAGTCGCCTAATTTATGGTGAGACGTGCACCTCATCATAAATTAGGTACAAACTCCAAAGGGGCAGGGATTATCAAGACCGGCGTGGAAAGCACTGGTATTGAAAAATCAGCCCCAATTGGTTTTTACATTGGTTAAAGTAGAACACTTGCCTTCTTGCAATACCAAGGGACATAAAACCTGAAGCCTTTTCTGGAGAGTGTTTTTATAATGTTTATAGCATTTGAGGATGTGTTTATACCTAAAACATAAGAATACAGATATTCACATTTGTCACAGTCGGAATCAATATAATTCTGTATATAAGGCCCAAATACAAATACCAGAAAAGTCATACAAACCTGCGGGACTGACTGAGGGCCTTGACTAACCCCGACAGATTTTGTTGGGAGAAGGAAAGATTGACCATGATGAATTTTAACAGGTCTGACCCTTTGTTTGCTCAGGAGCCACCACCAAAGGTGACTGGAAGTGACTTATTCCTCTCTCCCCATTGACAACACATGCATGCTTGGCCAAGCTGAGTGTGCATATGTTTGGGACTGTAAAAGCTTGTTTCACCAACAGTTATTAGAGATGTACAACCACCTCACAACCTCAGTTCTACCTTATGTTACAATGCACATTTGTTTATACCGTAATTAGTTGCCATCTTTATGTTTCCTTAGGGTGTCAGAGGTTTGCTTGGACCCAAAGGCCCACCTGGTATTCCTGGTCCCCCTGTGAGTAGATTCTAAATGCATCCTGCACTGTATATCCATGTGATGAGTACTTGCCATCCGTAACCCTGTTCTTGTCTCTGCAGGGTGTAAGAGGTATGGATGGACCTGTGGGACCAAAAGGAAACCTGGTAAGTTAAATTATCTACTTCTCATTTATTATAGAGGGTGACACAACATATTCAGTACAAGGTGGACTTATTTAGTGTGCTATGCCTTTCTCTTTATTAGGGCCCACAAGGTGAACCTGGCCCTCCAGGACAGCAGGGAACTCCTGGGACACAGGGGCTTTCAGGGCCACAAGGAGCTCAGGGACCTCCAGGAGAGACTGTAAGCATGAATTTGTTTGGAATCTTATAGAAAAGATATAAGGTTGCTTGTAAGACAGCATCTAACTTATATATATTTACTTACAGGGACCACAAGGAAAACCCGGCCTTCCTGGCATTCCTGGCTCTGATGGACCTCCTGTAAGCATATGCTAACTGTGTAACTTTAGAATGTCCACTTTGGGTATCAGCACATATTTTTGTGCATTTTCTTTGACGGTTTAGTTTGCCTATATGTTTCTTCTTAATCCATCAACCACACATGGTCACAAAGTCATCTACTAAAATGTGGGTTATTAGGGAGCAAACTCACTACTCCCATTGCCCACCCAATAAATACAGTCAAATCTCTATACTTCACACCATGGGCAGCTGGCCTATGCCTGCCGTCTAGTTATTAGACCAAGCCCATCAGTCAGACCCCACTTGCACCAGGCCGCATGCCCCTGTCCAGACTATAAGTAAGGACCTAGAGCACAGTTGTGTCCTCCTCACTGATGGTTGACCTGCTGCATAGCAGTTCCATAAGAGTTTTGGGCCCGTTAGATCACCATGCCTTATGTGAACTGCTGGCAACCACAAAAACCTCTTTCTGATATCCCCTCACATGGCCATCTCTATTTATATCTGTAACCTTACCCCTTTTGTCCCATTTTTGTTATCCCAACAAAAGACCATGTTCCTTAGTGCTACCCCCACACTAGGCTCCAGCACAATCTCTGCTTCCATCTTGCTTCCCTACCTATTTTTCTCTTCTATTACACCTAACTATCCCTACTATCTTCAGCCCATTGGGCCAAAAATGGATCACAGTGATCCTCCTTATGGCTCTTCATGTGGAGTTTTCTTGCATTTCTCACTCTTTACGCACAGGCTACAGCCATATTATCCCAGAATTGTATTCTTTATGCACAGGCTACAGCCATATTGTCCCAGTATTGTATTCTTTATGATAAGACTACAGTCATATTGTCTCAGTATTGTATTCTTTATGATCAGACTAAAGCCATATTGTCCCAGTATTGTATTCTTTATGATCAGACTGCGGTCATATTGTCCCAGTATTGTATTCTTTATGATAAGACTACAGTCATATTGTCTCAGTATTGTATTCTTTATGATCAGACTGCGGTCATATTGTCCCAGTATTGTATTCTTTATGATAATACTACAGTCATATTGTCTCAGTATTGTATTCTTTATGATCAGACTAAAGCCATATTGTCCCAGTATTGTATTCTTTATGATCAGACTGCGGTCATATTGTCCCAGTATTGTATTCTTTATGATAAGACTACAGTCATATTGTCTCAGTATTGTATTCTTTATGATCAGACTAAAGCCATATTGTCCCAGTATTGTATTCTTTATGATCAGACTGCGGTCATATTGTCCCAGTATTGCATTCTTTATGATCAGACTACAGCCATATTGTCCCAACGTTGGTATTCTTTATGCACAGGCTACAGCCATATTGTCCCAGTATTGTATTCTTTATGATCAGACTACAGTCATATTGTCCCAGTATTGTATTCTTTATGCACAGACTACAGCCATATTGTCCCAACGTTGGTATTCTTTATATCAGACTACAGCCATATTATCCCAGCATTGTATTCTTTATATCAGACTACAGCCATATTGTCCCAGTATTGTATTCTTTACATCAGACTACAGCCATATTGTCCCAGTATTGTATTCTTTATGATCAGACTACAGTCATATTGTCCCAGTATTGTATTCTTTATACTCAGAGTACAGCCATATTGTCCCAGTATTGTATTTTTTATGGTCAGACTACAGCCATATTATCCCAGTATTGTATTTTTTATGGTCAGACTACAGCCATATTGTCCCAGTATTGTATTTTTTATGGTCAGACTACAGCCATATTGTCCCAGTATTGTATTCTTTATACTCAGAGTACAGCCATATTGTCCCAGTATTGTATTCTTTATGATCAGACTACAGCCATATTGTCCCAGTATTGTATTCTTTATGCACAGACTACACCCATATTGTCCCAGTATTGTATTTTTTATGGTCAGACTACAGCCATATCGTCCCAGTATTGTATTCTTTATGATCAGACTATGGTCATATTGTCCCGGTATTGTATTCTTTATGGTCTAATTACAGATATATTGTCCCGATGCATTGTCTTTATGATCTGCAGTTAAATACGACACATATCTGACAATCAGGGAGCACCATATTTACTATTTGACAACCTACACAACATCTTAGTCCTTTTCTAGAACAGGGACCAATATGTCTGTTATTATATGGAACAAACCTATGATATTGCACCGCATGTGTTTTGGGAGCAGCCATTTCTGATCCAAAAGTCTTTGTTCATTGGATCCTATAAATTTAGTAGAGTCTGTAACATCAATGTACATGGCAAACAATTTCTAGTGAAAGATGTCAGAATGAACAGGTTATGTTGACCATCCTGCTGGTGTTTCGCCTTATGTCTGATGCAGTGACGTAACTAGGAATGGCTGGGCCCTAAGGCGAACATTTGACATGGGGCTTCCCCCTGAACCGCTGCGCAAACAATTGTTAGGTCTATATCTCTTGCATTAGTACTTTATATATCATTGAGGGGCCACAAACTTTTTAAAGAATAAAGTATATTGCCTGACAGAGTCCAAGATGAAGCTCCAACCCACAATTCATCACATTTATTCTAAAATGTTTATCTTTTTCTTCCTCTAGGGTCATCCTGGTAAAGAAGGTCCTGGAGGCTTCAAAGGCAACCATGTGAGTATGACTCTTGTTGTCTCATCTAAAGGTTGCCATAATCCTTTAATAGGTGTCTTCTCCTCAGCTATTCCTTGTGACCCCCCATACACCTGCATGCTTAGTTTGATTGAGAATACATGTGTTCTGAACAGGCTGGACAACAGGTGGTCGGCCAATCTCATTGGAATCAGGCCAACCTTAGTCTAATGTTTATGGCCACCTGTTAGATTTTATAGTGATATCTTTATCCATTGTGGAACTTGATTCAGGTACTAAAATGCTGCCATATTGTGGTAGTTTAACAACTGCCCTAAAACCTTATTTTTTTACTAGCGAATTCACTTCCAGTTGCGTAGATGTAGTTTACGTGGATTGCAGTCTATTGCTGTGATTGTAGAGTCTAGTCAGTACTGTACTTCTTACATACCACACATAGGCTTACCAATGGTTACTGACCAGTATTTTTAGCCATATCATTACCAGTTACTGTTCTGTCTAGGGGTATATTAACACTATAGGATTATTTTTGGTCTCATACGCCCCAATGTTTGTATTGGTTTAACTACCAACCTTGCAAAGTTATTGCAGAAACTTGTTCTTCACTTTGTAATAGTTCCTTCCTTCTTATCTCTTTAGGGTCCATCTGGTCCACAAGGTCCTATTGGTTATCCTGGGCCTAGAGGTGTGAAGGTACTGAAAATGAAAGCTCTTTTCTTATGTAACACATTATATACAGTCTCCTTTAAATGACTCCATTTCCCTGGGGTTTATCTTATTACATAATATGTGTATTACAAAGAGTGATGATCGGGAGAGCAAGTTCCCCAATCATTTCCCAATGAAATCAGCCAACAAATGAGCAAATGCTTGTCTGTCGCCTTATCATATCTTTTTATGTAGTCAAAAATATGATCACTAGTTGGCAGCACATTTCAGGGGGAAGTGCTGGTGATGTCATGAAGGTCCTTTAGAAGAGGAAGGTATAAACAGTTATATTAATGATCGCTCGCTCTTGACATCCAATCAGAGCAGTATGTAATAAAGAGCAGCAATCAATGATATACAAGTGATTGTACAATCTGCAGATGTAATACCAGCTGTACTTACCATATAAGATTTCATGTAGATCATGGTTTTTACAGACCTAAAGGGTTAAATACTTTGATTATTGTCCACTTATGAAATGTAAAAGCCAGTTTACAAGATGACTATTTTAGTATGCTTGAAAACTATACAGTATAAAGTCTATAGACTACAAACTAGTTTATATATATATTTTCATGTTGTATAGATCTAGTGAAACATAAAAACTAAACCCCAGTGAAAAAAAAAAACAACAATATGGAGACCAATTTGGAGCCATAGAGAATTAAATGGTCAACTAGCTCAATACTCCACTGATCGGCTTTGCTTAACCTGGATGGGTCTTCAATCTATTCCCTTGCATCACAGATCTGTCAGTTGTCAGTGGTTTTAAAGGGCATGTGTCACTAGAAAATGATCTACTTTTTAAACCAAACTTTTATGTTAAGCGTATTTTGTTAAGAATTTTTGATTTTATATTTTCCATGTCACTATCTATATTTTTTTAATAAAATGACCTATTCCCGCAATTTTCACTATGGCAACTAAGTGAATGTCACTTATCAATTCTGTAGGGGTTTTCTATGCAGCAGTTACCTCATTAACATCAGTATTACAATAGAAGATAACACCTTTATAGATAACAAAACTGAGCTATCATTACATCCACTACTAATGATCACAGTTTATCTCCTTCCCCAACTTGCACAGAACATTTCTAGAAAACTCTCCCATAGACCTACAGGAAAGCATATCACTAAATGCTGTTGCTCAGGCAAGATGGCTGCCCCCATAATCATGTACAGAAAATAGAACGTATTTTCTTTATATGGACATTGCCGATTCTTTGCTTAGCTCTTTGTCTTTGTCTTTACAGGGAGTTGATGGAATCCGAGGTCTTAAGGGACATAAGGGAGAAAAGGTAAAGAATAATAATAATAATAATAATCCTGACTAATCCGCAGTTACTTTGCCAGTTATAAGACTACCTTCTACAGCTATAACCCATTTAGATACCTTCCCAATCACATTTATTACCTATTTTTACAGGGTGAAGATGGTTTCCCAGGATTCAAGGGTGATATGGGTGTAAAGGGCGACAAGGTAAGGCAGATTATATATATATTAGCCTAAAATAAAATATTGGATAAAGCATCCTAGTATTGGATCTTTGCTCCACTACCTTAGTAGCTGTGACAATGATCCTTTTCGCACTCACAGGATGTTTTGTTGTTTTTTTTTTTAGTTTTTACAATGCAGCAATGCATAGGTATATTATTCAGACTATACCTGTTTTATCAATATATTTGTTAAGGGTGAAGGTGGAGTCCCAGGGTCTAGAGGAGAAGATGGGCCTGAAGGTCCAAAGGGAAGATCTGGCCCTCCTGGTGATCCCGGACCCCTTGGATTGATTGGTGAGAAGGTGAGATGTGGTTGTGTCTGGTGCGTGTCCACAATGAAATATTAATACACAAGACGGTCATTAAACATACATTTTTTTTTCTTCCAGGGCAAACTAGGTGTTCCAGGCCTGCCAGGATATCCAGGACGACAAGGGACGAAGGTGAAGGAGGGTTACAGTAGAATATAATGGGTGTGCAGAACCCAGAAGCTCCACATGGACTCATGAGCTATTTTTACTTTCTATCGTTACAGGGATCTCTCGGGTTCCCAGGATTTCCAGGGGCAAACGGAGAGAAGGGAGCACGGGTATGGGACATGTTATCTATTAATATAAGTACATCCAGCCCATTCATTCTGGAGGACAACCTCAGAGCTACGATTCAGAATCTGGGTTTTCATGTTCAGTGCATACACTACTGACAAAAATCAAGTCCACAATATAATGATGTAGAAATTTCATATTTAATTGCAAAAACAACAAAATAGACATATAGTTACAAAAATAGGGGGAATACCACATAAACCAGAAAACTATCACATAATAGTGTAATCAGGTAGCTAATTGAGGGGAACACTACATGACTCCATGTAAGAAAGACTAGTAGTAAGCATGTAAACAAAGGGTTACAACAAAGCTATGTCTTTGAGTTATAGCCATATTTAAGCGGAATCATCACATGCTGCACATCCTATAATATAAATATACTGCAAAATGCCTCACAACAAAAAAGGCTGCGCACTACAAAGCCATGTGCATTAATAATGAACCAACGTAATAGGAAGCAATGCACCCCAATGCTCACCTACCTGATACACAGGAACCCCAATGCACATTTTGCCAAAAGGCTTAGTCTGGAAGTATGCCTTAGGGTATGTTCACACATAGGAATTTGTCCAGATTTTGCCTCCCATTGTTTTCAATGGGAAGCGGAGATCGCAGCAGGATGCAGAAAAAATAAGCGTCCTGCTCGATCTTGCTGTGGATTCTGCGGATCGAGACTCCCTGCTGATTAGGCTCATTCATCTTGGCATAATCAGCAGCGGAAAGCTGTGAATGCTGATTCCCTGTATCAGCTTCCGGTCACAGCTAGATCATGGCTGAATATGGCGCCGAAAAAAAAGAGGAATTCCTCTTCATTATCTGCGTGTGAACGTAACCTTAGGTTTAGACATTTTATGAACCTTGTCCAACAAAAAAGAGGCAGAACTTGACCAAAGGGCGTGGCTTATGTTGCAACACGATGCATCAAGAAATGCAACAAAACTATGGTATATTTTTTGTTGGAAGCATACCATCCAATATGTGGTGTGAACTGGACTATACAATTTAAAGATGTGACAGATTTATCTCCCCACACAAACCACTGTGACAAATCTGGTATAGTTTATACCGTCAGGTTCACAGTAATTATTGGTGAATCTGCCCTACTATGAGCACCATACCCCTGTCACATATAGAATTGAAGAATATTCCTGAAATTTTATGTTCAATGTACAACTAAGGGTGGGTTCACACCTGCACTTGAGTCCGTCCGCTGCCAATCCGAGTGAAAATCTCGGGAAACTGGATAGGCATCGGATAGCGACAGGTTAGCGACGCACTGCTTAAAAACCCATTCATATGAATGGGTTTTTAAAGCAATGTGCAGGTGTGCGCTTACACCCTCTGCTTCGCGAATCCAGTTTTTTTCGTTGAAAATGAAGTCCTGCATGTCCCACTTTGTTTCCGACGAAAAAACTGACTTCACGACGCAAAGAGTGTAAGCGCACACCCACGCATTGCTTTTAAAAACCCATTCATATGAATGGGTTTTTAAGCAGTGCGTCGCTAACCTGTCGCTATCCGATGCCTATCCAGTTTCCCGAGATTTTCACTCGGATTGGCAGCGGACGGACTCAAGCGCAAGTGTGAACCCACCCTCACTAACTTTAGTTATCCAGAAGGCTAATGTTACTGACTAGTCAAGGACATAATGGTTCCATTGTGACTTCTCAATACTTGCAAGGCAGCAATGCCATTTGTAACAGTAAATTTACCTATGGGGATTGTTTATCTGTGATCTTCTTCTTTCACCCACTGGTCAGTTGACCGGAAATGAGTAAAAGTAAATGGCCACTGTACATGGTCTCTGATGAAAATTCCTGGTGGTTTCTTTTTAGCTTAAAAGGGAGTCTCTCACCAGATCCCAGCCTATCAACCCAGCCCAAATGATGTTTTCCAATGTGCATTGACACTTCCGTTGATGAGATATCACTGTTGGCGATATGCAAATGAGCTCTTTGGAGCAACAGGGGCATTGCATTGCATATTGCCAAAGTAGCTATATGTTGACAATGCAAGCAGCAATTCACAAGGGGGACAACACCTCTTGATTCAGGTGACCTTAACCTATCTATCTGCAGGGCTGAAGATGAACATTTCACAATTGTCAAGGAAAATAACAACAAACAATACAGAAAGCCAATAAGCATGAGTTAATTAAGACCACATTGTGCTGACTCTCTGCCATGACCACTAGAGGGAGCCTATTACATTCTGTCTTATCATTCGATGAATTCAGTTAAGACCAGTATGCAGTGAGAGCTTTAGCTCCCTCTAGTGGTGGCTGATTTGGTTCCCTCAGAACCTTATGTTTAAAGCTACATCCATGCACAAGAGAAGCGGATCTCCAAAATTATATATTCTAATATTAATCACCATTAACTATTTAGATTAAAAACACAAATAAACAACAACAGTAAGAGCAAAGCTTCCCTTTAATGTGTGGATATGTGTGTTAGTACAGAATAGTCATTGTGTGTTGTAGTGTAGTATTATTAATGCTGATGTGTTATGATGTTTTGTGATTTTCATTGTGTAAGAATATTGTCTCATTTTTAATTTTTAGGGTCTTTCTGGAAAATCAGGCCCAAGGGGAGAGAGAGGACCCTCAGTAAGTGATTTGAGGAATATTCTTTTCACTTTGTTCTTTCTTAAGTCTCCCTATCCACACATATGCTATTCCACCAGCTGTATCATTCACCCCACTATTTTTATCATCCAATATTTCACCACTTACCTTAGGATTTTATAACCAATGTCTGATGCTGATTTAGCCATATTGTCTGTATATCACCGTAATTGTAGACAACAGAGGCAGACATTTTATGGGTCGTAAATTTGTGTAACAATGTCCAGTGAACAATAAGCAATCAAATACTCATTTCTTGTTATATGGACATGAAAATCATGGTTTGTCAGCAGCAGGTGCCCTCGAGTAGACAGGGCCAGGAACAATACACTGAAATTGAAGTAAATAAGCATTGACCATAAGTGCCCATTACATTCAGACTGTCTACCCAAGTAAATGGGTTCTAAATGACCCCATTAACAACTTTTGTATAAAATCTGGACCTCACACTTACACTATTATCTATCAATACAGTGACTAGAATTTCTATATTTATAAATATTTATACTTATTTATCTCTTTTATTTTCAGGGTCCAAGAGGACAAAGAGGACCCCGAGGGGCCACAGGGAAATCAGGACCAAAGGTTGTGAATAAAATGAACTATACTGTTTCTTGTCTCCTACATTGTGACGCTTCAGTCTGTATAGTATATGCTTATGATGATGGCGAGATAACAAAAATACTAAAGTCAAGAAATATTATTTCGCTGAAAGATTAATTGAGGTTTGGAACAAACTGGCAGCAGATGTGGTTGGGAAATGTATAGTAAGTGAATATATACATTCCTGGGATATACAAATATGTGTCCTAAGATAAAATGGTAATAAGGACAGTCTAGGTGGACCATGTGGTCTTTTGTGCCATCAATCTTCTATGTTTCTATTAGATGATATGATCCATAGGGCAGACACAGTACCTGGGTACGATTTATGATGTTACATTGAAGGGATTGTTATAATTAGAAAAACGTGTCCTCCTTAATCCAGAAACAGCGTCACTCGTGTCCATAGGTTGCATGTGGTATTACAGTTCAGTTTAGTTAAAGGGGTTTTTCGTTCAACATATAGCTAAGGGTAGAGTGGAAATTGTATAAATAGTAAAAGATGCCGCACTAACCTGTTAAATACCCCCTTGATCTAGGGCCATCGCTTTGGTACTCTCAGCCAGTCTCTGTTTACTAGGCTGCAGATGTCTATACATGTGATCACTGTATTATTTTAATTTGATAATGTTGACAAATCTGGATTAGTAAATGGCAGAAACTGCTCCTCTCTACAATCAGGTTAAAATCTATTGATCGTGTTTCAGCTCAGTGACATCATATGTGTTGTTTGCCTGTTCAGCCACATGATGGTATATGTACTGTATATGATACATACTGACCTATTTTGTTTCCTTCTATAGGGCACATCTGGAGGAGATGGTCCTTCTGGCCCAACCGGAGAGAGAGTAAGTTTAGATCTCAAAACAAGTTACCTGTCATAATCCATGAGTCCATAATACTTTCTACTATTTCATAGTCCCCATTAATAACTCATCACCCATCAGTCTAGACTTCATGTTTCTGAACATCTGTATATCTGATCCTCACTTTTCTTTCTCGACATCATCCTATGTCATATTATAATGTATTTCTCATGTGTGACATGATTTTTACTTTTTAGCATGTTCTTATGAATTTCCTCTAAGTAGCCTTCTTTTCTTCCAGGGTCTTCCAGGACCACAAGGCTCTAATGGGTTCCCTGGGCCTAAAGGACCACCTGTAAGTACATTTTGCAGTTATTGCCCCCAACTTTGCACCTTATTTGATGAACTAGAATTATAGTACATTGTGAATGTAATCACGTACCAAATGTGATACATCTTATATAAAATTTATCTGGCTTTCTCTTTGGTACAAAAAGTGTATCCAGTACTGAAAGCAGACACTTTACAGACACCATTTACATTAGAATCTGATGTTTTGGTTTTTTTTGGTCATATATTGGCAGAAGTTACATGTGTAGAAAATGGACAAGCCTTTGCACACATAAGTAATCTATAAAGAAATGATTATGGTCGTCAGCCGAGTACTAGAGATTAAATGGTTTTCTCATGAACATAAATATATTTGTAGACAATTAAAGTTTAAACATTTTTGCAAATATAAATTATTAAAAATGTTTTAGCGTTTAGAGATTTTCTTTAACCATCTTAGTGGAGCCAGTCTATTGTCTTCATAGGTTGCAGTGACAGCTGGGACTGCCAAATAATTGTTCAGTATCTTCAACCCAGAGAATATACTGTAGTAGACAACATAGAAAACTTTGGGTTGTTTTAACATTTATTTACATATGTTCCATAAAAAATGTATTAATAAGGCTACATTCACAAGGCAATCCGTTCGTGTAGATCCGTTAGAAATTGCTGGAAGAAAAAGTCCTGCAAGCAATTTCAGTTAAAAAAAACAGACACCCAGTGGACCCCATTATAGTCAACAGGGTCCCTTGGAGTATGTTTGGGTCTGTCATTATTTCCGTCATCAGCCTGTTTTTCCATATTTTTGGCCCTCCCACAGACTAAAATAACAGACTTCCTGGTGCAAATGTGAATGTAGCATAACTTTAACAAGGGGAGAGTGAACTTTTAGACTACTTTTTACCCCAGAAACCGCACCAATCATAGGCTGTGTTTGATATTACAACTCAGCCCTAGTCAAGTAAAGTGACATGGTTTACTAGACTGACTAGAAAACTTGTGTCCCCGGGCCTCAATGTAGCCACAATATATTATGATTGATGTTCTAGTTTTCCAAATCATTAGTTATTTCCATGTTCTGAGTATTTCCCACTATGTAAGTTTATAAAACCTACCATATAACCCGCCTTCTGTAATGCTTTGTACTAAGGACAATTAATGTAATGATATACCGTAAAACCAAAGGTACTCTAAGAGAATAAAGTTTTCCATAAGTAATCATTCAGTTTTGTCTGTCACTTTTTTGACAGGTGAAAATCTTTTACACTATTTTCCCCAGTTAAAACGTATTACGTTAGTGGGATATATCAGGGACCACAGCAATTTTAGTCAAAATAGATCCACAATATCAAGGGTCCTGTAAAATGGAACATGGAATGTTATTAGTTTGCAACACATGGGTTTTGTTCTTTTATAGGGTCCCCCAGGAAAAGATGGAATCCCAGGACATCCTGGACAGAGAGGAGAAGTGGTAAGTATTGTTTTATTTCGGACAGTTGCTGTATAAGCCTCCAACATTACCATCCAAAGTTATCACAACATCTAACATATCATATAATAGCTTATCTTATGTTTCTTCATAGGGTTTCCAAGGTAAAATGGGAACTACCGGACCCCCTGGTGTTGTCGGACCACAGGTATGATACATAACAGCACACATTTTTATCTCTTCTCAACTTGTCCACCCTTTGAGCCATACCTAATATCTCTTGGGTCTATTTCTATGTAGGGTGCTCAAGGTGAATCTGGCCCTATGGGAGAGAGAGGACATCCCGGCCCCCCAGGACCTCCAGGAGAGCAGGGCTTGTCTGGTCCATCTGGTAAAGAAGGTACTAAGGTGAGTAAATGATGAATTCTTCCTTTAGTGCCACCCCAAGGCGTTTCTTTATTTTCACAGACAGTATAGTATTTGTCTTGCACACCTTCATATTACATAGTTATGGACTGTGGGACTTATGGATTGGGGGTTTAGTGTCCCAAATAGTCCTGTTGAATGGTATGCGTGTCTGAAAAAAATAAATAAAAAACCTTTATACTTTCCCAGCAGCTGTTCTTCTGGACCTGGCGCGCATGCGCAGTGAAATCAGGGTGTACGTCCTGGCTTCACTGAATAACAGCGCAGGTACCAGGAGTAATATTCATTACACTCATCTCTAGGTAAGCATGAAGATTTTTTAAATGCAGTCACAGACAACTTTACAACAGGACTATTTGGGACACTAAACCTCTGGTCCAAAAGGACCTATTGGTGGCTTAGTCCACCAAATCGATCTGACAGGTTCACTTTAATAAAGTTGTAAAGAAGACACAGGTCCATCAAACTCGATCTATAATCTGATGTTGAAACATAAGGCAGGGTCCAATTGGGGCAGGTGCTATAGTAGGGGGACAATTCCTTGCCAACTCTACACATTCATATAAAATAGCTGACCATATACTCTATGACAATACCTATCTGACACTTCCCAATCATACTTTCTTTCACAGGGAGATCCTGGAACCGTTGGTGTCCTTGGAAAGGATGGCCCAGCTGGTTTGAGAGGATTTCCAGGAGAGAGAGGCCTGCCTGGTACACCAGTGAGTATCTGATATGTGCACCTACTGGGGAGATGAATGCATCATTAATAATACTAGATGGGCTCTGACAGTTTGATCAAAATGTGCGCCAAGAACCTCAGATTTATGTCTTGGTGCCCTCTACAGCGAGCTGCCGTCTAGTCTGTGTTTGTACATCAATAATAGTAGAATAAGTAGTCACAGTATTAGTATATCAGATATCCCATATCATCCCCTCATCCCCTCATCCCATGGAGCATATCTACTCGGTTTTATCAGGAGAAATAAACAGAATCACATCTCCAAAATGGAGAGGAATCTAAGGCAGAAGTCTTCATTTTCTGACGTGTGAACAGGCCCTTATTAATATCCAGAGCCAAATCCGTCACACAATGGACAGCAAATAGTGTGCAATAAACAGATTTTGTCATAGTGTCCATCTTTTCACCTTAAAAAGTAGCCCTGCAAGCATGAAGAAAATCTGCTTTTGATACAGATGTGAACAGAGCCTTAAGTGGGTTTTCCATGACTAAGATAGTGATAACCTGTCCTTAAGTTAGATCATCAATACTAGATCAGTGGGGGTCCGACATCCGGCAAACCAGGTGATCGGCTGTTTGAAGAGGCTTTTTCAAATGCTTAAGCCTCTTCATTGCATACCAAGCACAGCGCCGTACACTTTATAGTGGTTATGCTTAGTACTACAGTTCAGTACTGTAAACACACCATGTGACTCATAGATATGATGTCACTGATATGTAAAGCAGAATGGGCGTTCACCTGAGCACCATGGTGACTTCAACCAGCTGATTGCTGGGGGCACTGGATGTCAGACCCCACTAATCTGATATTGTTGACTTATCCTAAGGAAAGGTCATCAGTATTAAACCCACAGAAAACCCCTGAAATGACAGATGGCCAGCAGATATATACATGTGACCTATTATTGGAAACATTGTATATTTGTCTGCTGTTTTAATACATTATTATGTAGCAGATTCTGCAAAAAGCAATACTTAGGTTTTTCTGCTTCTTCTCTAGAGCACTCCCAGTCCGTACAAAAAAATAACGCAAAATAGACAAAACCTTTTCAGCCTTTAAGAATATTGAATAAATAAGAATGTCTACTGCCTCTGATCTAGTATCTGAGAATCCAACTTTTCAACGCAAAAATACAAAGATTTAACCTTGATAGTTTTAAATATGTGTAAATTACTCAGTTTAGATAGGTAACAGTTTTATCTGTTTCAACTTTTGATTAAAAATGTACAATCTCCTTTAAATGTTGCTGGTATCGGTGTTACGTATACATTGTGCCACAAATCCATAACATTATAGGCATGCGAATGGTGGCGGGCGGATAAACCATCTGCATTATCGAGAATCCCCTAAACAAGCCATTGTGCACTTTATTACATTCCTTTATGTTTAGTCCTGTCTACTCATTATGTAAAGTCACTAAATCTTTATTTTTCTTTACCTCTTAGGGTGGTCCAGGTCTCAAGGGTAATGAAGGTCCAGCTGGCCCCGCTGGTCCGGCAGTAAGTTTTTGTCTTTACATAGTTTTCCTCATGTGTTGTAGCCTACTCTCCATTATATATTAGTATATTATATATTCTAAGTTCTGATAAATGTGTCCTTTCTTACCTATACTTTTTTGACTTATACCAAGTTGTGTATCACAGGATGAGCAGCTTTTCAAAAGAATATGATTTAGTTAAACACTTTCACAGAATGTCTATCCTATATATGTCTATGTTTGACCACCCAGTAGTTGTAATGAGATTTGCAGCCTGTCAAAGGTCTTGCTAGTCTGTCTAAAATTGTATCAATGGGAATGTGTTGCCATTTTTTTATTTATTAAAACCATAAATATAGCTCTTTTTTCTAATCTGTTTTTAATTTCTGATTCTAGATTTTTTGTTCTATTTTCTGTACATGATTATGGGGCGGCCATCTTGCCTGAGAGTCTCCTCTGCTCTGTTAACAGCATTTAGTGATATGCTTTAGAGCATAGACATGGGAGTAGTCAAGCTGTTACTTGTGGGTAAAAGCATTGTATTTCTGTTCATTGAAGTTACTGATTGCTGATATTATCCGTAGGGATCGCCTGGAGAAAGAGGTGGACCAGGCCAAGGTGGACCAATTGGGCCTCCTGGAAGACCAGGCCCTCAAGGACCCTCTGGTGCTTCTGGAGAAAAGGGTGTTCCCGTATGTATAAACCTGGGTGGGCATGACGTCCATATACCTGTTTACACATTTAGTGCAGAGTATATTTCTGTATTACTTCTATGTTGAGTCATATATCATATAAATCATAGCACACAGTCTGGTTAAGAACTGTCCCCATCCAGACATGAGGAGCATTAATGTGCACAAGTGAGGTGCCCCTAGATTATTTTGTCATCGAGTCTATTTGCACCATCAGATTTAACACACACGAGATACACTTTGGTTTATAATATTTATATTCTTACTTTACCAGATGAAATACTGACTTTCATGCCTTATGTTATTCTAGGGGGAAAAAGGTCCCATTGGGCCTGCAGGCAGAGATGGAGTACAGGGACCTGTGGGTCTTCCAGGGCCAGCTGGACCTCCAGGAATTTCTGGAGAAGATGGAGATAAGGTAAGGCTGACGGTGTCTGTTTTTCTGCTGATTATCCATAAAATCCCTAATTCTGTGTCATGGGCAATTACATTATATGACCCCACAGTTTGTGATCCGTGTGTGTTGTTCAATGCATGTGCTGGTGTCACATATTTCTTTTCTGCCACTCACGCCACTTTTTTGGGAAATGGGTGGAGGGTTGGGCTAGTCATGGCCCAATAAATTTACTATAATTTATGCCAGAAACTGGTATAGATCTGATTTTCTGGCACATGGATGGGGGAAGATGCCACAATTTTATTAAGAGTCCTGTGTCTCTTAATAAATTTTTTGACTTAGTTAACTTCTGCCTAGGTTTTTAAGTATATCTTGTGTTTTTTATATCAACTTAGATAAAGTCAGGAGTATGTAAAATACACTGTGCTTATAATGTTATCATTTTGCAGGGTGAAGTTGGCGAGCATGGACAGAAAGGAGCCAAGGGTAACAAGGGTGAACATGTAAGTATCTAGATATTTTGTAATGATCAGGAGCACAGCAGTTAACTGAATTTTTCCTTTCCTGGCATAACCGGTGTTTCTCAATTTTTCAAGGCTGGCATTGCACATTTAGCTAAACCCAACAAAATACAGCATGAGAATCATTAAGGAGCCCCTTAGAAACATAGCATGAAGCCCTTGTGTACATAAACCGAAGGTTGTCAACCTAGGCCAGTGGTTGTCAACTTGGCATATTGTGGGGACTTCAGATGTGCCTCTTGGACCCATACAATGGCAGCATATTAAATCCACTAAGGGTCAAGTTAAGAAGTAGATACACACATACTTTTCCCTTTTTTTTTTTTTTTACTAAGACTAAGATTTCTCCCAATATTTAGCTTACGATTGGTAATAGTTTTCTCAAAATTGACTTGAAAATTGAAAATTTTGTCTTAAAATTGACAAAATACATATGAGGGCTGCCAGTTACCACATCACTGACCGAGCCTGTAGACAGTCATGCCTTATTTTTGGGATACCATACCAGCCTTCTGAACACAATGTTTAAGACATAATCTGTAATCCCAATCCTGAACCTGAGCTCAGTTTGAGGGACTACATTTTTTCTTGTTGGGTGGTTATATAAATGGACACCTAATATTGTTCTCCAGAGTGACAAAGTCTTACAAATGGACATTTTTGGTTGGCCATCATAATAAAGCCTATTCTTACTTTCTTGCTTATTCACACAACCATGAAGGAAATGGGTTGTAAAAAATGGATGAAATGATCATGAGACACCCATGTTCATAGACTTGAGAATATTCACTTAAGGATGGATAGAAATAGGATATCAGATAATATTTTCAGTTACTTTTACAATATCCAATAATAGTCTGCAATAGGAGCTTCAAAGTGACTGCAGACTAATTCACTTACATCATATAACCATTTGTAGACATTTATCAATATTCTGTGACTATGCATGGCCATAGGTTCACATTAAGGCCACAGAGTCTGACATAGCACCAATGTTCCCTTACCTTATAGTGCTATATATACATATGTAAGTGTAATATACAACTGTTTTATATCTTTTTTTTAACATTCAAATACATTATAGCTTCTGTTACAACCATATGATGCCTACATAGAGGGTATCTGAGAAGTAAAATATATGCTGTCTTTTATGAAAATAATAAACCTTTTTTCTTCTTTTCAGGGTCCTCCTGGTCCACCTGGTTCTATTGGTCCTGTTGGACAGCCGGGTACTCCAGTAAGTATATCTTCAGATAAATTAAAAACAATTCCTATGTCATAATGTCTAAAAATTCAGCAACTTACTTTATAAGAACTTATAATTCCTGTACAAGACAATTTATTATTGCCATGTAAGAGGGTTTGAATTCTTAAAGTAACAACTACCTAAACATTATAATACTGTCATTGAAATCACTTGACATATCTATAGAAGGGGTTCAAAAATATGAGCTAGACATCATACTATCTACAGTAACTGATAATGAACACATGGACACAAAAAGATACAGTGTCAAAAGAACCAAGACCCAAATCATTCCTTGTGCTAAGATAAATTATGCTTAAAGGAGCTAACACAAAGTGATACCGGTCATGTGATACCTACGATCAAATCAAACGATCATCAGGGATCCTTATTTTTACAGTGATTGGTTAAAATGACATGACAACTTCTGCTGCTTCCTTTTGGTTCAGGAAGCTTCCTGATTGGTTATAGGTACATAACAACCACTACTACTTCCTGTTAGAATGATTGGTTAAAATCACAAGATTGTGACTTCCTGTCAGTTGAGAATTCCTTCAGGCAACATTTTGGGTCTCCTTTATCCCCTGTCCATTCATTAATGGGTTCAAAATAAGTCTATGTCCATATGCAAGTGAGAGAAATCCTCGTTTCCAGATTCTAGATTCCAGATGTCTCCCACTCGCACACCACCTCCCCACCACAACCTCTTTCTGTAGGTGTCCCCCAAGGCTCCGTCCTAGGACCCCTCCTGTTCTCCATCTACACCCTCGGCTATGGCCAACTCATAGAATCTCATGGTTTCCGTTACTATTGCTATGCTGATGACACCCAAATATATCTCTCTGGACCAGACATTACCTCTCTGTTGTCCAGAGTCCCAGAATGTCTAACAGCCGTAGCCTTCTTTCTCTCCTCCCGCTTTCTCAAACTCAACATGGAGAAAACAGAGTTCATAGTCTTTACCCCTCTTCGCACGGCCCCCCTAACTGACCCATCTATTAAAGTCAGCGGAACCACACTCACCCCAGTCCCACAGGCCCGCTGCCTTGGTATATCCTTAGACTCTGACCTATCCTTCAAGCCGCATATTCAACCCTCAACACCTCCTGCCGCCTCCAACTCAAGAACATCCATCAAATCCGCTCCTTCCTCACCCCTGAAACTACAAAGATGCTAGTCCATGCCCTCATAATCTCCTGCCTAGACTACTGTAACATCCTTCTCTATGGCCTCCCAGCTAACACTCTCAACCCCCTCCAGTCCACCTTAAATTGTGCTGCTCACTTAATACACCTCTCGCCTCATTCTTCATCGGCCGCTCCCCTCTGCCAATCCCTTCACTGGCTACCCGTTGCCCAGCGAATAGAGTTCAAACTTCTAACGCTGACATACAAAGCCATCCACAGCCTGTCCCCTACATATATCTCCAACCTAATCTCCCGCTACCTGCCCGCACATAACCTCCGATCCTCCAAAGACCTCCTACTCCGCTCTGCTCTTATACGCTCTTCCCACAAACGTCTCCAAGACTTCCCCCGTGCGTCCCCCATACTCTGGAACTCATTACCAAGACACATAAGACTGACCCCCACAATCACAAGCTTCAAGAAGGCCCTGAAGACTCACCTATTCAGGAAGGCCTACAATGTCCAATAACACTACTGTCACCACACCACCATCTGTACAGCCTCTACCCTCACCCTCTGTCTCTATCCCTCTTCCCTCATAGACTGTAAGCCCTTGCGGGTAGGGCCCTCTGTCCCACTGTGCCAGTTGGTCACTGTTAGTATTATATTTGTTTTGTATATCTGGTGTACTGTATGTAAACCCTCAAATGTAAAGCACCATGGAATGAATATAATAATGTACAGCACCATGGAATTAATATAATAATGTACAACACCATGGAATGAATATAATAATGTACAGCACCATGGAATTAATAGAATAATGTACAACACCATGGAATTAATATAATAATGTACAGAACACCATGGAATTAATATAATAATGTACAGCACATGGAATTAATAGAATAATGTACAACACCATGGAATTAATATAATAATGTACAGAACACCATGGAATTAATATAATAATGTACAGCACATGGAATTAATATAATAATGTACAGCACCATGGAATTAATATAATAATGTACAGCACCATGGAATTAATATAATAATGTACAGCACCGTGGAATTAATATAATAATGTACAGCACCATGGAATTAATATAATAATGTACAGCACCATGGAATTAATATAATAATGCACAGCACCATGGAATTAATATACTAATATACAGAGCACCATGGAATTAATATAATAATGTCCAGCACCATGGAATTAATATAATAATGTCCAGCACCATGGAATTAATATAATAATGTACAGCACCATGGAATTAATATAATAATGTACAGCACCGTGGAATGAATATAATAATGTACAGCACCGTGGAATGAATATAATAATGTACAGCACCATGGAATGAATATAATAATGTGCAGCACCATGGAATTAATATAATAATGTACAGCACCATGGAATTAATATAATAATGTACAGCACCATGGAATTAATATAATAATGCACAGCACCATGGAATTAATATAATAATGCACAGCACCGTGGAATTAATATAATAATGTACAGCACCATGGAATTAATATAATAATGTACAGCACCGTGGAATTAATATAATAATGTACAGCACCGTGGAATTAATATAATAATGTACAGCACCATGGAATTAATATAATAATGTACAGCACCATGGAATTAATATAATAATGTACAGCACCATGGGATTAATATAATAATGTACAGCACCATGGAATTAATATAATAATTCAGAACACTCTTTTTGTTATGTCTTCACCAGTACACCAGAAGCCCATATAACAGAAATTCTTTGAAACTCAAAAACATTTTCCATATTCACATTAAGGGCACGAGGAACAAATGCCCCAGGGGACTCCACTATTTGGATACCATGTGGAATTATTTTTAAGGCTATTATGTTACTAGATTTTTCTGCCAAAAACATGTAGCCCCGCCACCACTGACCTAACATTATGAAATGCCCAGTGGCATCTACAGACCTTGATCTGATTCTGATTTGACTAACCAATTTATTTCCTCTACACAGGGTGCTGATGGGGAGCCCGGCCCTCGTGGACAGCAGGGAATCTTTGGAGCAAAAGGAGATGAAGGCACCCGAGGTTTCCCAGGTTCTCCTGGACCCATTGGATTACAGGTAAGATGTATGGGGGTACTATATTGTAGATCTATTATGGGTACTTTGACCAAAATGTTTCCCTTCTACTTGGTTGCCATTGTAAATTGACCACCATCTCTGTGTTGAAATGTCTCTAAAGTCCCACAGCTGATAGACAACAGTTATAACAAGTATATATATCACTGTATACATCATTACATGGCTTACGCGTGGTATATTATTATATGGTTCATTGTAGTATTGTAATTAAGGAGAATAAAATGTTAATACAATGACAAATTAGCCAAATATTATAAAATCAGAAGTCAGAGCAGCAGCAAATAACTGGCAATTGTTTTCTATTGAAAACAGGAAGTTCAGCCATTTTGATAGAAACTGATAGTAAAACTTAGAACGCCTATTTATTATCATTGGTCATTATACAATGAATACCCCTCTAATATACAAATCATAGTGATAATAGATGATAGAATCTATGTAATGCCAAGATGGTGGCATGAAGGTGTGTAGGAAATAAAAGTCATGCACTGTCCCATTATGCCTTGCACTGGGCTTTTGTTGGCGAATGACTGATTTTTGCATGGACGACTATAGATAAATAGGATTTAGGAAGATCTTGACTGGGTTTGCTAGATCAAAGAGGGGTAAGAAAAGCACTATCTTGGTCTGACTGGATTAGAAAGTGGTTCATATAGAACATGATCCAAGCAAGTCTGAATACGGGAATGCACAGTGTAGATATCAGATCAGTATGAATGGATCATTCAGAGAAAATCACAGAACGTGTGTACATATATATAGACATGGGAATAACTACATAGAATTCCAAGAACTGGCTTTACATTCAGGATCTACTCTATATATAAAGTATATGAATCCTGAATGTGACAGAAGTTTTCAGAGTTATCACTGCACAGCAAAAACAGTGTAATAAAACGCTCAGCTCTGCTACATCTGTACATCGGTATTACAATCCTGACATTTCTTAGTATTATGTAAATTTACCTGTTTCTCTTGTGCGTTACAGGGGATGCCTGGCCCATCTGGTGAGAAGGGAGAAACTGGTGACGTTGGTCCCATGGTGAGTGTGGTCATGTAATGTACAATATGATGTGCCAATCTGTCTCTGGTGCAGACTATATTCTTATCCATATTTCCCTTATTGTTATACAGGGCCCACCAGGACCACCTGGACCTCGCGGACCAGCCGGACCTAATGGAGCTGATGTGAGTTATTACTAGTTGTAGCCCCTATGTCATTTCAGTCTGTATAAACCTATAAGGACACTTTTTATTAGCATTGTATTGCTTAATATACCAGTTAAGGAACGGAAAGTAAGATATCCAAAGCCCTACAGAATAGCAGACCTAAGATAACTATTCTCATTAGATAAAAGTTGTCCAGTCCATTATTCTGCGCTATGTTTTTGGGGGCTCATTGTCCTTCCCTCGACAGCAGCTGTATAAGGAAAGTGTATCAAGAATATTTTATTTCTACATGCTGTATCCTTTCTTTCCATAGAGGTGTTTGGTCTATTCCCTTCTCCCCATTGAAATAAACATGTATTCTTGATGGATGCATGTCCATGGTGGAGTTGGGTGAAGAGTGGCTGACAACCATTACATGTGTATGGCCACATACACAAATTTAATCAGCAGTTGGGTACACTTTGGGCGGAATTTATTAAGACTGGTGAATCTTACACTAGTCTTAATTAATTCCCTGACAGATGCAAGACGTGCCAGAATTACATCCTCTTAAGTAATTCTTGTGCATGTAGGGGCACCTGATATCAAATCTATTCCAGTTGGGGAATGGCGTAGATTTGTGGTAAAACTCATACCAGTTTTCTGGAGTTACTTATAGTAAATATGGCAGAATGAGATTCCCCCACACTGGCCCATATAGATACCTGCTCCACTCTTCCCACTGTCTAAAAACTTTGCCAGATTCAGGCACATTTTTGGCCACTTTCAAGGCGCAGCCGCCCTGGGCCTTTGTCTTTATGTATCTGAAATCTCTTAATGATTGTGTCACTTTTTGCAGGGACCTCAAGGTCCTCCTGGTGGAATAGGAAACTTGGGACCACCGGGAGAGAAGGTATGTCTCCTTTATTTTTGGAAATCTAATTAAAAAAAAAAAAAGTTTTGTCCAAGTAAAATTGGAAATGATCCAAATAGGTCATATGAACAGTTTTGTTAAAAGAGATATGTTTTTATCTTTACAAATTATAGGGAGAACCTGGTGAGACTGGAGTTCCTGGTGTTCAAGGTGAACCTGGACCTAAGGTGAGTGGTTCAGGAATTTTAATGTCTCTTGCTGATATTGCCAACATTATGTCAGCTCTGGTTATGATGTGAATATTAAATGTGACCCAGCTCTATTGGAATATTATGCAGTAAGCTTAATGTTTTTACCTTATTCTTTACTTATCAGGGACCACGTGGAGACAGAGGTGAAAAGGGAGAGTCTGGGCAACCAGGTGACCCTGGACCCCCAGGAGGAAAGGGACCTACTGGTGATGATGGACCTAAAGGAAACCCGGTGAGAATATGGTCTTGTAAAAAAAAGACTAACCTTACAGATATTAATTTTTACAAATTATAAAATTGGAGAAATATAACAGTTTTGCACTGCAGGATTTTAGCTGTATTTTAGTAAAACGAATATATAATCATGAACATTGATATCATGTCACTGGAATATGCCAATAGTGCCTGGTCAGTGAGGTTTTGTCCTTTTGGACCTCAAATAGTTTATTGAATGAAGGGTCTGTAGTGCTAGAAAAGAGCAGCGACCCCTGTGTAAGAATTGCAACTCAGCCCCATTCACTTAGGTAGAGCTGTGTGGAAGTGCATCCCCGGATTTATGGGGGGTCTGTTGGTCAGACACTTGCAAATCAAATATTAATGGAAAATAAAAATATTCAGAAAACAAATAGGCATAGAGCCCTAATATAAAAATATGTACCCCTCAGTCTCCCACGGCTTCAGCCAGGTGTTGCTTGAATTGCTACTCCTGACACAGGAAACTGTTGTTGATGTCATTTTAGTCAGTTGCGAGCCAGACCAGTGGCCCATTACAGTCAACAATTGGCTGAATGGGCATCTCCACATGTTTCCTGTGTGTATTGAACACCAAAAGTTGGAAAGCAGGGGAGACCTGTGTAGCGTCTAGACTGGAGTAGCAGGGAACCCGAGAGAGATGAGCAGTGTTTGGTAATGTTGGAGCCCCCAAATTCAACCGTTTTAGAAATACTTTTATAACCCCTTTTAATTCAATATCCAACTAATATGCCATCAATATTTGTAGTGACAAATCTACTTTAATAAGAGTATAGTAAAAACTCTCAAAAAGACCACCACATTCAGAAGACCACTCACTTATCCAGACCAGATGTCATCTTCTTTGAGGCAGCCCCTGTCTTAGAAGACCACTTTTCAATGCAATTGGGTGGTCTTCTCCAAGAGGTTTCACAGTATTAAGACTTAGTTCCTTTAAAATATAAATTTGGTGTATATGTTGCAAGTAAAATGACCATCCAGTCATGTACACATATACTGAGATAAATAAGTCTTATTGGGGGGAGCCTGGAGGGTCACTATAAGCCCAGCAGCCCCTTCATCCTGATTGTCCTCCACTGATCATGGAGTGATGGGATATCCTAGTGATATGTCATATTTATATGGAGGGAAGACCTTTTTAAGACAGACATAGAATTGAGTTTAATGTTTGACTGATTCATTTGACCACCAACCCATAAATCGGTTTTACTCTTTTGCCCAAGAGATCAAGAACTGATCTCATTTTTGGTGTGTTGGACTTTGGCCCTAAAAACTAATGTTTGGACACAATTGTCCTGCCTTCAGAATGGTAAAGTAGGAGCATCTGATGAGATTTGTCAGAATCATTTGTAGTGGTATAGGGCAGATCTGCTGCTGAACATCAGCCGACATCTGTTTTACATTCTGGTCCATTAAATAAGTAAAATCCCTTATCTGTTTTAGGGTCCTGTTGGATTCCCTGGAGATCCTGGACCCCCTGGAGAGATGGGACCCAGAGTAAGTATGAAGCACAGTATAATTAAACTGGGTCAATTTCTGGAAGTATAAGGCAATGCATATCACTTTAACAGTGAGTAAAGCATGTGACTGATTTCTATCAATGATTGTTATCTAACAGGGACAAGATGGAGCAAAGGGAGATCGAGGAGAAGATGGTGAACAAGGAGAGGCAGTAAGTGAACATTACTTCAGTGACTTCTCGTATATCTGCAGAATGGCGTAATACTGTTATCGGTTTATATATAAGGACCTGTTGTCGGACTTTGACTACAACAAAAATAACAGAATAACAGAAATATTTCTATAACTATAAGAAGCCGGAGTGATTGTGCTTCACAAATAAAACTGGAAATGCTTTATGTACTCTACTTTTTTATTAAGAAGTAAGAGGTCAGTGTAGACAAATGACTTAAAGGGGTTGTCCAGTTTAAGACCAATATTGAGAGACAAATCGTATTGCTTGTATAATAAAAATATATACAATTTTCCATTATACTTTCTGCATCAATTCCTCACAGTTTTCTAGATCTCTTGCTGTTATTTATTCTGCTACTACCAGTGGATGAAACTCAGTCAGTGGACATGTGATGTACAGTCCATGGTCATGTGATGTACAGTCCATGGTCATGTGATGTACAGTCCATGGTCATGTGATGTACAGTCCATGGTCATGTGATGGACACACAGGCAATCGTTATAGTCACAACACAGTAATTAGACATCTGCCTGGTTACGAGCTGTGCACCTGTGTGTCCATCCCATGACCATCGACTGATTTTTATCCACTAAAAGTAAGCCGAATGAATGACAACAAGCAGAGATCTTGAATAACACAAGGATTTTGATTCAGTCACT
This sequence comes from Leptodactylus fallax, assembly GCA_947044405.1. NCBI lineage: Eukaryota > Metazoa > Chordata > Amphibia > Anura > Leptodactylidae > Leptodactylus > Leptodactylus fallax. The sequence continues at coordinate 891,992 of CAMRHE010000113.1, forward strand.
ACACACAGGACAGTATCTGCTTCCTGCTTCATTTTATGTTCCAATCTGATATTGATGGCCTATCCTTAGGATAAGTTATCAATATATTTAGCCCAAGAAACCCCATTATTTTTATAACCCTGGTGATTTAGGGTAGTTAATGGGATAATGGTGATATCTCTGATAGTCTCTGATGGGTTGTCTGGTGGTTTAAAGGAGTATTTCCATGAACAAAATCATATTTAGTTTTGTAGACAATTAAAACTTAGGCATTTTTGCAAATAACTAAAAATTTTGCTTTGTTTTAAAGATTTTCCCTAACCCTCTTAATAGTGACATCTGTTGTCTTGACCAACGGATATGGCCATGAATGCAGGACTTTTCTATGGTCTGGGACTTGTCAGAAACCCAGCCATGATTCCCTTATTGTGGTCTTCAGGCAGGGACAGTACATGTATGAGAAGATAACCCGACCACAATAAGGAAATCATGGCTGGTTATCAGGAGGACACTACATGTATGAGAAGATAACCCGACCACAATAAGGACATCATGGCTGGTTATCAGGAGGGACACTACATGTATGAGAAGATAACCCGACCACAATAAGGACATCATGGCTGGTTATCAGGAGGACACTACATGTATGAGAAGATAACCCGACCACAATAAGGATATCATGGCTGGTTATCAGGAGGGACACTACATGTATGAGAAGATAACCCGACCACAATAAGGACATCATGGCTGGTTATCAGGAGGGGACACTATATGTATGAGAAGATAACCCGACCACAATAAGGACATCATGGCTGGTTATCAAGAGGGACACTACATGTATGAGAAGATAACCTGACCACAATAAGGACATCATGGCTGGTTATCAGGAGGGGACACTACATGTATGAGAAGATAACCCGGACACAATAAGGACATCATGGCTGGTTATCAGGAGGGACACTACATGTATGAGAAGATAACCCGACCACAATAAGGACATCATGGCTGGTTATCAGGAGGACACTACATGTATGAGAAGATAACCCGGACACAATAAGGACATCATGGCTGGTTATCAGGAGGGGACACTACATGTATGAGAAGATAACCCGACTACAATAAGGACATCATGGCTGGTTATTAGGAGGGGACACTACATGTATGAGAAGATAACCCGGCCACAATAAGGACATCATGGCTGGTTATTAGGAGGGGACACTACATGTATGAGAAGATAACCCAACCACAGTAAGGACACATGGCTGGTTATCAGGAGGGGACACTACATGTATGAGAAGATAACCCGACCACAATAAGGACATCATGGCTGGTTATCAGGAGGGGACACTACATGTATGAGAAGATAACCCGGACACAATAAGGACATCATGGCTGGTTATCAGGAGGGACACTACATGTATGAGAAGATAACCTGACCACAATAAGGATTTCATGGCTGGTTATCAGGAGGACACTACATGTATGAGAAGATAACCTGACCACAATAAGGACATCATGGCTGGTTATCAGGAGGACACTACATGTATGAGAAGATAACCTGACTACAATAAGGACATCATGGCTGGTTATTAGGAGGGGACACTACATGTATGAGAAGATAACCTGACCACAATAAGGACATCATGGCTGGTTATCAGGAGGACACTACATGTATGAGAAGATAACCCGACCACAATAAGGACATCATGGCTGGTTATCAGGAGGACACTACATGTATAAGAAGATAACCTGACCACACTAAGGACATCATGGCTGGTTATCAGGAGGACACTACATGTATGAGAAGATAACCCGACTACAATAAGGACATCATGGCTGGTTATTAGGAGGGGACACTACATGTATGAGAAGATAACCCGACCACAATAAGGACATCATGGCTGGTTTTCAGAATACAGAAAGTTACTGAAATCATGGTTGTATCTATTGCCAACCAATCATGACAATAGATGTCACCACTAAGTTAGAGAAATTCTTTAAAACTTTTCATAACATTTTTGTAAATATATATAATTTTAAAAATTAAGTTTTTAATGGTCTACAAAATAAAACATGGTTATGTTCTTGGGAATCCCCCTTTGGTTAGTTAAAGGGCAGCGTCCTATTAGTTAGTGTCAATATCCTTAATGGTGTCCAAACATTAGGTGAACATTGGCTCAACCTTCTTATTTTAAAGGGATTGCCATCTAATGTGTAAGAGAGTGACCGGACTCTTCCCTGATGACAGATGTCAGGGGGAAAGAAGGATCAGGCATGTTAGATGTTGACATGCCCAATTCTTTGTTGTCATGGGAGATAAGCCATCAACAGAGCAGTCTGTTACACTGACACGCAGAATACCAGTTTAGAAAATGGTAGTGAGCAGTGCTATATACTAGTGGACAACAAATCTTCTAGTGGTTAGGCTAAAAAGCAGAATCGTAGGTGGCCCAATCCCATATGGTTGTCACTTAACAGGATCAAGCCCCAGTTGTAGACTAATAGGAAGTCCTTACTTGGCCATGATGGGTGCTCAGTCCTGGTCAGTCACTTCTCTACTTTCCTCTGTACAGAGGTGGCTGCCGTCTTGTAAGAATTATCAGGACATCTTCTGTGATAGTGCTCTAGATAAAAAACTAATATAATATAAAATATAATATAATATAAAATATAATAAAATATAATATAATATAGATCTTAAGGCAGGTTTCTTTAAAATACAAAGTTAGTATGGTTAAGGGTACAATTTCTAAATTCTTCTATCTTGTACTTCTTTATCAGGGATCTCCTGGTCCTACTGGTGAGAACGGACCCCCTGGACCATTAGGAAAGAGAGTAAGTAAAATTGAAAAATTTACAATATACTTGATCTTATATTGTAGTTTCTCTGGATACTGACCTTTCAGATCTCCCTCATTATGACCTCTTACAACATGTGTATCCTATACATGATGGTATAAATAGATGTCAGACTTTTGGTCACTTCTATACAGTTATATAGTTAGTATTTATTGGTGGTGTCCTCTCTCTATCTCGCAGGGTCCTGCTGGTCCATCTGGTCCTGAAGGTCGTGCAGGAGAAAAGGGAGCTAAGGTAAATGTGCTGGATTTTACCCCAGGATCTACAGATAAATGTCAAATATTAATGAAGGGTGTGATATAAGTCATAGCATTATAATGTCCCTTATCACACATTACGTCTGCTTTTAGGGTGAGCCTGGTGCTTTGGGTCCTCCTGGAAAGACTGGTGCTGTTGGACCTCAGGGATCTCAAGGAAAGCAAGGACCAGAAGGACTTAGAGGCATCCCTGGAGCTGTGGTAAGTAATCTGAAACAGAGAGGACACGTGTGTTAAAACAGATATAAAACAGCATGCAGTTTATTCAAACATTTAACTGCACCCAGCAACACAGTGTGAATGCTGCCTTAGCCTTACCAAATGTCCCTTTCTGAAGCAAATATATCACAAGTACTTCTGGTCTCTGTCCACAGCAACCCAGAACTAGAGCAAGAACATTTTCTTCACCTTATTCACAGCTGCAATTTGGCTACAAAAACACAAAATAATGACCTGTATGTAATCCATAGGCTGGCTTCAGATAGGCTTAACATGACCACATTTTTGTCTCAGTTTTGGATCAGAGGTACCCTGTGCTCCTGTGGATTTACTGAATTGGACTAAAATCACTAAAGGACCCCATTGTGATCAAAGTCCGACTTAGAAGAACCACAGGAGCAGGGGAAGACTGCTGGACGACCTCTGTATTAGAGGCCATCCGGTGCACAGTAAGGAGGGGTTTACTATGTAGTGGCTGATATATAATGTAGAGCCGGCCAAGGCAGATTGCCAGAAAGAGGTAAGATTCTGTTCACATCTGCATTGGTTAATTCCATTGTTCTGCGCCATCATCTGGGAAGAACAATGCAAATAACAGACATGGCAGACACCAATGGCACATGATGGGTCCCATTTTATCAGACGAAACAGTGTATCAAGCTGCTTGATCTTGTCTTGCATTTTTGACAGAATCTGCACTGAAGTCTCCCAATGCTGGTGTGAACATAGGCTAAGAGAGTGGGGTGTAGTGTGCCTGCATGTATTGCATAAGTTTGTTCATGTCCATGCATGTTCATAGTGTATACACATGTGTGAAAATATGTGTAGTGAATGTGCATATGTTTGTAGTGAGCACGTGTCTATATGTGCATATATGTACTGGTTGTGTATATGAATGTAATGACTAGGTATATGGGTGTACAGTATTATAGAGAGTGTTGAACACTCTGTGGCATTATATATATAGTTGCCCTGACTCAACAATTAATAAGAAAGGGGGTTTTACACCGGGGCCCCACATAGCATAAATGCCATGGCAAAACCGCAGCGTTTTACAGTCTTTGCACATTCAATGGGATTCGAGCAGCGGAAGTGCTGCGATTTCCAAAACTGTTGCGGTTTCCCCTGCGGACTTTATTTGAAAAGTGCTGAGGGAAAAACCATGATGCATTGCCGCTACGGTTTTTCCCACATCGCTTTTTTGATGCGGCCTGCTACGTGGGACCTTAGCCTTTAGAAGTTTTGCCATAGGGTAGAGTATTTTCTAGTTACATCTCTTCTGCAAGGGGAGACAATGGCCTCACAACCTTCCAACAATAAATGTTAGGTTTGTTTTTACATCAAAGCAACTCATCAGATCTTGGCTTATGATTCTTGTTGCTTTGTTGCCCTGGACAGTTCCTACTTTTGTCAGATTTATGAGGTTTCATGTCTCCCTGCCTATGATACACACTCTCATTTATCGCTATATAATGTAACTTTGTGACGGCTTCTAGGGTGAACAAGGTCGGCCAGGAGCAACAGGTCAAGCTGGACCTCCTGGACCTGTGGTAAGTGAAACAATTGTGGATTTACTATATATAGCCTATTATGGGAGAGTATGTACTAAGCTGTCTGTCTTCTAGGGTCCTCCTGGATTGCCTGGGCTCAAGGGAGATAGTGGCCCTAAAGGAGAGAAGGTGAGAAACTGGAAAACTTTTTATATGACTGTATTTGTAAAGAATATGTAATGTATACAGTACAGACCAAAAGTTTGGACACACCTTCTCATTCCAAGAGTTTTCTGTATTTTCATGGCTATAAAAATTGTAGATTCACACTGAAGGCATCAAAACTATGAATTAACACATGTGGAATTATATACTTAACAAAAAAGTGTGAAACAACTGAAAATATGTCTTATATTCTAGGTTCTTCAAAGTAGCCACCTTTTGCTTTGATTACTGCTTTCCACACTCTTGGCATTCTCTTCAAGAGGTAGTCACCTGAAATGGTCTTCCAACAGTCTTGAAGGCGTTCCCAGAGATGCTTAGCACTTGTTGGCCCTTTTGCCTTCACTCTGCGGTCCAGCTCACCCCAAACCATCTCGATTGGGTTCAAGTCTGGTGACTGTGGAGGCCAGGTCATCTGGCGTAGCAACCCATCACTCTCTTTCTTGGTCAAATAGCCCTTACACAGTCTGGAGGTGTGTTTGGGGTCATTGTCCTGTTGAAAAATAAATAATGGTCCAACTAAACTCAAACCGGATGGAATAGCATGCCACTGCAAGATGCTGTGGTAACCATGCTGGTTCAGTATTCCTTCAATTTTGAATAAATCCCCAACAGTGTCACCAGAAAAGCACCCCCACACCATCACACCTCCTCCTCCATGCTTCACGGTGGGAACCAGGCATGTAGAGTCCATTCGTTCACCTTTTCTGCATCGCACAAAGACACGATGGTTGGAACCAAAGATCTCAAATTTGGACTCATCAGACCAAAGCACAGATTTCCACAGGTCTAATGTCCATTCCTTGTGTTCTTTAGCCCAAAAAAGTCTCTTCTGCTTGCTGCCTGTCCTTAGCAGTGGTTTCCTAGCAGCTATTTTACCATGAAGGCTTGCTGCACACAGTCTCCTCTTAACAGTTGTTGTAGAGATGCGTCTGCTGCTAGAACTCTGTGTGGCATTGACCTGGTCTCTAATCTGAGCCGCTGTTAACCTGCGATTTCTGAGGCTGGTGACTCGGATGAACTTATCCTCCGCAGCAGAGGTGACTCTTGGTCTTCCTTTCCTGGGGCGGTCCTCATGTGCGCCAGTTTCTTTGTAGTGCTTGATGGTTTTGGCCACTGCACTTGGGGACACTTTCAAAGTTTTCCCAATTTTTCAGACTGACTGACCTTCATTTCTTAAAGTAATGATGGCCACTCGTTTTTCTTTACTTAGCTGCTTTTTTCTTGCCATAATACAAATTCTAACACTCCATTCAGTAGGACTATCAGCTGTGTATCCACCTGACTTCTGAACAACACAACTGATGGTCCCAACCCCATTTATAAGGCAAGAAATCCCACTTATTAAACCTGACAGGGCACACCTGTGAAGTGAAAACCATTTCAGGAGACTACCTCTTGAAGCTCATCAAGAGAATGCCAAGAGTGTGCAAAGCAGTAATCAAAGCAAAAGGTGGCTACTTTGAAGAACCTAGAATATAAGACATATTTTCAGTTGTTTCACACTTTTTTGTTAAGTATATAATTCCACATGTGTTAATTCATAGTTTTGATGCCTTCAGTGTGAATCTACAATTTTTATAGTCATGAAAATACAGAAAACTCTTGGAATGAGAAGGTGTGTCCAAACTTTTGGTCTGTACTGTATACGAATAACTACAGCAAACATTACAACACATAGTAATACAAAGCATAACCCATCATCCGTATAATGCATCATTAATAGTACTAGTCTCCTTATATTGGGAAGACACACCTTATGGCCCCCATGAGGCTCCTGGGACGGTGTACCTCTGCACCCCTTCAAGTTACATCCCTGGTCTAAATAGAGCTAAAAAAGAAAAAGTTTGCAGGCATTACCACCGCTGTTCCAAACACTGGAGAGCTATGTATGACATGGACATGACGACATTTTGATGGGTTCCACATAGTAGTCTAATAGTATATGCTGCTTTTGCACTATAATAACAAGAGTAACACCGGAATAACTTACTTTCATCATTGTTTAGGGTCATCCTGGTCTTATTGGTCTCATTGGACCAACTGGAGAGCAGGGCGAGAAAGGTGACCGGGGTCTGTCTGGTCCACACGGCATAGCTGGACAGAAAGGAGAACCTGTAAGTACAGTCATTATTATACACATGTCAGACATATATGTGCCTTATCCCATGTCTTACTCTGCTTTTCTTCGGACTCTAGGGTATTTCTGGTGTCACAGGTCCTATTGGCCCACCAGGGTCTGCCGGACAACCTGTAAGTCCCTTCATCTGGTTTTTTAATGCTTTTTTATTATTATATCACCATCATCTTTTTGTCCCTTAATCCTAAAGCACATTCAGATTCATTGGCACTACTAAGACTACACGCACGTGAACCACCACATACTGTTCACAATAAAATGGCATGGATGACACATGGATGGTATCCATGACCTATTCATACCCTCCACATACCCATTCATTTCATCAAAACAGACAGGAACTGAACCTGTCCTAAGTTCTGTCCACTGGCTCATGGCCCCCTACACAACCTATGATAATACTCGGTCATGTATATGGGGCCACAAGAAAGTCAGTGTGCTAGTCAGTGAAAAAACAACTAGCTCACTGACAAACTGCACGGTCATGTGCATGGCACCTAAGAGAACAAGGCTGAGATCTTAGATTGTAAGCCCCACTAGAGCTCAGCTAGACAGCGCCACAGAATATGTCAGTGCTATAGGATAAAATGTTTCAGATGAATTATATTTGTGTTCTGACATTTCTCATCCTTATATATAGGGGTCTCAAGGTCCTAAAGGAGCTAAGGGTGCTACGGTGAGTACTAGTACTAGTTTATGGTTTGTCACCTCCCATCTTAAGTTGGAGCTTTTACGTTAACTATTTATTAAAGCGATTACTACTATTCTATAATCTGTACATTTTTGTTTTCTCACTCATCTCTCCATAATTAACAGGGACAAGCAGGACCCAAAGGACAGAAGGGTGTACAAGGTCCACCTGGAGCCCCAGTAAGTGCTACTTCAGCCTGATGAACATAACTTCTGAATATATAATAGATTGCGGATATCTAATTCCCTGTTGTCCGTACATTGTTCAGGGACCTCCAGGCGAAGTCATCCAGCCACTGCCATTCCAGATGCCCAAGAAAAATAAGCGCTCCATTGATGCAAGTCAGATCATGTCAGATGAACCCACTGGGGATTACACAGATGGCATGCAAGAAATCTATGGATCCCTTGATGCTATTAAGAAAGATATTGAGCTAATGAAGACACCCTTGGGAACAAAGGAACACCCAGCACGCACATGTCTGGACCTGCGACTGTGCCACCCAGAGCTGCCTGATGGTAAATAAGTGTAGAAGTACTGACCATTATCATATTATCAGGCAGAACTGACCATTATCATATTATCAGGCAGAACTGAGTATATATTATATTATCAGGCAGAACTGACCATTATCATATTATCAGACAGTACTGACCATTATTATATAATCAGGCAGAACTGACCATTATCATATTATCAGACAGTACTGAGTATATATTATCAGACAGTACTGACCATTATCATATTATCAGGCAGTACTGACCATTATCATATTATCAGGCAGAACTGACCATTATTATATTATCAGGCAGTACTGAGTATATATTATCAGGCAGAACTGAGTATATATTATCAGACAGTACTGACCATTATCATATTATCAGGCAGTACTGAGTATATATTATCAGGCAGAACTGAATATATATTATCAGACAGTACTGACCATTATCATATTATCAGGCCATACTGACCAGTATATATTATCAGGCAGAACTGAGTATTATATTATAAGGCAATACTGACCATTATCATATTATCAGGCAGTACTGAGTATATATTATAAGGCAATACTGAGCATTATCATATTATCAGGCAGTAACTGAATATATATTATCAGACAGTACTGACCATTATCATATTATCAGGCAGAACTGAGCATTATCATATTATCAGGCAGTACTGAGTATATATTATAAGACAGTACTGACCATTATCATATTATCAGGCAGTACTGAATATATATTATAAGACAGTACTGACCATTATCATATTATCAGGCAGAACTGAGCATTATCATATTATCAGGCAGTACTGACCAGTATATATTATCAGACAGTACTGACCATTATCATATTATCAGGCAGTACTAAGTATATATTATCAGAAAGTACTGACCATTATCATATTATCAGTCCATACTGAGTATATATTATCAGGCAGAACTGAGTATATATTATCAGACAGTACTGACCATTATCATATTATCAGGCAGAACTGAGTATATATTATCAGGCAGTACTGAGTATATATTATCAGACAGTACTGACCATTATCATATTATCAGGCAGAACTGAGTATATATTATCAGGCAGTACTGAGTATATATTATCAGGCAGTACTGACCATTATCATATTATCATTCCATACTGAGTATATAAAAAAAGGAAGTACTAGACCATTATCATATTATCAGGCAGTACTGAGTATATATTATATTATTGCCATTGCTCCAAACAGCTCATTTGCACATTGACAACAACAATATTTCAGCAATGGAGGCAGCAAGGGAAACCTCTCTATCTGCAGTGTTAATATGAGTTAACATACTGGGTTCTGGTGACAGACTCCCTTTAAAGGAGAGCACATTTACAGGATAGCCAAGTATTATTTCTATGGAACCCTCACCTATACTCTTTGGAATTAGTTATTGGCATGTTATAATAAAAATTGTCCTTCCTCTCAGGTGAATATTGGATTGATCCTAACCAGGGCTGCACTCGAGACTCTTTCAAGGTCTTCTGTAACTTCACAGCAGGTGGAGAGTCCTGTATCTACCCCAGCAAGGACTTTGAGAAGGTGGGTCAGAAGGATTGTACGATTAAGCTAAATTGGATGAGATATGACATGGTTACTCACCAGTTTTATTTTCTTTTAGGTTAAGATGTCTACCTGGAACACCGAGAAGAAAGAGACCTGGTACAGCAAGTTCAGGAGTGGTCGTAAGGTTAGTGCATATAACAGCTGGTCAACTGTCTCATGGCAACTTGCATTTTATGATATTCCGCACTGTTATGGTCTTACAGTCATAGATACTGTATCTGCATAGAAAAAAATCAGTCAGTCTATAAAGTATTACAATTTAGACTCAGGTTTCGTCATTGCTTTGCAGTGAATGAAATCCATGGTGAAAATCTGCAGCATGTCTACAAACCGTGGTAGATTTTTTGCACCGTTTGTTTAATTGTTTTGATTGTACTTTTTTGTGGAAATTCAGTGCAGATTCCACAAGAATGAGTGTTTTCTTCCTTAAAGGTCATTGAACTTTCTGTTAAAAGTCAAAAACTTATTTATATTGGCTCTGCATTATCTCCGTCCACCTTAACTTAATTTCTTTCCTCTTTATTTTGTTAATTCCGTGCAGTTCTCTTATGTTGACTCGGACAAAAACCCCATTGGTGTGGTCCAGTTGACCTTCCTCCGCCTGTTGAGTATCGCTGCTCGTCAGAACTTCACATATCACTGCCACCGCTCTGCTGCCTGGCATATGGCCTCTGCCGACAGCTACCAAAAAGCATTGCACTTCATGGGTGCCAATGATGAGGACCTTTCCTTCCACACAAGTCCTTACATCAAGGCTCTCAGAGATGGCTGTTCGGTAAGTAGAAGTAATTTTTTATAGAACTAGATTGCTAAGGAGTTGTCTTTTTGGTACAAAATCAGAACCTAACCTCATACTGAGGAGATCTAATACAGTCAAAGATTGAAAATCTGTGAAAACCTGGTAGCCAGAGATGTGCGAATCGATCTATCGATGGGCCACAATTTTTACATTACAGCAAATCTGAAAAGTCTAGCATTTTGATTGAATCACTCAACATGGGGATTGCCATTTTACAGATTAGAACAAGACAAAGAAGGAGGATAACATGACTTCTGCTCAGGCAGAATTGAAGGGGTTGGATGCAGTCCTAGGAAATCTTAGAGTCCACAGAGTACACAACTTTTCAGGGCAATTGGGGCATTTGCTGACTCAAAATTAATTTATTCGGACCAAATCAATTCTGACTACTAAATCAATTGTATCAGACCTGAAATTAATTTTGCGAAACTCGTTCATCTCTACTGGTGGCTGGTTTGGGTTAGAATAGGCATAGAATACCAGATGTTTTTCTACAATAATGATGAGGATCATAGTTGATCACATAACATTGAGTAATGTGTTTTGTGTAGGAGTATTTTTATAACTCACCGCATTCTGTATTTCCATCTTCAGATGAGGAAGGGCACCGACAAGACTGTGCTAGAGATTCACACCCCACGCGTAGAGCAGCTTCCTTTGACGGACGCTATGTTTATGGACTTTGGAGAACCCAACCAGAAATTTGGATTTGAAGTGGGACCTGTATGTTTTATGGGCTGAGGCAATTCAAAAATAGAGACAATCCCCCACCCAACTGCACCCCCTTCTTAAAAAAGGAGATGTCCTACCCCCTTTTCCTTCATTCCTGTACACCAGTATTCGAGAAGCTCAGCTGATGAGGAGCAGAAAGCAAGCCCTTCCAATGAGGTGGTACACAAGACCAAAGGCCCCAGTCAACCCGTGACAAAGACCTAAAGCTGGGTGGATATTCTGATGACCAAAGAAAGATTTTTTTATCATAGACTTTAGCTAGAATTATTTGTGGCTTTTTAAAATAAGAGGTAAAGACGACAGTCCCATGCAGAAAAAGCGAAAAGGGTGTGGACTTCCCATGTCCTGCGAAATTCACACTGTGGACACATTGAGCCACTTTTCTTTGCCCATAAAGAGCTTTCTTTTTCTTAATGTTTTATTTCAAGCTCTTATGTCTCCAGTTGTAAAATGAACACATGCAGATTCTTAAAAAAAAAACAGGACTCTATTTTTTTTTCTTCTGTGGATAAATGAAAGTTTTAAGTATTATTTAAAAAAAAATAATAAAATTTGTTATAAAGTTCCCTTCTACCTTTCACACAACATGGGAAAATATGAATAGAAACAGATGTCCTGAACAGATAAGAAGACGATCGAAAAATCTGTGAACCAGTTTTTACTATGGTGCTCGGAGTAAAGCTTTTGTTTTGTCCAACAAGATTATAAAAAAAAAAAAAATCTCACAGGTGCTCAGAGTATTACTGTGTAATGTTTGTAAGTATTTTTTGTATTGTAATATATAATCTATAATTTTGCTGCTTTTTATTTTTATTTGTTTTTTTTGTTCTTATTCTTGCGCATGTCCATACATGACTTCCTGCCGGCCACTATCAATTTCCTGCCGCCTCTCTCTACTGTTCCCTACGAGCTGTTACATCCAGTCCATGTTCTCCAATCTGCTCTGTGTCTATAGTTTCCTCTTTTTATTTAAATAAATAATGTGCAAAAGGTGAAATCCACAGAGGAATAAAGTGGCAGGTTGGGTTCTTTTCTTGAGTCGGGTTCTGCAAAAACGACATACCTCTAAAGATCGTAGTAATGCACCAAAAGCAAGTGTGGGATTTGTTACAGGAAGTTTCCATGCACAATGGCGTCCGCAGATGAGACACAACATTTTGTAGGTTAAAAAGATTTTTCCAATTTTTACATAAATTACATCTGACATTTTACACAGGGTGGTTTAGAGGTTACTGATAGTAGTCCTGTTGGTCTTCAGTGTCTTAGTGAATTTTCACCATAGGTTGAAATATGTGCAGGGTCTTGCTGGGCAGGCTATCCTCTGGCTGTATAAGCCTTCATACATGATGACCTATCATTATTTCTTATTATTATAACCCCATTACGGCTGGAGCACATTTTGCCTTTTTCTCTGAGGCAGGGGGTGTGTACAATACAGATCAGTCTGACCTCACTATTATTATTACTACTGGTGTCTTTACATGTAATTCTGCTAGGAGAAACTGTAAAATAGCAAACAAATAGCTGAGAAAAGCTCTAGTGACCATAATATAGGAGATCTAGGGACACTGGACTCCAAATCCAGGTCATGATGCAGCTAAAAAGATCCCTGACACAGAGAAAGAGAGATCTGAGCACAATAAGGAAAGCTGCTTGATGCCTATGACTAACATCCCATCCCATAATTGATAAAGTTCATTACATTTTGTTCCTGAATGACACAGACTAAGTTGTCTGAAAAATTAGTGATCACCTAATACCTTAAACCTGGTGGACTAAGGCATTAAGATTGATGTGCATTATAAATAGTGGTCTAGGTTGGTTATATCCAATAACCCTGGAGGTCTAGGGGTTTAATCAGTAACACTTAAATGGGTTTTCCAGGATATTTAGCTGTGTTTTAAAGGCATTCTCTGGCTGATTAATTTTTTTTTTAAGGGTAAGAATAGTATACAATGATAAGGCCATTCTTACTTGCCACTACAATTTCAACCTTTTCCGAAACAGAAAATGTCGCTGTATGAGGTGGGACTGCGGTGGCTAGTGACTGATTGTGAATTTCCTGTGTGTCAACAGGGAGCAGGAAGAAGACATGAGTTAGGGGCCTGGGAAAAGATGGAATGGGAGCGTCAGGGGAATGGTTATTGTTTTACACCCTTCTCAGATTTTTATTTAAAACATTTTAGTCAACTGGATAATTCCTGTAATTTGGCTAAAATGTCAAAATAAAAAATATGTAATATTCTTACTATAGTAATAATGTGCTCCCCTCATTTGGCCTAATTTTTTCTAGTTTATCTTCTATAACCAATGGCAGTACATTCATCAGCGTCGAGGCTGACCGCTATACCATTCTGTTCATGCTAACATCATGTCTCATGAATATCAAGTCATCACATATGGATGATAAACATTAAAATGTATTTAGATATGTCAAACCATATAATATGATTTATTAAAACAAAAACATGATATGGTTATTATATTGTTAATTGTCCCTTTAGTACAAATTTCAGTATACATGCAAAATGTATAGTTTAAGGGTCTTTCAAGGACTAACATATTGATGACCTATCCTTAGGTGTGAACGGTGGGGGTCATATACCTGGGACCTCAGACAATCATCTGTTTGCCTCTTCCCTGGGTCAATGACGTCACCATTATTGCTTACAGCTGAAGCCTAGACCAATTCAAGTGAATGGGACTGAGCTGCAATACCAAGCACAACCAGTATACAGAAAGCTCCAAATACATTACATTTTTTTGCAATCACTACCTGACTGTGACCTGCAGTCAAAGATTAGAATTACTTCTTCAACAATGCCACGTACCAGCTCTGCTCCTATTCAGGTGAACCTGTGTTATGGGTTTACAAGGTTTTGGGGCTTGACTGCCTATTCTGAAGAAAAAAAACTAACTTATGCATCATAAGAACTGATGATTTTTTTTAAGAAACAGTAAAAATATTCAACTATGTTTTTCATGTTGAAAAATCCACGGCTGAACCTGGTAACACCAGGTGATTGTGTTTTACTCACACTTACTACATTTACTCATTAACTTTTCAGAAGGGAGTTTCCAAAAATGGAGAAAAAAAGATTATTCTTTATGCCCTGCTCACTTGTATAAGACACAACCACAACCTATGGCATTTTAAACATACAAAATAGTACCTGACCCTCTTCAGCACATCCCAAAAATGAATACATTTGCCAGACCCCCTAAACAAATACAGATCTCAAACCAAAGGCCCTAAATAAAGCTACAGACCCCAGCCATAACCCCCTCAGTTTACAGACTATGCCCTGTGTTACAGACTTCACTTTATGGGAAATGCTCATTGACTTGCTGTTGTAGAGGAAGGGTCCTATATAATGTCCTTGCACAGGGGGCTCCGCTGTCAGTGTCTAAAAACTCAGAATAGAAGTTTATAGCATAAAAGCTATATCTAGGAATCATCATAAGCAGTAAGTACTGAAGTAACATAAACTGTCATGTGACTAAGGCTTAAGGATGAGGCCACATGTTACGAAAACGCTGCATTTTTTGTTGCAGATTTTGTGTGTTTTTTTGAGCCAAAGCCAAGAGTGGTTTGACAAGGAATTGGAAATATGAAGGCAGTGCTTGTTGTACTGTGGCTCAGGGATCACAAGGCGCCAGCTTTGTCTTGAGAATTTCCTTAGGCTAGGGCTACATGGTGACTTTTGCCAAAATAGATTTTGCGTATGTAAAGATCATTGCATTGCCATGCAACATTGCAACTATGGTAAGTGAATGGGACACACTGAGACCCCCGAGGTTGCACAATCCTGCCTGACGATCAGTGCTCAATTTTTTTTGTAACTGAGGGCAGTGGTAACCTCATGGTCAAAATGTGACACCTTCACTTGCATTAGCTGCAAGGCGACACATTGATGTCCCCCTTTCCAATGGCCAGTGTCACTGTGTAGCCTCAGCCTTAATGTTGCGCAGGTGATAGAATTAACATCTCAATAGTTAGCACGTCTTCTCTGTTGAAACTTCTCAAGTTGAGGTTCCTTAAAGACACGTTTGGGTAAGCAGCGGGATAACATGGAAACGTTCACAATCACAGACCCGTGAAACTGCACAAGCATCATGTCAAGATGATTTATGAGTCGGACAATATTTCAAGATATTCTTTGACTTGAAACTAAAGTTTATATGTAGCTTGATAAGAACCTGCCAGCTTTGTGTACAGCGTCTTCTGAGCTTGGCTTGGCCTTTACAGGTGGACACATAATTCAGAGATCCTAAAGCGGCCACGTAATGAGGACTCTATCCTGAAGTTCTATATCTAGTTAGTAGTGTGGTAGATACATTATGAGACAGTGATACATATGGATCTTTATCAGTGGGATTGCATGCATATGGCATGCCATACTAATCTACAGAAAAATGACACTTTGGAAATATCATGTAATAGAAAAAAAAACACCATAATTTAAAGGGAGCCTGTCTGCAAGAAAATCCAGCCCCAGTACCTTATTGTGCTCAGCGCCATCAGCACTGTCCTATATTTACTTTGCATAATGGTCACTTGAATTGTGTGGAAAAAAAAATGTTTTCTTTCATATGCAAATTAGGTAAAAGTGCATTGGGTTGTGGCCAATTAAAGAAAATGCATTTTTCACGAAATTCAAGCAACCATCCTGCAAAATTATAGAACAAAATTAAAGGAATTGAACTATCAGGAAACCCCCCCCCACAAGACATATTAGGATAAATGTGCACCATAAACAGGGGTCCCTCACCAGAGATCCCCTTTTATGCGTCAGAACAGAATGGCTTCGGCCCTAACACATCTGTTACATAAAAATAACTCACCCTATATATAAAGTAATGTAATAACAGCGCCACATGATGTATAAATAAATTTCTACACAATGAAAATGTATAGGGATCACAAGACTCAAGTATGTGGCCTTCTGTGGCACCCCCCTTCAGGAGGGACGGTTGATATGTCCTGTCACAGGTCCACCCCCCACCCTTAAAGTCCTGTCCTGGGTGTAAGCAATACATGTGTTGCCTGATCTTCTAGTTTTAGCACTCATTATGCCATATTTTAAAGATTGATTTTGATATTGAAGATACGTCCTTAGATACAGTAACGGTGAAAGACCTGGATCATCATCTGTTCTCCTCTGCCAGAACAATACAGTGTATGGAGCCAGTAACAGATAGAATAGGAACTGGGCAGTAGTACTATGGCACAGCCACTACACAATGTACGAATATACCTGTGTCTCTGGCTCTGTACACTGTATAGTTCAGCTGCCAGTGCTCACTATGACAGCACCACACCCATATGGTAGATATGGAACTGAAATATCATGTTCAGTGGTAAACATGCAGGTGATATTTATATAGCTTATCTCATAGAGTGCTGTAGGAGTGACAGGTATGACAGCCCCACAGAAATGAATGTAGCCGTGGTCACAAATAAACTTCTGTTTCATTCACACAGGGGGCTCAGGGACCCCTGTTCTAGTGATCAGTGAGGTTCCCAGCATTGGACCCCCAGCAATCACACATTTATCCTATGGAAAGGTGATTCATTTCGTTAATGGTAAACCCCTTTATTTTCAGAAAACAACCACTAGATGGTGGAACACAGTTACATCAAGAGGTAAATCACTCTGATTGCTGTAAAAGACAAGGCAGCAAATGCCATCTGGAATCCAAAAACTCTACAAGCAATGGCCAGTCTTATTGTAGACTCACTCTTGTTGTAATGCCTATTTTTGAAGGGCTCATGTTACTGGCCTCCTACCATGCTTTTTTTGTCTTATCTCATGACATTTACAGCTTTTCTCCTCTGTTTGATATTACAAAAATATAAAATAAAACTTTCATATACCATATTAGAGTCAAAGAAATAGAGATATCCGGGAATTTGAATTTACATGAATTCATCCAGTGGATATCTTAATGCCAGCCCCCATAACTCAGGTAAGTATCTGTGAGATCAGAAGAGGAGGGAGTGGGCAGAGCAGCGCAGGGGTTCATGGGCCGGTTTCAGTCACATTCTTCAAAAACATTCCATAACAGAAAAATAAAATACATTTGAAGAAAATTGTCACAATTTCATCAAAGACAAAGATAGTGGAACACCACACAGGGCCAAGGCCCACATGTGGAAACGCAGTGTTTTTGTCTGCTGCAAAAGCTACATTTTGCTACGTGGGGCCTTACCCTAAATTTATTATTTCAACAAACACCAATTGTGTATATTTTGTTTCTAGTGCAACATTTCAGGTGAATAAACCCTTCTGCAGGCATGAGATGAAGTGTCCAAAGCATATGGCAGTCCGAATTTGCTAAGTTCTGGGTTATGTTCCTTCCCATAGGAAAAAGTCTCATAAAATGGCCTGTGGAGAAAGCAATGTTAAATGTTGCAAATAAGCCCAAAAAGTTTCAAAAACTTATTTTGCAACTTTTTTTTAGCTCAGAATTCTCCAGTGCAGGATTTTGTTCATGCTTTTCTTTGGATTAAGCACATGAGGGAAGACGCTTCATATCATACATGAACCATTACCGATGAATAAAGACTAAAATATTTATTGCATTTATTCTAAACATTAAAATATACAATTCTTTTTTGTGTGAGGTTACTATAGGATTCTGCAGATCCCAGACATGTTGCAGGTTTTCTCCAGAATACAGACTGTAGACATCACCACTTTCATTTCAACAATTGTGTAATAAATAAGGAACCCAGCTTTGGTTTCTTGCAGACTGAGGGTTTCTGGGAGGGAAGGTGAATTCACGCGAAAAGTCCCCGACTAAAAATATAACAACAGAACAGAAAGCAGCCAATGGGAAGAGCTAAACACATGTCATCATCTGTTACTGGGTGAGAGGCAGGATCAGACAGCTCGCTATGGACAACTTGTGCAATTCTGTTTCTAGCCAAAAGGGGGAAGTAGTGTACAATCAGAAAATAGAAATGTAGGGGTTATTTCTAAAGCTTTCGGCCTCTACTGGAATTACTTTGATAAGGGTGTCGGCGTACATGATCAGTTTGTGATGAGATTTGTTCAGATTTTCTGATGCAGTTTTTGTGGATCATGAGGAGACAAAAAAAAAAAAAAAAACATGAAATGTTGTATTTCCTTTTAATCCATTCCTGGTTTTAGCTTCAAAACTGCACCAGTAAACCTGAGAAAAAAACTGACCATGTACTGGCACCCATTACCTGGGGTCACCCAGGCTGCACTCACAGAAGGTTAACCACCACTGGTTTACCAAAATGTTGTCCATATGCTGTAAAAAAAAACCTGTAGCGTGTCAATTTAGGCTACATTCACATGACAAACCATTTATTTCACGGCTGTTTTGTATCCATTGGGCACAGGCACAAATTATAATAAGGGCGATAAAGATACAGTTAATTACTGCTGTGGGGCACGGGAGTCTACTGGAGGTATTTTTTGGGCAAACCTCATTCAGACCGAACACATCAGAGCCAGAACTGCTATTATTATAGTCTGGGGTCTTGTCAGACCCCAGAGTATAATAATCAGAGGCCCAGGGGAGGTGAGTAAACATAGAAAACAGTGTTACTCACCTCCCCTGAGCTCCAATGCTTGGGTCCCCATACTCTTTGGGCCTCCTGAATGACATCAGGGACTGCTGGAGCCTGTGATAGGGACTCAGCAGTTCCTGACATCCTTCAGGAGTCTGGAAGAGGCCCAAAGAGGAAAAGGACCTACAAAGCGTTTGTTATGTTTACTTGCCTCCCCTGGGCCCCCACTAATTATACTTTGGGGTCTGAAGAGACCCCAGAGTGTAACAATAGTTTGTGGATGGTGAACTGTGTGGGGGCCACTATGGGACATTATACAGAGTCGAGGGCTGCTATGGGACATTATACTGCATGGAAGGCCACTATGGGACATTATACTGTCACAGGGAACTTTGACATGCTTTCTGAACAGCCATGGTAATGGTACCCTTAATCCACCCCTGGTGGGGCATCTACTTTCATTGATACCTCATAGACTTCAGTCCTCATAGACATGTCCTATTTTTTTGACAGTCTGTTAAAACGGACGGTCAAAAAATGGTCATCTGAATACACACACTGAAATCAATGGGGTGAATTTATCAACCCCACTATGGCAGTTTTTTGGCATGAAGGGGTGAAAATGTGTTGCACCTTTGCCAGAGCCTCTTCATAAATCTTCCTTATTCCGTGCCTGTCAGGGCTCTTATTAAGAATGGTGTAAGAAATGCCAGGCTTAATAAATCTGCCCCATTGTGTTTTAAAATATGATGTTTATGTGAGTAAGGGTGGGTTCACACCTGCGCTTGCTGTCCGTCCGTTGCCAATCCAGTGAAAATCTCGGCGAACTGGATTGGCATTGGATACAGACTGGTCAGCGGCGCATTGGTTAAAAACCCATTTATTTGAATGGGTTTTTAAAGCAATGCGCGGGTGTGCGCTTACACCCTCTGCGCTGCCAATCCTTTTTTTTCGTCGGAAACAAAGTCGGACACGCAGGACTTCGTGTCCGACGAAAAAAAAAGGATTGGCAGCGCAGAGGGTGTAAGCGCACACCCGCGCATTGCTTTAAAAACCCATTCAAATGAATGGGTTTTTAACCAATGCGCCGCTGACCGGTCTGTATCCGATGCCAATCCAGTTCGCCGAGATTTTCACTGGATTGGCAACGGACGGACAGCAAGCGCAGGTGTGAACGAAGCATAAGACCTTAACCACTTCTGGACCGCCCATAGACTATATACATCCGGGAGGTGGTTGTCTATTTCTGCAAGGACGTACTGGTATGTCCAAGAAGAATTCAGCAGCTGCACAATTTCGGGGAGCCGTCTGTAACTTCAGCCGGAGCACCCAGAGAGAAGGCAGGGAGGGTTTATTACCTTCCCTGCCTTACCAATTGCTTTGTATACAGCGCTCAATGAGCGCTGTATACAGTGCTATGGGCGCCGCCATCTTGTGGTTCCCCTCTGACCCGGCAGTCACATGATCTGCCGGGATCAGCGTCTATTAGAGCTGCTGGGTCCTACAGGACCCAGATCAGCTCTATATTAACGTGCAGGAGGCTGGATTCCTCCTGCAACTGGGGCTAAATGTACCAGCCCCAGTTACAGGGGAAATAAGCCTCCCTAACAAACAAAAAAAAGTGATCAGATGTCCCCAAAGTTCTATTATGACCTTATGGGGACACAATGTAAAAAATAAATAAATAAATAATAATAAAAAAAAATAAATAATAATAATAATAATAAATAATACGCCAATAACACGCCCATATTAAAGGTTATTGCTCCACCCCCGACGACACCATACAAAATAAAAATTACCGCAGCGGAGAGTAAAAACTATTTTGAAAATTTTTTTAGTAGCACTTTGTCAAGTCACAGTATGGTAGTTTAAAAAATGTGAGAAAATCTGCAGCTTGTCCATGTGTATTGTACTGTAAATTGCTGTAGTTTTGCAATACAGAATCTGCCACATCTGAACGTACCCTAACTACCAGCTATTACGATCCCTTCAACCAACCACTATTATTACTGGGATAGGCTCACTGGCTTGATGCTCTGACACCTTAGTGTATAGTTCTGTAATATACCATATCCGAGCTTGGTTTTACAAAACACTGTGGCTTTATGGAAATCTGGGTATTCCTGAAGCAGAAAGTCCCTGGCAGAGAAAACAATTACAAGCTCTGTAGACAGACTCGCTGAGCAGGTTCCCAGCAATGCTGCCCATTGCTGCCAATGACAAACCTTTTTTGACTTTGATTCTGACAACGACTTTGATTCTGACTCTGACATCTGCAGTTTCTGATTGGCCAACAGATGAGGTCCGCCCCCTATATAACTGTACTTTACAGGGGCTTCAGACTCTTCAGACCTCAGTCCTCACAATAGTGGCAGAAGAATCATTTCAGTGCATTGATAGGTACAGACATTTATGACTTTTACTTATCCTAAATAATACTTCATGTTTACTGCTCCCTTAGGGGGCGTTCACACTACTGTTGTATGTCTGTTCTGATAGGGTCTGTAAAAAAAAAAAAATGGACACCTATCATAACAGACCGTAACTGATGTTAATGTGTCCATTTTTTAGACTCTCCGTTTTTGCTTATTTTTTTGTTCTTCTTTCTGAGCATACGCAGAAAAAACCCAACAGTATAACGGACAACCGTCCGTTACTTTCAGTTAGCCATACACATTAATGTTAAAAAAATAACGCACGGTTAATGCCTGCAACCCGCGTTATTCTGTCTGCTAAAAAAAAACAAACTGTGAATCCAGTTTATTTCGTCGGAAACGAACTCCTGCATTTCCGACTTTGTTTCCAGCGAAAAATACTGGATTCACAGCGCAGAGTGCGTAAGCGCACACCCACGCATAGCTTTAAAAACCCATTCAAATGAATGGGTTTTTAAGCAATGCGTCGCTAACCTTTCGCTATCCAGTCCCTATACAGTTTCCTGAGATTTTCAGTCGGATTCGCGGTGGACGGACTCCGGCGCCAGTGTGAACCCACCCAGAGAGAGATTATTTGGATGTATTTCTGCAGCGCAGTGTTATAGGTCACGCCCCTTTACTATGAGTCCACACCCCTTTTTGTACAAGTAATAAAAGTATTTATTACACTTGATGAATGTGGCACACAACATGTTAGAGAGGATATTTGGTGAAAATTATACCAGAAATGTGGAGCATTTTACTTGATAAATCTCCACCATTGTATGTGCTGGCTGGCTTGTATGTATATGAAAAACTCAGATGATGTGTAAGTCTGATCTCTGACTGAGTCAGGTATCAGACAACTTTGTGTCAGACAACTTTTTATCAGAGCTCATGGAGCTCTCAGCCTGCAGCCTTATACAATGTATCTTATACTGCTGAGTGTGAGCAGTGTACAGTGTCCATATTAGGACATCCTCAGATATCAGAGTCAAACATCAGATTAATGGCAGTTTACAATTGTGATACCTGACTTTGATATCTGACACCTGACTTTGATACCTGACTTTGACACCTGACTCGTGACACTCATCTCTGACTGAAGTCAGCTATCAAGCACATACAGTGTGTTTTCTAGTAATTGTATCTGCTGGCAAGGATGACTGACCTCTGATTGACCTCACTGCTCACACTCAGGAGAAGAAGATACAATGTGTCAGAGTCAGGTGTCAGAGTCAGGTGTCAGAGTCAAAGTCAGGTGTCAAAGTCAGAGTCAGGTATCAAAGTCAGGTATCACAATTGTAAACTGCCATTAATCTGATGTTTGACTCTGATATCTGAGGATGTCCTAATATGGACACTGTATACTTGTGTCATACAGTGGGGAAAAAAAAGTATTTAGTTAGCCACCAATTGTGCAAGTTCTCCCACTTAAAAAGATGAGGCCGGCCTGTAATTGTCATCATAGGTAGACCTCAACTATGAGAGACAAAATGATTAACAAATCCAGAAAATCCCATTGTCCGATTTTTTAAGAATTTATTTGCAAATTATGGTGGGAAATAAGTATTTGGTCACCTACAAACAAGCAAGATTTCTGGCTCTCACAGACCTGTAACTTCTTGTGAAGGATCTGAGTCTTACCAGAAACCGCACCTGGCCTACCTGAGATCGCTTCAATTACCTCACACCCACTTTCCGTGAATGTAGGTCCAACAGAGGATAATACGAGAGACGGGCCTTCTAAATTTTATATATTTATTAACCCCTAAATGGGTTGGCACTAGACACTTAACACATACATAGAATACATGTAGCGATTAACAAGCAGATACAAGTGAAAACAGCATAACACGGTACATAAAATAAAAATGGGGATAAAAGAAAGAAAAGAATATATATTACCAACACCAGCTTGTGAAGGTTTCTCTGGCTTCCAAGTGGTGAGCCAGGGCACGTTTCTTATGAAGCGACCAGCAGCAGGTGATCCTAGCTGAGTAAAATGGCAGAAGACCTTCTGGAACAAGTAGTTAGTCCATTTCTCTGAGCCCATGTGGCAGGCTCAGGACACAGTCTTGGGCAAAGCATGCGTTGCTTACATGCGGTTACCCCTCGTTTAGGTCCACAACAAGGCCTCAAGCCTAGCTGCTTAAGCCGCATGTCAACCACATGGTCATCACATGGTTGCCTTCCCCCACAGCTCCCCTCCAGGAAGCGTGCATCTCCAAATTCACTGGACAACAGAGCCTCCTTCAGTCTGGGCGGAGCCCTTTTGTCTCCCCCTGGTCTCCTCCCTGAGTGAGGTCACCAGGGGGAGGAACCCCGCCCCCTTTCTACATCTCTTAGAATTAATTTCCGGTATAATTATTTGCCGAATGTTTATAGAGTCAGGCTGGTAGTATAATGGGGTTCCTGGCAAGATCCCCAATACATAGATCTCCCTTTGGGTAAGGAGATCAGTGCCTGGACCTTTCCTGGGCTTTGAACTGTGACATGTGTATATTCTGAGCGTGCGCCTTGACCGGACGCATCTGGGGAATTTATCGGGGCGATTATAAGATGTTCCCCAGGCCAGATATTTTCATAAAACCATAATTCTTTTGAACTAACAATGGCACCAGTGTGTCTATCATTGATATGAGGATCGTTTGCATAAAACATCCTGTTTAAATGAACCCCCGCTGGGTTAATGAGGGTTGCAGTCTTATGCAGATGAAGGCTTTTGACCAAATGGCTGATTGCTTCAGGGACAGGACAATAGTAGTCTGACCACATTCCATTTGCCCCACTAGCTTTGATCCTAGGCCCCAACCCCCACTGTGCAGTGATATAGACCAATATTGATATCATAAGACCATACCTGCATCTAATATCATGACACTTCTTCTTTAAGAGGCTCCTCTGTCCTCCACTCATTACCTGTTGTAATGGCTCCTGTTTGACATTGTTATCAGTATAAAAGACACCTGTCCACAACCTCAAACAGTCACACTCCAAACTCCACTATGGTGAAGACCAAAGAGCTGTGGAAGGACACCAGAAACAAAATGGTAGCCCTGCACCAGGCTGGGAAGACTGAAACTGCAATAGGCAAGCAGCTTGGTGTGAAGAAATCACCTGTGGGAGCAATAATTAGAAAATGGAAGACATACAAGACCACTGATAATCTCCCTCCATCAGGTGCTCCACGCAAGATCTCAACTCGTAGGGTCAAAATGATCACAAGAACGGTGAGCAAAAATCCCAGAACCACACAGGGGGACCTAGTGAGTGACCTGCAGAAAGCTGGGACTAACGTAACAAAGGTTACCATCAGTAACACACTACGCCGCCAGGGACTCAGATCCTGCAGTGCTAGACGTGTCCCCCTGCTTAAGCCAGTACATATCCGGGCCCGTCTGAAGTTTGCTAGAGAGCATTTGGATGTTCCAGAAGAGTATTGGGAGAATTTCATATGGTCAGATGAAACCAAAGTAGAACTGTTTGGTAGAAACACAACTCGTCGTGTTTGGAGGAGAGTGAATGCTGAGTTGCATCCAAAGAACACCATACCTACTGTGTAGCATGGGGGGGGCAACATCATGTATGGGGCTGTTTCTCTGCAAAGGGACCAGGACGACTGATCCGTGTACATCAGGGGTCTCAAACTCAATTTACCCGGGGGCCGCTGGAGGTAGAGTCTGGGTGAGGCTGGGCCGCATCAGGTTTTCCACACCGGTAATATGCTCCATATTGGCCCCTGCACACGGTATTATGCTCCCTAGTGGCCCCTGCACACGGTATTATGCTCCATTGTGGCCCCTGCACACGGTATTATTTCAGACCCCAGAGTATAATGATCGGAGACCCAGGGGAGGTGACAAACATAAAAACCAATGTTACTTACCTATCCTGGACATCGGTGCACTCCTTGCAGTTTTCGGCCCTGTTTAATTGCGCACACACGTCACGTGATCGGGCCAGCGATGCGACCTGATGACGTCACCAGAGGCCCCAAGCCTGCTCGGAGTAACACCGATCGCAGGAGAGGTAAGTACATTGGTTTTTATGTTCCCTCACCTCCCCTGGGCCTCCGATTATTATACTCCGGGGCAGTGGCGTAACTAGGAATGGCTGGGCCCCAAGGCGAACATTTGACCCGGTTACGGGTCCCCAAACAGTAAAATATGCTCAACAGTGGCCCCAAATAGTATTATATGCTCAACAGTGGCCCCCACACAGCATTATATGCTCCACAGTGGCCCCCATACAGCATTATATGCTCTACAGTGCTCCCCCCACACACAGTATAATATGCTACCCACAGTAGTACCCACCCAGTATTATATGCCTCCCATAGTGGGCCCCACCCAGTATTATATGCTCCCTACAGTGGTCCCCACCCAGTATTATATGCTCTACAGTGGCTCCCACCCAGTATTATATGCCCCCCACAGTGGCCTCCACACAGTATTGTATGCTCCCCACAGTGGTCCCCACCCAGTATTATATTCTCTACAGTGGCCCCCACCCAGTGTTATATGCTCTACAGTGGCCCCCACACAGTATTATATGCTCTACAGGGGCCCCCTCACAGTATTATATGCTCTACAGGGGCCCCCCTCACAGTATTATAAGCTCCCAACAGCCCCCCTCCGCATCGGTGCTATTATTATACTCTGGAGTCTCCTCAGACCCCAGAGTATAATAATCGGAGGCCCAGGGAAGGTGATTAAAAATAACAAACACTCATACTCACCTTGTCTTACCTTTCCTTGGCATCCTCGCTACATCCTGCCGTCTTCAGTGTCTTCAGACCCTCTTCCGACGTCGCTGCCGAGGCCTGTGATTGGGCCTCAGCGGTCACATGGGGCGCACTGACGTCATTACGCGGCCGCGCCCCATGTGACCGCTGGGGCCTAATCACAGCCCTCAGTCATGACAGAGGAGCGCCGGAGAGAACGCTGCGCCCAGGAGAGGTGAGAATATGTGTTTATTATTTTCAGTCACCTCCCCTGGGCTGGCATGTATTGGAAAGGGGCCTGCAATATGCCAGGGTCCCTTTCCAATAACAGTATGTATAGCGGTCAGGGAACCAGGCTTTCCCCGACCGCTATCATAATGGTCTGGGGCTCGGCCATCTCCAGCTGGCCGCAGGATCCGTAACCTGCCGGGTCCGGTCGCGGTCGCACCCCCTGCGATCGCGATCGTTACTGGTTTGTGGGGTTCTCGTAAGCCAGCCCAGGACAGGCCCCCGCTCAGCGTTTTTTTTTTTTTAAAGCGGCCTGTCCTGGGCTGGTTTACATCGGATAGTAAAAAATGCCGCTCCCCAGACAGTGCGCCCCTGGTGCCATTCGTATCAAACTCGGGCCGCACTAACAAAACTTTGATATTGAGGTGGGGGCCGCAAACTATTGTCCCGAGGGCCACAGTTGGCCCACGGGCTGCGAGTTTGAGACCCCTGGTGTACATGAAAGAATGAATGGGGCCATGTATGGTGAGATTTTGAGTGCAAACCTCCTTACATCAGCAAGGGCATTGAAGATGAAACGTGGCTGGGTCTTTCAGCATGACAATGATCCCAAGCACACCGCCAGGGCAACGAAGGAGCGGCCTCGTAAGAAGCATTTCAAGGTCCTGGAGTGGCCTAGCCAATCTCCAGATCTCAACCCCATAGAAAACCTTTGGAGGGAGTTGAAAGTCCGTGTTGCCCAGCGACAGCCCCAAAACATCCCTGCTCTAGAGGAGATCTGCATGGAGGAATGGGCCAACATACCAGCAACAGTGTGTGCCAACCTTGTGAAGACTTACAGAAAACGTTTCACCTCTGTCATTGCCAACAAAGGAGATAGAACAAAGTTTTGAGATGAACTTTTGTTATTGACCAAATACTTATTTTCCACCATAATTTGCAAATAAATTCTTTAAAAATCAGACAATGTGATTTTCTGGATTTGTTTTCTCATTTTGTCTCTCATAGTTGAGGTCTACCTATGATGTCAATTACAGGCCGGCCTCATCTTTATAAGTGGGAGAACTTGCACAATTGGTGGCTGACTAAATACTTTTTTTTCCCCACTGTATCTGAGGCTGTTCTAATATGGACACTGTATACATGAGCTCGGCTTTATAAAACATTGTAGCTTTATGGGGAGCTGGGTATTCCTGAAGCAGAAAGTCCCTGGCAGAGAAAACAATTACAAACTCTGCAGACAGACTTGCTGAGCAGGTTCCCTGTGATGCTGCCCATTGCTGCCAATGAGAAGCCTTTTTTACCGTATAGTCAGTTGTTTCTGGGTAAAGACACAGAAGAAAGTGTTAATACTAAGAGGAAATGTATCTGATTGTAGATGTCACTGTGTCTCTACACAGCCTGCCAAGAACCAGAGCACTTTTGGCTTTACTTTTTTTGCTGCCTTTTCTGCAGAACTGCTATATGCAAATAAACCCTATAGTTTAAAGGGATTTTCCCATGGGACAAGTTATACTCTATCCATGTCCCCCATTCTGAATGAAGTAGTGGTCAGACCTCTCTAATCTACAAGTTTCTCCTACAGGTGACCAGGTAATATGCTCATTGGAAGTGTTCAGTAGCATTTAATGGTCATTTCTGTACATGGCCCTGGTCAAAATGGGGTACAAAGTAACAGATGTTTCACTACTATCTATCTGCAGGGCTGGGGTGATATGCTGGGTCTGGTGACACTAACCTATCTATCTGCAGCACTGGGGTGATATGCTGGTTCTGGTGACAGTAACCTATCTATCTGCAGGGCTGGGGTGATATACTGGTTCTGGTGACACTAACCTATCTATCTGCAGGGCTGGGGTGATATACTGGTTCTGGTGACACTAACCTATCTATCTGCAGGGCTGGGGTGATATGCTGGTTCTGGTGACACTAACCTATCTATCTGCAGGCCTGGGGTGATATGCTGGTTCTGGTGACACTAACCTATCTATCTGCAGGGCTGGGGTGATATACTGGTTCTGGTGACACTAACCTATCTATCTGCAGGGCTGGGGTGATATGCTGGTTCTGGTGACACTAACCTATCTATCTGCAGCACTGGGGTGATATGCTGGTTCTGGTGACGCTAACCTATCTATCTGCAGGGCTGGGGTGATATGCTGGGTCCTGGTGACACTAACCTATCTATCTGCAGGGCTGGGGAGATATGCTGGTTCTGGTGACGCTAACCTCTATCTGCAGGACTGGGGTGATATGCTGGTTCTGGTGACACTAACCTATCTATCTGCAGGGTTGGGGTGATATGCTGGTTCTGGTGACACTAACCTATCTGTCTGCAGGGCTGGGGTGATATGCTGGTTCTGGTGACCAGTATTCTAACTCATAGAAGTCTGCATCCTTGGTATGATCTAGTACAAGGTTAAGAGGTCACAGTCCAAACCATTGACCAAAAGACGTGCACAACACAAGTGTTATGGAAATGTGACATCTCTTTAATTCTTTTAGCTTGCTATTCTCAAAAATCATAGAAATGTATTTAGCAGAAGCTTAAAGTTCTTGATAAGGATGTATTGAAAAACAAGGTTAGACAACCAGACAACCAACCTGGGTGAACATGTCTGACTAGGATTGTTTGTTTATAAACTGTTGGTGACTTGTCCTTCAGAGAGACTGGAAATTAACACTGCTTATGTAAACAGCCCCCACCGCGGCGTAGCTGCTCTATTTAGAATCAGTCTCTCCCTCCCAATGTACCAATGTAGAACAAAAGGTCCCAGCAAACCTTGCAATATGTAGTTCTTAGGACTAACATGCTTTGATTATGGAGATAAGTAAGGGGTGTGACAAGACTCCAGACAGACTGGACAAACTTGACAAGCTGATTAGAAGGGCCAGCTCTGTCCTGGGGAGCCCCCTGGACCCAGTGCAGGTGGTGGGTGACAGAAGGATACTGTCCGTGGTGAGCTCCATGCGGGAGAATAACTCCCATCCCATGCATGAGACTGTGATTGCGCTGGGCAGTACTGTCAGTGACCGACTGCTCCACCCTAAGTGTGAGAAGGAGCGCTATCGGAAGTCTTTCCTCCCCACCGCGGTTAGGCTGTACAACCAACACCGACCTAAGCGGAGATCATTACACACAGAGAACTGAAATATCTCTCTGCCTGCTAAATCCCCGCCCCCCCCCCTGCTACATCCTATCTGTCTGTCTGCTATTAATGTAATGCCTCTTACCTTGGAACATTCCTGTACATGTTGTATTTGTATCTGCTTATCTTATCTTTGCTGCTGTAACACACTGAATTTCCCCACTGTGGGACTATTAAAGGACTATTATTATTATTTCTCTGACTCCCCCAAAATACCCTCTGGTGTCCCTCCACAAGAGACTGAAAAAGAAAGGGTTAAGACCCATGTGTTACCTAGGTTTTCTGATGATTTTCCCCAGTATACTCTACTGGGAGGTGGACTGACTAATATGGATAACAGAGAGATTCAAGAGTCAGCGGGGTCAACTGAAATAATTGATAGAAGCGGAGAGGAGATTGAGGGCATGAAACATGTGGTTGTAGAATCTTTGTGTAAAATGGCTCAGCCTCCAGTCAGACAGTTGCAGGTGTACAAATGGTCCCCGACTGACATGATGCATTTGCTCAAAACCTTGCCAGACACAGAAACCAGACCCATGCCCTTCGTAGAAATATTGTCTTAAATATAGACAAGTTATCAGGCCACATGGAATGACATGAAACAATTGGCTGAAGCTAAAATGGGTGACATGACTACTACCATGTTATGTGATTTAGCCCCAAGATGTGATACTATGTTAATTGAATATTATTTTACAAATAAAGTTTCGGGACAAGACTATGTTGCTCAATTGCAGAAATGGGTGAAAAACAGACAAAGTGAATTATTAGTCAAGTTGAAAGACCTGACCCAGGACAGAGGGGAAAGTGTAGGAAAATTCTACAACAGAGTGTACATTGCTTGGGAAGATATGGGGTATGAAGCAGAAAATGAGACGTATTTGAGGTTGTTAGCCTCTGCCTTCATGGAAGGGCTTGGAAAACAATTGAGAGAAGCAATACAAAAATCCAGGCCAGAATGGAGGGCAACGGATCCGGACACTTTGTGTAAAGTCGCTCAAGAGATAGAATTGGATAGTAGACACCGCAAACCTGCAGTGGCCGGCATTAACCTCTGTTATGGGATGGGTAATCGAAAGGTGATCTACTGCTTCAATTGTGGGAAACCAAGACACGTGAGAAGGCAGTGCAGGGCTCCAAGAAGGAAGTTCTAGAGCTGATGGCAACTCAAGAAATAACCCCACCTCACTCAGAGAATCAGGCCTGAAGAGGGACTTCACCCTTCTCAGTATTATTGTTTAATATAATCCATTTTACATGGGTTTCCTCCAGACACTCCGGTTTCCTCCCACACTCCAAAGACATACTGATAGGGAAATATAGATTGTGAGCCCTATATGGGACAGTGACTGACAATGTCTGTAAAGCGCTGCGGAATATGATGGCGCTATACAAGTAAGCATAAAATAAAATAAAGACGTTATGATACAATCCTCCCAGATCTTTTGAAATATTATTTACCTTAACAAAATACTCAGAAAATCTGATATAGTGCGAAGAGAGATAATTAATTGTAAAGCCGCTCTACAAAAGGTGAAAACTTCGGCTGTAATAGCAGGTGACAAGTTCAACTATAGAAAACCTCACTTTATACCACTGGTATGATGTTTAGGAGATTATGCATTATATATATATTTGAACCTGTAATTGTAAAATTCATTCTGTTTATATCAATGCCAGTATTCAACTTTTATGCTTTTTGTAAATTCAGGAAATGTCCACTAAAAGAAGAAAGTAGGATATTGTGATGTTCCACAGGGGTTTAAATTTTGGTTGGTATACAGTGAAGAAAAATTTTAAAGTCTGGCAGTTTGCCCTTAAGGTAACCTGAAGTACAGCTCAGGGGTTCTGAACACCTGTGGTAATTACAAAATGTAAGGTTTGCCATGAAAAATATCCAAAAATATTAATATGTAATTTTGGTGTCAATATTAACTGCTATCTGCTTGAATTATATTCCTGTATTCTGTAGTGCTCTGCAGAGAATAACCAAAACATTGATTGACTGCCTAGTAGCTCCAAGGACGTTGTATGTGACCAGCACAATCAGGACACGCAGAAAATCACAAGCTGAATATGATGCTGTGTTAACCAATGAGGTTGTAATTGCAATGTGTAAAGGAGAATATTCAAGAAAATATTCAAACATATGAAGTTATGTCTTGTACTATGTTATGTGAATTTATTGTCTTGCCTGTTACCGTCACCTGAAATAAGGTATCCCCTAAAAGAGCAAAAAGGTGACAGTGAAAGATTCTGGATCTCCATAGCGTGGGTATGGCAGGTCATGGAGGTAGAGAAGGGCCCACTCACCCTCCATCACCAGAGCAGGCCACAGCACCAGGGTTTGAGGATCTTTATTCTAAGGTGTCTAATCCCTAGTGCAAGAATTCAAGGCAGAAAGGGATTATGGGAATATTACAGGGAATATTCTGAATATTATTGCTATGTTTATGTATCTATGTGTTTATGTATTATATAGCTAATTATAAAGTTCATAATCTGGTTTGCAAAGAAATTTATTAGAAAGAGGATGCTGATGCAATGAAGAGGTGCCAGTATAAGATAGTGAGACAACGCAGAGGTTAAGAGACCACGGGTTGATAGCTGGAGCACATATGTGGCAGAAGGTGTCAGAGGAAGTGCAGAAAGGAGGGTGCAGAGAGAAAGGAGTAGGTAATAAGTACTATTATGAGTGCTCTGATGATAAGAATAGTAGGGAAAAAGAGAAAAGTGATTCTAAGGAGAAAAAGAGTCGAAGAAAGTGATTGAAAAAGAGCAACAGAACGTAATGAAACTTCCTAAGTACCCAGAGAAAACACCAGCAAACAGTCTAGAAGGTTGGACCTGCAAAAATTGCAGTCAACAAAACCCTGATTGGAGAGAATTCTGTGCAGCATGTGGAGCTCCCCAACCACACCCGCATCCTCCAAGAGCTGGTCTTTATCCTGTGGCAACATGGACGACCCTGTCGTGGTCCCTCAAGTGGACAAGGGTTGATTTAAGTCAATTGAGAACGTAAAAAGGATTTGGTATCTGTTTGTTATGGTATGCAGGAGGAAGTGCTTCGGCCCTATCTTTTGCCTAAATAGACAGGTGACCAGCAGGCTGAACCTGCCATAGATGTAGACAGGAAAATCTGTTCCATTCTGTGTTATTTTGTTATGAAATGCCCCAATTTTGCCCCATTGTAGAAAGACTGTCATGAAGACTTAGAAAATGAATAAGTGTCTCAAATTTCTAAATTTGTGAACATGTGTATGTTGTTTAACCAAAAGACTGTCATGTGACTTATTTTTTTCCTTTAAAAAAAAAAAAAAAACAGAGACAAATTCCTGTGTTTCAGTACTGACTAAGTGAATTAGAAGTCACTTGCATATCTGCTCTGTAATGTCTTTTGTGTATAAATTTTGTTATGATGATCGGGGATAGACCAGATCCCTTATTTAAGGCTTCTGCCTGCTCTGCTGATATATATTCTGCGTATTTACTAACCTCATTGAATTGTTTGTAATTCTGGAGTGTGTAGAATACTGAATTTACTTGGGATTACTATGGGATTGTATAAATATGCCGCTGGCACTTTAAAAGCTATGTGTTTATGTGTTGCAGGTTCTGCTTGCATGGGGAAAAAAAAACTGTTGGATTTTCTTGTTCTGTTTTTCAGTAATCTCTAGAAATTGTTTATAACACGGTTTAGGAAATAACTTGGACTATAGTGTGCCTTACATATGTGAAAGGGAACTGCCAATTGAGCAATTCCCCAGTGCTGCTGCAGAACCCTGGGGGAAGGGGCACAACAAGACAGTGAGCCCTAAAGCTGAACCCCCCCCACTGGCCCTGCCTCTTGCCTGACTGTCCTAGGTGACAGCTGACAACTTGGAGCCGGTCCCTACTCTGAATAAGTGACAACACAGAACACAGACAGGACAAACAACAACAAAAGGGAGGTCAGCAAGCCAAGGGGTCATTAACAATCGAGCAATGCAGTACAGAATCAAAATCCAAGAGAATACTCAAAGTCAAAGCCAGAGGTCAGGAAAAGAATAAAAATAATAGCAGAAAAGGAGCTAGCAGGGACAAGTCACAAGACAGAATCAATAGCCAGTGACCATGTGTGGGCTGATGACCTGTTTATAGCAAGAAAGGACCTGCCCCAGACTGGATTAGTAGACAGGCTGTCAATCACACAGGCAAGGCTAAGATTAACTATTGAGGAGCTGAAAGAAACAAGGTCCAGGAGACAGGTGTAGCTGAAATTCAATTACATAGTCTAGGACAGTGTTCAGACTGAGCCACAAGAATCTTAAGCAAGGAATAAAACTGAACATGCCTCCTGCGCCACAGCGTGCAGGCGGAGGGTGGCGCAGAGTCCCGAACAGGCAGAGACATTACAATATGCCTACTAATGACAATCCCTTTACCCTGTTGCCAATAGATTTCCATTTTTATAAACTTATTGACTTTATTACATAGTTTATACATTATATTCACTAACCTTGATATGAATGTATATACAGTGCTGGCCAAAAGTATTGGCACCCCTGCAATTCTGTCAGATAATACTCAATTTCTTCCAGAAAATGATTGCAATCACAAATGCTTTGGTAATAATATCTTCATTTATTTTGCTTGCAATGAAAAAACACAAAAAAGAGAAAGAAAAAAAGTCAAATCATTGATCATTTTACACAAAACTCCAAAAATGGGCCGGACAAAAGTATTGGCACCCTCAGCCTAATACTTGGTAGCACAACCTTTAGACAAAATAACTGCGAACAACCGCTTCCGGTAACCATCAATGAGTTTCTTACAATGCTCTGCTGGAATTTCTCCAGGTCCCTGAGATGTGAAGGCGCCTTCTCCAAACTGCCATTGTGAGATCTCTCCACAGGTGTTCTATGGGATTCAGGTCTGGACTCATTGCTGGCCACTTTACAAGTCTCCAGTGCTTTCTCTCAAACCATTTTCTAGTGCTTTTTGAAGTGTGTTTTTGGTCATTGTCCTGCTGGAAGACCCATGACCTCTGAGGGAGACCCAGCTTTCTCACACTGGGACCTACATTATGCTGCAGACTTCATAATGCCATGCACACGGTCAAGCAGTCCAGTGCCAGAGGCAGCAAAGCAACCCCAAAACATCAGGGAACCTCCGCCATGTTTGACTGTAGGGACCGTGATTCTTTTCTTTGAAGGCTTTTTTTTTTCCTGTAAACTCTATGTTGATGCCTTTTCCCAAAAAGCTCTACTTTTGTCTCATCTGACCAGAGAACATTCTTCCAAAAAGTTTTTGGCTTTCTCAGGTAAGTTTTGGCTTTTTTATGTCTCTGGGTCAGAAGAGGGGTCTTCCTGGGTATCCTACCATAGAGTCCCTTTTCATTCAGACGCCGACGGATAGTACGGGTTGACACTGTTGTACCCTCGGACTGCAGGGAAGCTAGAACTTGTTTGGATGTTAGTCGAGGCTCTTTAGCCACCATCCGCACAATCTTTTGTTGAAATCTCTCGTCAATTTTTCTTTTCCGTCCACACCTAGGGAGGTTAGCCACAGTGCCATGGGCTTTACACTTCTTGATGACACTGCGCACGGTAGACACAGGAACATTCAGGTCTTTGGAGATGGACTTGTAGCCTTGAGATTGCTCATGCTTCCTCACAATTTTGCTTCTCAAGTCCTCAGACAGTTCTTTGGTCTTCTTTCTTTTCTCCATGCTCAATGTGGTACACACAAGGACACAGGACAGAGGTTGAGTCAACTTTAATCCATTTCAACTGGCTGCAAGTGTGATTTAGTTATTGCCACCACCTGTCATGTGCCACAGGTAAGTAACAAGTGCTGTTAATTACACAAATTAGAGAAGCATCACATGATTTTTCAAAGGGTGCTGTGACAACTTGGGGGAATTAACTCAAATGGTGGCTTTTCCTGGTCCCAACAGCGGTGGTTCGTGGTACTGGGCGCCGGTGAGACAGCGTTCAGACGGTGCCAATTTAAAACAAAGTGGCTTTATTACAGCTTAAGGGCAACATAACAAAACAACAAACAAAACCTAGGCCGCCGTTAGGGCCCTAACTCACTTATAGAGCCCCTTACTAGCCTGACTCTTGCTTAGCTCTAGCAAAGAGTCTCTGTGGGACCCAGCCCTTCTGGCACAGACCCTCTCTGTCTGTCCTAGCTGGTCCACTACTTCCTGCTTCCTGCAGGATGCTCCAGCCCCTCTGGAGTTACGTGCCCCCTCACAAAGGCGTGGCTGAGAGCCTTTTCTGGCCTGGGCCTGGGTCGCTCAACACCGCCCTCTGGTTCACATACTCACATACCCTCCCCCTCAGCTCACTACCCATGGGGTGAGCTACAATGGGACGAGACATCCTATGACGAAGTCCCTCTTCAACCAAGTATGTCTGTTCAGTGTCTCTCCAGAAGTCCCAGTCTGGCGGTCTTTTCTTCCAAATACTGCTCCGTCGCGTTCTCCGTTTTCTCATCACTTTAAAGTCCCAATCTGGCGGTCTCTTCTTCCAAATTCCGCTCAGTCGAATTTTCCGTTTTTTCAGCACTTTAAATGCTACGCCAAGATCCTGGCCATTCTGTACAAGGGCAAGTTCTCCTTTATCACCTTCAAAATTCGCCATACAAGGGATCACATCATTTTCATCACATTTCTCGCCATAGTCTTCAGCCATCCCATTGCATGACCTTGATCCCTTTAGTAAATAGCCGTAAGAATCTTCATCTTTACCTATCATCAATCCACAGGAGCTCAGAGACCAACTAACACGTACTTCATGCACATCAATGTCTTTAGAGTATAACTGTATCATGGGTACTTTTTCCATAACCTTCATTTCAAAGCAAACTTTGCCATCACTATCAAGGCTTAGAAGTTTAGGAGACATAAGCCGCTTTCTCTCCTCTTTGTTTGAGATACACAAGCTCTGTACTGCAATATCTTCTCCTTCTGCACGAGGGCCATACCGTACCCCCCTCACATAATAGATCACGCTGAACTACATTTTCTGGTATGTCTTTAACAACTGTCCCATCATTGGTGACATGTAACCATCTCTTACTTCTGCATGCAAATGACGGCTGCTCAGTCTCTGCATTAGAACCTCTACCACGGTTACTTCCATTAGTTAGGGACATAGTAACATTGTATCTCAGCCCCTTCTTGTTGCTATTAGCATCAGGCGGTAAAACAACTTCTGCCTCTTCTCTTCTTTTTGGGTTGACTGTATTACTTCCTGACTCCCCCTTCACAGACAACATGGAGTCATTATTCACCATTTGTCCACCAGACATTTGGCTAGAGACAGGCACAGCAACACCTTTATCCACAATGGCTTCAGACACTTTAGCTGTTGGGACAACATATGCGTGGTCAGTCTTCTTACGGACTCTTGTTCCACACTTTTGATGACCCTTCACCTTATTTACCATCTCACAGCCCTCTAGGCTTTGGACCTCATTGGTTTGAAGCTGGACCCGCTCTGTCACAGGCAATGCGTGGCCAATCACAGTTTCTTCTTCTGTTGGACCTTCTTTGGCCTCCTCACATTTTGCAGGAAGTCCACCTTTAGCAGCATCTTCCTGGGGAACTATACCCTCTACTTGATGTTTTATCGAATCACGTGATTTCATCATAATCTGATCATTGGTATCACCATCCGTGGACAGGTCACTCATGTCTGTCTGACTTAATGTCTCTGCTTTCTCTGCCTCTATGCTGGCAGCTTTCCCCAATTCTAACGCCTTCTGTAGCGCACAAATCTCTGATTCCAGTTCCAGAACTTTCTTCACTGCCACATTTTTCTGAGCAGCTTCCATCTCAGTTTTTACCATTGCAACTTGCAGATCTTCCTCAATCTTCCTGACATCTTCTAAGGCAGCAGATGTAGATGCCATCTCTTTATCCACTATGCCTCCTGATTCTAGGATATTCTGCAATGTTCTTCTAACAATTGTCAGGTCAGCATCCTGGATGATATTTTCTGCTTCCCCCACTGTTCCCTGAATTATATTGAACTGACGCTCCCACATCTTCTGATAAAGCTTCTGCTCATCTGCAGTCTTTTTGTCAAGTCTTTCATTCAAGTCCCGTATCTTAGTGGCTCTCTTATCTTGCTCTTGGAGGAATAAAGACTATTTCTTGAATCCCATTTTTCAGGGATAACAGCTCTAATTCTTTAGAGGTTAAGAGGCTCTGCAGCGAGTCCTTCTCAGCTTCTAGTGCTGCCAGCTTTGAAGATAGGGCAGATGCCGACTGTTCAGTATTGGATAAAGACTGCTGCAACCGATCCAATTCTTCTCTTTTAGATTCCACTTTCGTTTTTAACTATTGTATCTGAAAAGTGCGCTCTTCCAACTTTATTTCTGACTCACGCTTCATTTGATCCATCTGAAACTCCAGCTGTTTCTTGATTTCCTCCTGCTTGTTCACTTGCACCTTTAGTTTAGCAACAAGCATTTTTAGATCTACAATCTCAGTAGATAAATTAGACAGGTTTCTCTCAAACTGAATCCTCATGTCTTCTATCTGGAGGTCCAATTCTCTCTTGGCCTTTTCCAACATCTCATAAGCATTAGCTTTGTTCTCATACAATATCTGCACAGATTCCAGGTTTTTCTCAACTTCATCCTTGGAGCTAACCAAATCCTCCATTTCAGTGCGCCGTTGCTTGTTGAGCCTCTTTAACTCGGCCTTCAATTCAAGGGCCTCTTCTAGGGAGTGAGCCAAGGCAAGAGCTTTGGTCTCTTTTCCACAAGCCTCTGCTTCAGCACTGTCACGTTCCTCTGCATATCTAGCAGAAAGAGTCTTCTCTTCACCAAGCCGCTGATCAAACTTTTTCTGCTTCCTTTTCAAATTTGACACAATCCGATGTTGATGATCAAGATCTACACCTACATCTTCTAGTTCCTGCTGCAGTCTAATTTTCGTCTTCTCAAGTTTGTCATAAGCAGCAACCTTCTCCTCAAACCGTTGATTTGTAGCTTCTAGCTCCTTTTGCAACTTTTCCTTTAGTTCTTCAACAGAGTCCAAGGACCCAATACTATCCTCCATTTTTTTCTTCATATCAGTCGCCTGAGCCTGTAGTGTTGAAATCTGCTTTGTCAAATCTCTTTTTGCTATCTCCTCTTCTTCTAGTTGCTCAAGGAAACCATTTTTCTCATCTTCCATTTGTTTTAGTTTTGTACTAAAGTCAAGCTTCTGACGGGTTTCTTCTTGCAAAAGTTCCTGAGTGTCCTGAAGCTGGGATCCTAGTGTAGAAAAATCTTTGGAAAGTTTGATAAACTTGCTGTCTGCTTGAGAAAGAAGCCCCGTGACATTTATTCAATTCTTTGTCTTTATTTTGCACCAAAACAGACAACTTCTCATTATCTTCACAAGATCCTGACAGTGCCCTCTCCAGGCTACATATTCTAGCTTTGAATTCCCTTTCTCTTTGTTTAGCAGTTTCAAGCTCATCTCTCAATTTTTCAATGACACTCTCTTTGGCAATGGAGTCTTGAACACGCTGCTCCTTTAAATCCTGCAATTGCTTCTCAAGCACTTGCTTTTGCTCTACACTCTGTATGACTTCATTAGATACAACACATTTCATTTCAGCAAACTCCTTCTTAGTGACACAGTCCATTCCAGGCAAACCCAGTACCACATTTTTACAATGACTAGAATTTGAACTCCTCATAGATTCAAGATCTTTCTTTAACTTCAGGTTTAACTTAAGGTGCTCTTTTTCGAATACCTCAAATTGCCGTTTAATCTCATCTTGAAGCTGCTGCACCCTAATATTTTCATCTTTGGCGCTTTCACGCATACAGTCAGCAGGGACATATTTATTCATAGAACAGAGGTACTTTAGAAAAACTGTGTCACTCTCATGCAACCCTTTATCTTTACTTGCATTCCACATGCTCTGTTCCGGGTTTTGTGTCTCTCTGCATTCAGACTGCTGCACTAATACACCTGTGCATGACTTCTCTGCTTTTTTTACCAGCTGAAATTCTCTTTTTCTTGCCCATGGTTTACTAACAAGATTACACAATATTCCACAGCAACCTTTTTTGCTATCTTCTGCAGTCACATGTATTCAAACAGTTAACTTATGTGGCACTACAACAACCAGCATTTTCTTCTGTCTTCCACAGAAAACATCAACATGGCACCATAGCCTTTCACATAGACTGTTTGCAATATCCAGCTTCTACACACATTGCTTATTTTCTTGCCATCAGCAAAACACTTTACAGACTTCTGTGCCACAGTATACACAAAGTCCATTCCCTGGATTCCTCTTCCAGAGAGTTACAAACACCTTGCTATGTTGCAAATCACTCACCCCTCCTGGGTTTCTTCAGTTGAAATCACAGATTTCTTCCACCTGTAGGCCACAATGCACACTTTGCAGTACTGCAGTCACAAACCACTTGTCTTCCAGGACTTGCGTGGATCTCTTTATGCGCGCGATTCTCCACCATATGTGACAGCTTGGGGGAATTAGACTCAAATGGTGGCTTTTCCTGGTCCCAACAGCGGTGGTTCGTGGTACTGGGCGCCGGTGAGACAGCGTTCAGACGGTGCCAATTTAAAACAAAGTGGCTTTATTACAGCTTAAGGGCAACATAACAAAACAACAAACAAAACCTAGGCCGCCGTTAGGGCCCTAACTCACTTATAGAGCCCCTTACTAGCCTGACTCTTGCTTAGCTCTAGCAAAGAGTCTCTGTGGGACCCAGCCCTTCTGGCACAGACCCTCTCTGTCTGTCCTAGCTGGTCCACTACTTCCTGCTTCCTGCAGGATGCTCCAGCCCCTCTGGAGTTACGTGCCCCCTCACAAAGGCGTGGCTGAGAGCCTTTTCTGGCCTGGGCCTGGGTCGCTCAACAGCGCCCTCTGGTTCACATACTCACAGTGCCAATACTTTTGTCCACCCCCTTTTTTATGTTTGGTGTGGAATTCTATCCAATTTGGCTTTTTGACAATTCTTTTTGTGGTTTTCCATTGAAGACAAATTAAATGAAGATATTATTGCCAAAGCATTTGTGATTGCAATCATTTTCTGGAAGAAATTGAGTATTATCTGACAGAATTGCAGGGGTGCCAATACTTTTGGCCAGCACTGTATGCAATTGGATCCACTTGTTTTTCATATATAGATAAGTATTTTCTGCTGACAATATAGAGCAGTATGATTATATATAACAAGAAATTATTGGGTTTGGTCATGAAAATGATGAACCTATTGCTAACCCTGATTTTGAGTTCTTTTGTAGATGGTTCTCAATTTGGGAATGATGGCAAAATTCTACACCAGATATGCCATGGCCACTGAACACGAGGTGAAACAAGGGTAAACCAAGCAGAACCATTACAGAACCCAGCTCACGAAGCTGAACAAAAAGCACTCACTGAAACAATGTAAATGGCTGAGGGTTGGCTTTTGGTAAAGCAGGACTATGTCCCATCATTGTGTTTAAAAAAAAAATTCCAGGTGAGTATATTCAAAGTCAAGGCACCCCCCAAGACTGACACAAAAGAAAGTAGAGGTAACGTGTGGGCAGATGCGCAAACTAGCTGCAGGAAAGTCTAGGGAACATGCCTCAACACAGGTGGTCACCATACTGGACCAAAACTCTCAGCTCTCTTTTCAGGTTCAAAAAAAAAAAACACACACACACACACTGCAGGACCAAAATGGCCCAGAAGAAAAGATTTGGGAACAGCAAGGAAAGGGAAAAAAAGGATGAACAAGTCCTGATGGCCAGTGGCCAGAGTATGTTACAGAGGGCATTGTTCCCAATGATTGCGAAAGCAGCTTAAAGTGCACCACTCGAAAGTAGCCATGTGTGACCTGGTGAACAGATGATGGGGAGCTGCAAGATTTAGCATCACTGCAGTCACATACGTGTAAGCCGCATAACATGTGTCAAACACAAAGTGAGGCCGGACGGAAGGCAAAGCCTTGAAGGGGAGGCTTGCATGACAGGGGATGACAGAAGACTGACATGAAAAAAGGGGGGATTGGAATGGGTTAAAATGGCCATTGCAGGGGAGGTTAAGAGGTTGCTAGGTGAGGGGAGGGCTCTGGAAAAGGGCGGAGAGGTAGGGAAGGGGGCGTATTTAAAGGAAGATCGGGAAAATTCCCACCACTTCTCTGGAGGCAGTACAGGAGCAAGCCACGCCCACCCGCCCCTTTTTTGGCAATCATGGCTATTGTTTGAGTTAGGTGGTAGGGAGGCTATTGCCAAAGTAGCCTTGGTGGTGGGGGGTCTTCGAGGCTGGTGGATTTGGTAACGCTTTTGGTGGGGAGGGCCCCATGGTAGGGGCTGGACTCCCCAAAACCATTGGCAGGGTTTGGTTGGAATTCGGTTCTGGCGTAAATTGGTTTAAACGGTTTGGGCCCGGTTAGGCCAAGGGGACAGAGTGAGCACCAAGGCGTTTAAAAAATTGGTGCCCCTGAGCTGGTGTGAAACAGCTGGGGGTAAAATACCTGGTGCTCAAAGGGGTCATTAGTTCAATTTGGGTTTTGGGCCTCGAGTACCTCCGTCGTCAGCGGTTTACAGTTAAGGGCTGGCTTAAACACGAGGGGTGTTTATGGTATTTACTGTTGGGAATTTTGGTTGTATTTTGCTCTTGGTTATTTTATTTAATAAAATGGCTGCAGTGGCCAATTTAATCCAAGAAGGTGTCGAGTCTTTATTTCAGGTAATAAAGGATATGAAAAAGAAGAAGGATCAAGTTGGCAATACCCTGGTTGTGTAGGCCAAGAAGTGAAAGGTTTCTCAGAAGCACGCCCCAAAGCCCTTATATCTTCCCACCTTTGGTAACTGTATATAGTTAACCCACAATCTCTGGAAGAGGTACTAGTATGTGCTTGTGTGTATTGATCTCTTTTCAGGATGGCCTGATGCATTTCTGGTGCAGAAATCCACCACAAAAGGAACTGCAGATAAACTACTGAAAGAAGTGGTGTGCAGGTATGGGATCCCCGAGACCATCAAAGTGATAATGGAGCTCAGGACAGGTAATGAGAGAAATAATGGAGGCCGTGGGGATACAGCAAGTGTACCATATCCCATACCGTCCCAGGAGTAGTGGAGAGTATTTATCACTTGCCACTTGTATTTGTCTTTTCTGTAAGGTACACTACTGACAGAAGAATTAGCCTCAGACCCTTGAGTATTTGGATTGTATTTTCACAATTGTTCCAGATGTAGTATGGTGTGCTGACTATGTGATGGATTGCCAAAAACATGTGACTAATGTACACTCGTTTCCTCCTTCCCTCCAGAGCCAGTGGAAGGAACTCATAAGCTACAACCCAACGATTGGATGGTGATAAAGACACACCATAGACAGTCCCTTCCAGGTCCTGTTGACAACCAGTACAGCTGTGAAACTACAAGGAAAACCTTGTTGTTATGGAGCTGTATCCCTACTGGATGACGTTCTTAAAGACAAATGGTACAATAAACTGTTAAAAGGAGAAACCCAAAGACTGTTGGATCAATATATGTAATGAACAGACTGATCATGTGTATTGTAGAGAAATGTACTACTTGTAAGAAAGAGACATAAGTGAATATGACCCCCACTGAGGAAGTGTATGTGCCATTGAGTCCAACTCAACATGTGCAAAAAGTCAGGATGTTGTGATGTTTGACAATAGTATGTTCACATGACGAATCTGGTGAAGAGAATTAAAGTCCAGCAGTTCTGGAAACTGGAGTACAGGCATTTTGGGCAATATTGTGTTAAAAAATCACAAAAGGTGGGAAAATGTTATGGAAATTTGACATCTCTTTAATTCTTTTAGCTTGTTTATTCTCAAAAATCATAGAAATGCATTTAACAGAAGAAGCTTACAGTTCTTGATAAGGATGTATTGAAAACAAGGTTAGACAACCAGACAACCAACCTGGGTGAAAATGTCTGACTAGGATTGTTTGTTTATAAGTTTTCTGTGACTTGTCCTTCAGAGAGACTGGAAATTAACACTGCTTATGTAAACAGTCCCCACCATGTAGCTGCTCTGTTTAGAATCAGTCTCTCCCTCCCAATGTAGAACAAAAGGTACCAGCAAACCTTGCAATACGTAGTTCTTAGGACTAACATGCTTTGATTCTGGAGATGAGTAAGGGGTGTGACAAGACACTCCTCCCGCCAATGACCAATCATGATTACAGGTTTCTATGCATGCTCTATTTTAATTGACACCATTTACTTTCCTGTATAAAATATTATATTTTTAATAAACACAACTTACTTAACACCCACTGTGTGTGT
The DNA here is from genome assembly GCA_947044405.1 of Leptodactylus fallax. Lineage (NCBI taxonomy): Eukaryota > Metazoa > Chordata > Amphibia > Anura > Leptodactylidae > Leptodactylus > Leptodactylus fallax. The sequence continues at coordinate 935,828 of CAMRHE010000113.1, forward strand.
CAGGCTAGTTCTCTGTCTCTGTGAGCTCACGATTACATATACATATATATATAGTGGTGTAGGTAGCTCGGTAGCAGCAGTGGTGTGGACCCAACCAGTCAGAGACAGGGACACAAAAGTCTGGTGCAAGCAGGTTTAAAAAAAATAAAATAAATAAACCTTCAGTTCAGGTACAAAATAAGCAAAATAAAATACAGCCTTAACTTCAGGCAGAAGAGAAAGAAACAAAATCCTGCTCGTCTGAGCGCTAAACTAAACAGTAACAAAAAACCTAACTATACGTGTGGCTTACTTCCAGCCACACAAACAAGCAAATTAACAGTTTGGTCTCACCAGACTCTGTGTTTTCAGGACAGACCCAGGCACCTCCTCTCACTTCCAGGATCTGCTCTGAAGTGCAGGCTCTGCAGCCTTTTATGGCCCATTAATGATACTGGGACCCACACCTGGGCTTAGGCCTATTCAAGACCCACCCTGGACCACACATATGTCAGAAATCTAGGGGAGATATAACGTGATTCCAGCACTCTGCCTGTCACCTTCTCACAATATATATGGATTACAAATAATTTGGCACCACTTGACAATCAGAATTTTGAACCCGGTTTGGGTTTCTATAACAAGACACTTAACTGCTGGAAAGTTATTATTTAACAAAGGGGGCCATAGGGGTACATACAAAGTTTATTTGATTTAGACATCTACTACCTTTGAATTGCATGTACATATTGGGACGTCAGCATGGAAAACAAATGTGCTTTTTACTGGTTACCTGTAATACAGGGAGATCTAGTCAAAAGAGACCCCAATTATTCTGTAATAACTCTCGCTAGGACAAAGCAATCTGAACCAAACAACTTGCAATGTGCTCCTCAGTATATGGAGCTTTGAACAAACTGGTATGCCCCCGCGATGAAGCAGTGAGTTCGGTGCCAGATAAGACGACATTTGCGACTTCTGGGTGCATACCCTAGTACCCCTTCACTCAGACACTCTACTTCTTATCAGGATGGCGGTGTATAGTATTAAGTAGCACATCTTCATGGTGCCAACCTATTGGGTCACCAATTTGTCTAAAAGATGTCAAATGGTGTTCGTGAGGTATCCTCAAAGAGTATTAATCAGAAAAATGGTATGGAAAATATGGGCAGCACGGTGACTCAGTGGTTAGCTTTGCAGTGCTGGAGTCCTGGGTTCGAATCCTGCCAAAGACAACATCTGCAAGGAGTTTGTATGTTCTCCCCGTGTTTGCGTGGGTTTCCTCCGGTTTCCTCCCACACTCCAAAGACATACTAATAGGGAATGTAGATTGTGAGCCCAATATGGAACAGTAACTGACGATGTCTGTAAAAGCGCTGTGGAATATGATGGCGCTATATGTAACAGGACACAATTTCCCAGTATAATGTATATAGATCAAACGTGCACTTACCATGCCATGACTAAAGACAGCAAATCTGCCTGTAATGTGTAGGTTGGTTACTACTGCTCACTGTCTGTTGAATTTTATATTTGCTCAATAAAGCTTTCCGAGATTCATCCTCCTCGGAGTGCTGGATGGACCTTTTTTTGTACGCATGCATTTATACAACACTTGTGATGTATACATCAGGAGGATTTGCCACTATACACATCCAACAGATGCCTATTCCTGTTTAGGCATACAGCGACTTTCACGTCTATGTTCCCATGTTGAAAAAGTGTTACATTTTTTTTACTGTATACTCTGTATAAAATAGTATATTCTACCAAAGGTATAACAACCTACAGTATTCCAGCCTCTGGCTCGGTAGATTCACATTAGGTGGTTAAAGTATACCTCCAATTATTAAACAACTTTCATATATAGATAGTACATGTGAATATAACAAACTTTGTAAGATATATTATTAAAAAATATGCTTCTATCTCCATTTATCAGGTAGAATTATATCTTACATAGAAGTCTATGGAGATGGGGTAGAGGAGGCTGCTGGAAAAGACACACAAATAATTGCAGCTGCTAAGTTCTGCTACACTGTGAGAGAGCTCATTTGACACCACTATATCTTGTGAGATAAGACTCTACCACAGTACAAAAGGAGGCGATAAATCAAATAGCTAGCCGACAGCAGCCTCGGCCTCACCCATCCCCTCTCCTCTCCATAGAATTCTGTGAGTGAGTCTGGATATAGAGGAGGATTCTATTAGTGATAAAAGGCTGAGAGAATGGAAAGAGGAGGAAATCAGCCTAGTAAGTGGAGAAGGAACATTTTTATTTTTACCTGAAGGCAACCAAAACCTCATATATAATAAATACACATATCAGTACTTGATAGAAAAACCATGTTTATTCTGATTTTCAATAAAGCATTCCGCATAAACCCCAGAACATAAAAAATCTGTATATATTCATGATGTATTTTAGCTATAGCACACGTCTTATAGTAGCAGATTCCAATGAAGCATTAAGTTATTGACATATTCAAAGGTTAAAGGGGTATTCCCATGAACATAACCATTTCTAAATTTGTAGATAATTAAAAGTTAAACATTTTTGCAAATATAAGTAGTGAAATATTTTGCAGAGTTTTAAAGATTTTCTCTAAATATCATGTGGTCACAGTCTTGTTGCCTTGATCGGTTGCCACGCAGGACCTTTCTAAGGTTAGAAAAGAGCCACGATTACTTTATTGCGGCCGGGATATCTTCTCCTACATGCAGTGTCCCTGCCTGATAACTCAGCTATAATAAGAAAATCATGGTTTTTAACAAGTCCCAGACCATATAAAATTTCTGCATTTGTGGTCGTATCCATTAGCAACCGATCAAGACAACAGACTATCATCACTAAGATAGTTAAAGAATTTTTAACTACTTATATTTGCAAAAAGGTTAACTTTTAATTATCTACAAATATAGATATGGTTATAGTCATGGGAATACCCCTTTAAGAGATCTACAGAACATTGGGGATAAACTTCTGACCACTCTCTGGGCAGACAGATATTTCTGATTCATCAGTTTTGTGATTCTAATCTCCTTGTTAATGTGCACACACACTTTATAAAATCTACCGAACCTGCTAATTGTGGTGGAACTGGCGACTCTAATGTGTATAGAGGTCTACTGGCTCACCCCCATAGCTCCCAACCGTCACCGCATCTCGCGGGACAGTTCCGATTTTACACTGCTGTCCCGCGGTCCCGGATAGCTTACAGTTTGTCCCGCTATGCCCCTGAAGTGTTTTGCTGTTAAACTTTATTAGGGTAGGGAAAAGGCTAAATGGTAGCTGCTAAATCCTAGTGGCTAAAGGACCTTTAATGACGTCATGAACATGTGATCAGACTTTTGTGGGCGGAGCTATTCTGGATACTGCGGGACAGTGTGACGTTACACAGAGGAATCTGGGAACAGAAAGTGATCGAAGAGAGAGAGACAGCATGTGTGAGCAAGAGGGGGGAACTGGGGGCAGATGTAGGGGGCAGTTAAACTGAAGGCAGATGAACAGGCAATTAAACTGGTGGCAAATAAAGGGGGACATTAAATTGGTGGTAGATGGAGGGGGCATGAAACTGGGGGCAGATGAAGGGGGGCATGAAGGTGTTGACATGAAGGGGGACATTAAATTGGTGGCAGATGAAGGGGGCATTAAACTGGGGGCAGATGAAGGGGGGACATTAAGATGGTGGAGGATGAAGGGGGACATTAAGCTTTTGGCAGATGGAGGGTGACATTAAACTGGGGGCAACTGGAAGAGGACATTAAACCGTGGGGGGCAGCTGGAGAGGGACATGTCTGCCTCTAGTTGCCACCAGTTTAATGTCCCCCTCCAACTACCCCCACTGTTTAATGTCAACTTCCAGCTGCCCCATAGTTTAATGTCCCCCTCTAGTTTAGCCAGTTTAAACTGGGGCATGAGGAGAGGGACTTAATACCGTGGGGCAATTTGAGGGGACCATTATAATGTGGGGAAATATAATGTTAGGGTGACTGTAGGAGCATTATACTGTGTGGGGGCACATGGAAAAATAGATGAGAATGGGCAGAGTCAACTTAGAATTGGGAGGAGCTAAATTTGCTACGGTGCGCATATTTTGTCCCTCTTTCTGTCCTTTGAAAGTTGGGAGGTATCCACCCCTAATAGCAATCATTGGGGAGAGAAGAATCAGGCATATTGGATTTTAACAGGTTCAATTAGTTATGAGTGAATCTTGCAAGATTTATTTTATTAATATTCATAATGATCGAAGGTTTTGGTTCGATTTGAAGGGAAAGTGCTATTGCTATACTCTGGGGTTTCCTCAAACCCCAGAGAATAATAAGAGCCCCCTCATATTCACCATTCTTCAGCGTTCCAGGGCTTGACCACATCATCCAGTCTTTCTCTGCCTCTTCCAGCCTCGTGGGTGACATCTGCGGCCCAGTGGGATTGTTGAGGCCTGTGAAGACTGTAAGAGTCCAGGAAAAAAGACTGGACACCACGGTAGAGTCCCGGAGAGGTGACGAAAGGTGAGTGTGAACTGTTTATTATTTTTCTGCACCTCCCCAGGGCCTTCAATTATTATAATCTTGGATCTGAAGAGACCCCAGAGTATAACAACGATTCAGATGGCGAACACCAAAAATCTGGTGTTTGGCCGAAGCTGTAATTTTTGGAAAACTCGTAATGAACCTCGTTCGTTATGAGCCAGTACGCTCATCCCTAGCCTCAATCCTTTGTTCCTGCAGGAGATATAACACTGCCATTGGAGTCTGGCAACTGTTTATTCCCTTCTTATTGAAATAAGCATGCACACTCAGCCAGCAGTGTGAATAGCTGTCCAGAAGAAATAACTGTCTACAACTATCTGAAGTGTAAGGGCATCTTTAGGAAATCAAACTTTCCTGTGTAAGTGAAGCTGGCATTTCATAGTCTTATATTGCTTTTAAAGAAGTCACATAATATTAAGCAGATTATTATATTATTGAAGTTTGCTTTTTGTCAATGCAATAAAAGAGTAGACCACAAGAACATTTCCCGTTATGATACAGTTTATACCCTGGAAATAAAACTCTTAGGTTATAGTATCCCTATAGAAAGTGAATGAAATCAACTACAGGCACAAAGAGCACTGGCCTTATGTAAAAATGTATTTAGCATGGTTGGGTCAGGTTGTGAATCATTCTTGACACTGCAATGTAGGAATAATTGTGAAATAGGCGACACCTCTATTATGATGTGAATTGTGCTTTATTTTTATCAGCAACTATAAATACTGCAACTTAATTTCTATTCATGTGACCGGGAACTGATCTATAGTAACTTGCGACGTCCATTACACAGAGACCAAAACTCCTGGGCTGTCCCCTGTGTATGTTCTGGTGTTTGCCAGAAGAGATGTTCAGTTGGGGTGCTGCATGTTGGACCTTCATTGATCTGATATTCATGACCTATCCTATGGCTAGATTCACACGACCATGAAACTTGGTCCATGTCTTTGCTGGATTTACCGGGATACTATTATAGTTATCTATGCTGCTAGGAGTTCCTGCCTCCCAGTACTGTACTATATTCACTACAGGACAGTATGTCGCTGGGAGGCCATTAAATTAGGCGCACACACAGATCAAGCTTCATGGGTGAAACTCAGTTGTGTGAACCTCTTTAAATTTGTTTCCTAACTATCCATATCCAGAGATGAAAGATAAAGGGGAGTTTACAGGAGGGGATAGAACTTCATATTTGCCATTATCAATAGCGTGTGACATAGTTCATGGTACTTTGATATTAGAGAGGTTGTCCAGTTTATATAATAAGGAATCATGCCGTTTTTTAATATACATGTATATAACATTCTGCTCACATAACTGTTTTATACAAGTCAGTAACTGCCATCTCTACACAGTATAATGCCCATATAACTAAACATGGCCTCAGTCATGTGGCTACCACATATATATGATGTGACCCCGACATTCAGTTAGCAGATGCATTACTTGACAATTCCTGTGTAGGAGCAATTATTGTTATAATGGTCATTGCTTCTTTACTGTATGTTGAATTTACATACATTGCTATGATTCTTAATAAAAAATAAAGTTAAATGTAAAAAAAAAAAACAAAAAACAAACAAACATGGGAATGTTTCAGGTGATGTTGTCTTGTTGTTAATAAAGTGAAATGTTAAAAAAACAAAGCCCAGGTAGGAGACAAAGAGAAGAACATAAGAGCAGATGTTTCATAAATGCTGACAGACATGATGAGAGACGCTGCAGTAATACGAATACCTGGAGTCACACGACTGACGCAATCTTAAGACTATATTTACACAACTGTGCAGATTCTCGGCTGATTTACATCCCATGTGTAATCTGTTTTTTTGTTGGACTTATTCTCATCAAAGGGTGAATTGAGTCCATGAAAATGGACCCATGGGACCAAACTGAAAAAACAGAGCATGTCATGGACACCACATGGGCAAAAAACTCTATTGTGTGAATATAATCTTAGTCCATAGGTATAAGAAATATGTCAGAAAAATATTAAACAGGTTTGTTTGTATCCTATAAAAGAAGGAAAAATTGGACAACCCCTTTAACTGATTTATCTGATACATGGCTTTGGAAAACAGAGACTTATGACTCCATAGTGGTGAACTTCTTCTTGTTAAGTATGTAGGAAATCTGAAAAAAAAAAAAAAAAAAAAAAGTGAAAGTAATGATTAGTGAGTAATTAAAAAGATCCAATTCCTACACTGAGCTTTCCCTGAAGGAGATGGGTCACATATTATATATCCACTGAGAATGGCATCTGTGCCCTTGTCTAGTGATTGTACACGTATAATGAATACACAGAAGATATCACACTTCTGTATATGTCACTGCTTCTTCTTACGGAAAATATTGTCACAAGAATTAAATGTTTTAATTTTTTTCTAAACTTGTTTTTATTGAAGGAGTTTACCCATATAGTAAGTGATCACTTACTGGTCACAGGGGACAGGCTGACTGAACCACTATAGGTTAGTTATGCTGGCCATACACCTAAGATAGCCTAAGGCTCTCTCACTTGATTCCCTCCCCCCCCCCAAGTGTGTCTATATCCAGAAAAAGGAGAGTTGAGGAAACTGCTGCAGGACGCTGCTGTCATTGACAAAGTCTGGAGGCTCCGATAAACATTAGATTGGATGGATGATCCTGCTGAGATTGGCGGGTTTGGCTGACCATCTAATGTGCATGGCAAGCCTTATACATTATAAGCCGCTATTAGCTACATCTTCTCCTCGCAGCTCATTTGAATGAGGAGGTGTTTTCATTTTCTGCACAATAGGTGACTGAGAGTTGATGTGCAGAAGACATAAAGGAACCACAGTCATGATCAGAAGGTTATGGCCATCCGATCCATATAAGAATTTTTGATGTAAATACCTCTTTACATTTTTGTTTAGAAATAAGGTTTTTTTTTTTTCACTTTATAGATTTTCACAGTTTTAGAATATGATGTTGCTTTCATATTTAGCTTGTAAACTTACGTTCACTTTGTGGTCCCCGAAATGATGTCTGGATCGCTAAAGAAAAGAAATCAAAATATAACTGGAAGGTTTTCAAGGTGAGTAAACGAATGAAAAAAAATGACATAGTTCTGTTATCTATACAAAACACAACAGTTTATACTAAAAATTCACAGCTGATGGGATTATTTGTTACCTTTCTGTCCTCTCATGTAGATCACAATTCCAGCAATCAGAAAAACTGCCCCCAAGACAAATCCACCAATTCCAGTCGCCATCTTACTTTTCTCTGATTCTGATATTTTTGGGTCTGTGGAAAAAAAATATCTGGATTACTTGTAAAAACAAAAAAGAAGCTTTTTCATGTTTTGATGCGTTAAGTAAAAGTGAAAATGTGAAAGCATTTAAAGGGGTTGTCCACACGATCACATCAGCAGATCATTGGATAAGCGGTCATGCTCCATTTGAACAGAACATCACTGCTCAGTCACTGAATGGCTGCTTTCGGTCACATGTGGGACAAAGTCATGAACACAGAGGACCCAAACAGAGACTTTCAGTTGGATCCCCAGCTACATGGGTATGTGTGCATGCAGAGTTTGTTATTTTAAGTCAGCCTAGGACTTTAGGACAACCGTTAACGCAAGATTTTGTTGGGTCACTTCAGTTTTGACTTTGTGTTTTCTTCCAAGAAACTGTTCTGAAAGTAGCGGTTTTGTGCAGTGTTAACACTTTCAGAGCTATTAATTATTATTATTATTATTATTAATTTACAGTCCCTGTCAGAAGTTCTGTCGCTTTTCCATGTTGTGGAATCTAAAGCTTATAACCTGACTTTAAATTCATCCATTGGTTTTAGAAATGACTCATATGAAAGCTGAAACCCTTCCAAATGATTTTTTGGTTAAGAAAATAAATTGGCTTCACTGCTGAAATATTCATCATTTAATGAACACAGAAAGGGCAGATTTTGGCAAGACAAAAGTTTTGTCGCCTTGTCATATAATGCACCCAAATCCTAGTTTAAAGCCTCACCTGTGCTCACTAATTGATCGGTTAATTAGTGGGTGTGTATAAAAAGAACTCCAGCACCCCAGACCTTCACCTCTGACAACATGCCAAAAATCAACCCTGCGACCAAAGCCTTGATTATCAAGAGGCTGAAGACCAGATCCACTGCAGAGGTGGCTGCACCTTTAATGTGTCTCTGCGTCAAGTACAAAGAATTTAAAAAAGACTGGAACAGACTGGAGAGGTTTTGGACAAGCCCAGGTCCGGCAGACCCCGCAAGACAACTGCTCAGGAGGAACGTATGTGGGTTAGAAAATCAAAAGCCATCAGAGCTCCAACAGGCCCGGTCACCTCAAGTCCCTGTGTCAACTAGAACAGTTTGTAGGATTCTGTCTCGAAATGGCCTCCATGGTGGAATCAGTGCACAGAAGCCAGCACTAAACAAAAGGCAATTAAAAAAACGTGTGGCATTTGCCAAGGCCCACAGCCTGCTAAACTGCTGGACGCTGGAAAAGTGGCAGAAGGTGGATGTCTCAGATGAATCTTCAGTTGCATTACACCACAGCCGCCGCAAATACTGCAGGAGGCCTACTGGAGCCCGTATGGATCCAAGATACACCCAGAAAACAGTGAAGTTTGGTGGTGGAAAGATCATGGTCTGGGGTTACATTCAGTATGGGGGTGTGCGAAACATTTGCAAGGTGGAAGGCAATATCAATAGCCTAAAATATCAAGTATTAGCTTTCTCTTACATTCCCAATCATAAAAGGGGTCACATTTTGCAGCAGGATGGTGCTCCATCTCATACATCCATCTCTACATTAAAGTTCCTCAAGGCAAAGAAGATCAAGGTGCTCCAGGACTGGCCAGCCCAGTCACCAGACATGAACATCATTGAGCGTGTTTGGTGTAGGATGAAAGAGGAAGCTTGGCAGACAAAACCAAGAGTAGTATTTGCTGGGAGACTATGGACAAGGGTGTTACAGTAGTCTAAGCGGGGGATTAGCATCTTTGTAGTTTTAGGGATGAGGAAGGAGCGGATTCGATGGATGTTCTTGAGTTGGAGGCGGCAGGAGGTGTTGAGGGTTTGGATGTGCGGCTTGAAGGATAGGTCAGAGTCTAAGGTTATCCCAAGGCAGCGGGCCTGTGGGACTGGGATGAGTGTGGTTCCATTAACTTTGATAGATGGGTCAGGTAGGGGGCTGTGCAAGGAGGGGTGAAGATTATGAATTCCGTTTTCTCCATGTTAAGTTTGAGAAAGCGGGAGGAGAGAAAGGAGGCTACGGCTGTTAGACACTCTGGACAACAGTGAGGTAATGTCTGGTCCAGAGAGCTATATTTCAGTGTCATCAGAAAAGATGAGCGAATCAAAGCTGCAGAAGTGGCATTCGATCCGAATTTCAGGAAATCTTCGATTTGCCTTCAATTCCGGATTTCCTCATGCCTTAATGCATAGAATTGCATTTTTTTTTATAAAATGGCTGCTGCACATGTTAGGACAAGGGGCAAGGGACTCTGGAAACGTGGGATCATCCACAATACCAAGAGTGCAGCTAATCAGCAGCCAGCCGGCCCTGTGATGTCACAGCCCTATAAAAACCCTTGGCCATTTTAGGTACAGTCATTTCACGTCGCTCTTACTGTAGGGACAGACATCAGCAGGAGCTAGGGAAAGACTTAGAAGTTCAGGGAAAGAACCTTAGAACTGTAGGGAAAGGATAGGGAGAAATTTTAGAGAAGAATTTGGGGTGGTTGCAGGCTCATTTACAACAAGAATTTTAATAAACATTGCAGCACTCACTGCCGTTATACTGCTGCTCACTACTCATACCTGTGTCTTCAAGGTGGAACACAACAAGCCTTGTACAGTACAGCAAAAAACAGTGGATCATCATCCACTAATATCTGACTCACTATTGTTTGAGTACCACAATAGGCTCCCTATGTGTGTTACTGCAAGGCACAGTGTTCTACACCACTATACAGGCTCTCTGAAGCCAGAAAATAGGTGTTTTTTAACAATATTCGGCACAAATTAATCCAGATCAAAGCAAATTTTTTTGGAAATTCGAATCGAACTTTTTGAGAAATTCGCTCATCTCTAGTCATCAGCATAGCAATGGTATTGAAAACCATGGGATTCTATGAGTTGGCCAAGGCCGAGGGTGTAGATGGAGAACAGGAGGGTTCCTAGGACGGAGTCTTGGGGGACACCTACAGAAAGAGGATGTGGCAGGGAGGTGGTGTGTGAGTTGCAGACACAATGTCCGATTGGTGAGGTTGAGGAGATCCAGGAAAGGGCCAGATCTGAGATGCCAAGGGATGAGAGCATTTTTTAACAAGAGGAAGTAGTCGACTGTGTCAAAGGCGGAAGAGGACAGAGTAGTGACGATTGGCTTTGGCAGTTAGAAGGTCATTAGTGACTTTGGTTAGGGCAGATTCTGTGGAGTGATGGGGTCTGAAGCCTGACTGTAGTCTGTCAAAGAACACGTTGGACAAGAGATTGGAGGATAGTTGATGTGTTGTTCAAGCAATTTAGAGGCGTACAGGAGCAGTGAGATGGGGGCGATAGTTGACTAGAGAGGACGGGTCTAGGGACGGTTTCTTAAGTATAGGTGTGACAGTAGCATGTTTGAAGGCATAAAGGAAGGATCCATTGGTTAGGGATAGGTTGAAGAGATGGGTTAGGGCAGGAGTAAAGACTTCAGTGAGTTTGGGGATGAGATGTGACTGCATCGGGTCAAGCATGCAGGAGGTGAGGTGGGATTTAGAGATTAGGGTGGAGAGCTTGTCATCAGTGACGGTGGAGAGACAGGTTAAAGAAGAAGAGCACCAAGCAGTTGGGTTGTCGGGGGTGTAGAGTGACACCGTCTCTGATGGTGTCGATTTTGTTTTTGAAATAAGAGGCAAAATCATCAGCTGTGATGAGTGATGTTGGAGGGGGTGCAGGAGGACGGAGAAGTGAGTTGAAGGTAGTGAATAGCTGTTTGGGGTTGCAGGATAGGGCAGATTATGAGTGTGGTGAAGTAGACCTGCTTTGCAGAGGCGAGTGCGTTCTTCCTCTTTATACCTGAGGAAGTCCTCCTGGGAGTGGCTTTTCTTCCAGAGGCGTTCTGCAACCCGTGAGGCACGTCTCAGTTTTTTTTAGTCAGGTCAGTGTGCCAGGGTTGCCTATTGATCGGTTGGGAAGTTTGTGAAGGGGACCACAGAGTCAAAGGCTGAACTAATGGTGGTATTATAGAAGGCAGCAGCAGCATCTGCGTCCTGGAGTGAGGATATGTTAGCAAGTGGTAGGAGAGAGTCAAGGCGGATGTCAAGGCGATTTAGGTTCCTGCAGGGGAGTGTTGGTTTAGGGGTTGGAAGGTCTGTTACAGAGGAGAGGGCAAAGAATGTCAGCAGGTTGTGGTCAGAGAGCGTGGACAGAGAGTTAGAGAGGTTGACTAGAGAGCAGAGGTGAATATGAGGTCCAGCGTGTGCCCCTTTGTGTGGGTGGCAGAGGAGGACCATTGAGAGAGACCAAAGGAGGCGGTGAGGGACAGGAGACTGGAAGCGGAGGGGTTATTTGTACAACTATAAAAAAAAAAAAAAAAAATGATAAGACATGAATTCAGGAGATATTGGGGGGAGATTTATGAAGATTGTCGTTTTTCTACGCCGTTCTTCATATCTCCTGTGTTATCGAAGGGGGCAACTATTTCATGATAAGGTCTCCTCATACATCAGACAGCCTCCGCAGGGCTGTGCCCCTGTACTGATGTCATACCTGCAGTAGATTTGAGGTATTATTTATCCCAGAAAACTGATGTAAATGATCATAAATCTGGTGGTGACGATGGGTCTGCTAATGCCACACCTTTTCAGGCAAGATGGTATGAAAGAATAAAATGCACATTTTTGTGCAAAATCCTGAATAACTTTTTGCAAGTTGCACATTTTTCATGTCTAGTAGGTCAGAAAACTGGTGTACAAAGAATGATAAATCTCCCCAATTACATATATGAAACAAGGCTGGACAATAAGACAAAAAAAACCAATAAAAATACAATTGAAGACTAGCCTGAAAATGATTATTATTTATATTCTCCCTCATTGTTTTCCAAGGTGTGATGGCCCTTTGATCTATACCCCTCTTTGGGGGATGTTTGTCCATGTATATTGCTGATGAGTCAGGCTCCGCAGAGTCTTTTAAGCCATATGTCTGTTATTGAATCCCTTCTTTGGATACAACTGTGAAACTCTTTAACTCAGCAGGGGAGTTGTGATCCTGGGAAAGATGTGAGGACACATGTCCGGTTGCTGACTTAAGAAAGTGGAAGCCCCACAGAACCAGACTGCAGATTCTGTGGTATTCTTTTTCTCTTTTAATCCCATTTTATTTTTCTGTACTGTATTTGCTTGACCATCCTCTGATGTGTATTCTGTATACTTTAGTGGCTAGTACCGACCCACTCGGGTTAATAAATATATAAAAATTATAAAGCTCGTTTCATATTATCCTATGAACCCAGGCACTCATGGGTTGTGAGTGGAAGGTAAGAGGGGTGACCGCAGGTATACCAAGCAGCCTGGAAAAGCGTTATCCTTCACACAAGGATTTTTATAATGAGACATAACTAGTAATGATTCTGTATTTTTATATATGATACATAAGTGTACACATTGATATAGATAACCACATGGCCTGAGGCAATTTTAATGTATTCTCTGATACATGACTATTATTGATTTTATGTTTGTTTATTAGGAGATTTGATTGAGTTTGTTTAATTTAGTATTTTCGATTTGTTAATAATAGCTTTTTTTTAGTCCCACTAGGGACATGTGTGCTTATAAAACACACTCCAATACTTCTGTAATATCTTTCATGTTACGGCCCTTTCACACTAAATTCTCTGTCTGTGTTCTAACTGCTTACAAAAAAAAAAAAAAATTATACATGGCATGCAAAGTTTTCTTCTTATTTCTCATCTCAGCCATTCAATTCTAGATTAAATTTTATTCAGCTGGTTTGATCAAGTTTAGAACTAAGATCATTAGTGTTGACAAAATAGACTTACGCCAGTTTACTCGCTGCAGATCCTTCAGGCTGCTGTGATGAACCTCACATGTAAACGTATCTCCTTTCTGAATCTCTGTCTCCAGCATCACCAGAATCTGGTAAGACCAATCTCCATTATGAAAAAGCTCAGAAGACTGAACCTGCTCGGTTTCCTCCTGGCCATTCCGGTACCATTTCACCTCAATCTCAGATGGGTAGAAACCAAATACATTACATATCAGCATGTGCTGCACGGATCTAGGATCATCGTGAGGCATTAGGGACACATATACCTCAGGGGTCACTGAAACAGGAAATAAAATTGTCGTTACAGCTAGAAATAGGATAAAGTGCTTGTAATGACAGGTAAGAAGTCACTGCTTGGAGTGGGTTTCATATTTCCCTACTGACTGTAAACTTATATTGGGCCACATTTAAAGAGGACCTTCCACAAACGCCAACTCTTTGCATCCTTTAATAGCTGCTGATCAACTGTTTCTGTTGCAGTTTTTTTTTCTCTAGCCCAACCATTCCTGAGCAATCATTGCTGTTAGTTTCAGCACAATTATAGTCTCTGCTGTCTGATGGGCGGTCCCCGTCTCTCTGCTTCAGCCCATAACCATCCACCTGACAGTACAGAGCCTAATTAGCATATTGGGTGCTGAAAGTAACAGCATTGATTGCTCAGTAATGGAGGGATCTAGAGAAAAAAAAAAATCCAGCTGCCCCAGAATCAGTGGAGCTGCACCTATTCAAGGATAAAAAGATTTGGAGCTGGCATAGGTGGTGAAATGTCCTCAAAAAAAAAAAAAAAAAAAAGAAATTGACAAAATAGTGGCATGGCAGAGATTTACTAATAGACAAAGTGTAAACTTAGACTTCAAGATTTATTACTGTAGCTGGATGATAAATCTGGCATATCTTTACAATGTCTAGTCCAAGTTTATAATACCTTTTAGCTGACTTATTTCGACACAGAATTTTATGCCACAATTTTGCAGCATACATTTTTAAATATATTTAATTTTTCTTTTTTATTGACCCTTTCCCAACATCCATTGTAATAGTACGACAGATGTTGGGTTTTTAAATATGGCAATGGGTCTCCACTAGAGATGGGCAAACCGCGTCGGCATGACCCAGGTTCATCTCAATTGTTCCAAATAAAAAAAAAAAAAAACCTAAAATGGCCGCCTCATTATACTCTGGGGTGTCTTCAGACCCCACAGTATAATAGGTAGAGGCTCAGGGAAAGTGACAAACATAAAAAACATTCATACTCAACTTCCATTACCTCATTTGTGCCTCCTCGTGGAGTCAATAAAAATGGACCCATTGGAGTACATTTATTAAGCTACTTGTACTCAATAACTTGGCTGCGAGTTTGAGGTTGTGAGAGTGTCCCGTAGTATCTGTTAACCAGTACTTACACCAAATATATATCGTCATACAGTGTTCAACTCAACTAAGGAGGCATAGATAAGATTCCAGATGTTTTAATCCAGATAAATTTTGTAAAACCTCATACAGCAGCATGGGAAGAATAATGATGCATTTCCAGGAGCTGAGCAGACATATTACTACAAACAAGTGAAGTAAAGCAGAGAGAGGAGCTATTGCATCACAGGTAGGGGTACAGAGAGACAGGAGGGACACACTTCAAAGGCAAACACAGTATCACAGATACATCTCAGTGAATTAAACAAAGTCCTGGGACATGACATGCATTTATCCCTTTTTAAAAAGGGACACACAAAAAAAAAAGGCACAAATGCACTCCAGTACATGGGCAGCAAAAAAAAAAAAAAGCCCAGGTTAGACTGCATTAAAAAGGGACAACTGCGCAATTTTTAACAAAGATGGGCCAAGTGCACATATCTCAAAATGGCGCATCTAAACTAACCCATGAGCTCAACATTTAAAGAGGACCTCTGAGATCGAAAGTGTTATATACCCCTGGAAACCTGACAGTGTGCTGAATTCTCTTCTCCAGTCACCCATGATACTGTGTATATTATTATTATTATGTTTCCTCCTTTATATACTACATGTAATATGTGCTGGTATAATACAGTATATACAGGAGTCTCACCTCCCCGGTCACCAGTGATACTGTGTATATTATTATTATTATGCCTCCTCCTTTATATACTACATGTAATATGTGCTGGTATAATACAGTATATACAGGAGTCTCACCTCTCCGGTCACCAGTGATACTGTGTATATTATTATTATTATGTCTCCTCCTTTATATACTACATGTAATATGTGCTGGTATAATACAGTATATACAGGAGTCTCACCTCTCCGGTCACCAGTGATACTGTGTATATTATTATTATTATGTCTCCTCCTTTATATACTACATGTAATATGTGCTGGTATAATACAGTATATACAGGAGTCTCACCTCTCCGGTCACCAGTGATACTGTGTATATTATTATTATTATGTCTCCCCCTTTATATACTACATGTAATATGTGCTGGTATAATACAGTATATACAGGAGTCTCACCTCTCCGGTCACCAGTGATACTGTGTATATTATTATTATTATGTCTCCTCCTTTATATACTACATGTAATATGTGCTGGTATAATACAGTATATACAGGAGTCTCACCTCTCCGGTCACCAGTGATACTGTGTATATTATTATTATTATGTCTCCTCCTTTATATACTACATGTAATATGTGCTGGTATAATACAGTATATACAGGAGTCTCACCTCTCCGGTCACCAGTGATACTGTGTATATTATTATTATTATGTCTCCTCCTTTATATACTACATGTAATATGTGCTGGTATAATACAGTATATACAGGAGTCTCACCTCTCCGGTCACCAGTGATACTGTGTATATTATTATTATGTCTCCTCCTTTATATACTACATGTAATATGTGCTGGTATAATACAGTATATACAGGAGTCTCACCTCTCCGGTCACCAGTGATACTGTGTATATTATTATTATGTCTCCTCCTTTATATACTACATGTAATATGTGCTGGTATAATACAGTATATACAGGAGTCTTACCTTTCCTTTCTATAACTCCTGTTTTCAGCACTCCATAGTTGTGTATACAGACTCTCTCCACCTCGCTCTTCCCCTGTGCTATGAGATCCTTCTGGCTGTTCCAGTAATCTGCATCAGGTCTCCCGTACTCAGTCTTCGCGATGTATTTTCCCTCTTTGCTGTCAAAGTAAAGCTGCTCCTCCTGATTGTAGAACAGTCTGTGCAGATACCGCACCTCCTGGGTCCCGTTCACATAGTGACATTCAAATTTATCTTCTAACATGTAATCCACGGCAGCTGTAATGAAGAGCAGAGAGTTACATGGGGCTCACCCAGTATACCAACCCTATACACACTACACACCTGTCACTACAGACCAGGCAGTTGTGAGATGAGGACATAGCAAACCAATGTGTGAGAGCAGCAGAAATGTCAGGTTGGGGCAGGTTGTTAGCAGATACTTCTCTATGCACCACAGCAGGTCTGATGTACTGTATACATGGTCAGGGCCGGCGTTGGGGGAGCAAACTGGGCAATTGCCCAGGGCCCCAACACCCATAGGGGCCCCATACTTTCCCTACTATTAGGACTCTTAATCGGCAGTAGATGACACATCGGCAGATGCAGGGTGTGCTGGTCGCTGCTTGTACAGTTTGCCGGCACTTAGTTACTAGCTTCCCCCTCCCCCCCATGCAGTGAGGCATCCAGCACATCGCAGTGTGCAGCAGGGGGAGTCTGCTGCGATGCTGTCACTACTGCCAGACAGAGCTGCACAGGAGCTTCCTCCATTTCCAGTTCACCCAGCAATTCAGCCAAGTGTAAGTGTATGTTTTGTGTAAAATATGTATATAATATGTATATATGTGTATATTTGTTTACAGTATGTGTGCTAGCTACTGTGTGAGTACTGTATGATAGTAGACAGGTGTGTGTATATATTGTATATGAATGTATGTGTGTAAGTATATGGTATATATGTAGGTATATACAGAATATTATTGTCTATTTTCTTCTGTACATGTGTACCATTATACATACTAGAATTGTATTGTATAGTGTGATGCTCAGTATATTGAGATGTGAAACAGGTTGTCCAGGAATTACTGTTTTCTGCAAGGAGGCCGGGGAAGGTGAAAAATAAGAAAGCCCACACTCACCTGTCCACAGCGCCCCGGGGCTTGCTCTGGCTGAAGTCCTCGCTGCACGTAACTGCTGAGGGCAGTCAGTGGCCTAAGGAAAGGACACGGGACATCACAGGTGACATATATAAGTGACATCACAGGTGACGTATGTGAGTGACATTCGGGTTACTTTCCTTAGGCTGCTGAGGCGGATGATAGGCCTCAGCGGTTACGTGTGGCGAGAACTGCCGCTGGAACAAGCCCCGGGGCGCCGCTGGACCGGACAGGGGTGGGAGGACCAGGGACAGGTGAGTGTGGGTTTTATTTTTCACTTTCCTCGGCCACCTTGCAGAAACCTGTAATTCCTGGACAACCCCTTTAAGGATTAGGCCCAAAACAGCAAAACGCAGCTAAAAAGCACAGGAGATAAAAAGCAGCAAAAACACATTGTTTTTTCCCACAGCGTTTTTCATTGAGCTTTTGATGCATTTTTCTCTGCACTTTCTTCCCCTATTACGGTAAATATATGTGGAAATTCTCGCGACTCCACAGCTGAAATTAACCTGCTATGGATGAGATTAAATGATGACATTTTATTCACTTTGCTCGCACATTTCTGCAGCCGCCATAAACACTGTGTTTCACGTTACAGAAAAGTGGATTTTTTTGTTGCAGATTTTGTTGCTGGTTTTTGAGCCAAAGCCAGGAGTGGATTGAGCAGAAGGGAGAAGTGTAAGAAGCTTCCTAGATATTTCACAATCCTTTTATACCCCTGCTTGGCTTTGGCTCAAAAAACTGAAGCAAAATCTGCAACAAAAAAAGCTGCTTTTCCACAAAGTGGGGCCTCACCCTTAAGGCCGGGGCCCCACGTGTCATAAATGGTCATTTTACAGTCTCTGCAAAGTGTAGTCCTAGGAACAAACAGCTTACTGCAGCGTACTATTACAGTGCAGGGCAGGAAGAGGTTAATTGCTGGCAGGCGTTATGAGGGATCTGCAAATAAAAGGGGGTAGTTGTGTTCTCAAGATGGGGAATGGAGTAACTCTGATCGTAGTAAAGTGTTTGGCACTACGACGGGAACATTATAAGTAAAAGCCGCTATTTGTGGATTATACTATGAGGACAGAGGGGAATCTGGCAGTAAGTGGCTGACGTGATGGTATTTAGTCCTGGTATAGCGGTCAGCGGGCGACGTGACGGTATTTAGTCCTGGTATAGCGGTCAGTGGCTGACGTGACGGTATTTAGTCCTGGTATAGCGGTCAGCGGGCGACGTGACGGTATTTAGTCGTGGTATAGCGGTCAGCGGGCGACGTGACGGTATTTAGTCGTGGTATAGCGGTCAGCGGGCGACGTGACGGTATTTAGTCCTGGTATAGCGGTCAGCGGGCGACGGTTAGCGGGGGGCCGGCGGCGGACGGTATTTAGTCCTGGTATAGCGGTCAGCGGGCGACGTGACGGTATTTAGTCGTGGTATAGCGGTCAGCGGGCGACGTGACGGTATTTAGTCGTGGTATAGCGGTCAGCGGGCGACGTGACGGTATTTAGTCCTGGTATAGCGGTCAGCGGGCGACGTGACGGTATTTAGTCCTGGTATAGCGGTCAGCGGGTGACGTGACGGTATTTAGTCCTGGTATAGCGGTCAGCGGGCGACGTGACGGTATTTAGTCCTGGTATAGCGGTCAGCGGGCGACGTGACGGTATTTAGTCCTGGTATAGCGGTCAGCGGGTGACGTGACGGTATTTAGTCCTGGTATAGCGGTCAGCGGGTGACGTGACGGTATTCAGTCCTGATATAGCGGTCCTATTTGATAATTCTGTATGTATATACATTTTTTTAATTGTGTGTAGGAAAAGGCATATGCCTTGTTACTTGTGCACCTGATTTATAAAGGGTCACAAGCAACTAGTTTGACTATGCAAAAAAATTTACAAACAAATGAAACAACCCCTTTATGCTAAGGCCCCATGCTGCGGAAAAGACTGCGGTGGAAAAAAAAAATTCTGCAGCGTTTTTCATTGCGATCTCAGAGTTTTCCACTGTGACCTTTCTGTACCTATTATACCTTTATGGAAAACACCAGCCTGCTGTGAAAACAGCTTTTCCGCTGCAGATTTTTTTTTTTTCAATGTGTTTATGGAATTAGTCAGAATCCCCTCCACTTTGCAGGTACTGTAAAACGTTGCGTTGTCACTACGTGGGGGGCCCCGGCCTTAAAGACCTTAGGAACACCCCTGTAAGCAGTGCAGCACATCAAATTAACAGAATGTGACTATGTAGTAGGTACAATATTTCAACATTTGGGGCCCCACTTAATTTTGCCCGGGGCCTCACTTTGTCTAAAACCGGCTCTGTACATGGTACACGCTGGGTTTTCTCTCTTATCTCTCCTGCAGTTCTCTGTGCCAGACATGATACTAGGTGAGGTATGTTATTTTCCTGCACTTCCTATTCAATATGTTTTTTTGCAGACCAGGTTGTGGGTGCTCGGAATGTAACTTTGTAGTACCAGTGATGAGAGGATTACATGATGCTGCACACTATCAGGATTGAGATTGCTTTGGTGCTATAGGATCTGTTTGTATGACGTTAGAGTTACATGGGAGTGAATGTGATACAGCACTGCATGGGGTTAATTTGTGTTGTACTATGTGAGCGGAGAGGATTGGGATGGTGCATTTTGAAGGCCAGGGCCACACACAGTGAAGATGATGCTGAATTTTCTACTGTCACATTCAGCAGTAGTTTCCTCTCCAAGTCACTGTAGCAAAAAGCATCCTATAAAGTTCCCACAGAGGATTTTGGAGCTGTTTGAAGACGATCAGCGAGCTCCAAATTCCATATGAATTCTGCCTCTAATGCATTTCAGTAAAAGGCAGAATTTTTCTGCAACCTGTTATTTTTCATCTAACAGAAAAAATAAGCATCCTGCTCCTTCTTCAGATTTTGCCTCAAACACCCATTGCAATGAATGAAAGACAGATTTTCAGAAAAAAACAAATCAAAATGAGCTTCCAAAATGTGGTTCAAATTCCCGAAACAGATTTTTTTTTCTGTATGAGCAAATACCTCTGTGCGAACATACCCGTATGCCTATTTCACATTTCTGTGTTATACAGACCTCTGATGTCCTTGATGATCACAACTTGTGCACTCATTGATTACAATGGGCGAATGTAGACATCTGTTCATTGATATGTGAAAAAAGAGACAATGCACTCTACTTTGGTCTATTTTGTAGACAACAGACCCCACAGAGGTCTATGGGTTTGAGAAAATCGTGGACCGCGCACACGTCATCCATGTGCTCTCTGTTTTCCACAAAGTTAAGACAAAGTATAGAAATCTTTTTTTTTTTCCCCCATTCTCAATTTTTATTGTTTTCAGATTTACACAGATTTATAAGATAAACGTTGTTACAAAATGCAAGAAAAGTATCAGTTTAGTTACATCAAGATACAAAACAAGCTATGTGATGTGAATTCCAGAATGTCCATCAGCAAGAACCTCTTGGGTCCTTATGTATACATACTCAGAGTCAAATATGCACATAACGGAGACATATAGTTGGTACATAGGCCAATACCGTCATATTCATGGATATAAAAATCTAAAAGCAAAAAAGGTTCATCCATTTATCAAGGATATGAAAAATGAATCAACCACAGACAAAAACATTGCACGCATAGGATCTACAAAAATAATTCTTAGTACAAATTTGGATCCATTATAGTTCCTGTTTATTAACCCTTAAATGACATTTACGGCGCAGCTACCAAGGGCTTAACATAAATCGTTATAATAGTACGGCACAGCATTAAGCGGTCATCAGTGTTATGATTTGGTCTGTACAGACCGACCAATAGCAGCCACAGTGAGCAGTCCAAACTAAGGCTGGGGCCCCATGTGGTGTAAACGCTGCGATTTCCCCGGGGCGGAAATTGCATGGAAATAAAGTGGTGTTTTACAGCCAGAGGAAAATGCATGGGATTCTAGAGAATCCCATGCCCATTTTGTGGTAAAAATCGTGCTGCGTAGACACAGCGATTTTGAAAACCGTTGCGGTTTTGGAAATCGCAGCATGTTAATTATGCATAAGGAAACGCCAGCAGTTTCCCTATAGGTATAATTGAAACAGAAAGTCCGCAGAGGAAACCTGAGGAACCCACATATTTAATGATGGGGGAAATGCGTTGAGACTGCTTCCTCAAACAGGAACAGGAGGGTGGTCATCTCTCTTCTCCAGTTCTGTTTTCTGTCCTTCAGAAGGAAGATGCTGGGAGTTCTCCTGGGGACCAGCGTACAGAGGCAGTGGGTGCCCAGATGCAACGTAAGCATCCATTGATAAGCTGCTGCAAAAGTCTGGCCCTTTCCTCCTCCTCCTCCCTGAGTTTGCTTGTCTTCGTCCAGCCTTCCGTAGTGCCTAGAGTGAGGTCTTCCTGACCAGTGGATAGGGGATTCTGTTCTGGGTACTACATGGTAGCAGGTGGTAGTTGCTCTACTGCACCTTTGGGTGGAGGAAGCTGGTGGCGATGTTTTTCCCTGTGGGATTCCGTTTTATGGTGATGGAGGCAGCAGACGCTGTGGCTGATCCCTAAATAAGGGACGTGACATGTAAAGATCTAAAATACATGTTCATTTAGTTGTGATTTTGGTTTAGATCATAATTGCCCAGTCCAAGCTGTGAACTATCAACTTGCAGAAGGGGACACTGCCCCTCACTCAAATGGGATTAGCATCTTAGGTTTTTCTTTTAGCTAAGACTTCCTTTCTTTTTAGGTCAGCGGTTCATTTTAGGAGAAAGGAAAATTGTTTGGAGACTGTCTACTGTAAGTTGCTACTGTCTTCATCAGGGGGAATAAGCCTTGATTCTGCAAGGTCTTCATCCAGATAGATATTTTTGCATCGTCAGTATAGAAAGGTGGGAAAGTTTTCTGTCTCCTCTAGAACTACTGACATGGATAGAAGCCTTTTCCCAGTCTTGGAGAAAGGATCTCCTTTATGCCCTTTCCCCTCTAAAGTTAATCTCTAGGACTTTGAGAGAGTTCAGGGAATAGGGAGACTGATTGTAAGCAGGTTACCTTTCAAATACACTTGGGAGTCTGGAAAGCTTTCCTTTTCTGACAGACCCATTGATGTCCTGATCAGTCCTGGTCATCCTTCGATCTCACAGTTTCCCCAAGAAGGCCTGTCTAAAAGATGTCGGTCCAGTACGTTAAAATTGTACATCTCTGCTCTTGGTGCCTGCTGGCTTTTCCCTGGGTCAAGAGATTTATTATAGCACCAGTTAGCCTGTCTTCTTTTAGACCTAGGATTCTCCCCTGGGATCCAAATTTTAGTGCTTAATGCCCTGGTAATTCAAAGAGGTTCAGACTTCACCTATTAAATATATACTCATGGAAATGTGGGGTCAAAAGAAATCATAAAAAATAATGTTTATTAAATATTATTGTACTTAAAATACTTATTTATAGAAAGTACATTTCTATAGCCAAGATAGTGCCTACGGACAGAACACACAGAAGCCAAAAGAATAATGCTTAATGGATTCATGATGCAAAGGTCTATCCTCTGCTAATAATCTACAATTCTCAGAGGCAGTTGGCTATGAATCCTAATATATTGGATTCCTATTCATCCTATCATGTGCACCAGCATATGTATCTCATCTGAACAGGATAAGTAGCCAGAGAGAAACTCAAATGTATAATATTCATATTTAGCCTTTCAACGCATTTTGCCCATGTCAATAATGATGGGCTCATTAGGAGAAATGAAAACGCTGGTAAATGCCCTGCCTATGTTGCAAGTACATCTGCAGTTTCCGGGGTCCTGGTGGTTGGCGTCGGTACTTAATGGTTAGTGTCTTGGTAGCAAACCCCTTTGAATGTTTGGGTCAACTCTCTCCTTCTCTGCCCTCTTTGAAGTTGGTCTTTCTTTTGGCTATTGCTTTGAGAAATTATAGTTTTTTAATTAATCATTCCATCACTGTTTTCCTGGATTATTATTATTATTGTTTATTTATGTAGAACCATTAATTCCATGGTGCTGTACATTATTATATTCCATGGTGCTGTACATTTGAGGGTTTACATACGGTACATAAAATATACAACAAATATAATACTAACAGTGACCAACTGGCACAGTGGGATAGGGTGTCCTGCCCGCAAGGGCTTACAATCTATGAGGGAAGAGGGATAGAGACAGAAGGTGGGGGTAGAGGCTGTACAGATGGGTGTGCGGTGACAGTAGTGTTATTGGAGGTTGGAGGCTTTCCTGAATAGGTGAGCCTTCAGGGCCTTCTTGAAGCTTGTGACTGTGGGGGTCAGTCTTATGTGTCTTGGTAATGAGTTCTAGAGTATGGGGGATGCACGGGAGAAGTCTTGGAGACGTTTGTGTGAAGAGCGGATGAGAGCAGAGCGGAGTAGGAGGTCTTTGGAGGATCGGAGGTTACGTGTGGGCAGGTAGCAGGAGATTAGGTCAGAGATATATGGAGGGGACAGGCTGTGGATGGCTTTGTATGTCAGCGTTAGTAATTTGAACTCTATTCGCAGGGCAACAGGTAGCCAGTGAAGGGATTGGCAGAGGGGAGCGGCCGATGAAGAACGGGGGGGAGAGGTGTATTAGGCGAGCAGCACAGTTTAAGGTGGACTGGAGGGGGGATATAGTGTTAGCTGGGATGCCATGGAGAAGGGTGTTACAGTAGTCTAGGCGGTAGATTATGAGGGCATGGACTAGCATCTTTGTAGTTTCAGGGGTGAGGAAGGTGCGGATTCGATGGATGTTCTTGAGTTGGAGGATTCAGGAGCTGTTAAGGGTTTGAATATGCAGCTTGAAGGATAGGTCAGAGTCTAGGGTTATCCCAAGGCAACGGACCCGTGGGACTGGGGTGAGAGTGGTTCCATTAACTTTGATAGATGGATCAGATAGGGGGGCCGTGCAAGGAGGGGTGAAGATTATGAACTCCGTTTTCTCCATGTTAAGTTTGAGAAAGCAGAAGGAGAGAAAGGAGGCGACGGCTGCTAGACACTCTGGAACTCTGGACAACAGAGAGGTAATGTCTGGTCCAGATCCTGCCTTTCTGTCGTAGCTAGTATTCAGGCTTCATGGTTTTCAGAAGTAGTGTCCTCTTTTTGCTCCACTCCAGGGCCAGTGAGGGGAAAACTGTTTCATTTACTGGTTGTTGGGCACTGCTTGCTTAAATACTTAGAGGTTTCAATACCTTGGAGGAAATCTTCACAGCTTCTAGTTGAGTTCTTTTGCTTGTGAGAAGGTGACAGGCAGCGTGCTGGAGTCACGGTATATCTCCCCCAGGTTTCTGACATATGTGTGGTCCAGTGCAGGTCTTGAGTAGGCCTCAGCCCAGGTGTGGGTCCTGTTCTCGTAACTGGGCCATAAAAAGCTCCAGAGCCTACACTTCAGAGCAGATCCTGGGAGTGAGAGGAGGCGCCTGGGTCTGTCCTGAAGAACTGAGTTTTAGGTGAGACCAAACTGGGACTTGTGGTTTTGTTTGTGTGGCCGGTATTAAGCCACACATATAGCTAGGTTTATTCTGTACTAATTAGAGCTCGGACGAGCAGGAGTTTTGATTTGCATTTCTGCCTGAAGTTAAGTCTGTATTTTATTTTGCCTATTTTTTTTGTACCTGACGTAAGGTTTATTTATTTTGATATTTTTCTAATAAACCTGTTTTCACCAGACATTGTGTCCCTGTCTCTGACTGGTTGGGTCCACACCATTGCTGCTACAGAGCTACCTACCCCACATATGGTGCTTCGGATACGGGCAACCCAGTTTAAACAGTCTTAAAGAGGCAAACACCCATTTTTTTCTCCTATGTCCTGGGTGAAGGCTGCAGGAGAGATTAAAAATGAGACCGTCAGCATGGAGGACTTTGTGAAGCAGTTTGGGCAGGTTATCTGTAATGCTAAAAACCAAAATGACAGCCTTGATAAAATGGCTGACAAGATGTTTCTAGAAGCCAAGTCACGTAACCTTATTTTTTGAACCCAGTAATGTATACCCACTCTATTTTTAGTTGACATGTTGTGAGATTTTGTATGTCTCTATTAAATCAGACCAGCGCCACTGTTTGAAGGGGTATTTGCACCCCATAACACTTAGACTCTGCAGTATATGCACATTCTAAGTAGACCACAGGATGCTGTTTAAGGTGTAAGCTATATGTACATGCTAATTAGACCACAGGATGCTGTTTAAGGTGATATCTATATGCACATACTAATTAGACCACAGGATGCTGTTTAAGGTGTTATCTATATGTATATTCTAATTAGATCAACAATGCAGTCAGAAGGGGTATTTGCATACCCATGCAACCTAAACAAAAGACTTTGTTTGGGAGACATATCCGTGCTAACCAGATACACAGGATATATCTGTATGTCTATAGTAATTATATTTGCATGAAAGGAGCAACTCTGTTTGAAGTATATATGTCACAAGATAATATTCTAGTGAGAAGTGGCCCCTTTCACATGAATATGATCTTGGAGATAAGTGAGGCCTTACAGATGTGTATCACTTCTTTAACCGCCCATTGTATGACATACACAAAGGGTATATGAGGAAAGATCCCTCAGCATTAGTGAGACATTTCTTAAGAGCAGATCATTGGGGACGCCTGCTGAGACTGCTTGTTGAGACCTGATGCACATGGCTGAGTGATGCTTCCTACAGATACCCTTTTCAGAACTCCTCTATGCAGCTGAGCGGTGGTGTAAGTATTTGATTTCATTACCGTGCTATACATACTATATTGTAAGTGTTCATTTAATATACTTTAAGTATTTGAATATATCATAGTTTGATTGACTTTTGATATTCGATTATCTCAGTTTGATTGACTTTGAGATGTGATTATACCTTACTATACCTGTTGTATGGTAAGTGTTGAATACATATAGTTTCATTGACTGTGATATATGATTATACCTAGCTTTATCTGCTGTATTGCAAGGTTTGATTAGGCCTTCTAATATTTGTTATACCTTTTTTTTTTGGTAAGACCTTTTGACCTTTTGTTATACTTTTTATTGTAGTAAGACCTTTTGTTATACTTTTTATTGTAGTAAGACCTTTTTCTATCTTCTTATACTCTTAATAAAATGTTAAGATATTTGGGGATAGTCTAGTGTTTTTACTCTATAACTTTATTCTATTACACGGAATCCAAAAGAATCTGTTTCATTTGGCAATACATCATCCTACAGCAGCAGCAACAAGCCCAGTTGGAAGCTGAGAGGTGACAGTAGCAAGCCCAGGCACAGCAGCAGGAGATGAACTTGCTGCTTATGGAGAAGCTGACGCTGCTCAGCAAGGCTTTGGTCGACCAGAAGACGGCAGGAGAGTGCATTGGTGCAAGAGAGATCCAGAGTGTACAGACCGCTGCCTGAGATGCCGTACGGAGTATGACTTCCACAGATAATGTGGAGGCATATCTTCGGGTGTTTGAGTGAGTAGCTGAGCGAGAGAAACTGCCAAAAAAAAAAAAAAAAAATCAGTGGGCTGATGTAGTGGCACCTTTTCTCACCGGGGAACCTCAGGAAGGCCTACTATGACCTGTGTGAACAGGAGGCTAAGGACTACCCCAAACAGAGGTGAGATCTTGGCACATCTTGGTGTGAACATGCATGTACGTGCTGGGAGAGTGCACCACTGGACTTTCTCTGAGAGTCTCCCACCCCAATCCCAGATGCATG
The DNA here is from genome assembly GCA_947044405.1 of Leptodactylus fallax. Lineage (NCBI taxonomy): Eukaryota > Metazoa > Chordata > Amphibia > Anura > Leptodactylidae > Leptodactylus > Leptodactylus fallax. The sequence continues at coordinate 963,223 of CAMRHE010000113.1, forward strand.
ATTTGGTGAGGAAATGGCTTCAGCCTGAGGAGGCCACTCTGGCACAGATGTTGGAGAGAGTGGTACTTGACAAGTACACCAGATCGCTCCCACCTAAGATTCAGAGCTGGATTGGACAAGCGGGACCTACAACGGCTGAACAGCTGGTATGTTTAGTGGAACAATACCAAGCCACCGAGGAGCTACTGCAGACGTCTCCCGGATCTGTTACCCCCAAGACGGGTAAGACTGTACCAACTACTGTGGGGGTGAGGAAGGTTGTGATGGGAGGACACTCAGGGGGAACAGGCAGCTGGGACTGTGAGCTTTAAACCCAGGTCTCAAAATGGAGACCCATACCGTCTCAGATGTTGGCGGTGCAATGAACTGAGTCATTTTGCTGCATACTTTCCCCTGACGACTGAGCCCATAGACTGCAGCAGTTCTAGGCAGGTATCCCTGTTTGCTCAGCCCACTTTTTCAGCAGAAACTGTGATTGAACCACAAACATGTACTGTGACTGTAGCAGGGTGTGCTGTACTTGCTCTCCTAGACTCTGGGAGCCTGGTAACCCTGGTGCACCATGATCTGGTCGACCCTGCACTGTATAGTGGACAAACTATTGGGGTCTTGTGCATACATGGTGAAACTAGAGAGTATCCTGTTGCAGAGGTCACCATAAAAACTACCTCTGGCACCGCCTCTCACAAAGTGGGTGTGGTTAAATCCCTGTTCTATAGTGTGATCATAGGGAGGAATTTTCCTCTGTTTTGGGATGTATGGGGAAAAAGCAGAAGCTACCAGGTCCTAAAAATGCTAATGTTGGTGATGTCTTGCCTAAGGTTAACCCTGAACCCTTTGATCCGGACAGAGAAACACCAGCTGTAGGGGTGACCCAAGATGGTAATAATTTTCCCCTATCTGTGTTAGCTGGTGATGTTGAAGATCAGCAGGGAGTTCCTGAGATGCCTGAGCTCGAGGTGTTCTGTGACAATTTTGGGATTGCTCAAATTAGAGATCCTAATCTGTCTCACGCCAGAGAAAATATAAAGGTAGTAAACGGTGAACCCCAGTATCCAGGGGCTGATAAGGAGTTCCCCTATATGTCCATGAACCAGGACCTTCTGTATAGGGTAAGCCATATATGGGGAGAAATTGTTGAACAATTGGTGGTGCCCCGGCCCTATCAAAGAGTGGTTTTAGATTTGGCACATACAGTGCTGGCCAAAAGTATTGGCACCCCTGCAATTCTGTCAGATAATACTCAATTTCTTCCAGAAAATGATTGCAATCACAAATGCTTTGGTAATAATATCTTCATTTATTTTGCTTGCAATGAAAAAACACAAAAGAGAATGAAAAAAAAAGTCAAATCATTGATCATTTTACACAAAACTCCAAAAATGGGCCGGACAAAAGTATTGGCACCCTCAGCCTAATACTTGGTAGCACAACCTTTAGACAAAATAACTGCGAACAACCGCTTCCGGTAACCATCAATGAGTTTCTTACAATGCTCTGCTGGAATTTCTCCAGGTCCCTGAGATGTGAAGGGTGCCTTCTCCAAACTGCCATTTTGAGATCTCTCCACAGGTGTTCTATGGGATTCAGGTCTGGACTCATTGCTGGCCACTTTACAAGTCTCCAGTGCTTTCTCTCAAACCATTTTCTAGTGCTTTTTGAAGTGTGTTTTGGGTCATTGTCCTGCTGGAAGACCCATGACCTCTGAGGGAGACCCAGCTTTCTCACACTGGGCCCTACATTATGCTGCAAAATTTGTAGGTAGTCTTCAGACTTCATATTGCCATGCACACGGTCAAGCAGTCCAGTGCCAGAGGCAGCAAAGCAACCCCAAAACATCAGGGAACCTCCGCCATGTTTGACTGTAGGGACCGTGTTCTTTTCTTTGAAGGCCTCTTTTTTTTTCCTGTAAACTCTATGTTGATGCCTTTTCCCAAAAAGCTCTACTTTTGTCTCATCTGACCAGAGAACATTCTTCCAAAAAGTTTTTGGCTTTCTCAGGTAAGTTTTGGCAAACTCCAGCCAGGCTTTTTTATGTCTCTGGGTCAGAAGTGGGGTCTTCCTGGGTATCCTACCATAGAGTCCCTTTTCATTCAGACGCCGACGGATAGTACGGGCTGACACTGTTGTACCCTCGGACTGCAGGGCAGCTAGAACTTGTTTGGATGTTAGTCGAGGTTCTTTAGCCACCATCCGCACAATCTTTCGTTGAAATCTATCAATTTTTCTTTTCCGTCCACATCTAGGGAGGTTAGCCACAGTGCCATGGGCTTTAAACTTCTTGATGACACTGCACACGGTAGACACAGGAACATTCAGGTCTTTGGAGATGGACTTGTAGCCTTGAGATTGCTCATGCTTCCTCACAATTTTGCTTCTCAAGTCCTCAGACAGTTCTTTGGTCTTCTTTCTTTTCTCCATGCTCAATGTGGTACACACAAGGACACAGGACAGAGGTTGAGTCAACTTTAATCCATTTCAACTGGCTGCAAGTGTGATTTAGTTATTGCCACCACCTGTTATGTGCCACAGGTAAGTAACAGGTGCTGTTAATTACACAAATTAGAGAAGCATCATCTGATTTTTCAAAGGCTGCCAATACTTTTGTCCACCCCCTTTTTTATGTTTGGTGTGGAATTATATACAATTTTGACAATTCTTTTTGTGGTTTTCCATTGAAGACAAATTAAATTAAGATATTATTACCAAAGCATTTGTGATTGCAATCATTTTCAGGAAGAAATTGAGTATTATCTGACAGAATTGCAGGGGTGCCAATACTTTTGGCCAGCACTGTAAGCATGTGTTAGGAGGACACCTGGGGTACGAAAAGACCAAAGAGCACATTCTACAGTGTTTCTATTGGCCAGAAATTGACAAGCAAATTCAAGAGTATTGTAACTCCTGCCTAGAGTGTCAACTAACCGCTCCTATGTCGCACTTCAGGAGTCCTTTGATATCCCTACCTATTATAGAGGTACCATTTGAAAGAGTGGCCATGGACTTGGCAGGTCTTGTTATAAAGTCTTCTAGGGGCCATCAATATATACCAGTGGTGTTAGACTATGCTATACGATACCCTGAGACATTACCTTTGAGACATACTTCGGCTCGGCTAAGCCAAGGAGCTTTTTTATATGTTCGCTCAGACAGGTATACCCAAGGAGATTCTGACTGACCAAGGGACTCCTTTTATGTGCAAGGTAATGAAAGAAATGTGTAAACTCCTGAAAATTAAACACCTGCAAACCTCTGTGTATCACCCCCAGACAGATGGCCTAGTGGAGAGGTTCAATAAGACCCTTAAGGGCATGTTAAAAAGGGTGGTTAACAAGGATGGCAAAGATTGGGATTGCCTACTGCTCTATTTAATGTTTGCAATCCGGGAGGTACCCCAGTCCTCCACAGGTTTTTCCCCATTTGAGTTGGTGTATGGTAGACACCCATGTGGTCTCCCAGACATAGCTAAGGAAACTTGGGAACAAGAGCAAACTCCTTACAGGAGTGTAATTGAACACATTACCTTGATGCATGACAGAATTGCAGCAGTAATGCCTATTGTAAAGGAACATATAAAGCAGGCCTAAATGGCTCAGAGCCGGGTCTATAACAGAACGGCTAAACTTAGGACCTTTAGTCCAGGTGATCGTGTATTGGCATTGGTTCCTACTGTGGAAAGTAAATTTCTGGCCAAGTGGCACGGGCCGTATGAAATTATTTGAAGAGTGGGGGAAGTAAACTATAAGGTGTACCAGCCGGGCAAGAGAAAGCCCGAACAAATATACCATATAAATTTACTAAAACCCTGGAAGGACAGGGAGTCATTGACATCAGTAGGTACCCCTAGCAAAGTTACTACTGAAGGGGTAAATACTCCTGGTAAGGCTTCACCCCAGGTGTAAATATCAGAGTCCCTATCTAAGGCACAGAAACAAGAGACAAAAGAATTTGTACAGAGAAATAATGATGTGTTTTCTGAGTTGCCTGGACGCACCAAGGTGATAGAACATGACAGTGTCACCGAGCTGCAGGTACGGGTTAATCTGAAGCTCGTAGACAAGCCATATCTGAGGAGGTCAAAAATATGTTGGCACTTGGGGTAATTGAGGTGTCCAAGAGTGATTGGTTGAATCCCATTGTTTTGATTCCTAAGCTAGATGGTACTATAAGGTCCTGTAATGATTTTCGTAAGCTGAATGAAGTGTCAGTTTGATGCCTACCCGATGCCCAAAGTCGATTAGTTAATCGAGAGGTTGGGACATGCTAGGTATTTCTCCACGCTCGACTTAAGCAAAGGGTACTGGCAGGTGCCGCTCACTAAGAAGGCCAGAGAAAAAACTGCATTTGTCACCCCAGATGGTCTATTCCAGTATGTGACTATGCTTTTTGGTTTACATGGGGCTCCAGCAACTTTCCAGAGGTTGATGGACAGAGTCCTTAAGCCCCATTGAAGGTATGCTTCAGCCTATCTAGATGACATTGTCATCTTTAGTACGGACTGGGAAAGTCACTTGCCAAAAGTTCAAACAGTACTAAATTCCCTCTGGGCAACCGGTTTAACTGCCAACCCAAAAAAGTGTGCTTTGGGTCTTGAAGTGGCCCGATACCTTGGGTATATAATACCTTGGCTTGGCTAAAATCCCATTTGCTGTCTCAAGGCTCAGTGAGTCAAAAGCAAATTGAGGATCTGTTACAACCAACAGAGGGCGCATGAGCTCCCCAGCTCCTTTCCCATAATGCCTTGGGTATATAATAGGAAGAGGGGTAATAAAACCCCAAGTTGATAAAGTGTCCACAACCTTTAAATAAAGAACAAGTAAGAGCTTTCCTGGGAATTGTCGGGTATTATCACAGGTTCATCCCAAACTTTGCAACTATTGCAGCCCCACTGACAGACCTGACTAAGGGAACTAGTTCCATAATGGTCAAGTGGAGTGCAGAGGCTGATGGGGAATTCCAGGTGTTGAAGTCGATTCTCAGTAAACAGCTGGTTTTGGTCACACCTGACTTTACTAAAGAATTTGTGGTGCAGACTGATGCCTCTGATGTGGAGTTAGATGCAGTCCTGTCCCAAATGGTGGGTGGTGAAGAACACCCAGTCACCTACCTGAGTAGGAAGCTTACACCACCTGAAAAAAATTACAGCATTGTGGAGAGCGAGTGCTTAGCCATTAAGTGAGCCCTAGAGTCACTAACGTACTAATTTACTGGGCCGACACTTTAAACTGGTCACTGATCACTCCCCTCTTGCATGGATGTGTCGCGCCAAGGAGAGAAACGCCAGAGTAACCAGATGGTTTCTGACCCTACAAAATTTTATATTCGCTGTGGAACACAGGGCAGGCAAGCTGCAGGGGAATCCTGATGCCCTATCTAGGACCCATTGTATGACGGCTAAAAGTATCCGCACTTACAGGCCTGAACAAAGGGGGGGGGGGGTATGTGAGAAGGTGACTGGCAGAGTGCTGGAGTCACGGTATATCTCCTCTAGGTTTCTGACGTATGTGTGGTCCAGGGCGTGTCTTGAGTAGGCCTCAGCCCAGGTGTGGGTCCTGGGCTCATTACTGGGCCATAAAAAGCTGAAGAGCCTGCACTTCATGGCAGATCCTGGGAGTGAGAGGAGGCGCCTGAGTCTGTGCTGAAGAACTGAGCTTTAGTGAAACCAAACTGGGACTTTGTGGTTGTAGTTTTGTTTGTGTGGCCGGTAGTAAGCCACACGTATAGCTAGGTTTATTCTGTACTAGTTAGAGCTCGGACGAGTAGGAGTTTTGTTTTGCCTTTTTGCCTGAAGTTAAGGCTGTATTTTGCTTTGCTTATTTTTGTACCTGACGTGAAGGTTTATTTATTTTGCTATTTTTCAAATAAACCTCTTTGCACCAGATATTGTGTCCCCATCTCTGACTGGTTGGGTCCGCACCATTGCTGCTACTGAGCTACCTACCCCACATATGGTGCTTCGGATATGGGCAACCCCACATGCTCTAATAAAGGGAAGACTGCCTCTTCCTGGTCAGTAGATCTGGGTGGATTAAGAGAGCTTTCTGCTTAGCCTTTTTCTCAACAGGTTTTCCTGTCTCTGAATAGTATCATTAGAGCAAATTTGCTACTTGGTCTTCACTTTTCTTCAGACATTATAAGCTGGAGCTGCCATCCAATAATGGATTGTCCTTTGGTAGGAAGGTATTACAAGCAGTGGTCCTCCCCTAATTAGGTTAGCCTATTCTCTCCAGGGGTGCTGTCGTTGATAAAGAGATAAGCTTTAATTACTTACCGGTAATCTTTTTTTCCTTGAGTCATTAACAGCACCCATAATTATCCCCCCAGATTCAGGTTGCTACTTGTAAATGTAGATTGTGTGTTAAATAAAGAAAAAAAAAAAAGGCTATATTTGGATATATGTATTCATACAATATTAAAATTCCTTGGATCTGGCTGAAGAAGAAAAGAGGAGGGGTGGTCACCCTGTTTTTAACCCCTTCCCACTGGAGGAATTTTTCAATTTTGACTCCCCTCCTTCCAAACCCCATAACTTTTTTATTTTTCCGTTCACAGAGCCATATGAGGGCTTAATGTTTGCGGGACAAATTGTTCTTTATAATGGTACCATGTATTATTCTGTACAATGTACTGGGAAGCTGGAAAAAAATTCAGAGTGGGGTGGAACTGGAGAAAAACTGCATTTGTGAAACATTCTAATGGGCTTCGTTTTTTTACGGCATTCACTGTGCAGCCAAAATAACGTCACCTCTATCCTGTTTCGGTACAATTCTGGGGATACCAAATTTATATAGTTTTATTTACATTTTAACCCCTTAGTAAAAATCTAAAACTTAGCAATATTTTTTTTTTTTTTTTTTAAAGTCACCATATTCTGCCCTTCATAACTTTTTTATATTTCCGTGGATAGGATGTCTTTTTTGCGGGGTCAGGTTTATTTATTTATTTTTTTTTTTTTACTATTTCATTAGGCTCTCTAGGGGGATTGAACCCACAATCATTTGATTGGAAGTCCCATAGACTGCTATACAACTGTATTGCAGTCTATGAGAGATTCGCTACATTACTTTGACCAGCCTCAATAGTAATATGCCTATTACAAACCTCCAGTAGACTCCCGGCTGTCATAGGAACAGTTCAGCTCCCGGCCTGCAACGATAAAGGTATGGGGCCCAGCAGGAAATGGCACTGGAGGCCTTTTTCTTTTTATTTGGGGAGGGGTCCTGGCCCGCAATACCAGTGGACTGATCGTGGGCATTAGCACCGGGTCTCCGCAGAGTGGCCTCCATCTTTAAAGACCCAGCATCCACTGTAATAGTACAGCGGATGGCAGGTATTAAAGAACTACTAGTACCTGTTTCCTGTCCTAGGGAGAACGCGGTCTCTTCAGGGGTCCTGTCATTGACTCAAGGAAAAAAGATTACCAGTCAGTAATCAAAGCTTTCTGAGAATCCGCATCCACATGTCTAGCAAGTCGAAAAATGTTTAGCCCAAACTGGATGTGCAAAAAATGTGCCATGTTTATGCCAGTGTCTAGTTATAACCACAATAATAAATCTAGGACAGTTCGTTTTGTCCAGAGAATCACTGTTTTTGTGCTTTGAAGCTGTAGAATGTGCAGAAATTTGTAGATTGCAACTTGCTGGTCATGTACAGGTTATGCTCAATGTCTGCTAAACAAAAACTAGAGATACTCATCTGCAAACTACTGGGTGCTACACTAAGAGAGGTCAAATCCTGACCTCATATTCACAAGCATACTACAGAGCGCAACATCTTTGAGACCTGAACAGCCTCAGAACTGGAGCCAAAGTCAGAGTCACTCAACCTTGCAGTACCACAGTTCTGGAGATGCTAAGCGCCTGTATCCAGCATCTCTCAAAGTAAGACCAGTTGCAGACAACAGTATGTATTTTGCAGTCCTTTTTTGCAGACAGTGTGTCTTCAGCATCAGTGTTGTATGTCCGCAAAAACGAACAGTCTGACAACAGTGTGTGATCCTAGTTTGCAGAGCCACTAAAAAAAACAAAACAAAACAAAAAACACAGGAGACATCTAATGATGTCCCTAGCTTGTCCACAAAAATGGAAATCACACTGATGACACACAGAGTATATCAGTGTGCTGTCCTTGGTTTTTAGTCTCCCATAGGCTTCTATGGACGAGTCCGTTCTACAAACACTGAACAGAATAAGACATGTTCTCTATTTTGCGGCATGGACTCTCCACTGATCAGTGGAAATCATGGTTGTGTGCATGTGCCCATAGAAATGAATGGGTCAGTGTGCTATCCGGGAAAAACACGGATATTACACGGATCTCGCCCACGGTCGTCTACAAGAGCCCTAAGCTAGAGTCTGCTCAAAGTGTTCCAGCATCTCATCCAGATACTGTAGCTGCCCTGTGTGATGAAGTAACACTAGGTACACACCTGCGTTCAGGTTTCAATTTTGGGGGTCCGCTTGGGGACCCCCCGAACGGAAATCTAATCTGCTTAAAAAAGCAGTTACCCGCGGAAACCAGCAGACCCCATAGACTATAATGGGGTCTGTTGGGTTTCCACCCGAAAAGGGCAGAAGATGCGGAGAGAAAAGCGCTGCTTGCACATTTTTTAAGCAGGTTCGGGGATGGAAACCCCTAACGGAGTTCAAGCGCTGATGTGAACCCAGCCTTACCCTGCCAGCCAAGAGCCTGGAAGCCCTTTCACACTAGCAGAGTGAGTCACCCCTTCTAAGAATCACCTTACCTGAAAGTCTTCACAGAGAATACCCTAGGAGACTGCCCACAGACCTATTCGACAGCCTATGAAGACCTTTCTGCAGACAGTGCCACAGAGTGGGAAATATAGAGCATCAGTGCTGGCAGTTAAAAGGATGTCCCCTGAGAACCAAAATCACCTCTGAGGGAGGAAGGCATAATGAGCCACTCAAGTCAGAAGGGATCCCCTTATGTATTAGGCGTTGTTCAGTGATCACCATCCCTGATTGGTCATACCCTTTTCCGCACTACTGGACACTGATTTGCAAGTTACCACCATTCAAAAGGTGCATTATGACAAATTTTAGCAGGACCAGCTGCTAAAACCTTCCAACATGATGGTCAATGTCATTGCCAGTAATAGACAACCCATCCCACATCAAGAGTGCCCACCTGCCTCCTTCATGCAAGTCATCAAGCAACATGCTGTTGCTGCAACAAGAAAAAGAAAGATGTCCCCGAGAAGATCCAATAGGTTACTGACCAAGTGTTTGCTGTTCATTGTTGCATACTCCAAGTTGTCCTGGAGCCCATTATCCCCCAATTGTGGTTGACAAACTTTCAGCACACTGCTGCGGTTAAAACCCTACAATTGTGCCGGACATTAAGGACACTTTCCCCTTATTGTTCCCCATTTTGTTGATGAAGCAAAAACTGCCCTTGTGTAATTCAATGCCCATATTCCTTTTTCAACCTACTGGTGGTGATATTGGCTACCCATGGGTGCCTCCGCATCATCTCAGTTTATTTATGCCAATTCTCCCAGCTGTGTGCACGGTATCTTTGTTTCGCCCTTTATTCTACTTCAAGGACTACCTTAGTACATGTATTACCCTGTTTGATATTTATTTTCTCATGTGCTTGGTCTTACAGTTTCTAACCTATTGTATATTTATGCAGAAGGATTGTCTGATATTCCTTTATAATAGAATCCCCTAAGAACTCTGTGCAGAGGAAGGCTGACATTAACAGTATATATACAGTAATTATGTAGTTGTGTGTTGCCGTTATGCCTTTAATGAAGCAAACCATTTGGGCTGAGAGTGGTATGACCTGTGAGTCTGTAGGAAGTTGGAGGAGAGCTCAAGGGAAGTCATTCTGTTGTTCTCCAGTCAGGAGATGGGAATTTACCCTGTTCACTTAGATCAGGAGTCAGCAACCGTCGGCACTCCAGCTGCTGTGAAACTACAACTCCCAACATGCTCCATTCACTTCCATGGGAGTTCCAAGAACAGCAGAGCAAGTATGCATGCTGGGAGTTGTAGTTTTACAACAGCTGGAGTGCCAAAGGTTGCCTACCCTGACTTCGATATTATGTGCAACAGTTGTCTGTGAGGGTAAAGTGAACCTCACAGCTACAACCCTGCCTGTTAGCCTCAGGTCAGAACACACTTTTTGGATCTGCACCCCTCACCCAGGGCATAGCAGAGACTTTTGGTTTTGGTGGATTCACACTGCTTACAAAAAAACCTGTCCCAGCAAGGGAGACACAGACTGCCACCTGGGAATTACCACCTGTAAGCTCAGCCCCAGAGGAAAGCTCTAAAAAGATGTACTTAAGTATCCAGAAGCGGTTTGGTTATTAAGTGTTCATTGCTGAAGAATTTGGGTATGGTATTTGAATAACAGCACCCACTGCTGAGGAATGGTGGGGGCTAGAGAAAAAATTCCAACTGGTACTAGAGTCAGTAGAGCAGCAGCTAGTAAAGGGGTTTGTGACATGGAGACCAATATTGAGAGACAAATGTTTTTGTTTGTATAATAAAAAGTTGAACCATTCCTCACGGTTTTCTAGATCTCTGCTTGCTGTCATTCATTCTGCGTATCTCTAGTGGATGAAACTCTAACCATGGTCATCATGTGATATACAGTCTATGGTCATGTGACATACAAACAGGTGCACAGCTCGTTACAGTCCCAGCACTGTAATGAGACACCTCCCTGATAACGAGCTATGCACCTGTGTGTCCATCACATGACCACAGACTGTAGATCACATGACCATGGACAGATTTTTATCCACTAAAAGTAACAGAATGAATGACAGCAAGCAGAGATCTAGAAAACTGTGAGGAATTGATACAGAAAGTATATTGGAACATTGTACAACTATGTATTATACAAACAATAAGATTGGTCTCTCAATATTGGTCTGAAAGTGGCCGACCCCTTTAAAGGATACATAGAGCTGGAGTTGGTGAAAGGTCTTCTTTTATATTCACAAACCTATTAACAAATCTCTCATGCTTATGCCTGTTAAAGGATTAACACATTCATTTACTATTAGTTCCATAAATATTCCATCATATTCCATAAATAGTATCCACGGCAGTATTAGTAAAGTATTGTAGTATGTAACTAGTTTTATTTTACTTTTAAATGTATAGTGGTCCTTCAAGTTATAATGTACTTGGGATACAATATTATCTGCATAGAATGATAATTTCTGGCCACAGACTCAGTATACAATGCTTGGCCAGAGGCCCCAACAAATCTCTATGGTTATTTTACTAGTTAAACCCCTGTATTAGTGGCAATGCAGTCATTTACATTGTAACACTGTGACAGATAGCTAATCTTTCACTGAATGATCGATCGTTCATGAAACAGTCGACTGCAACATATATAGTCAAATAGTAGACAATGACAGTCATCCACTGATCGCTAGTAGAAAATGATGGCTTGTTAAATTTTATCCAATTAATGATTATGTTTATAATCATCCATTTTGATCAATTTTATTCTAATGTAAATGTACTGCTCAGTTGAAATACATAATGAAAATGTGCAACTCACTACTGCAATTTATAAAAAAAACAAAACCATGTAGCTACAACAGCAACAAGAACAGCTGGCTGTATTCAGGTCAGGAAATACAGGTCTGCTGTCCTATACTCAGTAGACCCACATTACTTCTAAAGCTCAATGCGTTATAAATCACTATGATGTTGCAAGTTCAGGTCAGAGGAGCTGTGGTTGGGCCTGAAAACATGGTTGACACACGGACTATTGCTTGGCCTAAAATATGGTCATGTGGAAGTGCCACCAGTGCTATCTTCTGCCCTTATGACTGGTAAGGAAATACATGTACTCTTTGCTTTCTGAGAAAGTTCTTTAGGCTAAAGACCCACGTAGCGGGCTACAGCAAAAAAGCGATTTGGGAAAAACCGCGGCGGAAACTCATTGCTTTTTTTTCCCACAGCACTTTTCACAGAAAGTGTTTACAGTTTTCCTCTGCGGACTTTCTCCTTCAGTTATATTTATAGGGAAACCGCCAGTGTTTCCATAGGTATAATTGACATGCTGCGATTTCCATAACCGCAACAGTTTTGTAAATCACAGCATTTCCACTGCACTTATTTTTTTGCAATGTGTGGGCCCCCGACCTTAAATGGTATTAACAAGAATAAAAGGAGGGACGACTCACCTGACAATCTGCAGAAGTCAAGTCTGACAAGTAATATAAGAAACGTGAAGCTGATATAATATAATATCCCCATGGTTTGTGGCTCTCTGCTTCTCCCACGATGTAAAACTGTGACTGCAGTGAGAAGCTCAAGTCTGCATGAATACTAATAAAACTGTGATGCTTTTACAGTGAGCTATGAGGATTTTATTTCTTTACAAAAAGACCAATCTGAGCATAGAAAATACTGATCACTTGTTACTAGGTAGAGACTCTTTCTAGATGTGCTTTACTCTTTTAACTTATTACCAAAGGAGAAAAAAAGAAGTGGTGCCTCCTAGTGGTCATTTCTTAGACTTATTCACAAGAACTTTGCTCTTGTTCGAAACAAACAGGTGAGTTTGAGTGCATTGTCTTTAGGCATTAGCTGCAGCCTGGCTTGTCTTGACTCCATGGACCATACAGAAAGTCCATGGAGTCAATATTTCAGTGGTGGTGACAACAAGAAGAAGAATTTTTTTTTCTTCACAATTTCAAAGAAGAGTACTATTTCTTGAACATTTTTAGTGGAAGAGTGAAGTAATCAGGCGATACCTTTTAGAGGCTAACTGAATATAATTGATGGTGAGCTTTTGGGAGTACTGGCTCTCTTCATCAGACATGGTGTTATACAAGAAACTGAAAATTCACATATTTTTTTATACCCTAAAGACATGGACCTTCAAAGGATCTTAGAATCCTTAAAAAAACAAAACAAAATGCAATATAAGTAGAGAAATTATTTACAACAGGTCAAAAAATAAATAATCTGGAAACTTGTGGTGCGTGACGGAGGGATCAGTAATTCTTGCTGTTATCTGTTTGCTATCAGGAGGTGATTTGTGACCCTCACAGTTCATACATAGTGTGACATGAAGCTGGCATGAATATTAAGTCCAAATTGAAGAGTTTGAAATTTTTGCATTAACTTGTACTCCCATTCTTTCCTCTCCTTCTGCGTCTTAAATTGTCCCATTAAAACCACAACCCGCAAATCTTCAATAGAGTGGTCTCCGGAGAAATGTGCGGCCACTGGGAGATCTGTTCTGCTGTTATTAATATTGGATCTGTGTGAGTTCATCCTCTGACTGAGTCTCTGCCCTGTTTCCCCCACATAGAGGCCTGTGGTGGGACATTGCACACACATTATGAGGTACACCATATTGGAAAACCTGCAGGAAAATGTCCCCCTAATTCTGTGCACCTGTTGTGACTGTGGGATAGGTACACTGTCAGCGGTGTGGAGGTGCTTGCAGGTCATGCACCTTTTTTGCAGGCAAGGTGAGGTGCCATTTTCAGTTGGGGCCTTCAGGGCACTCCGGACAATAATATGCCGTAGGTTTGGTGGTCGCCGAAAGGAAAGGAGAGGGGGGGACTGGAAATATGTCCTTGAGTCTGCTGTCCCTATGTAGTACAGGTTGGAGCTCCTTGGCAATCCTTCGTAGGATTTCCAGCTGTGGGTTGTAAGTGACAACTAGGGCTTCATAAGACGCAGAGGGAGAGGAAGGAATGGGAATATAAGTTAATGCAAAAATTTCAAACTCTGCAATTTGGACTTAAAATTCATGCCAGTTTCATGTCACACTATGTATGAACTGTGAGGGTCACAAATCACCACCTGACAGCAAACAGATAACAGCAAGAATTACTGATCCCTCCGTCACACCTCACAAGTTTCCAGATTGTTTATTTTTTGACCGGTTGTAAATAACTTCTCTACTTATTGCATTTTGTTTTTTTTAAGGATTCTAAGATCCTTTGAAGGTCCATGTGAATTTTCAGTTCTTGTATCACACCATGTCTGATGAAGGGAGCTAGTACTCCCAAAAGCTTACCATCAAATATACTCAGCCTCTAAAAGGTAAAGCCTGATTTCTTCACTCTTCCACTACTTTCAATGGCTAAAACGGTACAACATTATACTACTATTTAACATTTTTAGTTGATTGTAAAATTATGAATTTTAGTTGCATTTTAAGTACTATAGAGTGAATGGGAAAAACTTATACAGCTGGAAACGCGCATGATATTTTTTTGTTGCAGATTGACACTAAATTCACATTAGCATCGACTATCCCTTGTTCTGTTCTGTTGGAAGACTATAATAGGGTGCGTCGGTGTCCGAAACCGGAGCATGAAAAAGCAATGTGTGCAGGACTTTTTTATCCGCTGATTTCAGGCAGACATTGTGACAAAATCTCCAAAGGAGGAGCAGTTCTTGATGCAGTTTTTTGAGCCAAAGCCAGAGTTGGATAAAGTAAGAAGGCATTCCAATCCTATTGAATCTACAAGGGCAATCCCAAAAGTAAGGTCTCCAATTTTTTTGAAAAAAAAAAAAAAAATATATATATATATATATATTTTCTATAATATTTACATCATTTTAAAGGTTGAACAATTATCTATTTTTCTACATAATCACCATTTCGGTCGATGCTTTTTTGTAAACGCTGTGACAGTTTTTGTATGCCCATGTTATACCAGCTCGCCGCCATGTCCTTGAGGAAGCATCGAACCTCATCTTTCACCTCTTCGTCAGAGTTGTATTGCCTTCTGGCCAAATGTTCTTTCAACTTAGGGAACAGGTGGTAGTCACTGGGTGCCAAGTCCGGACTATAGGGTGGGTGGGTGATGATGTTCCAACCAAAGTTTGACATGTGGTTGGAACATGTGAGCGAGCATTGTCGTGGAGAATACTTAAGCCCTTGCTCAACATTCCTCTTCTCCGGTACTGAATTGCCCGTTGAGTTTTTTTAGTGTTTCACAGTACCTGTCAGCGTTTATTGTAGTCCCAGCAGGCATAAAGTCGACCAACAATACCCCCTTCCAGTCCCAAAACACAGTTGCCATGAATTTACCAGCAGACTGTGTTTGTTTGAATTTTCGCGGCTTGGGTGAAGAGGGATGCCTCAACTCACGTGATTGTTGTTTGGTCTCAGGTGTAAAGTGGTACGCTCAGGTTTCGTCACCCATGACAATCGAGTCCAAAAAGTTGTCCTTTTAGTCTGCATGATGGCGAAGAAATTCACGGGAAGAATCAACTCGTTGCCGTTTGTTGTCTTCCATCAGCATTCGTGGTACCCATCTTGCGCACACCTTCCGATATTGTAACTTTTTTGTTAAAATCCTGTGGATGGTGCTTCAGGAAACCTCAGGAACCAAAATGCAGAGATCATCCAGAGTGATCCGCCAATCTTCACGCATGGTTTGCTCAACCTTTGAGACTATCTCGTCAGAAATTGATGGCCTTCCGCTCCTTTGTTTGTCGTGAATTTCTGTACAACCGGCTGTAAACTCTCTACCCCACTTGCGAACTTTTTTGACATCCATGCACAACTCTCCATACACTTCCGTTAATTGGCGATGAATTTCAATTGGTTCAACGCCTTTTGCGTTCAAAAACCTAACAACTGCACAAATTTTGCACTTGGCAGTAGCGTCCAATGGGAGCTCCATTCTCAACGGCTGCCAAGCCAAGACTGAGTGTCCCAGCGAGGCGCACGCATGCTTGTTTGGGAGTGGGGAAAGCACAACAGTGTGGCCAACAGCCGCATGAACAGTTTCTCTGCGTCCCCAACTCTTTGGAGACCTTATTTTTGGGATTGCCCTCATACTTCTGGCTTTGGCTCAAACTTCATCAAAAACCACCTGTGATGAACCGACCCTCAGTTTTATATCTTTCTTGGAAGTGTGTTTTACTTGCTTAGGTCAGTCCTTCCCCCACTTGGAATGCGGTGCTTTAGTTGAGTTCACATTGCTGGACGATAGGCTTCACTGGTTTTATGTGTGTTCATTGGAGATGGCTTGCTATAGCCAGGCACTTTTATTATCCCTGGCCAGATGGGATGGGGGATAGCAAGCCTTAACTTCACCCTTCTCTCCGAGGGTTCTGCAAAGGTGGGAGAAGGGGGGCTGCCTGGGTGCAAGGGGTGGGTGGAGCACTAGCCATATGCTGTGGGCAGACCTGGATTCTGGGGTCATTCAGCAAAGAGGCAGTAAGGAACTCTGATCTGGGAGAAGAGGAGAGAGCTTGCCCTACTGAGGAATGCATTGAGGGCCTAGCAGTGAGGCCTGAAGCCTTTCACTTGTTCTGGACAACATGTAGAAGGATTGTTTTATGCAACTTGCTTAAGCTTGCGCCCTAGGCCCAAAACTCTGCTGTGGCCTAGAGAAACGGACTACGAGCCTATGCCGGTATTTTCTCTATCTTTTAATTTCCCTGTTTATCTTTGTGTATTGTATCATCGCACTTTTGCTTGTATGTTTATGCTTGATCTATGCTATTAATCCATACTGACCCACTTGGGTTATTAAATATATAAAATTTATATCACTCATTTCATTTTATCCTATGACCCGGTCTACTCACAGTGTGTGAGTGGGAGGTTAAGAAAGAAGTTTGATCGCAGGCGTGCCAGGCGGCTGGGCGAGGCGATATTCTTCACAGTGGTGGCAGCGTGGTGGGATATTAGGATAACAGTGTGTGGGTGTGGTATCACGCAGACACTGGGGTTTGCGGCAATCCTATGGAACGAGCGCGGTATGAGATCAAGCTTAAAATACGGTGAAAGTTTGGTACAGTACTGTTCCCTCCCTTCTTCTTTTTTCTGTCCTATCTTTTATTTGGCAACGGCTTCCAGTGGATGGCTGGTGGGACCAGAAGCATAACCAAACGTCTGCAGGACTTGGTTGCTGCTGAACTCCAGGAGATGGCAGATATGGAAGCTACCATAGCCATGCAGGAGGCGGAGCAAGGTCCTGAGAGGCTGGCACCAGACAACATCACCATGCCAGACGGTTCCGCAGGTGCCCGGACCCCAGAGGTAATTGTGCCTGGAGGGACCAGTAGCCCCAGTTCTGTGGGGGTAATGGACTTATACTTGCAAATGGCCTTAGAGCAGATAGACGATAGTGACTCTAGCACCCGTCTGCAGGTGATTCTCCAGTACCGAGAAGCTGCAGAGCGCCGGGCGGAGAGAGAAGCTGCAGAGCGCCGGGCGGAGAGAGAAGCTGCAGAGCGCCGGGCGGAGAGAGAAGCTGCAGAGCGCCGGGCGGAGAGAGAAGCGCAGAGCGCCGGGCGGAGAGAGAAGCTGCAGGCGCCGGGCGGAGAGAGAGGCCGCTGCTGCAGAGCGCCGGGCGGAAAGAGAGGCCGCTGCTGCAGAGCGCCGGGCGGAAAGAGAGGCCGCTGCTGCAGAGCGCCGGGCGGAAAGAGAGGCCGCTGCTGCAGAGCGCCGGGCGGAAAGAGAGGCCGCTGCTGCAGAGCGTCGGGCGGAAAGAGAGGCCGCTGCTGCAGAGCGTCGGGCGGAGTTGGAGCATCAGCTTGAGCTAAAAAAGCTGGAACTTTGCCAGCAGGCGCAACCTTCCCCTGCACCAACTCCAGGAGCCCGAGCACTAAAGATCCGATCCGAGGACTTTCTAATCTTGGAAGATAACGGGGACTTGGACTTGTTTTTGCGGGGGATTTGAGCGGGTGTGTAAGCAGCATCATATTCCCCAGGCAGAATGGGCCCGTTACCTGTCTCCCCGGCTGAAGGGAAAAGGCCTGGATGTTTCCACGAGCTTACCAGTGGACGCGGACTATGAGACCATCAAAGCGGCGCTGATCCGGAGATACCGGCTCACGCCGGAGGTGTACCGCAAAAAGTTCCGGAATATCCAGCGGGGTCCCACAGAGAGCTATGCGGATGTTCTGCACCACTTACAGGTTACATTCTGGCAGTGGATCAAAGGACTTACTGTCACCACGTTTGAGGGAATTGGGGATCTTATGATAAAGGAACAATTTCTCCAGGTGTGCCCTCTGGAGGTCCGCCAGTTCGTGTGTGACTGGAAACCCAAAACAGCAGACAAGGCTGCAGAGATTGCTGACGACTATGTGTCCACCAGGGAGCAAGGGATCAAGAGAGGAGCCACACTGCAGAGACCCCCAAGCGGGAAGGAGGGGCAAAGTTGGAGTTCACCACAGCCTGCGGTCTCCAAGTGGGGTAAGACAAACTCTGTCCCGGGTGCCCCCTCTACTTCCCCTGTCTCAAGAACTCTGGGCGCCCCGGGGACCCCCTCCAAGTCCCAAGGAGAGGTCCGGCGATGTCACGCCTGTAACCAGCCAGGACATTTCAAGGCGGAGTGCCCCAACCGCTCTAAGAACCCCCCTGTTTCCCCAACCACGGCAGCTGGCCCATCTGTATACTTGGTGGGGAGGGAGGGGTTGCAATCCAATGCCAACAGTCAACAGGTCATTGTGGGGGGTAAAGTGGTCATGGGATTTCGGGACACTGGGGCGCAGACTACTCTGGTGCAACCTGACTTGGTCCCTGCGGACAGTATTATCCCTGGAAAAACTCTGACCCTGAAGGGTATTGGACAAGAACGCGTAACTGTGCTCATGGCTTGCGTCCACTTGGACTGGGGTGCGGGAAAAGGGATGCGTGATGTGGGGCTAGTGTCTGATCTGCCTGCCAATGTACTATTGGGAAGAGATTTGGGGCCCTTGGTGTCCCAATATGGGGTGGGAGCAGCCCCACCTCGCTGTGACAAAATGTCTGTACTGAAGGATGATTTTAATGAGGTGTTGAAGCCTGTCACACAGGCAGAGGGAGGGGTTAGCCTTTTGTCTCCCCTTGTTGTGTGTCCAACTAAAGTAATCAGTGAGCATGTGAATGAGGGATTGTGGAATGTTAACCTGGCTGTAGCCCCGCCCACATCTGCGGGTGATGAGAGCCCCCTCAGTGTGACCCTGGCTCAGCCATTCACCCATGCAGTTCACTGTGAATCAATGAATGAATGCAATGTCAATGTAATTGCTAATTCTTGCCTTGCAGGTTTACAGGGTAGCTCTTCTGAGATGCTGGGGGCAACCCCAACTGAGGACAATGTGCCAGGTGGTCAGGTGGGTCACGGGGATCTCAGGGCCGATCTGGATGAGGAACGGACTGCTGGTGTTGCAGTGGTAACCCGCAGCCAGAGTGCTAGAGGGGTGGAAGGCGCTCCGACCCCTGAGCCGTTCCCTCTGTCACCCGGAGATGGCACTGAGGCCGCCGTGACTAACCTCCCCACACTGGAGTCGGAGGAGCCCGGCGGGTATGTGACATGCACATCTCTTCTGTCTGGTTCCAGTCAGGAGGTCAGGGACGCTGTCCAAGCTGACCGCAGTCTGGACGCATTGAAGGAGCGTGCTGATCAACCTCCCTTGGAGTCGGACAAGGACCGCGTGTACTGGGAGCAAGGGAGGTTGTACCAGGAAACGATCCCCACAAAGGGAAAAGAAAGTCGGCTCAGGGAGAAACAGTTGGTGGTACCCCAACCCTACCGGGTGGAGTTGTTGCGGATTGCTCATGATATTCCACTGGCAGGCCACCTGGGGATCGCTAAGACCAAGGCTCGCCTCAGCCACTTATTCTACTGGCCTAAGATGGGGACAGATGTAGCTAAATACTGCCGTTCATGTGACACTTGTCAGAGTATGGGCAAGGCTGGGCAAGGCTCCAAAGCACCAATGATACCTATGCCCATCATAACCGAACCTTTCCAGCGGGTGGCTGTGCATCTCATTGGACCCCTGTCCATTCCCAGTCGCACCGGGAAACGTTTCATATTAACAGAAGTAGACCACGCTACTAGGTACCAGGAAGCTGTCGCGCTGTCTTCCACCTGGGCTGATGTAGTGGCCAAGGCTCTGGTAGGCATCTTCTCCCGTGTTGGATTTCCCAGAGAGATGCTCACAGACCAAGGTACCCAGTTCATGTCTGCCTTGATGCAAGGCCTGTGTAAGGTAACAGAGCTGCAACATCTGGTGTCCAGCCCGTATCACCCACAGACCAATGGCCTGTGTGAACGGTTCAATGGCACCCTGGAGCAGATGCTCAGGATGTTAGACGAGTCCCACGGGTGCGACTGGGAGCCTTATCTCCCGCACCTGCTGTTCGCTTACCGGGAGGAGCCGCAAGCCTCAACGGGGTTCTTCCCCTTTGAGCTCTTGTACGGGAGACGTGTACGTGGGCCCCTAACTCTTGTGAAAGAGTCCTGGGAAGGAGAAACAGCCATCCAAGGTGTGCCAGTCGTGCCCATGGCCCAAGTGCAGACGGCATGGGGTGCTGGAGGTGGGACCCAAGAAGGGGGTGTGTCAAATGTATTACCTGTCAATGTATTGTGGAGGGATGGTTTGGGGAAGCATAATCTCAGTCATTTGCCCAAGGTATCACCATCACCCACCCAAGTACAGGAGAAACAGGGTGTAGGCCCAAAGGGGCAAGGCGTCTGGGAGGGAGGACAGGGTCCAAACATACCTGTGCCAGAACCAGAGGTGCCCCTAGGTTTGGAAACAAAGGGGGAGGTGCAGAATCCCCTAGAACTCTCCCAACTAGCGGCTAGTGTGGGAGACCCCCTTAGAGACTGCCAGGAAGGGGTCTCTAAACTGGTATCACAAGGGCCTGGGGTTGCAAGTGTGGATCTGCAGGATGCCAGCACTCAGCACGAGGTCCCAGTGCAGGCCAGGGGTAGCCAGGTGGGCGGAGACTGCCGGGATGGGGTCTCAGCAACGGTACCACAAGGGCCTGGGGTTGCGAGTGTGGATCTGCGGGATGCCAGCACTCAGAACGAGGTCCCAGTGCAGGCCGGGGGTAGCCAGGTGGGCGGAGACTGCCGGGATGGGGTCTCAGCAACGGTACCACAAGGGCCTGGGGTTGCGAGTGTGGATCTGCGGGATGCCAGCACTCAGAACGAGGTCCCAGTGCAGGCCGGGGGTAGCCAGGTGGGCGGAGACTGCCGGGATGGGGTCTCAGCAACGGTACCACAAGGGCCTGGGGTTGTGAGTGTGGGTCTGAGGGACGCCAGCACTCGGGGGAGGGACCCAGAACAAGCAGGAGGTAGCCAGGTCTACTTAATTCAGAGCCTGAACCTTAGAAGAGTCTCCATTCAGACAGGAGAGGAAGAGGGTATCCATACGCCAGGAATATGGTCAGGGACCAGCGCAGGTCCCGGCGGGGTGAGGCCGCCAAGGTGTCCGCGGAAGGCGATCTTAGGATCGTCCTTCCTCCCGACACGCTCTAAAAGGGGGAGGTGTGATGAACCGACCCTCAGTTTTATATCTTTCTTGGAAGTGTGTTTTACTTGCTTAGGTCAGTCCTTCCCCCACTTGGAATGCGGTGCTTTAGTTGAGTTCACATTGCTGGACGATAGGCTTCACTGGTTTTATGTGTGTTCATTGGAGATGGCTTGCTATAGCCAGGCACTTTTATTATCCCTGGCCAGATGGGATGGGGGATAGCAAGCCTTAACTTCACCCTTCTCTCCGAGGGTTCTGCAAAGGTGGGAGAAGGGGGGCTGCCTGGGTGCAAGGGGTGGGTGGAGCACTAGCCATATGCTGTGGGCAGACCTGGATTCTGGGGTCATTCAGCAAAGAGGCAGTAAGGAGCTCTGATCTGGGAGAAGAGGAGAGAGCTTGCCCTACTGAGGAATGCATTGAGGGCCTAGCAGTGAGGCCTGAAGTCTTTCACTTGTTCTGGACAACATGTAGAAGGATTGTTTTATGCAACTTGCTTAAGCTTGCGCCCTAGGCCCAAAACTCTGCTGTGGCCTAGAGAAACGGACTACGAGCCTATGCCGGTATTTTCTCTATCTTTTAATTTCCCTGTTTATCTTTGTGTATTGTATCATCGCACTTTTGCTTGTATGTTTATGCTTGATCATATTAATATTGTATATTTCTGTATATGCTATTAATCCATACCGACCCACTTGGGTTATTAAATATATAAAATTTATATCGCTCATTTCATTTTATCCTATGACCCGGTCTACTCACAGTGTGTGAGTGGGAGGTTAAGAAAGAAGTTTGATCGCAGGCGTGCCAGGCGGCTGGGCGAGGCGATATTCTTCACACCACCCCAATCTGCAATTGTGTTTCCAGCCTACCTGTCCATGCTGCATAAAAAAAAAAAAATTCACAAACCTCAAAACACAAAAATAATTCCATACTGTATACTGCTAAAGCCAGTGATCTGCTGCAGTGGTCATGTGGGATACACAGAATGTCACTGCTGCAGACAAGTACACAGATACCACTGGAGAGGACTAGAGCGACAGTGCTGCAATCCTCCTATTCTAATAGTTTCAGGTCCTTAGTGTTTCCCTGAACAGTGATGATCCCCTCCACCCTCCATGCAGAAAAGTATAACACAAACCCAGCTATGCAGGAGAAATGCAATGAGATCTCGGTTCTCCATGTCAGCAATGGTCCCAAGTATCAGACCCTCAGTGATCAGAGTGTAAACCCAACCCTCTAACAAACGCGAATCACAAGCATTATACAGTCAATGATCCTATCATTGTACACATATTACAGCTCCAAGCTACCCAAGTAATTGCTTGGAGCCCTATACTGACGACATACTATGGGGTAGTATACTGTGTGAGGACAATCAGGGCATAATATAGTATTTGTTAGGGCACTAAAGGGGCAGTATACTATGTGTGGAGATATTAAGGGAGCAGAATGCTATGACTAAAACACTGACTCATCCATCTCTATGACCCCATATATGGCCCCTTATGTATTGTCACAGGGCCATGCATTCAGAAGTGAGCCTGGGGCAAAACTCAAGAAAGATCCTATACCTGTCAGTTATGTGGCTTAGGCTCGCTATATCAAGTGAATGGGTCTGTAGAGACACGGACAGCACACGAATGTCATCCATGTGCCGTCCATACGTTTTTTCCCGGACTAGGCACATGCACACGATTATGTGCATATAGCCTTAGGCTTAGTTCACACCTGCAATGTCTGCCTGAAATTGGTGCAGGAAAAAGTCCTGTACAAAGGACTTTTTCATCTGCTGGTTTCAGTTTTAAAATGACAGACACCCGACAAACCCCTTTATAGTCAGTGGGGTCCGTTGAACTTCATGCGTTACTGCTGTTTTAGCAGTTAGCCTATCCTTTTTTCTGGTCCTCCGATGGAATAGAACACTGTATAGGCTAACACTAGAGTGAACCTTTTGTCAAACTGTGCTGCATATTAAGCTGACTTGAAGGTGTCACACCCCGTTTAATGTTACAATATAAATGGATTCTCCATCTTGAGGCTACTGACTTTTTTGATTGAATATAGTATTTCTGTATACAATACTGCCTTGTAGCCAATGTCTTTTCCACAAGACGTCGCTGAGCAGGACCAGTCTACCCAGTGACTATTTCATCACCCACTGCAGAGCTTCCTATTGGCAGATGTAGTCAGGATTAGGTTTCTAGTAGAGTTGTCGGCAGTGTCCTGTATGTACAGAACAGAAGATTATCTGAACATCTGTGGATGACTTGTGTCCTTCTGTAGTGACAATGTCTCAGAGAAAACTCCTTACCCTGAGCCTCTTCTCCTTGGTGTGTATATTGTATGTGACCACCAGTCAGGCGGTAAAAGGTAAGTGGAAATCTACAGAATAATCTGTTTATAGGAAGGAAAGTCACAACTGGAGATGTTATAGCCGGGGCTGAGATAGTAGGAAACTAGTTCACACAGTGAAGAGTGTTTGGGTTGTCAAGCCACTTAATTTTTTTTTTTTCAAAACTACTTTAACCCTTTCCCACCGGTGACATTTTTCAATTTTTGTTTTTGACTCCCCTCCTTCCAAACCCCATAACTTTTTTATTTTTCCATTCACAGAGCTATATGAGAGCTTAATATTTGGGGGACAAATTGTTCTTCATAATGGTACCATTTATTATTCTGTACAATGTACTGGGAAGCTGGAAAAAAAAACGGGCTTTGTTTTTATGGCGTTCACTGTGCAGCCAAAATGACATGTTACCTGTATTCAATGTTTCGTATGATTTCAGGGATACAAAATTTATATGGTTTTATTTACATTTTATCCCCTTAACAAAAATCTTAAGCTTTGTAAAAAATTTTTTTTCTTAAATTCACCATATTTTGACACCCATAACTTTTTTATGCTTCTGTATATGGGGATGAATAGGGCATCTTTTTTGAGGGGCCAGGTGTATTTTTTAGTTATTCAATTTTGGGGAATGTAATGCATTGATCACTTTTTTTTCAAAAACAGCAGTTTGGAACTTTTTGATTTTTTTTTTTCTCCGCTACAGCAGTCACTGTATAGGAAAATTATTTTTATAAGTTTGTAGACTGGCCATTTTCAGACACAGGGATACTTAATGTGTAGGTGTGTATGTGTGTGTTTCACAGTAATTTTTTTATTTTCACTGAAAAAGGAGAAAGTGGTCAGATATACTTAAATAAAGGTTAAGTTTTAGTCTATGATAAAAAGTATAAACAAACTTGCAATAACTATCATCAGGGAAAAATATTTTGCATCCAGATATCGATGGATAGCAAGAAATGTGGGGCAGATACACTAGAGCTGTGCGCCAAAAAAAACAAAACACAGCTACATTACTGTGTGTGCAGTTGCATGATTCATATACATCTGATAATCAGTATATGGGCACATTGTATAAATACTCAAATACCTTGTAGACAGTGTGTTGGTCTGTTAATCCAGACTGTATAAATGATTAAGGCAGGGTTCCACACTACCGTTGGAGTCCATTATAAAAAAAAAAAAAAAAAAAAAAAAAAAAAAAGACGGACACTAACTGATGTTAATGTGTCCATTTTTTTTAACTGATCCAATTAATGTTTCAGTTAAAAAACCGGACACATTAGCATCAGGTAGTGTCCGTTTTTTTAAAGAGGACCTTTCATGTCACATACCGCTAGAAAGCCGACAGCGCGCTGAATTCAGCACACTGCCGGCTTTCCCGGTATGTGCCCGGGGGCTGGAGATATCGGCGGGGTAAGTTACACGGTTTACTGTTAGAAGGGCATTCCTGACAGTCTAGCTGAGCTGCGAGGAACGCCCTCCCTGACACTTCTCTTCGTTCATAGACTTGTACTGAAGGGGCGCTCCTCACAGCTCACTGTCATCGCCAGGCAGTAAGGAGCGCCCCCTCTGACAGTACAGCGCTATAGACGAGTACAGAGAGAGGGGGCGTTCCTTACAGCCGAGTGATGACGCTGAGCTGTGAGGAACGCCCCCCCCAGTACAAGTCTATGAACGAAGAGAAGTGTCAGGGAGGGCATTCCTCGCAGCGTAGCTAGACTGTCAGGAACGCCCTTCTAACAGTGAACCGTGTAACTTACACCGCCGATATCTCCAGCCCCGGGGCACATAACGGGAAAGCCGGTAGTGCGCTGAATTCAGTGCGCTGTCGGCTTTCTAGCGGTATGTAAAACAGCAAGTACCTGAGGATACGAAAGGTCCTCTTTAACACTTAGTTTTTTTTTTGGTTTGTTTCCCCTTTCTGAGCATGCGTAGGGAAAATAAACAGACATAAAATAACGGACAGTTACTGATGGCTATCAGTCCGTTAACCATAGACTTCAATGTTAAAAAAATAACGGACACTTGCTGTCCGTCAAGAATCCATTTTTTTTCAAACGGACAAAAAGTCCTGCATGTAGGATTTTTTGTCCGTGAAAAAAAATGGACTTCTGACGGATTGGGTGTAAACGGACACAATATAAAAACCCATTGAAATGAATGGAAATTTTAACGGATTTCTGACGGTTCAACTAGTGTCTGATTCTAAAATCTTGTAACGGAAAATAGCAACGGACACTACTGACGGACACCAACGGTAGTGTGAACGCCCGCTAACACTGGTAGAGACTATATGCACTGATGAAACACTCCATTTGTGGATAGATGGAGTAAGGGAGCTAGCAGATATTTAATAGTTGGTCAGAGTAGTATTTGTATAGCAGCTATTTCAGTAATCCCTGTGTTTTTCTTATGTAGTAGAGGGTTCATATACACGTGTGTCATATAGGTCACAAAACCTTCAGATAATAAGGCAGTCTTAACCATTCCTATATGGTTCTCATATAGTTGTGACACAGTTACCGAGTTAATTAATCTCTCCTTCACAAAAAGCAGTGTTGGTGCATATATAGAGACTGCACTAACTACAAGTACAGTAGGATGTAACAAGAGCCTCAACATGTTTCACCTTTAAAAAGGATCCTCAGGAGGAGATCTCAAACAAAAAAGCCCCATAAACACAAATCCCTAATAGGAAAGTGCAGTGAAAACTGCATTTCCCGGCTTCTTGAGGGTAGAAGCTAGTACTCAGTGTAATGCCGCCAGGTCTAGTAGAGATGAGCAAATCGAAGCTGATGAAGTGGAATTTGATCCGAATTTCAGGAAATCTTCAACGGGGCGTTCCTTCTCTTCTGCAAGCACCCGTTGCGTCATCACTTATCACCGCCCCTTCGTCCGTTGCGGTGACTCCCCTCTTGGTCTTCTTAGTTCTCGCCGGCAGCGAATTCTGCGCATGTGCATGGCATGGCATGGCAGAGCCGATTGCACTTGCGCACAGCGCTGCGTACGAGGCCTTAGAAGAAAGAAGATACAGAGAAGACCAAGAGGGGAGTCACCGCAACGGACGAAGGGGTGGTGATAAGTGATGACGCGATGGGTGCTCGCAGAAGAGAAGGAACACACCAAGTGCTCATTTACATACATGAAGAAACTAATTGTCTTGGAATCGGCTGGGAGAAGAAAACAAGTAAAGGTAGACATGAAAGGGGAGGAGCCATTCACAGACAGGAAGGATGGTATAGATGCATCTCAGTAAATTAGAATATCTTTGAAATGTTCCTTAATCTCAGTATTTCAGTAATACAATCCATAATCAGCGTCTTCCATGATTGTGTGTCCTACTGAACCAGACTGAGGGACCATTTAAAGGCTTAGGAAACCTTGGCAGGTGACACTGAATTTACAAGACTGAACTGAACTTACAATATTCTAATTTTCTTAGATTTGGGTTTTCATTCCCTGTAATCCATAATCAACATTTACAGAAATAAAACACTTGAAATAGAAGACTCTGTGTGTAAAGAATCTAGAAAATATAGGAGGTCACTTTATTAATTCAATGACTGAAAGAAATAAACGTTTCAAAGATATTCTAATGTATTGAGATGCGCCTGTAAGTATTGATAGGACTGGACGGGGGGGGGGGGACTACTGGTGACGTTCCGTTTCAGAATCTGTGAAACGGGATTTCACCGGATTTTCACCAGGGATATGGGTAATTATACTTTTTTTTTTTTTTTTTTTATATACACAAGTAAATTAGAAGTTAGGCGGGGGAGGGGGTTTAGTTTTTAGTTTAGAGATTAATTTTCAATTTATGCTGGATAACCCCTTTAAGTTTTAGTCTGACCACTTCCTCCATTTTCAGTGAAAATACTTGCTTTTTCTTAAAGAGGTTGTCCAGCAAAATTGAAACTCAAACCCTAAACTAAACCCCCTCCCCCCCGCCTGACTTTTAAATGAATTCATTTAAAAAAAAAAAAATGTATATTTACCTATATACCTGGGGCGCTCATGTGACCGCCCCAGGAACATTTTCTGATGATCTGGTGACGTTCAGTTTCTGCATTTCTGGAAACAAAGCATCGCCGATACTCCCCCCGTCCACCTCATACTTACCTATCTTCAGTCTTCTGACATGAAGCGTCACTTCCTTCGCTTCTGCCGGCACCTGCGCAATAGAGCTTTATTGTACAGTCGCCGGCAGAAGCGA
Organism: Leptodactylus fallax; assembly: GCA_947044405.1. Classification (NCBI taxonomy): domain Eukaryota; kingdom Metazoa; phylum Chordata; class Amphibia; order Anura; family Leptodactylidae; genus Leptodactylus; species Leptodactylus fallax. Next base: position 991,025 of record CAMRHE010000113.1, read on the forward strand.
AGAGCGCATATCACGCATGAGCAAGAAGTCCACAGAAGAAGATGTCAGCGGGACCGAAGAAAACGATCTCCAGGACACAGAAGAAAGGTAAGTATAATGGGGGGGGGGACTGGGGCTGAGTTAGGTAGGTAGATAGAGTAGTAGTCCGCGGACTAGCTAGGGAAACAGGGAGGGGGTGAGAGGGGGATCATGGGAATTGTAGGCTAGGGAAGCAGGAAGGTAGCCATGTAAACAAATGCAGAGGATACTAAGAGCTCCCAGAGAAAGCCAGAAATCACTTAGAACACTGCTAAAGGTATTTTGGTGCAATTATTAATCCATTAATAGCACTAAAATACCTTTTTTGGGGGGGTTTGTTTGCCTTTAAGAAAGCTTTCCCTCAGTGATTTGTTACAGTATTTTTTTAGTTTTATATGTATTCTAAGGAAAGGGGTGATTTGAATTTTTAGTTTTTATTTTTTTTTTTTTTTACTATTTTACTAACCCACCTAGGGAGCTTGAACTTGCAATCATTTGATTTCAAGTCCTATAGACTGCAATACAACTGTATTGCAGTCTATGGGAGATTTGCTACATACACCAGCCTCAATAGTAGTATTTCTATGACAATAGGAATAGGACGACTCCCGCAATCTCCCGAGATCCGGCTTGCAACATTAACCCCTTCCCACCAGTGACATTTTTCGATTTTCGTTTTTTACTTCCCCCCCACCCCCCTTCCAAACCCAATAACTTTTTTATTTTTCTGCTCTCAGAGCCATATGAGGTCTTAATGTTTGTGGGACAAATTTTTTTTCATGGTCCTACCATTTATTATTATGTACAATGTACTGGGAAGCTGGAAAAAAATTTCAGAATGGGGTGGATTTGAAGAAAAACTGCATTTGTGTGACTTTCTTATGGGCTTCGTTTTTAAGGCGTTCGCTCTACAGCCAAAACGGCATGTCATCTGTATTCTATGTTGCGGTACGATTCCGGGGATACCCAATTTATATAGTTTTATTTAAATTTTAACCCCTTAACAAAAATCCAAAACTGTGCAAAAATTTTTTTTTTTTTTTTTTTTTTTTTTAAGTCGCCATATTCTGACACCTGTAACTTATTTATATTTCTGTGTACTGGGATGCATAGGGCGTTTTTTTGGGGGGGGACCAGGTGTACTTTTTAGTTATACCATTTTGGGGAATGTCTATTACTTTGATCACTTTTTATTCAAATTTTCATCAGAGGCGAAACAGTGAAAAAACGTCGATTTGGCACCTTTGATTTTTTTCCCGCTACAGCATTTACTGTACAGGAAAAATATTTCTATAGATTTGTAGACCCAGCGTTTTCGGACACAGGGATGCCTAATGTGTGTTTCCCAGTATTTAACTACTTTTATATGTGTTCTAGGGAAATGGGGGTGATTTTAATATTTTTTATTTTTTTTATATTTTTTTGTACTTTTTTTTTTATTTTGCATTTATTAGACCCGCTAGGGGTCTTGAACCCCAGGGGGTCTGATCACTAATGCAAAAAAACGGTACTTCTATTGCAGGCAACATAGAGTAGCCTGCAATAGAAGTTAATGAAAGACAGGTCTGGGAGCCTTCACAAGGCTCCCGGCTGTCATAGCAACAGGACGCTGGCCCCGGAATTTGCGCCGGGTGCCGGCGATCCCCGGCTAAATGGCCAAGGTGCCAGAGGGATCATTGTGGGCACTGATCGCGGGCATTAGCGCCGGGTGTCTACTGTATAATACAGCAGAAACCCAGCGGCTGCTCAGGTCCCAAGTGGCCACCATATTTTGAAAAAAAAAACCTTTATGGTTGGACAAAAATATTGAACTGATATTAATTACAGAAATCAGAAAAGATATTGTGACATACTGTATCTGCATTTCTGAGGACTAAGGCCTTATGCACATGGTAGTGTGCAGGGCCCACAGAAATGAATGGGTTATATCATGGCATGAGGCATGAGGCCTTAGGCATTCACACACTGTGTGTCAGTCACCGGCCATGATTGATTGACACGGGCTGCACATGGATGTCATCTGTGTGCCGCCTGTGCACTGGACATTCCTTTCGCAGCCCATTTGTTGGGGCCAGTGAGCACAGCTGCAAAACCAGACAGGAATAAGACCTGTCCTAAGTTTTGCTCACTGCTCCATACACTGGACCATGAAAATACACAGTTTTGTATATGGGGCGATGGAAATGAATGGGTCAGTGTGTTAGCCGTGAAAAAGCCTGCTATGATGTTCTTAGATGCTCATGGAGAGTTTTAGAAAGCCTTTATGTTCTCTGTACAATATACATTTTCTGAAGAGAACTTCGTAGTGATGTGGAATGATTTTATGTCTGAGATAATTGTAAATATCAGATGTATCATAACTCATAATTCGGCAGAATGTAGTAGTGAATATTTTCTAATATGATTGTCTTGGGCATGTTCACAATGAGACACCACAAACAAATGCCTTTAACATTGGAAATACAAAAAACACATAAGAGTGCGATCATAGTGGTTGCTTGTGATTAAAAAAAAAAAAGCCCTCCCCTGCTGTCTGTATGCAACGGTGACGCCTCCCCCTAGGGCCTTCTATGTCGCGCGTCTCAGGTGTAGGAATGCCGAGTGGTATGTTACGGCCTATATGAGTCTTATGGTGTGTCACGGTGCTCTTACCTGGATATGGCTGGACCCCAGGTATTGGCTCCAATGCAATAAATAGGAGAAATAATTGAGGGATTGAGGAATAACTTGAGTCCAGACCTTGAGATGAAGTTGAACAGCAGCTTTACTTGAATGAACGGTTTTCCTAACAGATTCAGGCTTTGTCTTGGCTCCAGCAGGCTTTAGCATATAACTGGCAGGCAAACTCAGCTTTGCTTCATGAAAACTCACCACTGCTATGCTGGCAAGCTGACTATATCTTTGCTTCTTCGGTGAGGTGCACTTCTGTCTGTAGTCTGACTCTCGGTAGTGCCAGGGAAATTGACTCCTGACAGCTCCAAGATGGAGTCTCAACCCGCACTAGAACTAGAACTAGAACTAGAACTAGAACTAGAACTAGAACTAGAACTAGAACTAGAACTAGAACTAGAACTAGAACTAGAACTAGAACTAGAACTAGAACTAGAACTAGAACTAGAACTAGAACTAGATCTAGAACTGGACTGATTCTAACTGGTCCCCTCCCTAGCTGCAGGGCACAGGACTACTCTACTTCTCTCTAGAGGGGGATTTTTAATGGAATGGAAGGTTCCATTCTAAGATAACTCTTTCAGTTTGCTGCCACCTGCTGGTGAACCAGGCATACTACATGTAATACAGTTACATAATATTATACTGAATGCACATCGGTGGAGGACCTGGAAAGAAAGTACATAAGGTCACATTGTGTTAGCAGATAAAGATAGCAGCAGGCTGTAGGAGTGGTAACACCACTCTGGGGTGTTACATGTATTTATTTATTTATTTTTCAGACAACCCTTTTAAAGTATATTAGAGGCATTGTCTTAAGTCTTTGCACTGCAAAGGTTGAAAATCATGACCAAACCTGCAGTAATAATTGACATGCTGCAGGTTCAAAACCTGCAGCACCAGCCACTGTATTGTTTCCAGCAGTGAGTAAATGGGATTTGTTTAAATTCCCAACACTGCACTGTATAATGCATTGGGTTAACCACCAGCAATTCCACCATAGCTAACCTGCTGTGAACTTTCCATGTGTGTCCCTGGTCTAAAGTTAAGGCCCCATGTAGCGAGACACAGCTAAAAAAATACTGCGGAAAAAACACAGCAACGCATTGCTTTTTGTTTCCCGCAGTGTTTTTCATTGCCGTTTTGCTGAGTTTTTTTCTCAGTGACTTTTATTCACTTATTAACCCCTTCCGCTGGTGACATTTATCAATATGTTTTTGACTGCCCACCTTCCAAACCCCTTAATTGTTTTTATTTTTCCGTTCTGTAATGCAAAAAACCAAAATGGCTGCCCTTGATAAAATGGCTGGCCCTGACAAGATGGACATAAAGCCAGCTCATAGTAACCTTAATTTCAACTCTGTATGAGGTAATGTCAACATGGACATAAAGCCAGCTCAAAGTTCAACTCTGTATGAGGGGTACGTGCCCCAGGAGACATTCCAGTGGAAGTTGGCCCCTTTCACAGGAATGTGAGTCTGGAGATGAGTAAAAACCTTACAGAGGTGTATACACTTCTGTGACCGCCCACTCCTATGACGCACACAAAGGGTATATAAGATGGGAAATATCTCCTGGCCGTTGTTGCAACCTTGACAGCAGATTATTGGGGACGCCTGATGCTTCGTGATGAGACCTGTCACAACGGCTTGGTGATATTTCCTTAAGATACCCTGATCGGAATTCATCAATGAAGCTTGGCAGTGTTGTAAGTGTTGATTTGATTACTTTTTGATTAACTTTGATTATCTTTTATACTTTTCTTAATAAAATGTTAAGCTATTGTTGATAGTCTAGTGTTTTATTCTATAACTTTGTTCTATAACACGGAATCCAAAGAATCTTTTTCCCTTGGCAAAACACGTTCACAGAACCATATGAGGGCTTAATGCAGGACAAATTGTACTTCATAATGGGAAGCTGGAAAAATTTGTTTTTACAGCGTTCATTCTGTAGCCATAATGACATGTCACCTGTATTTTATGTTTCGGTACAATATACCAAATTTCTATGGTTTTATTTACATTTTAACACCTTAACAAGTTTTGCGGGCAAAAAAAAAAAAAAAAAAAAAATCATTTTTCAAAAAAGGTCTGTTAATGCTATTGATAGGTTAATAAGTGCACCCAAATACCTTTAGCAGTTTTTTGAGTGATTTCTGGGGTTCTCTGTCAGCTCCTGGCATCTTCTGCATTTGTTTACATGGCCATCTTCCTGTGTTTTACTACAGCTACCATGATACACACCACCTCCCTTTCTCACACACTCCCCCTCCCTGTTTCCCTAGCTAGCCCACCCACTACACCCTCAGCAGCCATCTTTAGACTCCTAGTTCTCGATCACTCAATAACCTTCTCCTTTGGCTGTAATATTGTAATCACATCTGTATATCATCATTACAGTCACACAGAGAAAGCTTCAGGACAACAATGCTTTTGCTTCATGCTTCATACTTTTTTGGCATTTGGTAACTATATATATATATATATATATATATATATATATATGCACACATACCACTCATACATACATAAACAGTATAATATGCTCCACAGTGGCCCCTGCACGGTATAATATGCTCCACAGTGGCCCCCACACAGTATAATGCTTCACAGTTGCCCTTGCACAGTATAATATTCTCCACAGTGGCCCCTGCACAGTATAATATTCTCCGCGTTGGCCCCTGCACAGTATAATATGCTCCACGGTGGCCCCTGCACAATATAATATGCTCCACAGTGGCCCTTGCACAGTATAATATGCTCCACAGTGGTCCAGATTTTGCGTTTTTTTTGAGCCAAAGCCACGAATGGCTACAAAAGGAAGGAGAAATATATAGGCAGTATTTATACTTATACTCAATCCACTCCTGGCTTTGGCTCAAAAAACCTCAGTAAAATCTGCAACAAAAAAGGCTGCATTTCTGCAACGTGGGGCCTTAGCCTAAGGCTGAAGCCCCATGTTGCGAAAATGTTGCGTTTTATAGTACTTGCAAAGTGGATGGGATTCGGACTAATCCCATCCACACATTGCAGGGAAAAAAATCAGCAGCGGAAAAGCTGCGTTTTCCAAAACACTTGTGTTTTTTGAAAATCGCAGCATGTCAATTATACCTGCGGAAACTCTGGCATTTTCCGTATTGGTGTAATATGGGCAGAAAGTCTGCAGAGGAAAACTCAGCAAAAATGCAATGAAAAACGCTGCGAAAAGGGGGGCACATGCGTGCAGTTCACGAGAGCGGTCGCATCTGATGTGAGCTGCATGCCACTTACTTACGTAAGGCCATCTGTTGCACTGTTTACAGCTCCACAAGCGGGGATTTTGTTGCCATCATGTCTAAGAATGGTAAAAGATGCGGGATTCACCTCTCGGTGGCCCCATCGCAAATTCTACTGGAGATATTCCGTTCAGGCTCCTTGGCTAACATTCCAGCCGATAATTCCCCACCTGCTTCTCTCCCACCCCAAGACCTTCCTGAGGAAGATGGCCAGGTGACTTACAGCTGTGGAAGAAACTTATCTCCCTACCTCTGATTTGTTTCGAAACATACAAAAAGTGTTCCAGGATGAACTGGGGAACGTTATGGCCTAATTTTGCAAGTCCAGGGCTTTGAATGCAGGCTTTCTGATATTGAGACCAAAACCGATGAGGTAGTGGTGGCGCTCAACACTGACAGGCGCGACATCTTGGAACATACCACTATGACTGAATCTTTCAAACTGAAACTGAGGGCCTCGAGAACCACTCCCGTAGAGCCAACATTAGTATTTGAGGCCTTCCAAAGTTGATTACAGCACTGAAGGACACTGTTACTGTTCTTTTCCAGGCCCTTCTCTCACAGACTCAGCCTGAACTTTTGTGCATTTATCGCATACACCTTGTTCACCCACATAAACTCAGACAGTTCCTGTGAAGTCATTTTACACCTGCATTTATTGGAAATACGGGACCCTATTTTGACTGCTTACCGTATCACATTTTCCTGTATTCTGACTTGGCTCCTTCCACCCTAGAGAGAAGACGGCAGCTCTGTCCAATTACACTTGCACTCCAAAAGGAACAAGTGCGTTACTGTTTTCCCTTAACTGAACTTCCACACTTATATGGTGCGCACACTACTGGATGCTCAGGAGGCTCTTTGCATTGAGGGGATCACATGGGACACTGCACCTCTCCCTCCACGTTCGCCTTGTCCAACGAGACTGTGGACACCAACTAAATCGATGATGAGGCCATCGACAAGCCTCCCCACTACTCCAAGACGTCTTTCCCAAGCTCTGATGGGATGATCAAAGTTGTTCTCCCTGACTGATTTTAAGCTGTGACATGCCATCTCTACCGATTCACAGCTTCTTAGGACATTCTGTTTAATTTCTCAGGGTTGCACTGTTACAGTAAATATTTAGCATAATTTTATTGTATAGTATTTTTATTTACTCCTAGTATGGCGATTGAACACTAAGAGGCCTGCTCTCTAGAATAGTATACTGCAATACTTTGTACCAAAGAGCATTATAGTACTAAGTCTAAGGCTGACAGTTAAAGTGGTATTCCCATCACAAACATCCTTTCTAAACTGCTAGCCTATGTCAGAATAAGAATTATCCTAATCATATTGCTATACAAATGCTGCTTTGTTTACCTGCTATATCAGATTATCCTCCCCATTGTTTAAAGATTGCTGTCTTGGTCTCATTTAGCAACAGCAAGGCTTTGGTTGGATGACCTCTCTCCCTGATCTCTGGAAGGTATAGGAGTTCTCCAGAGTATTCCATTCCAGGAGCTGTGTCAGCTATCAGTTCAGCTAATTGCAGTTTATTGATAAACTGATAAAGGCCTGTTATCTATTTATTTAAATGCAGAGATAACAGTGTGGAGTTCAGAGCAAGAAGCTCTCTGCTCCTCTTGGCAGCTTGGAAGTGTTGTGTGTTATGGCAATATTTGATCCCAAACAGGGAACTTACCTTGTTTTCTGTGATGCCTCAATTCCTAAATACCCTTTGAGAGCTAAAGATAGGTCTGGCCAAACCAAAACAATAGACGCATGACTTAAGCATGGATGTGAAGTTTCTCCCCTATAGCGAGTCCTACAGTTCCATTTATTTATAGTTTCCACCTCACAATTTAATAGGTGACATCACATCCAATCTGAATTACATAAAATGTATGATGCATGAATACATCACCTTAAAGAATGCCACGCATAGAATATTTTAAACAGGCAAAGAAAGTGCTTCTTGCCATGTACAGACTCGGGGACATCTGCAGTCCATTAGCCACTGGTCAGCTTTAACACGGGGGAGGGGGGTTTCAAAACAGTGGCTAAATAGGGGAATAGGGGATTGATAAAAAGGCTAAACACAATTAGAGAGGGAGAAAGTTATATAATCAATCGAGTCAATAAAGTCACTAATATTTGTACACTCTCATATTCCATATTCACATTTCCATATCATGTGTCTCTGTCCATCAATAATTCTAAGCTCTCCCATCAACTTGCTGGAGAAAAGAGGAAATGAGAAGAGAAGGGAGTTGGAGAGCTGCTGGTCAGTGAGATGGGAATACCTCTTTAATCTAATAGGTTGAACTCAGATGGCTGATGTGGAATCAATAGGCACCCATTCACCGTGACAGCGCATCAGCACCCCATAATAGGAGGATGTGCATCAGTGGGTTGTGTGGTGAAATGGTGTCTTTTATTTATTTATTTAATTCAACAATTACTTATTGGATCCAAGCTTCTGCACAGGGTTGTGTTCAGGGGAATGCTGCACATTAGGTCCTGATGCTGAAGAACATCAGTAAATAATGTGTAGTGTCCCCTGGAGATAAACCAGAGATGGGCCTCTGCGGGAGTGGGAATTGTAGTAGAGGCCGTTATCTATTGGAATAATGCAATAGGTGGCGACTAGGGCTGGGCAATTATTCGAAAAATTGCGAAAACCAAATGTCAACCTGGATAAGGGTGGGTTCACACCTGCGTTCGAGTCTGTCTGCTGCCAATCTGAGTGAAAATCTCGGGGAACGGGATTGGCATCGGATACCGACAGGTTAGCGACGCATTGGTTAAAAACCCATTCATTGGAATGGGTTTTTAAAGCAATCTTGTGGGTGTGTGCGCTTACACCCTCTGCGCTGCGAATCCATTTTTTTCTTCGGAAACAAAGTAGGACAAGCAGGACTTCCTGTCCGATGAAAAAAAAAGGATTCACAGCGCAGAGGGTGTAAGCGCACACCCGCGCATTGCTTTAAAAACCCATTCAAATGAATGGGTTTTTAACCAATGCGTCGCTAACCTGTCGGTATCCGATGCCAATCCCGTTCCCCAAGATTTTCACTTGGATTGTCAGCGGACGGACTGAAGCGCAGGTGTGAACCCACCCTAACTGACATGATTTTGTGCACGTTGTTTATTTTGGTTTGGTTTTCACAATATTCTGAAGAGACCCCAGAGTATAATAATAGCAGTTCTGGTTTGGATGTGCTTGGTCTGAATGAAACCGCCAGGCGACCTCACAAGTTTCACCCAACACATACACTCCTCCTGTAGACTTCTGGGAGCAAATGGGAAATTACTTGCCAATGGACTGCGGGCTACAACCCATTTTGCCCTCATAATAATCTATCATGGGTGGTGTGGCCTAAAAAATTTTAAACTAATCATAATTGAGGTTAAATGTCTGATTAATCGCAATTTTTATTTAGGTTCCAGGCCAGCCCTAGTGGCAGCCTATACAGTAGTTACTGTGTGGGGGGCAATAAAGGGGGCATTATACTGTGCTGGGGCAAGTAAAAAAGAATTATACTCTGCAGTAAAATTAGTATTATACTGACAGGGCATTGACTGAGGACACAGAGTTCAAAGTTGCATTTTTCCTGGGATCTAGGAAACCAGGCCAAATGTTTGGTGCGCCGGATCCACAGGGACCCATTCAAAAGTTTGCTCATCCTTTTCTAGTTCAGCCCCTGCCTATGACCACTATTGTGTGGAGTCAAGGACCAGTTTTAGTCCACCCTTGTGTCACTGGAAGGTGGATAGCCAAGGTTTTTTTTTTTTTTTAGTTCCTGCTTAAGACAGATACTAGCCTAAAGGCAGTAGGGAAATGTAAATGTGCGTTTTGGCGGTGTTTTATCTCACGTGCAATTGTTTTTAACAGTGAAGTTTTTTTTTTTAAATGCAGCATGCTGTAGGTGTGACTTTTTTTTCATGAATTTTCTCACAGGATTCTTTACAGGTCTTAGGCAGCGTTCACATCTGCGCATAAAAAAGCGGTTACCCAAGGAAACCCGCAGACCCCATAGACTATAATGGGGTCCATGTGGTTTCCGCTCGGTTTCTTTTCCTCAGCATTTTTCATGCAGAGAGGGAAACGGAATGACCCGAACACAGATGTGAACCGGGCCTTAGAAACTACATGTAAAAATGTCTCAATCAAAAAGCCACTAAAGCTTGCATGCACAATATTCATGGCTTTTATTTACAAGCCAAATGAAAACCAACTACAATGAAACATCTGTCAAAGAAGGCCTCCTAGGCAAGAGGCTCTGCATTGTGCTTTGTTTCACTGCTTAGCACATAAGGTAGAACTGTAGTTAGAACTAGATAAGAGCATTTCCCTTGATTTCCAATGATATAGAGACAAGACATGTTGGTAAAGTTTCCAAAGCTTTGGAATAATTAATACAAGGCTTTTCCCTAAGAATATGTAAGACAATAATTTACTTTATAAAATGGTTCATAACATAGTTTTATCATATGTTCAGTTATTCTGGGCTCTGTTCACACAGCATTTGTAGAGTACAATTTGTGTATGTGTTGAAGAATGCTCCTGGAGCTTACGTCATTGATACATATTGGCCGAAAGATGCCAAAAGAGTCCTTTTGGCATCTGCCGGGCTGGTACAGTATATGTTAGGGTGCCTCCTCTTTTTCACTGTATAGCAAAGTGTTGCATACATTTGGGTTTTATGTACAGGGAATATGTTGAGAGATTTTCCTGGAGTATGCGCTGAACCCAAAGTTAAAATACACCATGAACAAGGGTTACAAGAGAAATATAATAATAATAATAATTTTTATTTATATAGCGCCAACATATTCCGCAGCACTGTACAATATATATTTGTTTAGTACTTTTGGCAAAAACACACAGTACACTACAAGAACAACACGATTTGTCTATGTTCACACTATGTTATTACAGTCCATTGCTGTCATCAATCATAGGATAAGAGCAACAGACATTAATAGTAGTAGAGTAACTATAGACACAGATGGATCCCCCTTTGTATGTGTCCATTCCCATTGACTATAATGTAAACAACATGGTGGACACTTTCTCCTTTCTTCCATCATGTTTGTTTACTTTTGTAATAGAAGAAAAATCCTGCATGTATGACTGTTTCTTCCATCAGAAAAATAAAGAGCTGTCATGTTTTTACATTGGGATGAAAGCAGATAGACACCTGATGGTGGGGACTCTGCCTGTATCTGTCATTTAATGTCTATTGCTCTCATCCTCTGATGGATGAGAATAGCGGACACTGAATAACGGTAGTGTGAACCTAGCCTAAATAACACTTATAAAGCAGGATCAGGTTGCCATTGACTTCCATTGAACAAAGAGTACAGAATACGTCTGGATACTGCTTTTTGAAAGGACATATTTTTTGTCACGTCAAACATACAGTATACTGTTTATTTTTACGGTGGTATCAAATGACATCAGGATACATCTGTACAGACGTCCTGTACTATTGCCTTAACTTCTTGGAGTGTTTTTTTTTTTCAGAATGCAGTAAAAGCATATGCATAATGAATTATACGGCAAAAACATTGTGTGAACCTGGTCTTACAGGGATTGTACAGCACTGTGAGAAGCTCCACAAAGCGTTGCAATCCCTGATAGTGCTGTAAAATAAGCTCACCTGACCGTGTCTACCACTTTACATCCTTTGTCGCTGTTCTTGTTCTCCTGAGAGTCTCTGTATTGGAGAGTTGTGTAGGCCACCATACAGACTGGGTTTGTGTAGTGACATTGCCTTTCCCTGCAGTTTTATACATTCACTTAAAGGGTTATTTTGTGTGTTTTGCAGTTGGAAACATACTTACTCAATCATCCTTCTACCAGACTCTGGCGCCAACAGGAGAATATATGTTTCAGATTGATAATGATGAGCTATTCTATGTTGACTTGTCCAGTAAAGAAGTAAGATGGAAGTTGCCGCAGTTTGGAGAGATAGCCAGTTTTGAGGGAGCTGCAGCTCTGCAAGTTATGGGAATTGGGAAATTTAATCTTGAACTTTATGAGAAAAGGTCAAACTTCACCAAAGCAAAAAGTGGTAAGACATTATCATTCCTGTACAATAAAATCCTCCATGTAATGTAACAGAATAATTTATAAAGGGTTTATGTCATTTGGACAATCACTTCACTGGATATAAAATGAAAAATTAAAGCAATTTTGAAAAAACGCAGAATGTTAATTTTAGCTGCAGAATCACTAGTGTTTTCTCTATAGCTTTAATAGGGGAAGAAAAAAAAACGCAATGAAAAATGCTGCAGAAAAAAAAGCGCAACACTTTTTCACTGCAGTCTTTTACTAGTACTACAAAGATAGTGCCCCCTACAGTAAGCAGTGACACACAGTTAGTTGTGCCTCTGACAGCAATAGTGGTACAGACATAGTACTCTCAGAAATAACTACCAGCTATCCCCTGGTAATGCTAACAGTAATAATACCAACTACAGTAAGTGTCCTTGAAAATGTCTTTGAAAAATAGATAAAACCCCTGGCAATAATATTGCCCAGACAGTGCATACAGGGAAAACTGTGTGAAACAGAGTGCTCTTAATGCCAATAGTGTCCATGACAATACGGTTCTCTCCTACAGTACCCCCAAAACTAGCTGCTAATGTTAACCATGGTTGACTCAGTGATATAGCAAAAGAGAGACTGTAACAGAACAGTGGTTCAGTGATGTAGCAGAGTGGAGACTGTAACCGGAATTAATTCACCAATGAGAGGGCCAGCTAAGCAGGTCAAACAATGCAGCAAACTGAAGTCTGATTTTAAAGGGAGTCTGTCAGCAGGAAAAACAGATATAAAGAAAGCACAGTACCTTGGAAGGCTTAGAGCACAAATTACACTGGTATACTTTGCAAGCAGAATCTCTGTTTCATTTAGGAGGAATTTCATATTTTATCCAAATGCAAATAACTGTAGAGTTGGCGTGTATAAAGTGCATTGCCACTACATCATTCAGTGGCTTACTCCCTCTCCCATCCACTATGACGTCTGCACACCTCTGCCCTGCCTTCTCTTGAAGCTGCGATGATCTGAATTGTGAGGAGTACTGTACTGTGCATGCGTGCCTCATGTCATCAGACACCTGGAAAAGAAACAATTTGGCTTCATCTTGCTTAGGCTGGACCCGATCTTATGTAGTGCCGCTATAAATATCTCCCTGATGCACTCTTCAGTAATTTATGAATAAAAGACATAATTCCTCCTAAATGAAACAGATTCTGCATGCAAAGTATACCATTGTGATGTGTGTATCGAGCCCTCCAAGGTACTGTGCATGCTTTAGATTTGTTTTTCCTGTTCACAAACTCCCTTTAAGTACCTACAGACATGGCCAGCAGTTCTGAGTCTGACTCTAATTTTGGTTTTTACAAATTTTGCTGTTTCAATGTTGTTAGATTTTTTTTAGTCAGATGAATTACAATTTTAAATACAGTGTTAGATCTTTTAGTATACGAAGTACAATTATAAGCATTTAACCCTGGACCAGGCCTCATTTTTCAAAATTGACACGTGTCACTTTATATGGCAGTAACTTTGAGGCACTTTAACGTATCCAAGTGATTTTGAGATTGTTTTTTCCTGACATATTGTACTTCATGTTGATATTGATCAACATTTTTGTATTTATTTAAAAAAAAAAATATAGGAAATTTTATGGAAATTTTCAAAATGTGAAATGCTCTGCTTTTCAGATAGATAGTCATACCACTCAAATACATTAATAGATATTATCTACCATATCTCTTCTTTATATCTGCATCATCTTTTAGTCATCCTTTAATTTATTTTGGACATTATAAAGCTAACAAAACTAACAGCGATTCTCCAGATTTACAAGAAAATATCCCAAACCCATTTGTTAGGGACCAATTCAGTTCTGAAGGGGATTATAAAGGCCTATATATTAGAAACCCCCCATAAATCATCCCAGTTTCAAAACTACACCCCTCAACTAATTCAAAACAGCATTTGGGAAATTTGTTAACCCTTTTAGTATTTCACAGGAATTAAAACAATTTGGATGTGAAATTTAGACATTTAATTTTTTTTTTCAATAATACATTCATTTAGCCCTAAAATTAACACATTCACAAAGGGTTAAAGGAGAAAATGCATCTCACAGTTACAGTGGGGAAAAAAAAGTATTTAGTCAGCCACCAATTGTGCAAGTTCTCCCACTTATAAAGATGAGGCCGGCCTGTAATTGTCATCATAGGTAGACCTCAACTATGAGAGACAAAATGAGAAAACATATCTAGGAAATCACATTGTCTGATTTTTAAAGAATTTATTTGCAAATTATGGTGGAAAATAAGTATTTGGTCACCTACAAACAAGCAAGATTTCTGGCTCTCACAGACCTGTAACTTCTCCTTTAAGAGGCTCCTCTGTCCTCCACTCATTACCTGTAGTAATGGCTCCTGTTTGACATTGTTATCAGTATAAAAGACACCTGTCCACAACCTCAAACAGTCACACTCCAAACTCCACTATGGTGAAGACCAAAGAGCTGTGGAAGGACCAGAAACAAAATGGTAGCCCTGCACCAGGCTGGGAAGACTGAATCTGCAATAGGCAAGCAGCTTGGTGTGAAGAAATCACCTGTGGGAGCAATAATTAGAAAATGGAAGACATACAAGACCACTGATAATCTCCCTCCATCAGGGGCTCCACGCAAGATCTCACCCTGTGGGGTCAAAATGATCACAAGAACAGTGAGCAAAAATCCCAGAACCACACGGGGGGACCTAGTGAGTGACCTGCAGAAAGCTGGGACTAACGTAACAAAGGCTACCGTCAGTAACACACTACGCCGCCAGGGACTCAGATCCTGCAGTGCCAGACGTGTCCCCCGGCTTAAGCCAGTACATATCCGGGCCCGTCTGAAGTTTGCTAGAGAGCATTTGGATGTTCCAGAAGAGTATTGGGAGAATTTCATATGGTCAGATGAAACCAAAGTAGAACTGTTTGGTAGAAACACAACTCGTGGTGTTTGGAGGAGAGTGAATGCTGAGTTGTATCCAAAGAACACCATACCTACTGTGAAGCATGGGGGGCAACATCATGTATGGGGCTGTTTCTCTGCAAAGGGACCAGGACGACTGATCTGTGTACATGAAAGAATGAATGGGGCCATGTATGGGGAGATTGTGAGTGCAAACCTCCTTCCATCAGCAAGGGCATTGAGGATGAAACGTGGCTGGGTCTTTCAGCATGACAATGATCCCAAGCACACCGCCAGGGCAACGAAGGAGCGGCTTCGTAAGAAGCATTTCAAGGTCCTAGAGTGGCCTAGCCAGTCTCCAGATCTCAACCCCATAGAAAACCTTTGGAGGGAGTTGAAAGTCCGTGTTGCCCAGCGACAGCCCCAAAACATCCCTGCTCTAGAGGAGATCTGCATGGAGGAATGGGCCAACATACCAGCCACAGTGTGTGCCAACCTTGTGAGGACTTACAGGAAACGTTTCACCTCTGTCATTGCCAACAAAGGATATAGAACAAAGTATTGAGATGAACTTTTGTTATTGACCAAATATTTATTTTCCACCATAATTTGCAAATAAATTCTTAAAAATCAGACAATGTGATTTTCTGGATTTGTTTTCTCATTTTGTCTCTCATAGTTGAGGTCTACCTATGATGACAATTACAGGCCGGCCTCATCTTTATAAGTGGGAGAACTTGCACAATTGGTGGCTGACTAAATACTTTTTTCCCCACTGTAGATGTGTTCCTAGGAGCACTGACAGTGTTCTAATAATAATAATAATAATAGTCCTTTAATAGTCCCACAATGGGGAAATTCAGTGTGTTACAGCAGCAAAGATCAGCAGATACAAATACAAATACAACATGTACAGGAATGTTCCAAGGTGAGAAAACGCTATGTTTTTAGCCAATTTAAGGTTTGATTTGTGCCAAACTTGTTTAACTCAAAATGAATCTTGGGACCAAACCACCCAAACCTGAAATTAAATGATTTTGAGAGGTTCGCCCATCTCTAGTCTCAAGCAATCTCAAAAATCTCAATCAGCAGGATCATGGTCTATCCTCTTTACCACTATGTAGCTACTGTCATGAGGAACACATTAGTACTCCAAAATATAGTGCAAGCTCATCTCATAACACTGCGTAGAGCCATTTGCAGCTTGCCCTTTTTGACTTAGACTCAGTCACGCAGCCTATGTATTAATGGCACGTGTAACTCTATGTTCACAGAATTCTCACACAACATGAAGGATTGCTGACAACATGCAAGAGTGGATATGTATATATCAGGAGTTTGGCTGTACAATACGTCAGTTTCAATGACATACATATACACAAGAGAAACTTATCATGGGCAGTGTATCAAAGCTAGTTAATTATTTTCTTCATCTTATACCATTTACTAGGAAGGATTAGTATATACTGTATTTCATGAGACCTTGATTTTTATAAGATACACCAACGCAATCATTTTGATACATCTCTTTTCGAGCAATATACTAAGTATAACATGGTGTATCTGATTTGGGCTAGAATTTTTTGACAAAGGGGTGTGGCTTAAAAGCACGATGATGCGCCAAAATAGTGGCACAATTGGCACAAAGTAAGTGGCAAATTCTGGCACAAGTGACAAACCAAAGGGTGATATAAATGCAGACTAGATAGTCTGAAGATACGCCAGATTTATCATCCAGCATCAGCCACTGTGATAAATCTGGTGTAGTATTAGACTGGCTGTCTAAGTTTGCACCATCTAACTATTAGGAAATCTGGCTGTTGACTATTTCTAATAAAGAAAATTATATACACCACGTTCCAAATTATTATGCAAATTGTATTTTTCCCTGATTTTCCTAAATGGTCGATTCAAATAACAGTCAGTATAATGTTTAAATCTCCAACCCTTAGAATATAAATCACATACAGTACAGACCAAATGTTTGGACACACCTTCTCATTCCAAGAGTTTTCTGTATTTTCATGACTAAAAATTGTAGATTCACACTGAAGGCATCAAAACTATGAATTAACACATGTGGAATTATATACTTAACAAAAAAGTGTGAAACAACTGAAAATATGTCTTATATTCTAGGTTCTTCAAAGTAGCCACCTTTTGCTTTGATTACTGCTTTGCACACTCTTGGCATTCTCTTGATGAGCTTCAAGAGGTAGTTACCTGAAATGGTTTTCACTTCACAGGTGTGCCCTGTCAGGTTTAATAAGTGGGATTTCTTGCCTTATAAATGGGGTTGGGACCATCAGTTGTGTTGTTCAGAAGTCAGGTGGATACACAGCTGATAGTCCTACTGAATGGAGTGTTAGAATTTGTATTATGGCAAGAAAAAAGCAGCTAAGTAAAGAAAAACGAGTGGCCATCATTACTTTAAGAAATGAAGGTCAGTCAGTCCGAAAAATTGGGAAAACTTTGAAAGTGTCCCCAAGTGCAGTGGCCAAAACCATCAAGCGCTACAAAGAAACTGGCTCACATGAGGACCGCCCCAGGAAAGGAAGACCAAGAGTCACCTCTGCTGCGGAGGATAAGTTCATCCGAGTCACCAGCCTCAGAAATCGCAGGTTAACAGCAGCTCAGATTAGAGACCAGGTCAATGCCACACAGAGTTCTAACAGCAGACACATCTCTACAACAACTGTTAAGAGGAGACTGTGTGCAGCAGGCCTTCATGGTAAAATAGCTGCTAGGAAACCACTGCTAAGGACAGGCAACAAGCACAAGAGACTTGTTTGGGCTAAAGAACACAAGGAATGGACATTAGACCTGTGGAAATCTGTGCTTTGGTCTGATGAGTCCAAATTTGAGATCTTTGGTTCCAACCACCGTGTCTTTGTGCGACGCAGAAAAGGTGAACGAATGGACTCTACATGCCTGGTTCCCACCGTGAAGCATGGAGGAGGAGGTGTGATGGTGTGGGGGTGCTTTGCTGGTGATACTGTTGGGGATTTATTCAAAATTGAAGGAATACTGAACCAGCATGGTTACCACAGCATCTTGCAGCGGCATGCTATTCCATCCGGTTTGCGTTTAGTTGGACCATCATTTATTTTTCAACAGGACAATGACCCCAAACACACCTCCAGACTGTGTAAGGGCTATTTGACCAAGAAGGAGGGTGATGGGGTGCTACGCCAGATGACCTGGCCTCCACAGTCACCAGACCTGAACCCAATCGAGATGGTTTGGGGTGAGCTGGACCGCAGAGTGAAGGCAAAAGGGCCAACAAGTGCTAAGCATCTCTGGGAACTCCTTCAAGACTGTTGGAAGACCATTTCAGGTGACTACCTCTTGAAGCTCATCAAGAGAATACCAAGAGTGTGCAAAGCAGTAATCAAAGCAAAAGGTGGCTACTTTGAAGAACCTAGAATATAAGACGTATTTTCAGTTGTTTCACACTTTTTTGTTAAGTATATAATTCCACATGTGTTAATTCATAGTTTTGATGCCTTCAGTGTGAATCTACAATTTTTATAGTCATGAAAATACAGAAAACTCTTGGAATGAGAAGGTGTGTCCAAACTTTTGGTCTGTACTGTATTATTGGACAAACCTCCCAATGATAAAAAATTTTTGACTATATATACTAGACTATGGCTCGGTTATCTCATTGCATCGTAGTTGTTCTGTCCTGTACTCACAGCTTCATAGATCACAATGATTCAGTGGGTTCAGTTCAACAAAGTTGCAATCAGTATGGGAAATATGGCCGCTACACAGAAAGGAAAAGTCTTACTAACGTGATATAATATGTTTTCTTGGTAGTCTTCAAGGAAGATATACGAGTATTTACAGAGAAGCCTCTGATTCTGGGTGAGCCTGTCTCCTTAGTTTGTCTTGCCACCAAGTTCTTTCCCCCGGTCATTAAGATGAGTTGGCTGAAGAATAATGAGCCGGTGACAGTCGGGGTGACAGACACTGACCACTATCCTGCATTAGATGGGTCCTTCAGCAAATTTCTGTACTTGGCTACCCTGCCTAAAGAGGGAGATGTGTACACCTGTTCTGTGGAGCACGATGGACTCACTAAAAACCCCACCAACAGGATCTGGAGTAAGTAATAAAGATTATTAGAATTTCAATCAGATCTGACACATTTACAAATGTAAGTTGTAAAGTCAAAGTAAAAACACGTTTTCTATATACAACTTTTTGGCTAAAAAATAATGCACAAATAAGGAATTGCTAAAGGCATTTTCAAGGCTAAAATACCCTAAGGATATGTCATCAATATCAGATCAGTGGGGGTCCGACACATGGCACCATTGATGAGCAGTTCTCAGCAGCTTATTCACTAGTAATGGAACAGGAAGCAAACAGCTAGTGGCCAGACCAGGTACTGCAGATAAGTTCACATTTGCTTAGGAAAGGTCATCAATATGTGTAGCTTTTTAAGGCGATTTCAAATTATTTGTTAATGTAGGAAAAAGTTTCCTTCTATCTCTAACTTACTGCTGTAGACCCTCAGCACACAGACTTGTTAAAAAGATTCTGGTGGAGGACTGCAGTGTGAACAGACATAAATGTATGAAGATAACCATGGCTGGTGCCTGATGTCTGCTATTTCTATTCTATGACTTGTTTTCTCTAATGGTTGTGTAACACTTTCACTTATGTCAGCTCCTGAAGTTCCCCACCATATTTCGCAGACGTCTGGGAATGTTGTATGTGGCCTTGGACTCGCTTTTGGAATAATTGGCATTATTGCTGGTATTGTACTGATATGTAAAGGAAAGAAGAACATGAACCAGGTGACAAGTCACTGAATGCAGGTACAAGATGGACTCATTTTACTTTGGAATCAAAATGATTTAAGATATCTTGTAGCTCCTTAAAGCTAAGACCCCAAGTTGCGGAAACGCAGCTTATTTTGTTGCAGATTTTGCTGTGATTTTTTGAGCCAAAGCCAGGATTGGATTGAGCACAAGGGAGAAGTAAAAAAACTTCCTATATATTTCCCATTCCTTATGTAACCTCTCTTGACCTTGGCTCAAAAAAATGCAGCAAAATCTGCACCACAAAAAGCTGCATTTCCGCAACATCCAGCCTCAGCTTGAGGCTAAGGCCCCATGTAGCAGGCCACAGCCAAAAAAACACTACGGGAAAAAACGAGGTGAAAACTGCAGAAAGTCTGCAGAGGTTTTCACAGGTAAAATTGACATGCTGCTCCTTTCAATGTGTTTTTGAAAACGCAGCATTTCCACAGCTCTTTTTTTCCATAATGTGTGAATGAGATTAACCAGAATCTCATTCACTTTGCTGGTACTGTAAAACATAGCATTCCCACAATGTGGGACCTTAGCCTCACAGAGGATATGCGTAGCAGTGTCTATCTGAGACCACCCTTTTAAGGCTAAGGGCTAAATTGAAATGTGAATGAAATGGCTGAAATGTGAATTTTGCCTTGGATTTTGTTGCAGAACTTAACCCTTTGGATTCAATGGGAGAAACACTTGAAGGGCGAGCTGTAAATTTGAAAATAAGCAACACATCCCAAAATTTGCACAGATGTTTTGTGCAAATATTGAATGGATTGTCAGTGCGAAATTCTGGTGGAAAAGTTCACATTCAATTTTGTGGCTTGTACACCCAGCCTTAATATGTGTTATTCGCTAGTTTCAGTGTTTTTTCTTTTAATTAAGAATGATTCTCTTTGTTGAGTTCGCTTACTGCTCCTATGGCCTCATTCACACTTACATTTTATACAGACATGAGATGTTGTGATAATCACAATCGGCAAGCACACCTATTGATTTTAAAGGGCAATCATATGCAAGTATATTTTCTTTTTCCATGGACCAATGTGGAGGCATAGTCGATTTTGGTCAGTTTTACGGACCATGGCCGCCCATTAATGTCTATGGGTGCATGGACAGCACACAGATGCCATCCTTTTGCTGTATGTTTTTCATGGACCTAGAGACATTGAAATGTATAGGAAATAAAAAAAAAAGCACATGACCACAAAATAGTGTGCAGGATAGTAAGCTGTCCATGGTTGTCATGACCATCAGATGTTCATATATGTGAATGAAGCCTTACTAGTAGGTCATGTAAAGGCTTCATACACATGTTCAGAATTATTCATTTTTGAAAGAACTGGTGAAGGTGACCATTCTTGATAAGGGGACTTGTGGCAAAATTTATAGTGGAATCCCTTCCAAGTACTGGCTCATATGACTTGAAGGCCGAGGCCCCAGTGTGGGGTAAATGCTGTGGTTTTCCCACAGTGGAAACGCCCCAGAAAAAAATGTGAAACCTCTGCCGCCTTTCTGTGAAAAGCGCTGTGGGAAAAACCGCAATGCATTGCCACCGCGATTTTTCCCGCATCGTTTTTTTGCTGCAGCCCACTATGTGGGGCTTTAGCTGAAGAGAGAATTACTAGAAGGCTCACCTAGTTTGGTTTTCTCCTCCTTTGCAGACCCTGTCACGACAGACATCCCTATTGCTGTTCCCTTCACCCACTGGAAAGAACCTGATAAATTCCATCACATTTTCTAGAGATTATTTGGATGGAATCCATTTTTTATCTACAACTACATTGTGGGATGAACTGGAATGTTCTTTCTGGATGTACTGTACTGTGCAAAAGTTTTAGGCAAGTGTTAAAAAATACCCAGTTAGAATGCTTTCAGAAATAGAAGGGTTAATAGTTTAATTTTGTCATTAGCAAAATGAAGTGAATTAAGAAAAGAGAAATGTTAATCCCATCAATATTTGGTGTGACCTTTGCCTTCTATCAGTTCTTCTTGGGACTTGCAGACAGTTTTTGGCAGAACTAGGCAGGGAGGTTGTTCCCGCCGCCATCTTGGAGAACTAAGCTCAGATCTTCTGTGGATGTTGCTTGCTCCAATCCTTCTGTCTCTTCATGTCATCCCAGACAGACTGGATGATGATGAGATCAGGGGGGCCGGATCATCACTTCCAGGACTCCTCCTCCACAGGGCTTAGTTCTCCAAGATGGCAGTGGGAACAACCTCCCTACCCAGTTCTGCCAAAGACTGCAAGTACCGAGAAGAACTGATGGAAGGCAAAGGGCAAAGGTCACACCAAATATTAATGGGATTTACTGTACATTTCTCTTTTCTTCATTCACTTCATTCTGTTAATTGACAAAAATAAACTATTAACCCTTCTATTT
This sequence comes from Leptodactylus fallax, assembly GCA_947044405.1. Lineage (NCBI taxonomy): Eukaryota > Metazoa > Chordata > Amphibia > Anura > Leptodactylidae > Leptodactylus > Leptodactylus fallax. Next base: position 1,013,166 of record CAMRHE010000113.1, read on the forward strand.
CTGAAAGCATTCTAAGGCCCCTTTTGCAGACGGCCGTGGGCTTGCCGCTGGCCATGATTGAATAGCACAGCCAGTACATGTGCAGCACACAGATGTCATCTGTGTGCCACCCATGCATCGGCCGTGCTTCCGCGGCCCCATTCATTCAATGAATAGGAGCCATGGAAGCTTGGCCACAAAACTGGACAGGAATAGGACCTGTCCTGACTTTTGTTGCCCAGACTGTCAGTCGGCACACAGGACCGTGTAATACATGGTCGGGTGCATGGGCTAACAAAAATGAATGGGTCAGTTTGCTATCTAATAAAAACCTACGCCATGGTCATCTGCAAGGGGCCTTACTTTGGGGCATGTTTTCTACCCATACCTAAAACTTTTGCACATTGCTGTACATATAGCATTAACCTTATCCCACGTATAGCTGTATAGTAACCAATCAATATTTTTTTTCTGTTCCAGCCACAATATACAGCCACCTGATGCTTCTTCTGTGCTGATATTTCTCTTTATCTCTAAAATATAAATTCAGCCATATAAATAGAGCTTCATCAGACGAACAAAGCAAAATGTTGGAAGAAGACGTATGTGGTAAAGAGAACTTATACCGCGTGGCTGAACATTGCACCGAATAAGATGATTTATCACTTTGCTGTATTTGCTCGCTTGAATTTGCTTTTACAGTTGTATCTATTAAAATAACATGATGTAGATATTTTACATTATGTCCTATTGAAGCATTCTGAGGTAAAGGTTTTGGTGGTGGCCATGGCAGGGAAAGACATGGGGGGGGGGGGGAAGCACTATATCAGGAGTTCTGAACTAGCCAGAGCAGACAGCTGTGAAGAGTAGTTTTTATTTTGGATGAAAATACACAGATACATTGGGGATAATTTACTAACCCATCTATGTTCTTTCTGTGCCTAGCTTGCCACTTTTTGAGGAAATGGGTAGAGCAGGCTGGAGACCTAAGAAAAATTTGGTGTAGATGGGTTAGCTAACTCCCCACAATGTATCTGTGCATTTCTAATAAGGGTCAACACCCAAGACCAGAGGTACTCGTCACAGCAGTTATCTACTCTGACTAGTTGAGAAATCCTGACGTGGTGCTGCCCCTCCATCTTTCCCACCATAACCACTACCAAAACCTTCACCTCAGAATTTTCTAATTCAATGTACAGTATGAAAGCTGGCATGAGTTCCTGACCATTCTGGTTTGTGGGAGTTTGTCTGAATTATTAGGAGGTGAGAGTTTCTTAATAATCCAGACACAGATAACACAAAAGGGAAATCGATTAAAAATGGTCTACAGAGCACCAGTCTTAATATATTTCCCCCATTGATTATTGATAGAATGAATCTGTTGCTGTAGTAGACGTGATGGATAAGAGCAGATTTCCTTATTATATCAACCAAACCATGAGGGTATTGATGCAAAATACCTGTAGATCTATTGCAATTGGGTAATGGGGTAGTGTATTTTTTATTCTGTAGCTTTACCCATTGAAGTCAGATGGAATGTACATAGACCAGCCTTGTTCACACATTCCCCAACAAATAGAGACTTGCAAAACTGTAATGTATTACAAGGAATTTAATGTTTTTTTCACTGATATTTTCCAGCTGTTCTCATAAAGCAGACAAAACTGGCAATAATATGACCCACCCTAAGACCCTGTTCACACTTACATTCAGAAGTTCCAATGACCTTTCTGATCAGCAATCTTGCCGTAATTCTAGTGGAACAACGACTGAGCCCATTAAAGTCTAAAGAGTCTACTAAAGGGGTTTTCTAGCCCCTAATGCATATTGTTTCATACTACGGACCTATCTACGGAATAGTTTATCAGCATCTGTGGTGGCCGCTGCAGTTAACAGGGAGTGCATACAGTCTGCTCGTATTCAAGAAATAGGAGTGGAGCTGTATTTCCTCAGCGCCACTGTTATACAGTGAACAGGACAGCAGGTGTGCTCTTATTTCTTGAATATGAACATTCTGAGATAAAGGTTTGGTGGGGGAAAATGGGCTGGTCAGCACTATAAAATGAGAACGTCTTAACTAACTAGAGCACATAGCAGCTGTGAAGACATCTAGCATAGCTCTCATTTAAACTGAAGCCATTACTATAGTGTGAACAGAATCTTAGACCTATTTTCCTGTATGATTCTATGCTAAAAAAAAGTTTTTCTTTTTGTTTTGCCTTCAGATAAATCAGAAAATATAAAGCAATAAGATGTCATTCGTGTTTCTGTTGTGCTTTGGTTTTCACGTTGTACAAGGCCAATAAATTCTGTTCTCTGAATATTGTTTCTTATGTTTGTGATAAATTGTTTGATAAAAGCAAATATTGAAATTTAGAAATGTGCACTTAAGGGCCACAATACATATATTTACCCCCCTCACTAAGAGACTTTAATCCTTTGCATGGCGTTTTGCACCAGAGCTCCATAGCCACTGGGTCTTTGCTGTTTTATACAGCAGGGATCTGACAGCATTGGTTTGGATTGGAGACAGCTCCAATCATGGAAAATTAACCCCTTAAATGCTGTGGTCAAATGCATCTGAGGTTTCACTTTCACTTTCAGCCTCCTGTTTGGTTATGAAACAGCTCTAACACAGGAAGATAGTTGGAGCCATTCCATTGCTATGGCAGTCGGGAGGACTCAATAGTAACACAAGCATATTACCATAGACTACAGTATTGCAGTCTATGGTACAAGCAATCTAATGAATGCAAGTTCACTGGGGGGGGGGGGGGGGGGGGAGCGCGCAAAAAAATAAACAAATTAACATTTGAAGTTTTTTTAAAATATAAAAAATGCATAAAAATAAAAATCACTCCCTTTACCTAGATCACCTATAATAGTAAACAAACGTCACAACAGAAAAGCAAATCAAAATGGACAAATCTGGTTTTTTTTTTCCTTTTGGCTGGTGAAATTTTTTTTTTAAAAAGTGATAAAAACCTCATACATTATCCAAAATGGTACTAATAAAACTACATCTTGTCTTGCAAAAAGAAAGACATCATACACAGTTCTGTACACACTACTATAAAAAAAATTACTGGTGTTACAATGTGATGATGTAACGAAATTTTTTCAAAGTTTTTCATTTGTTTAAAGTTAGTAAAATATAACAGAAATGTCATATTGCTGTGATGGCAGTGACCTGCAGAATATATGCAATGTGTCAGTTTCACCAGACAGTGAACAACATTAAAACAAATCCAGTAAGAAAATAGGTCATCTGCATTTTTTTCCCAAATTCACCACATTATAAATTTTTTTCAGCTTCCCATGACATTGTACAGAATAGTAAATTGTGTTACTAGGAAGTTCAATTTGTCCCACAAAAATAAGAGGGAGGAAGGAAGGCTGAGTATTCCAAATTGTTGGTTTTTTAATGAAGCTTAACAAATGTCTCTCAGACAAACAAAAATGGCCACTGCGATGTGTTGAGCAGGAAATACAGAAGATGCATGTGTGTGTAAGTCACTGTGTGACGTTGTACCACCACCTGACATCAGCTGACAGCCTCTCAGCCAATAGACAGTGGTAGGTGGACACCCTAGGGCCGTGATGGCGAACCTATGGCACGCGTGCCAGAGAGGGCACGCAGAGCCCTTTCAGTTGGCACGCGCGCCGTCGCCATGATCGCTCACTAACCGGGAATCCGGTATAGGATTCCCGGTTAGTGAGCGATCGCTTCTTTTAGCTGTATGTGCATACGTACATACAGCTGAAAGCTGTCACTGTAGGCCGCGGTCCGCGGAACCGCGGCCTACAGTGACTGCAGAGTGTGACCTCTGCCCCGACGCAGGCGCGATGACGTCATTCATCAGCGCCTGTGAACAGAAGAAGGAGGAGGAGGACGCTCTTCGTGGGACAAGGTAAGTAACGTAAACTACTGTGTGGGGGCCTACTGTGGAGAATAAACTACTGTATGGGGGACACTGAAGCATCTAATACTGTATGGGGGGGGGCACTGAAGCATCTAATACTGTATGGGGGGGGCACTGAAGCATCTAATACTGTATGGGGGGGACACTGAAGCATCTAATACTGTGTGGGGGACACTGAAGCACCTAAGATGCTTATTAGATGCTTTAGTGTCCCCCATACAGTATTAGATGCTTCAGTGTCCCCCCCATACAGTATTAGATGCTTCAGTGTCCCCCACACAGTATTAGATGCTTCAGTGTCCCCCATACAGTATTAGATGCTTCAGTGTCCCCCATACAGTATTAGATGCTTCAGTGTCCCCCACACAGTATTAGATGCTTCAGTGTCCCCCTCACAGTATTAGATCCTTCAGTGTCCCCCACACAGTATTAGATGCTTCAGTGTCCCCCATACAGTATTAGATGCTTCAGTGTCCCCCCCATACAGTATTAGATGCTTCAGTGTCCCCCACACAGTATTAGATGCTTCAGTGTCCCCCATACAGTATTAGATGCTTCAGTGTCCCCCATACAGTATTAGATGCTTCAGTGTCCCCCACACAGTATTAGATGCTTCAGTGTCCCCCATACAGTATTAGATGCTTCAGCGTCCCCCAACAGTATTAGATGCTTCAGTGTCCCCCCATACAGTATTAGATGCTTCAGTGTCCCCCATACAGTATTAGATGCTTCAGTGTCCCCCACACAGTATTAGATGCTTCAGTGTCCCCCATACAGTATTAGATGCGTCAGTGTCCCCCCATACAGTATTAGATGCTTCAGTGTCCCCCACACAGTATTAGATGCTTCAGTGTCCCCCACACAGTATTAGATGCTTCAGTGTCCCCCACACAGTATTAGATGCTTCAGTGTCCCCCACACAGTATTAGATGCTTCATACGTGTCCCCCACAGTATTAGTGGGACACTGTCCCCCATACAGTATTAGATGCTTCAAATACTGTATGGGGGACACTGTGAAACATCTAATACTGTGTGTGGGGGACACTGGAGCATCTAATACTGTGTGGGGGACACTGTGAAGCATATACTACTGTTGGGGGGGGGCCAAAGTGGAGAATATAATACTGTGCGGGGGCCACTGAGAAGCATATAATACTGGGTGGGGCCCCTCTGGAGCATATAATACTGAGTGGGGGAAATTCTGGAGCATATAATACTGTTTGGGGGCCACTTCGTAGCACATTGTACTGTGTTGGGGCCCTTCACTTTTTATATCACACAGTATCTGTTTTATAGCAGACATGTGATATTATTACAGGCTGTAATAACATTGCACGGTCAATATAAAACAGATCCTGGTTAATTTAAGGCTAAATTGTCGTGTTGGCACTTTGCGATAATTTAGTGGGTTTTGGGATGCAGTTTGGGCACTCGGTCTCTAAAAGGTTCGCCATCACTGCCCTAGGGTATATTCACACAGAGTTTTTTGCAGGCTGAAAAAAATCTGTTTCAGGAATTAGGAAACATTTTTTTAACACGTTTTTTTTACTTGGTGCGATTTTTGTCGTGTTTTTTCATGCGTTTTTTTTTGCTCAAGCACACTATATGGACCTGGAAACTTCCCTTTAAAAAACACTTACGGTTTTTGCAAAAAAAAAAAATCAAAAAGCCGTGTCGCATTTTTCCGCCTCACATTGATTTCAATGGGTTTTTCAAGGTGGAATCTGCCTGAAGATAGGTCATGCCACTTTTTTTTCTTCTAACTGAAAAAATCATCTAGAGGAAAAAAACTGCTAATGACTCCCATTGAAATTAATGGAAGGTGTTTTTTGAGGCGGATTCCGCCTCAAAATCAGCCTCCAGAAATCTCTGTGTGAACATACCCTAACAGTGCTGATGTTAGTATTACAGTAATGGTGGAAATAGGGAAGGATCTGTGAGTCATCTCACTGCATGATGCAGAGCACTGAGTTTTCAAAAGCTTACAATTGCAAGCAATAGTTAGGAATAGGAGAATTTAGTCAGATATAACCAATTACAGGTAAATTAGTGATAGAAATCATAGGAGTGAGGAAAAATGACTGCTGCTGTATAGAGACTGAGTCAGTCTTGCTAGTGAAAAATCTTTTGTTAGGCTTGGGCCCCACCGCATCATCCTTGCCTATCTTCCTGTCTGGGAGACGGCTCCTCCTTTTCACTGTGCGCAGGCTGGAGACACTTCTCTTCCATTCTCCTAGTGTGTGCACAGACAGGAAGTACCTGTGACACCTTCACAGTAGAGATGGAGTGCCATCTCTACTGCGCATGTGTCGCAGGCACATCCAGACTGTTGCAAGCGATTGCAGAGAGGAAGAGTAGAGGAGCTGTTCCCAGACAGGAAGACACGTAAGTAATGATGGGTGTGGGGGGGAAAAGAGAGTACTGGTGACGTACCGTTTCGGAAGCGGTGAAACAGAACGTCACCAGATTATCAGAAAGTGTCCCTGGGGCGGTCACATGATAAGTAAATTAGAAGTTAGGCGGGGGAGTGGGTTTAGTTTAGGGGTTAATTTCTATTTTTTCCCCGGACAACCCCTTTAATATGAGAGGCAACCCCTGCATGACAGTCCCACACATGATGTGATGCCAAAGTATTGTATCTGTGACCTATGTCATTTACGTGGTTTCTCATTCTCCTTCAGAATTCCCTTATTGTTTTACCGACATACTGAATTCCAAAGGAGCCCATAATCAGATAAAATACCCCTGGGGTCTTGTAATTTATAAACTCTGTTATGAATAAAAATTCCCATACTAGTACTGCTGAAGGATATACTCACATGCACAAAACTGCATGCTTTGCTTTTTTTTTCACAAATTCACCACATTGTAAATTTTTTTCAGCTTCTCATGACATTGTACAGAATTGTAAATTGTGCCATTAGGAAGTTCAATTTGTCCCACAAAAAATAAGAGGGAGGGAGGGATGGAAGGAAGGCCGAATATTCCAAAAGTTACAACGGGATTAACAAAAGACAGGAATTGACCATGTATATATAAACTCTTTTATGACTGTCCAAAAATGCTTTGTATTTGGCAAGTCACCATGAGGTTGCATTGATGCTGGATTAAAGCACATTTGCAGTACAATAGACAATGGGTGGATTCATCAAATCTCCTACACCAGAAAAGTGTTATAAAATATTTGAGAATTGGAAATTTGTGACAATTTAACTGCACTTGCAACAACAGCAAACAAATATCTGAGAAAAGCCCAAGTGACGAGAATAAATATAGGAGATCCAGGAACACTGAACTGCAAATACAGGGAAAACCTATGAGCACAGTCAAGAATGCTGCTTGCTGTCTCTGAATAATATCCCATCTGTAATCACACAAGCAGTACAAAGAAGACTTTTTTCTTATATTGTAAGCAGTGAGATTTGCATAATGTTCAGTCTTTTGCACAGAGCCAGCAGTTTGCAGACACACACGTGGACAAAATTGTTGTTCCCCCTCCCTCGTTTATTGAAAGAAAAACACACAATGGTCACAGAAATAACTTGAATCTGAAAAAAGTAATAATATATAAAAATTCTATGAAAATGAACAAATGAAAGTCAGACATTGCTTTCCAACCAGGCTGCAACAGAATTTTTTTTTTTAAAAAGAAAACTCATGAAACAGACCTGGACAGAAATGATGGTTCCCTTAACTTAATATTTAGTTGCACAACCTTTTGAGGCAATCCCTGCAATCAAACGATTCCTGTAACTGTCAATGAGACTTCTGCACCTCTCCGCAGGTATTTTGGCCGCTCCTCATGAGCAAACTGCTCCAGTTGTCTCGGGTGTAAAGGGTGCCTTTTCCAGACGCCATGTTTCAGCTCCTTCCAAAGATGCTCAATAGGATTTAGGTCAGGGCTCATAGAAGGCCACTTCAGAATAGTCCAATGTTTTCCTCTTAGCCATTCTTGGGGGTTTTTAGCTGTGTGTTTTGGGTCATTATTCTGTTTCTGTGACCATTGTGGGTTTTTCTTTAATTAAATGAGGGAGGGGACCAACAATTTTGTCCACGTGTGTATGTGTGTGGAGGCTGTGAGGTGAATCAACCCCTTCTCAACCTCTCTGCATGCACTGTACAGAGCAAAACCTCACCCTACCCTCACTGTGAAGATGTCTTGCTTATCTAATGTATTTATGGGTGGACTGTTGCTCGAAACAGGGAGTGAACTGCAAATATGCTAGAAGGAAGATACCTAGTGGCAGGAACTTCAGAGAGATTTTTCAGGCAGAAACCAGCCACATTTTTAATTAAGGTGCATAACATTTTGGTCCAGAATCATATGCCCTATGAAATGAGGCAAAGTCTGAAAAGTTTTTTGTTTTTTTTAATTTAATGTCTGAGAAAATTAAGCAAAAAGGAGGAGAATTGTGGCTGTTTTTCACATTTTTCAAGTTTCTTATTAATAGCGCAAAATGCAACTAAAAGGTCGCAAAAGGTCATAATAGAATTTTTTTTTTTTTTGGGGGGGAAGCATTTTAACTGATTCCCCCTTTAACAGGAGCTGATACATTAGACCCAGATACTGGAGGAATGCAGCCTCCGACTGTATACTGTAGAGCTGATCTGGGTCCTCAGCCCCTGGTGGGCATGTGATCAGTGGATCAGGGATAAAGCCACATCATGGTGGCTCCCATAGCTGTGCACACAGCACTCATTAAGCACTATGTACAGTGCTCAACAGTCAGCATCCCTAGGTTACAGCTTCATGATTCATGCAGCAGCCTAACCTTGCACGGATGAATGGGTATGTCCTTGCACGGTTAGAAGTGGATTGCCCGGACATATATAGTTTATGGTCAGTCCGAAACTAGGTAAAGGGAGTCTGTCAGGTCCAAAATGCCTTCCAAACCAATAATAGTTGAGTGTAGGGACCTTTAACAGGAGCAGAAACATACCTTTGTGCTACAACAGCTTCTCTCCTCAGTTACATAAGCATATATATCTCAGAGCTCATCTTTCCTTCTCCATCATATAACCCTATATATCACAGAGCTCAGCTTCTCTCCTCTATCATATAACCCTATATATCACACAGCTCAGCTTCTCTCCTCTATCATATAACCCTATATATCACAGAGCTCAGCTTCTCTCCTCTATCATATAACCTATATATCACACAGCTCAGCTTCTCTCCTCTATCATATAACCCACACAGAGCAGCCCCCCACCTATATATCACAGAGCTCAGCTTCTCTCCTCTATAATATAACCCTATATACCACAGAGCTCAGCTTCTCTCCTCTATCATATAACCCTATATATCACAGAGCTCAGCTTCTCTCCTCTATCATATAACCCTATATATCACAGAGCTCAGCTTCTCTCCATCCTATCACTACTACCCCTACTATATCACAGAGCTCAGCTTCTCTCCTCTATCATATAACCCTATATATCACAGAGCTCAGCTTCTCTCCTCTATCATATAACCCTATGTATACCACAGAGCTCAGCGTCTCTCCTCTATCATATAACCCTATATATCACAGAGCTCAGCTTCTCTCCTCTATCATATAACCCTATATATCACAGAGCTCAGCTTCTCTCCTCTATAATATAAACCTATATATCACAGAGCTCAGCTTCTCTCCTCCTATAATATAAACCTATATATCACAGAGCTCAGCTTCTCTCCTCCATCATATAACCCTATATATCACAGAGCTCAGCTTCTCTCCTCTACCATATAACCCTATATATCACAGAGCTCAGCTTCTCTCCTCTATCATATAACCCTATATATCACAGAGCTCAGCTTCTCTCTATCATATAATCCTATATATCACAGAGCTCAGCTTCTCTCCCTCTATCATATAAACCTATATATCACAGAGCTCAGCTTCTCTCCTCTATCATATAACCTTATATATCACAGAGATCAGCTTCTCTCTATCATATAACCCTATATATCACAGAGCTCAGCTTCTCTCTATCATATAACCCTATATATCACAGAGCTCAGCTTCTCTCCTCTATCATATAACCCTATATATCACACAGCTCAGCTTCTCTCCTCTATCATATAGCCCTATATATCACAGAGCTCAGCTTCTCTCCTCTATCATATAACCCTATATATCACAGAGCTCAACTTCTCTCTATCATATAACCCTATATATCACACAGCTCAGCTTCTCTTCTCTATAACCCTATATATCACAGAGCTCAGCTTCTATCCTCTATCATATAACCCTATATATCACAGAGCTCAGCTTCTCTCCTCCATCATATAACCTTATATACCACAGAGCTCAGCTTCTCTCTATCATATAACCCTATATATCACAGAGCTCAGCTTCTCTCCCTCTATCATATAACCCTATATATCACAGAGCTCAGCTTCCTCTATCATATAACCCTATATATCACAGAGCTCAGCTTCTCTCCTCTATCATATAACCCTATATATCACAGAGCTCAGCTTCTCTCCTCTATCATATAACCCTATATATCACCTCAGCTCCCTTCCCTATATATCACAGAGCTCATCTCTCCTCTATGATATAACCCTATATATCGCAGAGCTCAGCTTCTCTCCCTCAAAACCCAAACCCCCTCAGCTTCTCTCCCTATCATATAACCCTATATATCACAGAGCTCAGCTTCTCTCCTCTATCATATAACCCTATATATCACAGAGCTCAGCTTCTCTCCTCTATCATATAACCCTATATATCACAGAGCTCAGCTTCTCTCCTCTATCATATAACCCTATATATCACACAGCTCAGCTTCTCTCCTTTATAACCCTATATATCACAGAGCTCAGCTTCTCTCCTCTATCATATAACCCTATATATCACAGAGCTCAGCTTCTCTCCTCTATCATATAATCCTATATATCACACAGCTCAGCTTCTCTCCCTCTGTCATATAAACCTATATATCACAGAGCTCAGCTTCTCCTCTATCATATAACCCTATATATCACAGAGCTCAGCTTCTCTCTCTATCATATAACCCTATATATCGCAGAGCTCAGCTTCTCTCTATCATATAACCCTTTATATATCACTTCTCTCTATCATATAACCCTATATATCACAGAGCTCAGCTTCTCTCCCTATCATATAACCCTATATATCACAGAGCTCAGCTTCTCTCCTCCATCATATAACCCTATATATCACAGAGCTCAGCTTATCTCCTCTATCATATAATCCTATATATCACAGAGCTCAGCTTCTCTCCTCTATCATATAACCCTATATATAACACAGAGCTCAGCTTCTCTCTCATAACAACACTTCTCTCTATCATATAACCCTATATATCGCAGAGCTCAGCTTCTATCCTCTATCATATAACCTTATATATCACAGAGCTCAGCTTCTCTCCTCTATCATATAACCCTATATATCACACAGCTCAGCTTCTCTCCTCTATCATATAATCCTATATATCACACAGCTCAGCTTCTCTCCTCTATAACCCTATATATATCACCAGAGCTCAGCTTCTCTCCTCTATCATATAACCCTATATATCACAGAGCTCAGCTTCTCTCCTCTATCATATAAACCTATATATCACAGAGCTCAGCTTCTCTTCTCTATCATATAACCCTATATATCACAGAGCTCAGCTTCTCTCTATCATATAACCCTATATATCACAGAGCTCAGCTTTTCTCCCTCTATCACTTCCTGCTTTCAGATGTGGCAGCAAAAACCAACTGACAGGTTTGCATGTTTCTAATAATGTAAATGTAAAAATAAATCCAATAATGTTATGAAAACCTTTTTTTTTACCCAGTGGGCTCTAATGAAATTGCAGACATAACATATAATTGATAAATGAAGCAATATTATTGCTCAGTTATTAGCTATATATTACAGAGCTAAACTTCTTGCAGAGCGGGAATCCTGGGTTTGAATACAACCAAGGACAACATCTGCATAGAGGTTCTATGTTTAATTCGTGTTTACGTGGATTTCCTCCCACACTTTGAAGACATACTGACATTTACTGGAATTTACAGATACCTTGTGATCTTTAAATCCACTGAAATGCTATAACTGTGTCAGCTTTCTTTGCTCTCACTCTGGATGTTCTGATATAAATATACCCTTTCAAAAAAGTCTTATTTTTATACTATTAACCCATTAGTGACCAATGTATGGACAAATGATGTCTAGCAGAAAACTGACAGGTAGTATCAAGTATTAAATTTTTTTTTTTCTTTTTTTAACACACCACATTAATTTCCCCGTCCCAAAATTTGTAATAAATAATAAAACATAAAAATAAAAACATAACACACATATTGGGTATTGTAATATCTCTAAGGACCTCAGCAATACAACTGTTATGTTATTTTACCTGCACCCTGAACAACATAAAGAAACTCTAAAAATGTTACCAGAATTGCCGATTTTCCTCTGTCGGCCACCAAAAAAGCGTTGTAGAGAGCGTTCAAAGAGAGTTATGTTCCCCAAAATAGCATATAAAAAAAGTCACATCTTCCCACAAAAAATAAGCCCTCACACAATTCCATTATCAAAAAAATAATTAAGTTATGGGTCTTGTAAACTGTAAATGGAAAAAAAAATGTTATTATGAAAAGGGCTTTTACTTTTTAAAACTTCAAAAAACTATTCAAGTTTTGTATCAATTTAAATGTAGTGAATAAATTTATCAGGTTATTTAAGCTATATGGTGAATGGTGCAAAATTTAGAGCATAAAAAGGCAATGGCAAAATTGCAGTTTTTTCTAATCCTTCCCAGGAAGAGGTAATAAAAGCTAGTCAATGAGGTATTTCTACCCCAAAATAGTGCTATTACAAACTACCACTTGTCCCGCAAAAAAAAAAAAAAAAAAAAAAAAACATGCCCTCATACAGTTACATTGCTGGAAAAATAAAACAGTTATAGAGCTTGGTATGTGCAGGGCCGCTTTAACCATAGGGCAAACGGAGCACTTGCCCAGATATGGGCACCAGATTTTCTGCCCAACGCAGCTCCACTCACAACTCTATTGGCGTGCTATGCACGCCGATACAGTTGAAGCCTATGACAGGGCAGATAGCTGTGTGCTCTGGTCCCAGGAGCTGTAGGCGTGATGTGATGACGTCACTCACATCACACCTGCGGCTCCCTGAACAGTCCATGACAAGAGACTGCACAGAGCGGCAGGGGAGCAAGGAGAGGTGAGTATCAGTGTTTTATTATGTTAAACTGGGGGAAGATGAAAGGGAAACATTAAACTGGGGGCAGATGAAGAGGGGGCATTAAACGCAGCAGTGAAGGGGGACATTAAACTGGGGCAGATGAAGGGGGGACATTAAACTGGAGGCAAATGAATGGGGACATTAAACTGGAGACAGATGAAGGAGGACATTAAACTGGAGGCAAATGAATGGGGACATTAAACTGGAGACAGATGAAGGGGGACATTAAACTGGAGACAGATGAAGGGGGGCATTAAACTGGGGGAGATGAAGAGGAACATTAAACTAGGGGAGGCAGATTAAATTGGGAGGGTGACATTAAACTGGGGGCAGCTGGAGGGGGACATAAAACAATGGGGTTCACTGGACGTGGACATTAAACTGGGGATAATTTGGAAGGGGACATTAAACTGGGGGCAGCTGGAGGAGAACATTAAACCGTGGGGGTAGCTGTGGGGGTAGTTTAATATCCCCCCTCCAGCTACCTCCACAGTTTAATGTCCCCCTCCAGCAGCCCCCAGTTTAATGTTCCCATCCAACTACCCCCACATTATAATGTGGGGGCATATAATGTTAGGGTGACTGTAGGAGCATTATACTGTGTGGGGGCACATAGAAAAATGAGTGAGAATGGGCGGAGTCAACGTAGAAGTGGGTGGAGCTAAATTTGAATAGCACGCGGCACATTCTGTCCCTCTTTCTATCTTTTGAAAGTTGGGAGATATGTTATAAATATTAGCCTCCTTAAAAATAAAAGTTTTCCCCTTATACACAATAGTTCCCCTTAAAAAAGCCCTCCTTAAAAATAGGTTTCCCCCTCGTAATAGTTCTCCCTTATAAATGATAGTTCCCCTGTATAAATAAAGGGGAACTATTATTTATAATAGGGGAGGGCTCTGATAATATGTGACTGTAGCTATGAGACCCCGCACCATCAGAAATCTCCATTATCTTGTGAGATTCTGCAGATCCCGGACATGTTGCAGGTTTTCTCCAGAATACAGATTGTAGACATCATCACTTTCATTTCAGCAATTGTGTAATAAATAAGGAATGCGGCTTCACATTCTTGCAGACTGAGGGTTTCTGGGAGGGAAGGTGAATTCACGTGGAAAGTCCCCGACTAAAAATATAACAACAGAACAGAAAGCAGCCAATGGGAAGAGCTAAACACGTGTCATCATCTGTTACTGGGTGAGAAGCAGGATCAGACGGCTCGCTATGGGCAACTTGTGCAATTCTGTTTCTAGTCAAAAGGGGGACGTAGTGTACAATCAGAAAAATGTAGGTTATTTAACCCCTTAAACACCACTATGAAGTTTAGGATCTCTCATCATTAAAAGGTTGTTTAACTTTTTATTCCCAGTCTATGTAATGGTATACCGGGCCAATTTTTGGTCCAGGACCAGACACATTTCCGGGTTTTTTGTATGTGCGGTTTTGGAGGACTGTAACATTTTTATCATATGCGTTATTCATCTAATTTCTGCATCTTTTTTCGGTGACACATAGGGCTTTATTTTTATGCTGCTTTTATTTTTGCATGTGTTTTCATTTTTTTTATATCGGGAAAAATATAAACAAAAGAGGAGGGAAAACGGGTCTGTTTCTCACTTTTCATATTTTTCTATTTAATAACAGAAAGTGCTACTAAAAAACTGTATAAAATAGTTTTTCCTCTCCATTACGGTCATTTTTATTTTTTATGGTGTCGTTGGGCGTGGGGCTATAACTTGTAATAAGGACGTTTTATTGACGGATTATTTTATTTTTTTAATTATTTTATTTACATTTTTTTTTACTTTTCTATAATTTTTTTTTTTTTTTTTACATTGTGTCCCCATAAGGTCATAATAGACCTTTGGGGACATCTGATGACTTTTTTTTGTATGGGGAGGCTGATTTCCCCTGTAACTGGGGCTGGTACATTTAGCTCCAGTTGCAGGAGGAATAAAGCCTCCTGCACGTTCCTATAGAGCTTATAGAGCTGACCTGGGTCCTGTAGGACCCAGCAGCTCTAATAGACGCTGATCTCTGTGGATCACATGACCACCGGGTCAGAGGGCAGCCGCAAGATGGCGGCGCCCATAGTGCTGTATATACAGTGATTGGGAAGGCAGGGAAGGTAATAAACCTTCCCTGCCTTCTCAAGGGGAGCTCCAGCTGAAGTAACAGCCGGCTCCCCGTTTCAGCAGCTGCTGAGTTCAATAGGTGGTCCGGAAGTGGTTAAAGGGGCGCAATGTAAGTTTCATACACATGTGGACAAAATTGTTGGTACCCCTCGTTTAATGAAAGAAAAACCCACAATGGTCACAGAAATAACTTGAATTAGACAGACTGGAATTTGCCAAACTACATGTTGACAAGCCACAAAGCTTCTGGGAGAATGTCCTATGGACAGATGAGACAAAAATCGAAATTTTTGGCAAGGCACATCAGCTCTATGTTCACAGACGGAAAAATGATGCATATCTTGAACAGAACACTGTCCTTACTGTGAGACATGGAGGAGGCTCTGTTATGTTCTGGGGCTGCTTTGCTGCATCTGGCACAAGGTGTCTTGAATCTGTGCAGGGTACAATGAAATCTCAAGACTATCAAGGGATCCTAGAGAGAAATGTGCTGCCCAGTGTCAGAAAGCTTGGTTTCAGTCGCAGGTCATGGGTCTTGCAACAGGATAATGACCCAAAACACACAGCTAAAAACACACAAGAATGGCTAAAAGGAAAACATTGGACTATTCTGAAGTGGCCTTCTATGAGCCCTGACCTAAATCCTATTGAGCATCTTTGGAAGGAGCTGAAACATGGCGTCTGGAAAAGGCACCCTTCACACCCGAGACAACTGGAGCAGTTTGCTCATGAGGAGTGGCCAAAATACCTGCTGAGAGGTGCAGAAGTCTCATTGACAGTTACAGGAATCGTTTGATTGCAGGGATTGCCTCAAAAGGTTGTGCAACAAAATATTAAGTTAAGGGAACCATCATTTCTGTCCAGGCCTGTTTCATGAGTTTTCTTTTTTAAAAAATTCTGTTGAAGCCTGGTTGGAAAGCAATGTCTGACTTTCATTTGTTCATTTTCATAGAATTTTTATATATTATTACTTTTGTCAGATTCAAGTTATTTCTGTGACCATTGTGGGTTTTTCTTTCATTAAACGAGGGGTATCAACAATTTTGTCCACATTTGTATAAATGTAGATATTATTCATATTTTGAGAGACCTGGCAAACTTTTGCAAAAAAAAAAAAATGTATTGCTTATTTTTGAAGAATTTAAAACATATATGGTTTGTGAGAAAACAGAAAAATAATTTAGGGGAAATATATCAAGTGAGGTATGACATTTTTCTAGCCCAAAAAAAAGTAATTTTTGTAGCACGCTGTTTTTGTGTAAAAAAAATTGTATCTTTTTTGCCACTCATGACACTTTGTTAAAAAGGGGTGGAAGGATGAATTGGGCTTCTGTGGTGCAACAATTTTTTTTAAAAACTGGCATAAATTAGAACTGAAATCTGCACCAGGTCTAGCTGGCATAGATTTCAGACTCTGACGCCTGTTTATTTTGATGGATGCCAAATTTATTAAGAGGCATATGCACCTTAAAGAAGACCTTTCACCACCCTCAGTTCTTTGGATCATTTAATAGCTGCTGATCCACTGATTCTGGCACAGTTGGAATTTTTTCTTTAGTCCCCACCTTTCCTGAGCAGTCAATGCTGTTTTGGTGTCTGATATACTATTTAGTCTCTATACTGTCAAGAGGGCGGTGTCAGGCAGGATCAGACAAGGGGTGTGATTCTGAGCTCTGACACTGGTTGCCTCTGAATGGAGCTCTGAATCACAACCCCCGCCTGACTTTTCCTCCTGACGGTACAGGGCTTAAATAGAAATTCAAACCCCATATATAACAGCACTGTTTGCTCAGGAACGGTGGGGGCTAGAGGAAAAAATCTGTGGAGAAGCACCTATTAACAGATGCTAAGAATTGGAGTTGGTGGAGGTGGTGAAAGGTCCTCTTTAATTATTTTGGTGTATAGTAGGCCAGTGCAGCCAATGTTAAAGATGAGATTTATTACTGATGTTGCCAGTTTTCTGGTGTAAATTAATGGTCTAAAGTAAGTCAACTAAAAGTTGGTCTTAAAAGAGGAGAGCGTCTAACTCCTAGCAAGATGTGCCAAATCTATCACACAGCTTGTGCTACGATGGTGAATTTGAGGCATCTTGTGCCTTGGGAGTTTACCATATCTAACTTATATAACACTGTTAGTAAATGTGGGACAAAGTTTCCATTAGTCACCAAAAACCAAATGAAAGCAAGTTGTTACATTTATTTTACAAGTTATATTGGATAACATTATATTAAATATAATTGTACTATGAGTTGCTGCATTTTCATAAACAAAAACAACTTACGCTAGGTTCACATTAGCGTTTGGGTTTCTATTCTTCAGGTCCGCCTGGGGACCCAAAAAACAGAAATCCTATCCGCTTAAAAGGTGGAAACCTGCGAACCCCACAGACTGGGTTTCTGCCCTATTTCCGCTGGAAATCAGCAGAGAGAAAAGTTCTGCTTGCAGGACTTTTCTCTCTACCTATTTTAAGCACAATGGGGGACGGAGTCCCCGAACACTTGTGTGAACCAACCCTTAGACTGTTTTCACATCACATTTTTCCCACATGTTTAACATTTGAGGTGGACAGATCACTTTTAGAGATCCATGGGCAGCATACATTTTGTACTGGATGCCTTTGTATTTTTTGCATAAACTGTTGCAAAAAGTGTCAAACATGATTTGCGACAAATATGGCGGATTCAGTAGGTTCAGTTTTCCTGCAATTCCTATGGATGATCGTAGATGTGTTCATGAGTTAGGCACAAGCTTTGGTGGTTCTGGAAGATGTAGCAATGTCATACGGGTTTCCTCACTCACGGTGTAGCAGCTGCAGTTATTAGTGTGCCTTTTCCAGCAGTCTCCTCCTCTTCCTCCCTCTCCATAGACTTCTATGTAAAAAGTAACTCAGTTTGATAAAAAGAAAGCATATTTATATAATAAGATATTGTTACGTCCGCACCCATTCGAACTTCTGCGGCATCCTCTGGCCGCATGGACTCTTGTCATTTTGTGTTGGCAAGGTTAGGGTTACTTTTGTGTGCTTGTGATTGACAGCCTTTCTACCAATCAAGCCTGGAGTGGGTTCTGGACTTCCTGTAAACAGGTCATCTGCTCACACATGTTTGCTTACTATTGTGTCTCTGACCGTGCTAAGCGTTTGTCCTTGCTTTTGCTTTGTATTACTGACCTCTGCTTTTTGGCTTTTGACTTCTCTTTGGATTTCGATTTGGTACTGTTTGTCTCTCTGGTTTGACTTTGGCTTGCTGACTCCTCTTCTGTGTTGTTTTGTCCTGTTCTGTGTAACACTTACCCTGAGTAGGGACTGTCGCCCAGTTGTCGTCTACCGCCTAGGGTAGTGAGGCAAGTAGGCAGGGACAGGGGCTGGGTCAAGTTTAGAACTCACTGTCTCTGTCATTCCCTTCCTTCCAGGTTTCAGCAGCAGCACCTGGGGAATCACTCAACTGGCAATTCCCTAACAGATATACTACAAAGTTTCTTATATTCATCTGTACTATTCATTTATGAAAACTTTAAGTACTGAGTAAAAAATAAAAATATAATTTTTTTCCTGCAGGGCCTGAGCAAGCCATCTAAAGAGTTTCATGCCTATTCATGCAATCTGCTTATTGTTATAGGTAAGAGGTTCCACAGAAATGTCTTAATTCTCAATGCCTGGCAATGATCATATCAACAGGTTCTGTACACAGACATTAGGATCACATTGCCAGCCAAGCTACTTAGAGGTTGTTAGTGTGATGAAGCAACATCAAATAGCTGAAAACACATTTTTTAATTTGTTTTTTAAGTTGAAATGTAATCTTATTCTCATGCTCTGAAGAAATATGCCTTATATGCTGCAGAGTGTTTCTGCAGATCTCACCTTAGAGTTTATACTTTGTAAAGCAGAGGGCTAAAGGAGTTGTCTAAAACTCAAAGGTAATAAATACAGATAACCAATCAATAGGATAGGTCATCAGTATCTGATCGGTAGGGGTCCAACACCCAGACCCCCACCCAGAAGCTGTATACAGTTCCCCAGTGCCATCACTACAGTGGATATCTCCATACAGCTTCCAGCTCTGTACCCCATAGGGATGTGAAACTGCAGATCTGCTCCCATCCACTTGAATAGTAGTAGAGCTGCTTTCATATGTAAAACTTGTATTTGGCTTCCGGCAGCATAAACCGCTCAGCGCGGGGTACGGGAGACAGACCCCCACCAATTAGATACTGATGACCTATCATGTGGATAGTTTATCAGTATCCATTGCCTTTGCATCTCACACAACCTCTTTAAACCATGGTCACATTCATGGAAAGCTCCATGACAAAAACCAACAGATCTTGCAGGTTTCTTGGGCTTGTCTTCAGCAAAAGAATGGTAATGCTATTTTTGTGGTTATTGTTAGTTAGTAGGTTAATGGTCCATGGAAGGGAATGAGTTAAATGGTTTACTCAACTCATCAGTCTTCAGCATTGTCTGGTGTCCCAGTCACTGGTCTGTGACTATACTGGCAGAAGTTACTGTAAGTGCAAGGATCTCTCCATAGGGGCGTCCAGGAACAGGTGTGTGGTTATAACAATCATAGGAACAGTCAGGAACAAGCGTGTGGTCATTAACACTCATAGGGTCTATCAGGGACACTTGTAATAATGTACAGAATAAGAACAGATTCTGAGAAATACTCCCAACTTACTGGACTAGAGAAGTGCAATGTGGACTTAGCAGATGATAGAGTATACAATTCTATAAATGCTTTTATAAAATGAAAAGGGATCCGGTAGGAGGAAGGGGCAGTGTAAATGGACAATCCACATAGGGAGATGGCAAACAGATGGAATCCGCTGAGGCTAAGGCCAGGGCTTCACGTGACGTAAACGTCGCGGAGCAAAGCGGATGGGATTCTAGCAAATCCCATGTCCACTTTGCGGTAAAAACCGCGCTGCGGACGTGCGTTGATTTCTAAAACCAGTGCGGTTTTGGAAATCGCAGCATGTCAATTATATCTATGGTAACGCCAGCAGTTTCCCCATAGGTATAATTGAAACAGAAAGTCCGCAGAGGAAACCTCTGCAAACTTTCTGTCTACAGCACTGTGGGAAGAACCGTGATGCGTTCCCGCTGCAGTTTTTCCCGCAGCGCTTTTTTGCTGTGGGACGCCACGTGGGGCCTTAGCCTAAGGTTACATTCAGACAACCAAGGTGCAAAACGGCCTTGATAAACATCTGTTTTTCATGGCTGTCTTGCACCTGAGGGGCACCCATTTTTTCACGGATCCCCCATATATTTGAGTGTATAGAGGGATTTGTGAAAATAAATTAAAATAGAACATGACCTATATTCTGAGAGTCAGTGACAACGAACCATCAAAATAACAGTCATGTGAATAGCCCTATTCACTAGAAGTGAATTTAATGCTGTCATGTGACGTCCATTAAAAAACAGATGTTACACGGCCATTAATCACAGTCATGTGAATGTAGCTTAAGGAAGTGATTTATAGTTGACATTTTTATAAAAAGGAAGTCCTACAAATGAAACCCAAAAATCACAAAATACAAAATTAGAGATGAGCGAATCAAAGCTGCAGAAGTGGAATTTCATCGGAATTTCAGGAAATATTCGATTCGCATGGAATCCGGATTTCCTGATGCTTCGCGGTAAAGAATATTTAGTAAGGACCTTTGTGACATCAGACGGTCACATGATATTCTCTAGTGATGTGATTGGGTAGGCGTGTCTTTGCTTGTTAGCAGATCCTTCCACATGAATAAAAGTTGTCCGTGCTGGAGAGAGAGAGAGAGAAACATGGCCGCAGCAACCAAGGGCTTCCGCTATTTTGCCGCTCACCACATCTCTCTGCAGACAGGAAATAGCTGTTTATTCGCCGGTAATTATTTTGGATCGAAAAGAAACATATCGCAAAATTCGGCGAATCAAATATATCTACAGATTTTTATTATTAATACAAATACACAACAGAAATCCAATAAAAACATGAAGAGATGGAGTCTCCACCTGACTCTCCACTATGCCAGTAAGTACAGGTGTAATATGTGATAACAATAAATATATCTAAGGTTCATCTAAACAAATCAATGATCATAACCGTATGCATTGTAATACCTAGTAATAAATAAACATAATCCAGTATAATGTCATCAATTCAGAATATCTAAAAATTAATAAACTACTGAAAACCATGATGGCAGCAATATATATCATAATAACACAAGTGTGTGTATCAGCAACCATGACTATATCAGATATAGTATATAGAAATACATGACATATACAAACTATCACCAAATCATGTACATCCATAACTTTTTTTCTTTTTTTTCTGCGTACATGTATGTATAAGGCATTATTTTTGTAGGGTTAGATACATAATAACGTGTCAATGTGGGATGGTTTTCATGGGTAGAACAATTAACAGGGTCAAACTCCCCATAGATACAAGTACAATTAGAACAGGTGATTTCAACCTTGATAAAGGTCATAACATTAGACAGTTTAGATATAGAGTGACCGGCATGCGGGATTATATAGTGTAACATTGTGAACTCTGCAACTAATATTCATTCTTTACAAACTTTACTCAGCAGACACAAAAGCAACTGATACAAAAATATAAGTGCTAACTTACTTATGGTTTGATGTATACTATAGAGCAGGGGTAGGCAACCCTTTTTGTTCGGCGTGCTAATTTCAATTAAAAAATCAAAGTTGAGGTACTCGGAGTGCCGGTCAATAATTGTAAGTCTGATGACCCCTGCACACAGTTTTATGTCCCATAGTGGTCCCTGCACATGGTATTATGTCCCATAACAGCCCCTGCACACGGTATTATGTCTCATAGCGGCCCCTGCACACGGTGTTATGTCCCATAGTGGCCCCCTGTACACAGTATTATATCCCATAGTGGCCCCTGTACACAATATTATGACCCATAGTGGTCCTTGTACACGGTATTATGTCCCATAGTGGTCCCTGCACATGGTTTATGTCCCATAGTGGCCCCTGTACACAGTGTTATGTCCCATAGTGGTCCTTGCACATGGTATTATGTCCCATAGCGGCCCCTGCACATGGTATTATGTCCCATAGTGGCCCCTGTACACGGTATTATGTCCCATAGTGATCCCTGCACACAGTATATGTCCCATAGCGGCCCCTGTACACAGTATTATGTTCCATAGTGGCCCCTGTACACAGTATTATGTCCCATAGTGATCCCTGCACACAGTATATGTCCCATAGCGGCCCCTGTACACGGTATTATGTTCCATAGTGGCCCCTGTACACAGTATTATGTCCCATAGTGATCCCTGCACACAGTATATGTTCCATAGTGGCCCCTGTACACAATATTATGTCCCATAGTGATCCCTGCACACAGTATATGTCCCATAGTGGCCCCTGTACACGGTATTATGTCCCATAGTGATCCCTGCACACAGTATATGTCCCATAGTAGCCCCTGTACATGGTATTATGTCCCATAGTGATCCCTGCACACAGTATATGTCCCATAGTGGCCCCTGTACACGGTATTATGTCTCATAGTGATCCCTGCACACAGTATATGTCCCATAGTGGTCCCCGCACACGGTATAATATTCTAACTTTTATAATATTCCAATTGTCGTCACTCACTAGCTATAATTATACTGTGGGGTCTCTTCCGACCCCAGAGTATAATAAGCAGAGGGCCAAGAGAGATGAAAAACATAAAAAACAATGTTAACTCACCTTTTCCTACACTCCGCAGCCACTGTGTTCTTTTCGGACTCTTCTGCCTGTAGTCAGCGACCACTGATTGAGTCTCAGGGGTCACGTCGCATCATTATGCATAATGACGTCGAACGTGACCCCTAAGGCCCTGTCAGCAGTCTCTTACGTCAGGCAGAAGCGCCCGAAGAGAACACAGAGGCTGCGGATCCAGGAGGGAGGTGCGTATCATTGTTTTTTATGTTTGATCATCTCCCCGGGGGGCTCCGCTTAGTATACTCTGGAGTCTGAAGAGACCCCACAGTATAATAATAGAAGTTTCGTTTCGGCCATGTTTGGTCCGATCGAAACTGCTGGGTGAGGACTCGGGTCGCCGTGCCAGGGAAATAAGCCTCGCGTGCCAAGAGCCAGGGGTTGCCGGCCCCTGCTATAGAGCCATATAATACTGTAATACAGCTGTAATAGCAGGACTTACACAGTAATATAATATTCTTTCATAGCTGAAGTTGTGTTATATGGAATTGTCAGCTGTGGCTTTCCGGAAAGCTGGGTATCTCTGAAGCAGAAAGTCTCAGGGGGGAGAAAAAATTACAAGCTCCACATATAGACTTATCAGGTTCCCAGCGAAGCTGCAGAGAAATGTACAAGAGTCAATGAAAAACCTTTTTACACTGTAGTCAGTTGTTGCTGGGTAAAGACGAGGATTGAAGCGCCGAAACTGAGCCTACACTTACTGTAACTGCTGCAAAATTGTCTCATGGAATTAAAGAGGTAGTCTCATATCCACATAAAACAGCAGAGCACAGCAAGTTACACTGTTTACATTTACAGAGCTCATATCTACAGAGCTCAGCTTCTCTCCTCTATCATATACCCCTATATATCACAGAGCTCAGCTTCTCTCCTCTATCATATAACCCATATATATCACAGAGCTCAGCTTCTCTCCTCTATCATATAACCCTATATATCACAGAGATCAGCTTCTCTCCTCTATCATATAACCCTATATATCACAGAGCTCAGCTTCTCTCCTCTACCATATAACCCTATATATCACACAGCTCAGCTTCTCTCCTCTATCATATAACCCTATATATATCACACAGCTCAGCTTCTCTCCTCTATCATATAACCTATATATCACAGAGATCAGCTTCTCTATCATATAACCCTATATATCACAGAGCTCAGCTTCTCTCCCTCTATCATATAACCTATATATCACAGAGCACAGCTTCTCTCCTCTATCATATAACCCTATATATCACAGAGCTCAGCTTCTCTCCTCTATCATATAACCCTATATATCACAGAGCTCAGCTTCTCTCCTCTATCATATAACCTATATATCACAGAGCTAAGCTTCTCTCCTCTATCCTATAACCCTATATATCACAGAGATCAGCTTCTCTCCTCTATCATATAACCCTATATATCACAGAGCTCAGCTTCTCTCCTCTATCATATAACCCTATATATATCACAGAGCTCAGCTTCTCTCCCTCTATCATATAACCCTATATACCACAGAGCTCAGCTTCTCTCCTCGATCATATACCCCTATATATCACAGAGCTCAGCTTCTCTCCTCTATCATATAACCCTATATATCACACAGCTCAGCTTCTCTCCTCTATCATATAACCTATATATCACAGAGATCAGCTTCTCTATCATATAACCCTATATATCACAGAGCTCAGCTTCTCTCCTCTATCATATAACCCTATATATCACAGAGATCAGCTTCTCTCCTCTATCATATAACCCTATATATCACAGAGCTCAGCTGCTCTCCTCTGTCATATAACCCCATATATCACAGAGCTCAGCTTCTCTCCCTCTATCCTATAACCCTATATATCACACAGCTCAGCTTCTCTCCTCTATCATATAACCCTATATATCACAGAGCTCAGCTTCTCTCCTCTATCATATAACTCTATATATCACAGAGCTCAGCTTCTCTCCTCTATTATATTGCCTATATATCACAGAGCTTAGCTTCTCTCCTCTATCATATAACCTATATATCACAGAGCTCAGCTTCTCTCCTCTATCATATAACCTATATATCACAGAGCTCAGCTTCTCTCCTCTATCATATAATGCTATATATCACAGAGCTCAGCTTCTCTCCTCTATCATATAACCCGATACATTACAGAGCTCAGCTTCTCTCCTCTATCATATAACCCTATATACCACAGAGCTCAGCTTCTCTCCTCTATCATATAACCCTATATCTCACAGAGCTCAGCTTCTCTCCTCTATTATATTGCCTATATATTACAGAGCTCAGCTTCTCTCCTCTATCATATAACCTATATATCACAGAGCTCAGCTTCTCTCCTCTATCATATAACCCTATATATCACAGAGCTCAGCTTCTCTCCTCTATCATATAACCCTATATATCACAGAGCTCAGCTTCTCTCCTCTATCATATAACCCTATATGTCACAGAGCTCAGCTTCTCTTCTCTATCATATAACCCTATATATCACAGAGCTCAGCTTCTCTCCCTCTATCATATAACTCTATATATCACAGAGCTCAGCTTCTCTCCCTCTATCATATAACTTTATATATCACAGAGCTCAGCTTCTCTCCTCTATCATATAACCTATATATCACAGAGCTAAGCTTCTCTCCTCTATCCTATAACCCTATATATCACAGAGATCAGCTTCTCTCCTCTATCATATAACCCTATATATCACAGAGCTCAGCTTCTCTCCTCTATCATATAACCCTATATATCACAGAGATCAGCTTCTCTCCTCTATCATATAACCCTATATATCACAGAGCTCAGCTTCTCTCCCTCTATCCTATAACCCTATATATCACAGAGCTCAGCTTCTCTCCTCTATCATATAACCCTATATATCACAGAGCTCAGCTTCTCTCCTCTACCATATAACCCTATATATCACACAGCTCAGCTTCTCTCCTCTATCATATAACCCTATATATATCACAGAGCTCAGCTTCTCTCCCTCTATCATATAACCCTATATACCACAGAGCTCAGTTTCTCTCCTCTATCATATACCCCTATATATCACAGAGCTCAGTTTCTCTCCTCTATCATATACCCCTATATATCACAGAGCTCAGCTTCTCTCCTCTATCATATAACCCTATATATCACAGAGCTCAGCTTCTCTCCTCTATCATATAACCTATATATCACAGAGCTAAGCTTCTCTCCTCTATCCTATAACCCTATATATCACAGAGATCAGCTTCTCTCCTCTATCATATAACCCTATATATCACAGAGCTCAGCTTCTCTCCTCTATCATATAACCCTATATATATCACAGAGCTCAGCTTCTCTCCCTCTATCATATAACCCTATATACCACAGAGCTCAGCTTCTCTCCTCGATCATATACCCCTATATATCACAGAGCTCAGCTTCTCTCCTCTATCATATAACCCTATATATCACACAGCTCAGCTTCTCTCCTCTATCATATAACCTATATATCACAGAGATCAGCTTCTCTATCATATAACCCTATATATCACAGAGCTCAGCTTCTCTCCTCTATCATATAACCCTATATATCACAGAGATCAGCTTCTCTCCTCTATCATATAACCCTATATATCACAGAGCTCAGCTGCTCTCCTCTGTCATATAACCCCATATATCACAGAGCTCAGCTTCTCTCCCTCTATCCTATAACCCTATATATCACACAGCTCAGCTTCTCTCCTCTATCATATAACCCTATATATCACAGAGCTCAGCTTCTCTCCTCTATCATATAACTCTATATATCACAGAGCTCAGCTTCTCTCCTCTATTATATTGCCTATATATCACAGAGCTTAGCTTCTCTCCTCTATCATATAACCTATATATCACAGAGCTCAGCTTCTCTCCTCTATCATATAACCTATATATCACAGAGCTCAGCTTCTCTCCTCTATCATATAATGCTATATATCACAGAGCTCAGCTTCTCTCCTCTATCATATAACCCGATACATTACAGAGCTCAGCTTCTCTCCTCTATCATATAACCCTATATACCACAGAGCTCAGCTTCTCTCCTCTATCATATAACCCTATATCTCACAGAGCTCAGCTTCTCTCCTCTATTATATTGCCTATATATTACAGAGCTCAGCTTCTCTCCTCTATCATATAACCTATATATCACAGAGCTCAGCTTCTCTCCTCTATCATATCACCCAATAATCACAGGGCTCAGCTTCTCTCCTCTATCATATAACCCTATATATCACAGAGCTCAGCTTCTCTCCTCTATCATATAACCCTATATGTCACAGAGCTCAGCTTCTCTTCTCTATCATATAACCCTATATATCACAGAGCTCAGCTTCTCTCCCTCTATCATATAACTCTATATATCACAGAGCTCAGCTTCTCTCCCTCTATCATATAACTTTATATATCACAGAGCTCAGCTTCTCTCCTCTATCATATAACCTATATATCACAGAGCTAAGCTTCTCTCCTCTATCCTATAACCCTATATATCACAGAGATCAGCTTCTCTCCTCTATCATATAACCCTATATATCACAGAGCTCAGCTTCTCTCCTCTATCATATAACCCTATATATCACAGAGATCAGCTTCTCTCCTCTATCATATAACCCTATATATCACAGAGCTCAGCTTCTCTCCCTCTATCCTATAACCCTATATATCACAGAGCTCAGCTTCTCTCCTCTATCATATAACCCTATATATCACAGAGCTCAGCTTCTCTCCTCTACCATATAACCCTATATATCACACAGCTCAGCTTCTCTCCTCTATCATATAACCCTATATATATCACAGAGCTCAGCTTCTCTCCCTCTATCATATAACCCTATATACCACAGAGCTCAGTTTCTCTCCTCTATCATATACCCCTATATATCACAGAGCTCAGCTTCTCTCCTCTATCATATAACCCTATATATCACACAGCTCAGCTTCTCTCCTCTATCATATAACCTATATATCACAGAGATCAGCTTCTCTATCATATAACCCTATATATCACAGAGCTCAGCTTCTCTCCCTCTATCATATAACCTATATATCACAGAGCACAGCTTCTCTCCTCTATCATATAACCCTATATATCACAGAGCTCAGCTTCTCTCCTCTATCA
Source organism: Leptodactylus fallax (assembly GCA_947044405.1). Classification (NCBI taxonomy): domain Eukaryota; kingdom Metazoa; phylum Chordata; class Amphibia; order Anura; family Leptodactylidae; genus Leptodactylus; species Leptodactylus fallax. Next base: position 1,041,287 of record CAMRHE010000113.1, read on the forward strand.
TATAACCCTATATATCACAGAGCTCAGCTTCTCTCCTCTATCATATAACCTATATATCACAGAGCTAAGCTTCTCTCCTCTATCCTATAACCCTATATATCACAGAGATCAGCTTCTCTCCTCTATCATATAAGCCTATATATCACAGAGCTCAGCTTCTCTCCTCTATCATATAACCTTATATATCACAGAGATCAGCTTCTCTCCCTCTATCATATAACCCTATATATCACAGAGCTCAGCTGCTCTCCTCTGTCATATAACCCTATATATCACAGAGCTCAGCTTCTCTCCTCTATCATATAACCCTATATATCACAGAGATCAGCTTCTCTCCTCTATCATATAACCCTATATATCACAGAGCTCAGCTGCTCTCCTCTGTCATATAACCCTATATATCACAGAGCTCAGCTTCTCTCCCTCTATCCTATAACCCTATATATCACACAGCTCAGCTTCTCTCCTCTATCATATATCCCTATATATCACAGAGCTCAGCTTCTCTCCTCTATCATATAACCCTATATATCACAGAGCTTAGCTTCTCTCCTCTATCATATAACCTATATATCACAGAGCTCAGCTTCTCTCCTCTATCATATAACCCTATATACCACAGAGCTCAGCTTCTCTCCTCTATCATATAACCCTATATATCACAGAGCTCAGCTTCTCTCCTCTATTATATTGCCTATATATTACAGAGCTCAGCTTCTCTCCTCTATCATATAACCCTATATATCACAGAGCTCAGCTTCTCTCCCTCTATCATATAACTTTATATATCACAGAGCTCAGCTTCTCTCTTCTATCATATAACCCTATATATCACAGAGCTCAGCTTCTCTCCCTCTATCATATAACTCTATATATCACAGAGCTCAGCTTCTCTCCTCTATCATATAACCCTATATATCACAGAGCTCAGCTTCTCTCCCTCTATCATATAACCTTATATATCACAGAGCTCGGCTTCTCTATCATATCCTGCCATTAGAAATCACCTGACAGGTTTTTATTCTTCTAAAGCAAAACATGAAAATGACTTTTATAAATCTTATTCCCCATCTTGGACACTTGACTTCTTGGACATTTGCTGTTCCATTGCAAAAAAAATGTACCATAAAAAAACACAGTGGAACAGAAGGTTTATTCTGCCTCAGTATACTGTATCTCACAGCCTTCTTTCCGACTCAACAGTGCTTTACATTATTATATAGACGTCCACCTGCCATATTGTGTAATGCTGCTGGGACCGGTTTTGATGCAGTTAGTATCCAGGGTTTTAGGGCAATATCATGTGTAATATAATGTGCGCCTATATGAGATCTCTTATGTAACATATGCACGTTACTGTAAATGCAAAAACTCCAACGATATTAACTTTTTTTTTTTTGCAGGCATAACATTCACTTTTGATATTAACTGTTGTCATGTGGCTCAGTGGTTATCACTTTTGCCTTGCATCACTGGGGTCCTGAGTTTGGGACAATATCGATATGGAGTTTGTATCTTCTTTCCATGTTTGCCTGGGTTTCTGTTGGGTACTCCAGTTTCCTCCCACAGTCCGAAGACCATACTGATAGGAATTTAGATTGTGAGCCCTACTTGGGACAGTGTTGATGATATTTGTGAAGTGCTGTGGAATATGTTGGTGCTGTATAAGAAATAAATAATTATTGTGAGAGTATGAACTTAGAGGGCGCTAGGGAGCGACCCAGGCCAGCCCTGAAAAGGCCCTCAGCCACACCTTTGGGTGGGGCGTGTATCTCCAGAAGGCTGGAGAAACCTGCTTGGAGCAGGAAATGGTGGACCAGCCTAGGACAGAGAGGCAGTCTGTCCCAGAGGGCTTGGATCCAGAGAAGACTTACAAAGATTAAGTCAGGCTCTTATTGCCCCAAAGGCTAGTTAGGGACTCAAGGAGTCAGTGAGTGCCCTAACTGTGGCATAGGTTTTTTTGTTGTTTTGCTGTGTTGCAGTTGAGCTGAATAAAGCCACTTTTATGTTTCACTTGGACCGTCTGAACCCTATATTTCCGGCGCCCAGTACCACGAACCACCGCTGTTGGGACCAGGACAAGCCGCCATTTTGAGTGTAATTCCCCTAAGCTGTCACATATGGTGGAGAATCGCGCGCATTAAGAGATCCACGCAAGTCCTGGAAGACAAGTGATTGGTAACTGCAGTACTGCAAAGTGTGCATTGTGGCCTACAGCTGGAAGAAATCTGTGATTTCAACTGAAGAAACCCAGGAAGGGGTGAGTGAATTGCAACATAGCAAGGTGAAAGTAAAACTCTGGAAGAGGAATCCAGGGAATGGACTTTGTGTATACTGTGGCACAGAAGTCTGTAAAGTGTTTGCTGATGGCAAGAAAGTAAGCAATGTGTATAGAAGCTGGATATTGCAAACAAGTGTATGTGAAAGGCTATGGTGCCAGGTTGGTGTTTTCTGTGGAAGACAGAAGAAAATTCTGGTTGTTGTAGTGCCACATAAGTTAACTGTAACTGTTTGAATACATGTGACTGCAGAAGATAGCAAAAAGTTGCTGCCGGTGGAACCCAAGGTTGCTGTGGAATATTGTGTAATCTTGTTATTAAACCATGGGCAAGAAAAAGAGAATTTCAGCTTGTAAAAAAGCAGAGAAGTTATGCACAGGTTTATTAGTGCAGCAGTCTGAATGCAGAGAGACACAAAACCCGGAGCAGAGCATGTGGAGTGCAAGTAAAGATGATGTGTTGCATGAGAGTGACTCAGTTTTTCTAAAGCACCTCTGTTCTATGAAAGAATATGTCCCTGCTGACTGTATGTCTCATACTGGAGTGCATCAGAGCGCCAAAGATGAAAATATTATGGTGCAGCAGCTTCAAGATGAGATTAAAACCATCAGGTTCATTTATGAAGATGAAATATCTGATTGGAAATGGCAACTTGAGGTATCAGAAAAAGAGAACCTTAAGTTAAAGAAAGAGCTTGAAACTGTAAAGCGTTCATATCCTAGTCATTGTGAAAATGTGGTGCTGGGTTTGCCTGGAATGGACTGTGTCACTAAGAAGGAGTTTGCTGATATGAAATGTGCTCTATCTAATGAAGTCATACAGAGTGTAGAGCAAAAGCAAGTGCTTGAGAAGCAATTGCAGGATTTAAAGGAGCAGCATGTCCAAGACTCCATTGCCAAAGAGAGTGTCATTGAAAAATTAAGAGATGACCTTGAAACTGCTAAACGTGAGAGAAGTGAATTTTTGCAGTGTCAGTCAGAATGTCTGGATGACCAAGTGAGGAAGTGTGAAAAGCTTTCGGCGGCATTAATTAACAAAGAAAATGAAATTGCAGAGCTGAGGAAGCGTGCCTCTGATCAAGAGAGTGATTTAGAATCTGTGGTGCAGACATTGCAGTCAGAGCAAAACTTACATGAACTAAAGCAGGTTCGCCTAAATAGTGAAGTCAATGAATGGCGGATCAGAGCTGGAGTTCTGGAACAAAGACAAAGTGAACTCAAAGCTAGAATATGTAGCCTGGAGAGGGCGCTGTCAAGATCTTGTGAAGATAAAGAGAAATTGTCTGTTTTGGTGCAAAATAAAGACAAAAATTTGATGGAAATGTCGTCTGTCCATGCTCAGAAAGTGCAAGCCTTACAGGAGAGTCATAAAAAAGTGGAGACTCAACTTCAAGAGCTGCAACTACAGGTCACAGAAGGGGACAGGTTTCAAGCGGAGCTGCTAGACAAGGCAAACAGACTACAGGTGGAATTGGATAATGTCACAAGGCTTCTTTCTCAAGCAGACAGCAAGTTTATCAAACTTTCCAAAGATTTTTCTACACTAGGATCTCAGCTTCAGGACACTCAGGAACTTTTGCAAGAAGAAACCTGTCAGAAGCTTGACCTTAGCACAAAACTAAAGCAAATGGAAGATGAGAAAAATGGTTTCCTTGAGCAACTAGAGGAAGAGGAGATAGCAAAAAGAGATTTGACAAAGCAGATTTCAACACTACAGGCTCAGGCGACTGATATGAAGAAAAAAATGGAGGATAGTATTGGGTCCTTGGACTCTGTTGAAGAACTAAAGGAAAAGTTGCAAAAGGAGCTAGAAGCTACAACTCAATGGTTTGAGAAGAAGGTTGCTTCTTATGACAAACTTGAGAAGACGAAAATTAGACTGCAGCAGGAACTAGAAGATGTAGGTGGAGATCGTGATTATCAACGTCAGATGGTGTCAAATTTGAAAAGGAAGCAGGAAAAGTTTGATCAGCTGCTTGGTGAAGAGAAGACTCTTTCTGCTAGATATGCAGAAGAACGTGACCGTGCTGAAGCAGAGGCTTGTGGAAAAGAGACCAAAGCTCTTGCCTTGGCTCGCTCCCTAAAAGAGGCCCTTGAATTGAAGGCTCAGTTAGAGAGGCTCAACAAGCAACTGCGCACTAAAATGGAGGATTTGGTTAGCTCCCAGGATGAAGTTGAGAAAAACCTGGAATCTGTGCAGATATTGTATGAGAACAAAGCTAATGCTTATGAGATGCTGGAAAAGGCCAAGAGAGAATTGGACCTCCAGATAGAAGACATGAGGATTCAGTTTGAAGGAAACCTGTCTAATTTATCTGCTGAGATTGTAGCTCTAAAAATGCTTGTTGCTAAATTAAAAGTGCAAGTGAACAAGCAGGAGGAAATCAAGAAACAGCTGGAGTTTCAGATGGGTCAAGTGAAGCGTGAATCAGAAATAAAGTTGGAAGAGCGCACTTCTCAGATTGAACAGTTAAAAACCGAAGTGGAATTTAAAAAAAGAAGAATTGGATCGATTGCAGCAGTCTTTATCCAATACTGAACAGTCGGCATCTGCACTATCTTTAAAGCTGGCAGCACTAGAAGATGAGAGAGATTCGCTGCAGAGCCTGTTAACCTCTAAAGAATCAGAGCTGTTATCCCTGAAAAATGTGATTCAAGAAATAGAGTCTTTATTCAACCAAGAGCAAGATAAGAGAGCCACTGAGATACGGGACTTGAATGAAAGACTTGACAAAAAGTCTGCAGATGAGCAGAAGCTTTATCAGAAGATGTTGGAGGATCAATCCAATATAATTCAGGGAACAGTGGGGGAAGCAGAAAATATTATCCAGGATGCTGACCTGACAAATGTTAGAAGAACATTGCAGAATGTCCTAGAATTAGGAGACATAGTGGATAAAGAGATGGCATCTACATCTGCTGCCATAGAAGATGTCAGGAAGATTGAGGAAGTTCAGCAAGTTGCAATAGTAAAAACTGAGATGGAGGCTGTGCAGAAAAATATGGCAGTGAAGAAAGTTCCGGAACTGGAATCAGAGATTTGTGCGCTACAGAAGGCGGTAGAATTGAAGAAAGCTGCCAGCATAGAGGCAGAGAAAGCAGAACCATTACGGCAGCCAGAACATGTAACCCAAAAGCATCTGGGTACTGACAGAAAAAACTGTGATGGTGAAAACTTGGTGTCCCAGCCCTCCGGTGTTAGCACAGGGAATGAAAATAACTTGAAGAATGTTGAGATGACGATGTCACCAGCTCCTGTACTGTCAGAAAGGGGTTGGCACGAAAATTCTTGTAATCTATCACAGTACCGCAACATGCCTCCAGGAAGTTATACGTATGAGAAAGAGGAAGTGAGACTAGAGTATGGAAGTGGTTCTCCTGCTGCCGTACAGGTGTGGAAGCATTATACAGAAACCATTCCAATATATGATGTGGCAGCTGTTAAAGACATACCAGAAAATGTAGTTCAGCGTGATCTATTATGTGAGGGTGTACGGTATGGCCCTTGTGCAGACGGAGAAGATATTGCGGTACAGAGCTTGTGTATCTCAAACAAAGCGGAGAGCAAGTGGCCTATGTCTCCTAAACTTCTAAGCCGTGATGGTGATGGCAAAGTTTGCTTTGAGATGAAGGTTACAGAAAAGGTACCCGTGAAATATTTATACTCTAAAGACATTGATGTGCATGAAGTACGTGTTAGCTGGTATCTGAGCTCCTGTGGATTCGTGATAGGAGAAGATGAAGATTCTTGCGGCTATTCACTAGATGAATCGAGGTCATGCAATGGGATGGCTGAAGACTGTGGCGAGAGATGTGATGAAGATGATTTGATCCACTGTATGGCGAGTTGTGAAGGTGATGCCTTTGCACGGAATGGCCAGGATCTTGGCGTGGCATTTAAAGAGAGGAGAGAACTGAGAACTCGACGGAGCGGTATTTGGAAGAAGAGACCGCCAGATGGGGACATCTGGAGAGACACTGGACAAGTGTATAGGATTGAAGAGGGACGGCGACATATGTCTTGTCCCATTGTAGCTCACCCCATGGGTAGTGAGCTGAGGGGGAGGGTATGTGAGAGTATGAACCTAGAGGGCGCTAGGGAGCGACCCAGGCCAGCCCTGAAAAGGCCCTCAGCCACACCTTTGGGTGGGGCGTGTATCTCCAGAAGGCTGGAGAAACCTGCAGGGAGCAGGAGATGGTGGACCAGCCTAGGACAGAGAGGCAGTCTGTCCCAGAGGGCTTGGATCCAGAGAAGACTTACAAAGACTAAGTCAGGCTCTTATTGCCCCAGAGGCTAGTTAGGGACTCAAGGAGTCAGTTAGTGCCCTAACTGTGGCATAGGTTTTTTTGTTGTTTTGCTGTGTTGCAGTTGAGCTGAATAAAGCCACTTTTATGTTTCACTTGGACCGTCTGAACCCTATATTTCCGGCGCCCAGTACCACGAACCACCGCTGTTGGGACCAGGAGCCTGCCACCATTTGAGTTTAATTCCCCAAGCTGTCACATTATCAATAATGATTTTTATATTTTTCCCTTCAAATAAAAGGCTTCTACGCTAAGGTATGGAATGTTTCCTCCTCAACGTGTTTTTTTTTAATAAGACTTAAATGGGTTATCCAGCTTTGTAATGGCCTTAGGATACGCTATCAATATTAGATCTGCAGAAGTCCGGTAGCCGGGATCACCGCAGATCAGCTCTTCTGGGACAGAGCAACTCTTGGCAATGCTTATATGCAAGAAGCCGCACTGTTCACTCGATGTACGATGTGTAGCAGTGGGTTTAGGTATTGCGGCACTGCCCCATAGACTTCTATGGGGCAGTGCTGCAGTACATCACATTGGCAGCTAGAGCCAGAACCATCTCTTCCTTCTGGGAGACAGAATAATGATCCTTGGCAACGGTTACTAACTTGCCAGGACTGTCCCAAATTTCGTCTAACAATCCTGGTAAATTTGGCTTGTCCAGGTCTAAAATGGAGCAAGGTTTATGCAAACCAGTCTTGAAAAGTGGATGTTCTGGGCTAGTTTTGGGGTGTTCCCAGATGTGGAACCTAAATGTCAAATAAATACCTAAAAAAGGTTGGTAACTATGCTAAATGGGCAAAGAGACCATAAGTACATGGTCAGGCAGGATGAGTTGTCGGCTTCTTCATTATAACAGGACCCTGTCTTACCATAAGTACATCAGTAATGGAGTTTATCCCCCCCCCCCCATAGAGAGGTTGTGTGGAACAGTCCATGTAATTTCTTCATACAGGATGTTCTGGTGTCTGGTATAAGTGACATATATGTGGGATATGTAATGAGAATCACCGAACACCATACGATTCTGATGTGAATAGGTGTCAGAATAAGTGCAAACAATTTAACAATCTTTGCTGCTTTTGCTATTACAAAAGTGATGGAAGACAAAGTAATATCTGACCTGCCATGTTTTATACCCTGCGTGCTGCTCTGGGGATAGATACGGACACACCGCTCGTACTATGCACCAGTTATAATAAATCTGCCCTTGTGTACAGTTCTGTGCACCAGTGCACAATATAGACATCACAGCTCTGAGGATTATATATACAGGGTGACTCTGTCAGTCACATGGTCCTTGTCAGGGCTGGTCACTGACTAAGAGGGATCACGTGATTCACCATATAACTCCACAAAACCAGAAAGTGTGGGGCTGTTTAGTGGTGTTACGTGTGTCTACTAATATAACTTTATTGGGGTACCATACTGATATCCTTAGGTTCTCTTTATATAAACCTCTGCAATGCAATAGCTATGAAAAAAGTGTAAAACCATATAATAACAGGAAGAACACAAAAGACAATTTTTCTGTTTAGAAACCAGGTTTATTTTACTCTGTATGTTATATTCTCATTCATATAATGAAACAGCCTAATACTTATGGTAAAAGCCCTTCAATCTATTGTCAAGTCATATAAAAGAAGCTAAAAGTCACATGGCGGATGTGCACGAAGAAAGTCCAACAGATACAAAGCAAAATCAATACAATGCTGGAGAGTGAATATTCTGTATAATGCCTGAAATAATTTCTGATACTTCTATGAGACGCCGCTACACACTAGATACAAAGGAGATGAAGAAAAGTTTCTAGAACTGAAGTTAATAATGGAAAAAATGCTACAAATGTGACAAGTAATGGGAGATATGGACAGCAGTTGTCCTGATGAGAAAACTCCTTTAGGTCGGGGCCCCACAGTATCTGCAAAGTAGATGGGCTTCTAATTGCATCCACTCATTGCAAAAAAATATCCGCAGTGGACATGCTGTGATTTCAACAACTGTTGCGTTAGCAGCCTGTCAATTATACCTACGCCTGTGGTTTCCCTATTGGTATTATTGAAGCAGAAAGTCCACAGAGAAAAACTGCGAACTTTCTGCGAAAAGCGCTACGGAAAAAACTGCGATGCATTTCCGCCACTTTTTTTTCCACACCACTTTTTGGCTGCGGCTTGTTATGTGGGGCATTAACCTTAGGCCAGGGCCCCATATTGCAGAAAATCTGCTTTTTTGTAGCAGATTTTGCTGCGTTTTTTGAGTCAAACCCAGGAGAGGCTACAAAAGGAATAGGAAATATAAAGTTAGTTCTTACACTTCACCCTTCTGCCCAACCCATTCCTAACTTTGGCTCAAAAAACGCAGCAAAATCTGCAACAAAAAAAAACAACTTTTCTGCAACATGGGGCATTAGCCTTGCCGCCGAAGTGTTGTCAACGCGGCTTTTCCCGCAGCGCTTTTTTTGCTGCGGTCTGCTACATGGGGGCCTTAGCTCAAATAGGACCTTTCACCACCAACCCCAACTCTTTTGCATCCTTTTATCCCTTTTATGAGTTATGTTGGAAGTTACATCACAATATATAGCTTTATAGAGATATCTTATAGCTCTTTATAGATTCAATCAACTAACATGTCCCATTAATCTGTTTTTAGGAAATTTACAGAGGTCTAAGGGGAGTGTCGGTCTAAATAAGTTCTAGGGCTCCTGCACATGGCGAATATCTGTGGACAAAGCCTTTAATGGACTCTTTGGCTGGATTCACCCAGGAAACTCAGTCCATGTGTTAGCCGAAATTACCGGCCTGATCTTCATGCTGGGAGCGAGACTCCAGGCATCATAGTTATCTATAATACTAGGAGTCCCTGCTTCCCAGCGACATAATGTTGCTGGGAGAAAGGGTACCTTGGTCTAATATTATAAGGCCTCATTCACACTTGTATACTTGATGTGTACGTCTTCTGTATTTTTCTGGGTTTGGCTTACAAAATACTGAGCAGCATACTGCTGTATGACCGAGGACTAAAGCTTTCTTCAAATGTCCATAATATGGAGGCATTTTAGGTTCAGTTTTAGGCCTAAAGTCCATATTCAGCTGTCATAGTACCAGCGGGAAACCAGAATCACCCTGTATTATATGCATTTCTACATAAAGTTACGCTGACATAAAGCTTTGGCTAATTCCTTTGCACCTGACATCCATAATAATATCTGGGGCTGATTTATGAGAGAACATCAGATCACAAGGTTATTTTACCATTGTGACTTATACACTTGGGACATACATTCTGCAGAGACTTTACGGTGTTTGGCCTTTCCTTTGCTCTCTTCTTATTAAACCACACAAACATCTGGAGCTTATAAGAGAATGTTTCACCGATTCCCCAATCAGATAAGCAATGTAGTAAGAGTAAAAACCGAACGTAACCTGCACATATTGTAGTACAGCATTATTACACAGCGTATTTATAGCTCCCTACACATTAGTGAAAGGCGAGGGCCGGGCGGACGATAACTTCTCCTTTATATGTTATACAGTGGACATTTAGAAGCTGAGAGCTGGATTAAAACAGGAAGGATCCGGATTACTGCGGCAAAAATCCTGTAAAAGGAACATAAAACAGTTTATTAATCCTTCCATGTCTATGGTAAAGATGAAATGACAAATTAGTGATGAGAAAGTGATTTCGTCACATGTAAGGAATAGACCAGGCTGTAATAATGATAATATAGACTATAGCTGAAGGATGTGTACAGATTCGCAACCATGGAGGGAGTTTATTAAGATTGTTATTTCGTATGCCAGTCTATATCCATGCCTGACAGGTGCTAGACATACCAGGATTATTTAGAGGCTCTGGTCTCTTACCAATTCTGGCATATGTTGGGAGGTCTCGGGCACCAGAACTCAATCCTATGCTAGTCAGGGACTGGAGTAGATTTCTAATATAACTGACACCAGTTTTCTGGCATGAGTTATAATAAAGCTGACGGACTACGTGGAGAGCAGGGCACAGGAGGTGAGATGAATCAATGTGAGCCTGAAATGTGCCTCATGGGGCGCAGTATCAGACACTTTCAGACAAGACTCTATTAGAAAATCAGGGCCTATGCTTCTAAAATGAAAACTACGCTCCAAAAAAACACTAGTTGGCTTTTCCTACTTCCTATTCACTTCTATGGGCTTTGCAAGGTGGAATCTGCCTGAAGATAGATCCTGGCGCTTCTTTTTATCTCTAGCTGGAAAATCAACTAGAGGAAAAAATCTGCCTGACTCCTACTGATATGAATGGGAGAGTTGGGGGGCATTTTATGTGGTGGATTACTGCTCAAAATCTGCATGCAAAAAACTCTTACAGAGAAAGCACAATACTGTATGTTCACACTGTGTAATTGTCAGTCCTGTGAATCCTGTGTGTGTGTGGGGGGGGGGGGGGGGGTTGTTTTCTGAGTAGCTCCAGACACAATGGGTTAATTAGCCTGAGCCTCGAATTCTGCAGAAAGATCAAATAGGGTGCTTCTTTTTCAGCGTCTTGAAAAAAAGTTGTGTCAGTCAGTGCCCCTCAAAACCAGCAGCAAATTCCAGTGTGTGAACCTGCCCTCATGGTTCCTGTAGTGCCCAGTATACAGATCACTAATAACAGTGATCTACTAGTAAGAGCCCATTACATCACATCATATGTCGCCACCAGTGAGACTACAGATCATGTCTCCTCTGTATACCCCCAAGCCCTCCCTAGGACAAGAAAACCCTATGAAGTTAATTGAGTTTGTTAGAAGCCATGTGAATTCTAATAGTAGTTTATTAATTATAATTGTAGCTGTATTATATTATATTATTATATTATATAATTGTATCTTCTGCATTCATGTACAGTTAGGTCCATATATATTTGGACACTGACACAAATTTAGTTTTTTTTACCTGTTTACATATTCAAGTTATAGTTATATAATGGACATAAAGTCCAGACTTTCAGCTTTCATTTGAGGGTATCCACATTAAAATTGGATAAAGGGTTTAGGAGTTTCAGCTCAGTAACATGTGCCACCCTGTTTTTAAAGGGACCAAAAGTAATTGTACAATTGACTCTTGGGCTGTTTCATGGGCAGGTTTGGGCAATTCCTCGTTATGTGATTCTCAATTAAGCAGATAAAAGGCCCGGAGTTGAGTTGAGGTGCTTGCATTGGGAAGATTTTTCTGTGAAGAAAACATGCGGCCAAAATTTCCATGGTGAAAAGAAACCCCTTCACAACAGCCAACCAAGTGAATGACACTCTCCAGGATGTAGCCGTATCAATATCCAAATCTACCATAAAGAGAAGACTGCATGAAAGTAACTACAGAGGAATTCACTGCACGGTGCGAGACACTCATAAGCCTCAAGAATAAGAAGGATAGATTGGACTTTGCTAAAAAACATCTAAAAAAGCCATCACAGCTCTGGAAGAACATTCTTTGGACAGATGAAACCAAGATCAACCTCTACCAGAATGGTGGAAAGAAAAAAGTATGGCGAAGACGCGGTACAGCTCATAATCCAAAGCATAGCACATCATGTGTTAAACACTGCGGAGGCGGCAGTGTGATGGCGTGGGCAGGCATGGCTGCCAGTGGCGCTGGGTCACTAGTGGTTATTGATGATGTGACACAGGACAGAAGCAGCCGGATGAATTCTGAGGTATTCAGAGACATACTGTGTGCTCAAATCTAGCCAAACTGATCCATAATACAGATGGACAATGACCCAAAACAGAAAGCCAAAGCAACTCAGGAGTTTATTAAAGCAAAGAAGTGGAATATTCTTGAATGGCCAAGTCAGTCGCCTGATCTCAACCCAATTGCGCAGCATTTCACTTGTTACAGACTAAACTACAGACAGAAAGGCCACAAACAAACAGCGACTGAAAACCGCTGCAGTAAAGGCCGAGCATTAACCAGGAGGAGACGCAGCGGCGGCGTCTGGTGATGTCCATGAGCTCAAGACTTCAGCCAGTCACTGCCAACAAAGGGGGAACAACCAAGTATTAGAAATTAACATTTTATTTACAATTATTTCATTTGTCCAATTACTTTTGAGTCCCTGAAATGAAGGGATTGTGGGCAATAAATGCTTTATAGTACCTCATATTTTTATGCAATCATTTTGTTCAACCCACTGAATTAAAGCCGAAAGTCTGAACTTCAACATTGTGGTAATGTCCAGAACCAAAACTAGAGAAATGTTGTCTCTGTCCAAATATTTATGGACCTAACTGTATATGGCTAAACATGATTGTTTCAGTTCCCTGACACAGATCCTGACAATGGCACTGCATGCTAGAGTTTACAGAACCATGAATGGAAATATTAACATGTTTATGGCACGAGAACTAAGTAGGGGATTAATTTTAATATAGCCAATAAACGCATAATATAATGTTCCCAACACTGTGGCATCCACACACTATAATATCCCCTTATTATGGTCCTCACATTATAGTACTCCTTATTGTGGCCCCTACACTATAATGCCCATTTCTTGACCACCACGCTATAATGCCCCCTTCTTGTGGCTCCAATAGTAATATGTACAAAAGAAAAAAAATAGTCTCTGCTGCTGGTGGCTTCAGGGATACGCAAGGTAATGATGTCACTAGATCACCCCTGCATGTTTCCAAGCAGCCAGGAGCAGAGATGGGCTGAATATGGAAGCAGAGAGCAGATGGCTTCCTGTTTCATCATTACATTCAATTCCATCGAAAGACGAAGATGAGTTGAAGCTGGAACATACTTCCCACCACCTGGGACAGCAGCACAACTCCCAGAATCCAGGACTGTCCCACTGAATCCAGGATGGTCGGGAGGTATGTAACATCTGCATTTAGCTTGCATGTTCTCCTCACATTGTATGATTTATTCTGGTTTCTTTCCATGCTCTTAAAATATTCTGATGGGTTAACTGGTTTCCCATGTAGTTATCCATTGTTTGGGTCATAGCCCAGGGAATTAGCTTGTGAGCCCCGTTGCAGTGACTGATGTGAATGATCACCAGATATCATGGAGCAATAAGCACACAAATGGCAGCCGCAGAGCACGTGAGGCAGCGCATCATAGAAGAGAAGACACAGGCTGGATATCTAGAATGAGAGCAGCCCCTGTCTGTAACTGGTACAGCATGCTTCTAGGACATGTCAATATACTGAGAGGCAGGTAATATACACAGAAAGTGCAGGATTTCTTCCATGTACTAATATAGAAATAAGGCCTTTGTAGTTTATCAATATTACAAATTAAGCAAAAAAATTTTTTGTACCATTAACAATACAAAAAACAAAAAAACCCCCCAAAAAACCTTACGTTCATTCTGTTGTCCGGGGAATGAAGTTTGCACTAAAAATAAAAAAGGAATATGGAATTAGCCATTTTAGCCTTTTATATCCTATTACAGATATTATAATGTACTTTTGCATTCATTTTTATTACCTTTTCTTCCTCTCATGTAGATGACAAGACCAACGATAAAAAATACAATTCCTAACACAAATCCAACAATACCGGTTGCCATCTTGTTTTTAGCTGCATCTGATGACTGAGGATCTAGAAAATAAAACAGACGAGGTAAAATGGCTGCTTAGAGTAATATCTTATAGATGACATCAATGACTACAGTTCTATTCCAATGGGGACTTGTCTGTGTTTCTCTCCCATACCGTTACCATATACTATGTAACATAATACAACTATTACACTGATGTACTGATGTTGCACCACATATGATATATAGTGGGTTGGTGACATGCCCATTATGCAAAGTAACATTGCGGGTAGGTGGTGGGGTAAGCAGCATCCATGTCTAATGTGAGACACACATGTAAGTTATATGAAGCACTCTTTAGTATTAAAGGAGTTGTTCGATATTTCCCCAGAGGATAGGGGATAACATCTTAATCAGTGGGGGTTTGACTGAGGAGATCCCTGGGAATGGGAATCTCGTTCCCCCACATGAATGGAGCAGCAGGTTAATTCTTATATAATTAATACGTATTATATAATACAAGTGCACATGTGTGCCATATGTGGAATTTAGTTACATAGAAGTGATGAAAGTGCTGCCCTGACTTGAGAGCTGCTGAACTATGTAGTGGGTCAAAAGGATATAGTGACCCTGTCTGTACCAATGATTACTGTCCTGGTATGAGTGTGATCAGCCCCTGAGAGGGAAACTGAGAGGATCAGTGAAATTGGTCACTGTGTACAGTGGAACTGGTGATGCCATGTGCAACCCTATTGCTGGAGAGATAGCAAAGAACTACACTGTTAGGCTAGGTTCACACTAGCACCATGCTCTCCGTCGTTCATATCTGCCATGGGACCTGAATGATGGAGAGCCAGCCCGCTAACACCCACGGACCCCATATACTATAATTTTTTATACTGAAACCAGCGGAGAGAAAAGTCCGATTTTCAGCGGAATCTGCGACGGAGCCTTGTACGGAGACTCCGACACAGTTTTGAATGAAGCCTTAGACTGTCCTTTGACTGTAGACAACCACCCAGTGGATTACAAGTGACTGTGCACACCTGCTCTATAGATTATAACTGTGGGGCAGGTGTCCACAATTGCTGCTAAGGACAACTGTCTGATGGATTAAGTTCTGCAAAGGACTCTGTGTTCTAGAAATTGTGTTCTGTGCAAGGACTTTGTTCTGTAAGCTTTGCCCTCATTGATAGACAGCTCCATAACCACCAAGCCAGTTGCCTCTTGTTAGTTTTTATAACTAATAATCCATTTGCTTGTAATAAGACTATAGTCATCACACCATTTAGCCTCATTCAGGTTCATCTGCTGTATCTACCTGTGTTTTTAAATTTGTATGTAATATATTGATTGGATGGTTGGGAGGGCAGGGAACATTATGTGGAGCTACTTGAGGGGATATTAAATTATGTGCAGGGGCCACACTTATGAAACCTTTGAATTGGGTCTACTACTGTGTTACCACAGCCCTGATTGTAGCAATTATTGCCTGGAATTAATTGAACAAATCTATCAATGATCATTTATTATTGATCAAAATTGATAATGTCTACATAGAATATACTGGTGTAAGTAAATGTAACTTGTGTTACTTATTTCTTGCACATACACCATATTGATTAAACCTGTGTCAGAATGTATGAAAATTCCATAGATGGAAATGTCATTTTTTGGTGGTTTGTAAATTGTCACCTGCAACCTCAGCCCTACAGTATACACTGGCTGTGCCTATTATCTGGTGGAAATGTGTTATTTGTTAAAGGGCTTCATATTCCAGGATCCCTGAGCAACAAACTGATCACTGAGGGTTACATAGATGTAATAATGATACTACTACAAAGAGAGATATCTTACGCCAGTTTATTCTGTGCGGAGCCTTCAGGCTGTTGTGATGGACCTCACAGGTAAAAGTGTCTCCTTTCTCCATCTCTGTCTCCAGCATCACATGAATCTGGTAAGACCAATCTCCATTATGATAGGGCTCTGTGAACTGAACCTGCTCGGTTTCCTCCTGGCCATTCCGGTACCATTTCACCTCGATCTCAGATGGGTAGAAACCAAACACATGACATATGAGCATGTGCTGCTTTGTATGTGAGTGTTCATCAGGATTCATCAAGGAGATTTTGATTGATGGTTCAACTGGTAAAAGTTATAATAATGTTAATAAATAATTTCATTAAATCACCAAAAAGTACATTCACTTTACATTCATGTGTTTAAAGTGTATTTCACAAAGACAGAAAACTCAGTTATGAAAGAAATATTGGAGAGAATTTATTAAAAATGGCATTTCCTATGTCAGTCTTAATTCATTGCTAGGCTGGCACCAGAATCATTAAGAGGCTCAAGAGGGTCCCGTGCACCAGAATTAAAATCTATACCAGTCAGGGACTGCAGAGATTTCTGGTATAACTGATGCAAGTTGTTGGGCTGGCTGAGGTGTCCAAAACTTGCCTTGCTCCCCATCCTGCTCTGCTAAGCCACTGTCCTAAAAGTGTCAAATGGGCTGCAGGAGATCTGTTAGAAGGATTAGTGCCATACTGCACCTGAAATACGCAGGATTAGGGAAATATTTACTGGTATAATAATGGTCTCCTCCTTTATATACTACATGTAATATGTGCTGTTGTAATACAGTATAAACAGGAGTCTCACCTCTCCGGTCACCAGTGATACTGTATATTATTATTATTATGTCTCCTCCTTTATATACTACATGTAATATGTGCTGGTATAATACAGTATATACAGGAGTCTCACCTCTCCGGTCACCAGTGATACTGTGTATTATTATTATTATGTCTCCTCCTTTATATACTAAATGTAATATGTGCTGGTATAATACAGTATATACAGGAGTCTCACCTCTCCGGTCACCAGTGACACTGTGTATATTATTATTATGTCTCCTCCTTTATATACTACATGTAATATGTGCTGGTATAATACAGTATATACAGGAGTCTCACCTCTCCGGTCACCAGTGATACTGTGTATTATTATTATTATGTCTCCTCCTTTATATACTAAATGTAATATGTGCTGGTATAATACAGTATATACAGGAGTCTCACCTCCCCAGTCACCAGTGATACTGTGTATATTATTATTATGTCTCCTCCTTTATATACTACATGTAATATGTGCTGGTATAATACAGTATATACAGGAGTCTCACCTCTCCGGTCACCAGTGACACTGTGTATATTATTATTATGTCTCCTCCTTTATATACTACATGTAATATGTGCTGGTATAATACAGTATATACAGGAGTCTCACCTCCCCGGTCACCAGTGATACTGTGTATATTATTATTATGTCTCCTCCTTTATATACTACATGTAATATGTGCTGTTGTAATACAGTATATACAGGAGTCTCACCTCTCCGGTGACCAGTGATACCGTGTATATTAATATTATGTCTCCTCCTTTATATACTACATGTAATATGTGCTGGTATAATACAGTATATACAGGAGTCTCACCTCTCCGGTCACCAGTGATACTGTATATTATTATTATTATGTCTCCTCCTTTATATACTACATGTAATATGTGCTGTTGTAATACAGTATAAACAGGAGTCTCACCTCTCCGGTCACCAGTGATACTGTATATTATTATTATTATGTCTCCTCCTTTATATACTACATGTAATATGTGCTGGTATAATACAGTATATACAGGAGTCTCACCTCTCCGGTCACCAGTGATACTGTGTATTATTATTATTATGTCTCCTCCTTTATATACTAAATGTAATATGTGCTGGTATAATACAGTATATACAGGAGTCTCACCTCTCCGGTCACCAGTGACACTGTGTATATTATTATTATGTCTCCTCCTTTATATACTACATGTAATATGTGCTGGTATAATACAGTATATACAGGAGTCTCACCTCCCCGGTCACCAGTGATACTGTGTATATTATTATTATGTCTCCTCCTTTATATACTACATGTAATATGTGCTGTTGTAATACAGTATATACAGGAGTCTCACCTCTCCGGTGACCAGTGATACTGTGTATATTAATATTATGTCTCCTCCTTTATATACTACATGTAATATGTGCTGGTATAATACAGTATATACAGGAGTCTCACCTCTCCGGTCACCAGTGATACTGTATATTATTATTATTATGTCTCCTCCTTTATATACTACATGTAATATGTGCTGGTATAATACAGTATATACAGGAGTCTCACCTCCCCAGTCACCAGTGATACTGTGTATATTATTATTATGTCTCCTCCTTTATATACTACATGTAATATCTGCTGGTATAATACAGTATATACAGGAGTCTCACCTCTCCGGTCACCAGTGATACTGTGTATATTATTATTATTATGTCTCCTCCTTTATATACTACATGTAATATGTGCTGGTATAATACAGTATATACAGGAGTCTCACCTCCCCAGTCACCAGTGATACTGTGTATATTATTATTATGTCTCCTCCTTTATATACTACATGTAATATGTGCAGGTATAATACAGTATATACAGGAGTCTCACCTCTCCGGTCACCAGTGATACTGTATATCATTATTATGTCTCCCCCCTTTATATACTACATGTAATATGTGCTGGTATAATACAGTATATACAGGAGTCTCACCTCTCCGGTCACCAGTGATACTGTGTATATTATTATTATTATGTCTCCTCCTTTATATACTACATGTAATATGTGCAGGTATAATACAGTATATACAGGAGTCTCACCTCTCCGGTCACCAGTGATACTGTGTATATTATTATTATTATGCCTCCTCCTTTATATACTACATGTAATATGTGCTGGTATAATACAGTATATACAGGAGTCTCACCTCTCCGGTCACCAGTGATACTGTGTAAATATTATTATTATTATTATTATTTCTCCTCCTTTATTATACCAGCACATATTACATGTAGCATATACAGAATATACAGGGTTTAGTCACTGAACAGGGGTCAGCTCACAACTGCTCTGACTGGTTATTCTGCCCATTGAAAAGCTCTACATTACAGTTTTGGTGTTTTGTCATGCAGCTTTCCTAGTATGCTGAAGGGTAAATGTGCATTGTTATGCAGTGTTCATGGGGATGCATCACTACATCAGTAGCCAGATTTCGACTTTGAATCTGGGAAAGCTGTGTGGCAACTCATAAACTGTAACATTTCCATAATAATCCTGTAGAGCCACAGGGTATAATGTCTATTACTTTGATCACTTTTTATTCAAATTTTTATCAGAGGCAAAACAGTGAAAAAACGGCAGTTAGGCACTTTTGATTTTTTTTTTCCTGCTACGGCGTTTACCATACGGGAAAAATATTTTTAGAGATTTTAGACCGGGCATTTTCGGACACAGGGATACCTAATGTGTATGTGTTTCACAGTATTTAACTACTTTTATATGTGTTCTAGGGAAAGGGGGGTGATTTGAACTTTTAATATTTTTTATTTTGTTTTATATTTTTTTGTACTTTTTTTTTTATTTTTTATTTTGCATTTATTAGACCCCCTAGGAGTCTTGAACCCCAGGGAGTCTGATCACTAATGCAATGCATTACAATGCTAATGCATTGCAAAAAACGGCGCTTCTATTGCAGGCTACATAGACTAGCCCACAATAGAAGTTAATGAAAGGCAGGCCTGGGAGCCTTCACAAGCCTCCCGGCTGTCATAGTAACAGGACGCTGGCCCTGGAGCTTGCTCCGGGTGCTAGCGATCCCCAGCAAAATAGCGCCGCCGGTAAAATGGCACCTCGGTCAGCTTTGACCGAGGCGCCAGAAGGGTTAATGCCCACGATCATTTTGGGAACTGATTGCGGGTATTAGTGACAGGTGTCTGCTGTATAATACAGCAGAAACCCAGCGGCTATGACGGCTGCTCGGGTCCCGGCATCCGCCGTAATACGAGAAAGGGTTAATGTTGATGATTATGGCTTAAAGCTAAGGAAAAACAAAAGTCATTATCTCAGAAAATTAGAAGAATTAACCCCAAAACACCTGCAAAGGCTTCCTAAGCGTTTAAAAAGGTCCCTTAGTCTGGTTCAGTAGGCGACACAATCATGGGGAAGACTGCTGACTTGACAGATGTCCAGAAGGCAGTCATTGACACAATCCTCAAGAAGGGTAATTCTGATGATATTCTAATTTATTGAGATGCACTAGTATATACAGTATGGGATTGTTACTATTTTTGCATGTGAATATGTACATGACATTATTTGCAGTGTATCCCGGCACTGAATTCTGCTCTCTGTGGATTCAAATCACAATCCAAGTCAATGGTCACATCCTTACTTTAGTCACGTACTTTTATATCAACCACACTCCTTAAAGACATTATGCAGGATTAGAAAACATGTCTGCTTTCTCCCTGTTGGGAAGTGACGTTAAGTCTGTTGGTCACATGGCCATGCTGCAGCCATGTCCCATTCATTTTAATGGGACTGAGCTGTAGCACTAACATGTGACCAACAGACATGATTCTCCCTGAGAGACAGAAAGCAGCCATGTTTTCTAATCCTGCACAACCCCTTTAAAATAGCCACCTCCATTTTCTACTGCGACCTGATATTCGAATATCACTCTGTGAAGGACTCAGGCTGACCTATGTGATAATACAGTATATACAGGAGGCTGACCTATGTGATAATACAGTATATACAGGAGGCTGACCTATGTGATAATACAGTATATACAGGAGGCTGACCTATGTGATAATACAGTATATACAGGAGGCTGACCTATGTGATAATACAGTATATACAGGAGGCTGACCTACGTGATAATACAGTATATACAGGAGGCTGACCTACGTGATAATACAGTATATACAGGAGGCTGACCTATGTGATAATACAGTATATACAGGAGGCTGACCTACGTGATAATACAGTATATACAGGAGGCTGACCTACGTGATAATACAGTATGTACAGGAGGCTGACCTACGTGATAATACAGTATATACAGGAGGCTGACCTACGTGATAATACAGTATATACAGGAGGCTGACCTACGTGATAATAAGTATATACAGGAGGCTGACCTACGTGATAATACAGTATATACAGGAGGCTGACCTATGTGATAATACAGTATATACAGGAGGCTGACCTATGTGATAATACAGTATATACAGGAGGCTGACCTACGTGATAATACAGTATATACAGGAGGCTGACCTACGTGATAATACAGTATATACAGGAGGCTGACCTACGTGATAATACAGTATATACAGGAGGCTGACCTATGTGATAATACAGTATATACAGGAGGCTGACCTATGTGATAATACAGTATATACAGGAGGCTGACCTATGTGATAATACAGTATATACAGGAGGCTGACCTACGTGATAATACAGTATATACAGGAGGCTGACCTACGTGATAATACAGTATATACAGGAGGCTGACCTATGTGATAATACAGTATATACAGGAGGCTGACCTATGTGATACAGTATATACAGGAGGCTGACCTACGTGATAATACAGTATATACAGGAGGCTGACCTACGTGATAATACAGTATATACAGGAGGCTGACCTACGTGATAATACAGTATATACAGGAGGCTGACCTACGTGATAATACAGTATATACAGGAGGCTGACCTACGTGATAATACAGTATATACAGGAGGCTGACCTATGTGATAATACAGTATATACAGGAGGCTGACCTATGTGATAATACAGTATATACAGGAGGCTGACCTAGGTGATAATACAGTATATACAGGAGGCTGACCTACATGATAATACAGTATATACAGGAGGCTGACCTACGTGATAATACAGTATATACAGGAGGCTGACCTACGTGATAATACAGTATATACAGGAGGCTGACCTACGTGATAATACAGTATATACAGGAGGCTGACCTATGTGATAATACAGTATATACAGGAGGCTGACCTATGTGATAATACAGTATATACAGGAGGCTGACCTATGTGATAATACAGTATATACAGGAGGCTGACCTATGTGATAATACAGTATATACAGGAGGCTGACCTATGTGATAATACAGTATATACAGGAGGCTGACCTATGTGATAATACAGTATATACAGGAGGCTGACCTACGTGATAATACAGTATATACAGGAGGCTGACCTACGTGATAATACAGTATATACAGGAGGCTGACCTACGTGATAATACAGTATATACAGGAGGCTGACCTATGTGATAATACAGTATATACAGGAGGCTGACCTACGTGATAATACAGTATATACAGGAGGCTGAGCTACGTGATAATACAGTATATACAGGAGGCTGACCTATGTGATAATACAGTATATACAGGAGGCTGACCTACGTGATAATACAGTATATACAGGAGGCTGACCTACGTGATAATATAGTATATACAGGAGGCTGACCTACGTGATAATACTGTATATACAGGAGGCTGACCTACGTGATAATACAGTATATACAGGAGGCTGACCTACGTGATAATACAGTATATACAGGAGGCTGACCTATGTGATAATACAGTATATACAGGAGGCTGACCTATGTGATAATACAGTATATACAGGAGGCTGACCTACGTGATAATACAGTATATACAGGAGGCTGACCTACGTGATAATACAGTATATACAGGAGGCTGACCTACGTGATAATACAGTATATACAGGAGGCTGACCTACGTGATAATACAGTATATACAGGAGGCTGACCTACGTGATAATACAGTATATACAGGAGGCTGACCTACGTGATAATACAGTATATACAGGAGGCTGACCTATGTGATAATACAGTATATACAGGAGGCTGACCTATGTGATAATACAGTATATACAGGAGGCTGACCTACGTGATAATACAGTATATACAGGAGGCTGACCTACGTGATAATATAGTATATACAGGAGGCTGACCTACGTGATATTACAGTATATACAGGAGGCTGACCTATGTGATAATACAGTATATACAGGAGGCTGACCTACGTGATAATACAGTATATACAGGAGGCTGACCTACGTGATAATACAGTATATACAGGAGGCTGACCTACGTAATAATACAGTATATACAGGAGGCTGACCTATGTGATAATACAGTATATACAGGAGGCTGACCTACGTGATAATACAGTATATACAGGAGGCTGACCTACGTGATAATACAGTATATACAGGAGGCTGACCTACGTGATAATACAGTATATACAGGAGGCTGACCTATGTGATAATACAGTATATACAGGAGGCTGACCTATGTGATAATACAGTATATACAGGAGGCTGACCTACGTGATAATACAGTATATACAAGAGGCTGACCTATGTGATAATACAGTATATACAGGAGGCTGACCTATGTGATAATACAGTATATACAGGAGGCTGACCTATGTGATAATACAGTATATACAGGAGGCTGACCTATGTGATAATACAGTATATACAGGAGGCTGACCTATGTGATAATACAGTATATACAGGAGGCTGACCTACGTGATAATACAGTATATACAGGAGGCTGACCTACGTGATAATACAGTATATACAGGAGGCTGACCTACGTGATAATACAGTATATACAGGAGGCTGACCTATGTGATAATACAGTATATACAGGAGGCTGACCTACGTGATAATACAGTATATACAGGAGGCTGACCTACGTGATAATACAGTATATACAGGAGGCTGACCTATGTGATAATACAGTATATACAGGAGGCTGACCTACGTGATAATACAGTATATACAGGAGGCTGACCTACGTGATAATACAGTATATACAGGAGGCTGACCTACGTGATAATACAGTATATACAGGAGGCTGACCTACGTGATAATAAGTATATACAGGAGGCTGACCTACGTGATAATACAGTATATACAGGAGGCTGACCTATGTGATAATACAGTATATACAGGAGGCTGACCTATGTGATAATACAGTATATACAGGAGGCTGACCTACGTGATAATACAGTATATACAGGAGGCTGACCTACGTGATAATACAGTATATACAGGAGGCTGACCTACGTGATAATACAGTATATACAGGAGGCTGACCTACGTGATAATACAGTATATACAGGAGGCTGACCTACGTGATAATACAGTATATACAGGAGGCTGACCTACGTGATAATACAGTATATACAGGAGGCTGACCTACGTGATAATAAGTATATACAGGAGGCTGACCTACGTGATAATACAGTATATACAGGAGGCTGACCTATGTGATAATACAGTATATACAGGAGGCTGACCTATGTGATAATACAGTATATACAGGAGGCTGACCTACGTGATAATACAGTATATACAGGAGGCTGACCTACGTGATAATACAGTATATACAGGAGGCTGACCTACGTGATAATACAGTATATACAGGAGGCTGACCTATGTGATAATACAGTATATACAGGAGGCTGACCTATGTGATAATACAGTATATACAGGAGGCTGACCTACGTGATAATACAGTATATACAGGAGGCTGACCTACGTGATAATACAGTATATACAGGAGGCTGACCTATGTGATAATACAGTATATACAGGAGGCTGACCTATGTGATACAGTATATACAGGAGGCTGACCTACGTGATAATACAGTATATACAGGAGGCTGACCTACGTGATAATACAGTATATACAGGAGGCTGACCTACGTGATAATACAGTATATACAGGAGGCTGACCTACGTGATAATACAGTATATACAGGAGGCTGACCTACGTGATAATACAGTATATACAGGAGGCTGACCTATGTGATAATACAGTATATACAGGAGGCTGACCTATGTGATAATACAGTATATACAGGAGGCTGACCTAGGTGATAATACAGTATATACAGGAGGCTGACCTACGTGATAATACAGTATATACAGGAGGCTGACCTACGTGATAATACAGTATATACAGGAGGCTGACCTACGTGATAATACAGTATATACAGGAGGCTGACCTACGTGATAATACAGTATATACAGGAGGCTGACCTATGTGATAATACAGTATATACAGGAGGCTGACCTATGTGATAATACAGTATATACAGGAGGCTGACCTATGTGATAATACAGTATATACAGGAGGCTGACCTATGTGATAATACAGTATATACAGGAGGCTGACCTATGTGATAATACAGTATATACAGGAGGCTGACCTATGTGATAATACAGTATATACAGGAGGCTGACCTACGTGATAATACAGTATATACAGGAGGCTGACCTACGTGATAATACAGTATATACAGGAGGCTGACCTACGTGATAATACAGTATATACAGGAGGCTGACCTATGTGATAATACAGTATATACAGGAGGCTGACCTACGTGATAATACAGTATATACAGGAGGCTGACCTATGTGATAATACAGTATATACAGGAGGCTGACCTATGTGATAATACAGTATATACAGGAGGCTGACCTACGTGATAATACAGTATATACAGGAGGCTGACCTACGTGATAATATAGTATATACAGGAGGCTGACCTACGTGATAATACAGTATATACAGGAGGCTGACCTACGTGATAATACAGTATATACAGGAGGCTGACCTACGTGATAATACAGTATATACAGGAGGCTGACCTATGTGATAATACAGTATATACAGGAGGCTGACCTATGTGATAATACAGTATATACAGGAGGCTGACCTACGTGATAATACAGTATATACAGGAGGCTGACCTACGTGATAATACAGTATATACAGGAGGCTGACCTACGTGATAATACAGTATATACAGGAGGCTACTGACCTACGTGATAATACAGTATATACAGGAGGCTGACCTACGTGATAATACAGTATATACAGGAGGCTGACCTACGTGATAATACAGTATATACAGGAGGCTGACCTACGTGATAATACAGTATATACAGGAGGCTGACCTATGTGATAATACAGTATATACAGGAGGCTGACCTATGTGATAATACAGTATAAGTACGTGATAATACAGTATTAGACTCCTACGTGATAATACAGTATATACAGGAGGCTGACCTACGTGATAATACAGTATATACAGGAGGCTGACCTACGTGATAATACAGTATATACAGGAGGCTGACCTGACGTTACGGGCCCTACGTGATATACAGTAGACTAGACCTATGTGATAATACAGTATATACAGGAGGCTGACCTATGTGATAATACAGTATATACAGGAGGCTGACCTACGTGATAATACAGTATATACAGGAGGCTGACCTACGTGATAATACAGTATATACAGGAGGCTGACCTACGTGATAATACAGTATATACAGGAGGCTGACCTACGTGATAATACAGTATATACAGGAGGCTGACCTACGTGATAATACAGTATATACAGGAGGCTGACCTACGTGATAATACAGTATATACAGGAGGCTGACCTACGTGATAATACAGTATATACAGGAGGCTGACCTATGTGATAATACAGTATATACAGGAGGCTGACCTATGTGATAATACAGTATATACAGGAGGCTGACCTACGTGATAATACAGTATATACAGGAGGCTGACCTACGTGATAATACAGTATATACAGGAGGCTGACCTACGTGATAATACAGTATATACAGGAGGCTGACCTACGTGATAATACAGTATATACAGGAGGCTGACCTACGTGATAATACAGTATATACAGGAGGCTGACCTACGTGATAATACAGTATATACAGGAGGCTGACCTATGTGATAATACAGTATATACAGGAGGCTGACCTATGTGATAATACAGTATATACAGGAGGCTGACCTACGTGATAATACAGTATATACAGGAGGCTGACCTACGTGATAATATAGTATATACAGGAGGCTGACCTACGTGATATTACAGTATATACAGGAGGCTGACCTATGTGATAATACAGTATATACAGGAGGCTGACCTACGTGATAATACAGTATATACAGGAGGCTGACCTACGTGATAATACAGTATATACAGGAGGCTGACCTACGTAATAATACAGTATATACAGGAGGCTGACCTATGTGATAATACAGTATATACAGGAGGCTGACCTACGTGATAATACAGTATATACAGGAGGCTGACCTACGTGATAATACAGTATATACAGGAGGCTGACCTACGTGATAATACAGTATATACAGGAGGCTGACCTATGTGATAATACAGTATATACAGGAGGCTGACCTATGTGATAATACAGTATATACAGGAGGCTGACCTACGTGATAATACAGTATATACAAGAGGCTGACCTATGTGATAATACAGTATATACAGGAGGCTGACCTATGTGATAATACAGTATATACAGGAGGCTGACCTATGTGATAATACAGTATATACAGGAGGCTGACCTATGTGATAATACAGTATATACAGGAGGCTGACCTATGTGATAATACAGTATATACAGGAGGCTGACCTACGTGATAATACAGTATATACAGGAGGCTGACCTACGTGATAATACAGTATATACAGGAGGCTGACCTACGTGATAATACAGTATATACAGGAGGCTGACCTATGTGATAATACAGTATATACAGGAGGCTGACCTACGTGATAATACAGTATATACAGGAGGCTGACCTACGTGATAATACAGTATATACAGGAGGCTGACCTATGTGATAATACAGTATATACAGGAGGCTGACCTATGTGATAATACAGTATATACAGGAGGCTGACCTACGTGATAATACAGTATATACAGGAGGCTGACCTACGTGATAATACAGTATATACAGGAGGCTGACCTACGTGATAATACAGTATATACAGGAGGCTGACCTATGTGATAATACAGTATATACAGGAGGCTGACCTATGTGATAATACAGTATATACAGGAGGCTGACCTACGTGATAATACAGTATATACAGGAGGCTGACCTACGTGATAATACAGTATATACAGGAGGCTGACCTACGTGATAATACAGTATATACAGGAGGCTGACCTACGTGATAATACAGTATATACAGGAGGCTGACCTATGTGATAATACAGTATATACAGGAGGCTGAGCTACGTGATAATACAGTATATACAGGAGGCTGACCTACGTGATAATACAGTATATACAGGAGGCTGACCTACGTGATAATACAGTATATACAGGAGGCTGACCTATGTGATAATACAGTATATACAGGAGGCTGACCTATGTGATAATACAGTATATACAGGAGGCTGACCTCTTCTTTGTTGTGCTCCTAGGGCCTCTAAACAGCCATAGTTGTGTATACAGTATCTCTCCACCGCGCTCTTCTCCTGTTCTATGATATCCTTCTGGCTGTTCCAGTAATCTGCTTGTATTCTCCCACTCTCAGTCTTTGCGATGAATTTTCCCTCTTTACTGTCAAAGTAAAGCTGCTCCTCCTGATTGTAGAAGTATCTGTCCAGAAACCGCACCTCCTGGGTCCCGTTCACAAAGTGACATTCACTGGTTGTTGCTTCTACAAAATCCCTGGTATCTGTGAATGAGAAGAGATGACAGATAGGATTAGTATATATTTCCCTGAGTAGTGCTCACTACATGTATAATATAATAACTGTTCACACAGGGAATCACTAGAGAACAATCACATTGCTGTATAACTGGAAGTAGCAGAGAGGGGGAGTACAGAGACTCAGCCCTGAGGGAAGGTTGAGGACCATCACTAAAGTCAGCACTGAAGAGCTCCCTCTACTGGTCAATTGTAGTACAATGCTGTATAGTGTTAGCCATAGAAAGTAGTGGAAGAGTGAAGAAATAAGGCGATACCTTTTAGAGGCTAACTCAGTATATTTGATAGTAAGCTTTTGAAAGTGCTAGCTCTCTTCTTCAGACATGGTGTAATGCAAGAAACTGAAAATTCACATTATTTATACATACACAAGACATGGATCTTCAAAAGGATCTTGGAATAACTTTCCCAGACTGTTTATTTCCTGACCTGTTGTAAATAACTTCCCTACTTATATTGTATATTGTTATTCCAAGATCCTTTTGAAGATCCATGTCTTGTGTATGTATAAATAATGTGAATTTTCAGTTTCTTGCATTACACCATGTCTGAAGAAGAGAGCTAGCACGCTCGAAAGCTTGCTATCAAATGTACTCAGTTAGCCTCTAAAAGGTATCGTCTGATTTCTTCACTTTTCCTCTACTGGTCAATGTACAGCTGGGCAGCACAACTTAATCTACAGCAGATAACGAACAGTTGTGATCAGGGGTTGGTGTATTTTCTTATAGACAGCAAATAGTCCATTTGATGGATAAATTGAAAGCTTAGGCTTACAAACAGGGTTTGGGATTTGTTTTCTATTTACAGGACTAAAGTATTTTTAACTCACAAGAAAAAGCTGTAAAAATAGGCTAAAAGTTTCTTGTAACACTATGCAGTTCATGATGCTCCAAAATCCTGTGATGTACAGAACAATCTCACAACTGTGATCACAAATGTACTTTATGTGCTAAGAACTGTACTGTGCCAGGTGTCTGTTCTCAGTCTCAGAATAAATATAGTGAATGATCATCCCAGAAGCTAGATCAGACATTTCCATTATGTTTCAGGGGCATATCAAAGATATTCCAGAAGGGGGAGGGGTCTAGTATAACCAAACGGATAACATTATAGTTAATGGACCTTGGTGTCCTTCAGGTGATGGATTCAACACTACTGTTATTTAGATTTTTTGATCCTGTAACGGAACAGAATCAATACATAATATCGCAGATTTAAACAAATCCTAAAGGACTATTCACATGACAATGTTCCATGAAGGAGACACGGTCTTTGTGTTGGCTGCATTTCCTGGACGGACCATGGTCATGTGAATGGAACTCACTGCATGTCAGTTACGATGCGGTGAGCTCCTGAATGCCTGCAGTGATATTGTACTGAACTCACATCTGTATATCCATTCAGTACAGCATCACTACGGTTCATAACTTAATATGATGCAGCGAGTTCTGTTGACCTGGCCATGGTCAGTCCAAGAAATGCAGCCAGCACACAACCATGTTTGTCTTTATTTCATGTATTTTTTGCAGGGGGATGATACTAAAAATTAAAACCACATTACACACTATGTAAATTTTCTTCTCCAATTATCTTTTTATGTAGCCAGGTCTATAGGACATTATGAGCCATTATAATGGAATTGTCTTCACACACATACTGGTGCAGCTAATGTCTGTCTCTCTGCCTTGCCAATTTGCACATGTGAGCGTTGCTACACCTTAAAGGGACAGGCCTGTATCAGCTCATCAGCTGATTGTTAAGAATAAATTAGTAATTAAATGTTGATTGTCAGGGAGTGGTACACTATGTCTGGAAGTGTCGGATAGGGGATCAGGAGGCCTCAGATGTACTAAATGCCTGCAATGAAAAAGGGCTCTGATGGCAGGCAATAGCATCAGGTCTCCACTGTGTAAAGTAGCAGAGCAGAGGTTATGCTCTACTTCTCATAAGGAGACTGTCAATACTTTTAGGCTAAGGCCCCACGTGGCGTCCCACAGCAAAAAAGCGCTGCAGGAAAAACCGCGGCAGTAACGCATCGCGGTTCTTCCCACAGCACTTTAGACAGAAAGTTTGTAGAGGTTTCCTCTGAGAACTTTGTTTCAATTATATCTATGGGGAAACCGCCGGTGTTTCCGTAGGTATAATTGACATGCTGCGATTTCTAAAGCCGGTTTTGGAAACCGCCATGTGTCCACAGCGCAGTTTTTACCGCAAAGTGAGCATGGAATTCGCTAGAATCCCATCCAATTTGCTCTGACTGTAAAGCCCCGGCCTCAGTGATGTCCATTGATTATAGCAACTGTTAACCTATTCTTGGCCATTGGTGAGGAACATGTTAACAGATGCTGTAATCGATTGAAGTCATTTAACAAGGGCGTGCAGCAGCTCTGGTCACGGCTCAGACACTAATAATCCAGGCTGGTGTCAGAGCTTCTGCATGCTAGTGTTAAATGACTTTAATGGGGTTGTAGCATCTTTTAAATTTGTTCCTTATCAATGTCAGAGAACAGGTTAACAGATGCTGTAATCAATTAACATCACTAATAATAATAATAACTTAATTTATATAGCACCAACATATTCCGCAGAACTTTATAAAATCGCTAAAAGTAATGGCGACCTCATTGTGAGCAGGCTAGGAACAACCAGGAGGGCAGCCCGCAGTGGGAAATTAAGGGCCCGGGGGTGCAGAGCTTAGGGTTCTAAATGCCAGGGAAAGATTCTTTATCAATGCATAAAAATGATTTTACAGGTGTCTATTATGTCTGTGCAGATGTTATTGTGACCTCTCGCACAAATGCAACTTTCCTGTTTTGTCCTGCAAAAAACATAAGCCTTCGTACAGCTCTGTGAATGGGAAAAAAAAAAAAGTTATGGCTTTTAGAAGGTGGGGATTAAAAAATGAAAATGAAAAAAAGACTGTCCTGTAAGGATACAAAAAGGGAAAAGTATAGAGAATGTTTTGTTAAGCAACAGTCCTAACCCCGCCCATGTCCCCTTTGACTCCACCCAATTCCTTTATGACCCCCACGCAGTATAATGCCCATTTATTGGTTCCTAAACAGTATAGTGTCCCCCAATACCCCACACAATATAATACCCCCTTAGTGTCACCTACACGGATGCAGAGGTATAAAAAAAAAGGGAAAACTGACCTAGACATTTCCCGGCAGAGCAAATCTCCTCTGCTTTGACCCATTTCCTACTCAATGCAGCAAGCATGATGACATCATCATATTACAACTGCCTCCACCATGCCACAGACAGCAGGGATAGCTGGGTGAGTGGTAGAGCATGGAGCTCATTGGATCACCATTGTATACAACTTCATCTGTGTCCTGAGGATGCAGATAGAGCATACTTGCCAAATTTTGGTAACTTTTCAGGAAGAAATGGGAGAGTGGCAACATATGGCAACAATTTTTTTCAAGCACATCCCCTGAACCCCTTTTTACATGCCACACCCCTTATTTACAGATCAGAAAATCTCGATAAAATAGCACAGCTTTCTGAACTATTTTGTCTGTTATAATTCCAGGTTTACTGGGATGCACCACTCTATATTTGACATACTGCATCTGCTGCACACAACCTCCATATTTTATTTATACTCAAATGTAAGCATGGTTCCCTAACCATGCCCATGCTCTCTTTGGCCCACTTGTCCCTTTGTGCTCCCTTAGTGTCCTCCACACGATATAATATTCCATTAGTAATGGAAATTCCGCAATGGCCAAGTCAATCACCAGATCTCACCAGATTGAGCTTGCCTTTCACTTGCTTAAGACAAAACTTAAAGAGGTTTACCGGGCAAAAAAATCATTTTTCAAAAATGGGTTGGTTAGCGCTATTAATAGGTTATTAAGTGCAACCAAATACTTTTAGCAGTGTTTTGAGTGATTTCTGGGTTTCCCTTGGAGATCTTGGCATTTGTTTACATGGGTAGCTTCCTGTTCTGTTTTCCTACAACTACCATGATGCATTGCGCTTCACTCTGAGCTGACTCACTACTTCCCTCTCTCACTTTCTCCCCCTCAAGTTCTCACACCATCTCCCTGTTTCCCTAGATAGCCTGCCCACTACTAGCCCTTCCCAACTAACTAACTAACTAACTCCCGTGGCCACCATACTTACCTGTCTTCCGGTCCAGATCTTCTGGGCACAGGGTATCACTTCCTTCTGGGGCTGGCTCCTCCTCTTCTTCACGTCTCGCGGCGCCTGTGTAAAATTACTTTACACAGGACTGCTTTACATGGAGGAGCTACTTGTGCTGGCCCCACCTACTTGTATTGACTCCACCCACTTGCACTGAGCCCACCTATAAAATGGGGACACTTCTACTTTTTTTCCAGGGCCACTTTCAGGTCCCAATTCGCCCCTGATTATGGACCTAACCGTATGTGTTTTTATGTTGTGTACACACCATGGACTTTAACTGATGATCAATAAAGTGGACTTTTAACTTTATTTTTTGCCACCCTAAATCACCATCTTGTTTTTCATGATGTCATTAAGCTTGAAGAAGTCCACACCGAACCATATACAGATAAGGAATTTTTTTTTATTTGGCCCACACACACAATATAACACCCCCCTCTACTGGCCCCACCACAATATATTACCCCTTTATTGGCCTCAGATGCACTAAATGGCCACCATCTGACCACACTTTCTGTGTATCATTTGCGGGCTCTGTTTCTTCCCCTTGCTGTTGGGGTTCCTCAGGGCTCAGTCCTAGGCCCCTACTCTTCTCCCTCTACACAGCCCCCATTGGACAAACCATCACTAGATTTGGCTTCTGGTATCATCTTTATGCTGACGACACCCAATTATATACGTCATCCCGTGACATCACCTCTGCAGTAATACAGAACACCAGTGACTGTCTCTCTGCTGTCTCTAATATCATGTCTTCGCTCTGTCTGAAACTGAATCTCTCAAAGACTGAACTACTGCTGTTTCCACCATCTAATAGATTTGTCCCTGATATCTCCATTGCAGTCTGTGGCCTTACCATAACTCCTAGGCAGTATGCCCGCTGCTTCGGGGTTTTGTATGACTCAGACCTTTCCTTCACCCCCCATATCCAATCACTTGCACGCTCATGTCATCTCCACCTCAAAAACATCTCCAGAATCCGCCTTTTCCTTACCACAAATACACTAAAGACACTTATTGTTGCCCTGATTCACTCTCGCCTTGACTATTGTAACTCCTTACTAATCCGTCTTCCCCTTACTAAACTCTCCCCTCTACAATCTATTCTGAATGCGGCGGCCAGGCTCATCTATCAGTCTAGACGCTACAGCGAGGCCTCCGGTCTGTGCCGGTCACTACATTGGCTGCCTATTCAATACAGAATACAATATAAACTTATCCCCCTCATCCACAAGGCTCTCCATAATGCTGCACCTCCCTACATTTCCTCCCTCATCTCTGTCTATCACCCAACCCGTACTCTCCGTTCACTCAATGACCTAAGACTAACATCCTCTATTATCAGAACCTCCCACGCTCGTATACAAGACTTCTCCTGAGTTGCACCACTTCTCTGGAATGTTCTATCCCAGACTATCAGATTAACCCCCAATTTCTACAGCTTCAAGCGTAAACTAAAGACACATCTTTTCAGACAGGCCTATCACAACTCCTAATGTAAACCCTTCCGTAGTTAGAATCCCTAAAACGTCCCCTCCTCTGTTTATGCTCCCGCATTACCTCACAGGATATGAGGCCGTATCAGAATAACTTTATATGTCCAGGTACCGTCTGCACATTAAAGGACACGACTGGTGACGGCTCCTACAGCTTTATATATGTGTAATTACAGTAACCTCTATTACAAAATTGTCTGACCATTGTATAAGCAATGCTACCTCCGATGCCGCCCCTGCTACCTCCTGTGTCACCCCCTCTACCTCATAGATTGTAAGCTCTTGTGTCACCCCCTCTACCTCATAGATTGTAAGCTCTTGTGTCACCTCCTCTACCTCATAGATTGTAAGCTCTTGTGTCACCTCTACCTCATAGATTGTAAGCTCTTGTGTCACCTCCTCTACCTCATAGATTGTAAGCTCTTGTGTCACCTCTACCTCATAGATTGTAAGCTCTTGTGTTACCTACCTCATAGATTGTAAGCTCTTGTGTCACCCCCTCTACCTCATAGATTGTAAGCTCTTGTGTCACCCCCTCTACCTCATAGATTGTAAGCTCTTGTGTCACCTCCTCTACCTCATAGATTGTAAGCTCTTGTGTCACCTCTACCTCATAGATTGTAAGCTCTTGTGTCACCTCTACCTCATAGATTGTAAGCTCTTGTGTCACCTCTACCTCATAGATTGTAAGCTCTTGTGTCACCTCTACCTCATAGATTGTAAGCTCTTGTGTCACCCCCTCTACCTCATAGATTGTAAGCTCTTGTGTCACCTCCTCTACCTCATAGATTGTAAGCTCTTGTGTCACCTCCTCTACCTCATAGATTGTAAGCTCTTGTGTCACCTCTACCTCATAGATTGTAAGCTCTTGTGTCACCTCTACCTCATAGATTGTAAGCTCTTGTGTCACCTCTACCTCATAGATTGTAAGCTCTTGCGAGCAGGGCCCTCAGTCCCAGTGTGTGAATTGACTATTTCTTTGTAATGTATCTTTTTTGTCAGTACTTGAACCCTTCAAATTGTACAGTGCTGCGGAATATGTTGGCGCTATATAAATAAAATTTATTATTATTATTATTACCATCAGAGATTACAGCACTAAAGTCAGTGACATTGAGCACCATGGCTTAATAGTATAACATGGCGTTTACTGGTCACCGTGTCTGGGGTATTGCAGCTGTCCATGACTGTCTGTGGAAAAATCGTGCCCCCCACACAAAGGTAGACGGTGCCTTCCCCTTTGGATCATTGGATCTGTGCTGGCAGGTTATCTGGTATCCAACAGTGATTGGTGCTATACATAGCACCAATCATGTCGAGGATCGGGGGGCATACAATGATCGCTGCAAATGGTCGGTCTGTACAGAAAATTGACAGCTCCCTTCTTTAGGGAGTTTTTTTTTTTTCTTTTTTTTAACACCCTTTTGTGCATTCTTGTGTCACTACCTGCTACTGCTGAGCTCCATTAAGTGATGTAAATTACTGATCAGACCTCTGGTCAATATTTTTGGGGCAGGTTTTTTTTCTCCTAATAATCTACTTTATACTTAAAATTAGTTAGAATTGCTATATATACAGTATATAGATACAAATTCCAAATACAGAGCAGCACCGAAAAATAACCTGACTCTGCTGATGAGTGCAAATCCTAAAGATCTCACATATAATCCCAAGTAAGTAATACAAAAAATGGACAGCACTCCAGAGTTATAAGTCAAATGGGTAAAAATGTATTCCAATGCATTTTATTTTATTTCATTGGAATAAATCTTCACCCACTTGACTTATAACTCTGGAGTGCTGTCCATTTTTTGCATTATATATACAGTGCCTTGCGAAAGTATTCGGCCCCCTTGAACTTTTCAACCTTTTGCCACATTTCAGGATTCAAACATAAAGATATAAAATTTTAATTTTTTGGTGAAGAACCAACAACAAGTGGGACACAATCGTGAAGTGGAACGAAATTTATTGGTTATTTTAAACTTTTGTAAAAAATAAAAAACTGAAAGGTGGGGCGTGCCATATTATTCGGCCCCTTTAAGTTAATACTTTGCAGCACCACCTTTTGCTGCGATTAGAGCTACAAGTCGCTTGGGGTATGTCTCTATCAGTTTTGCACATCAAGAGACTGAAATTCTTGCCCATTCTTCCTTGGAAAACAGCTGGAGCTCAGTGAGGTTGGATGGAGAGCGTTTGTGAACAGCAGTTTTCAGCTCTTTCCACAGATTCTCGATTGGATTCAGGTCTGGACTTTGACTTGGCCATTCTAACACCTGGATACGTTTATTTGTGAACCATTCCATTGTAGATTTTGCTTTATGTTTGGGATCATTGTCTTGTTGGAAGATAAATCTCCGTCCCAGTCTCAGGTCTTTTGCAGACTCCAACAGGTTTTCTTCCAGAATGGTCCTGTATTTGGCTCCATCCATCTTCCCATCAATTTTAACCATCTTCCCTGTCCCTGCTGAAGAAAAGCAGGCCCAAACCATGATGCTGCCACCACCATGTGTGACAATGGGGATGGTGTGTTCAGGGTGATGAGCTGTGTTGCTTTTACGTCAAACATATCGTTTTGCATTGTGGCCAAAAAGTTGGATTGTGGTTTCATCTGACCAGAGCACCTTCTTCCACATGTTTGGTGTCTCCCAGGTGGCTTGTGGTAAACTTTAAACAAGACTTTTTATGGATATCTTTGAGAAATGGCTTTCTTCTTGCCACTCTTCCATAAAGGCCAGATTTGTGCAGTGTACGACTGATTGTTGTCCTATGGACAGACTCTCCCACCTCAGCTGTAGATCTCTGCAGTTCATCCAGAGTGATCATGGGCCTCTTGGCTGCATCTCTGATCAGTCTTCTCCTTGTTTGAGATGAAAGTTTAGAGGGACGGCCGGGTCTTGGTAGATTTGCAGTGGTCTGATACTCCTTCCATTTCAATATGATCGCTTGCACAGTGCTCCTTGGGATGTTTAAAGTTTGGGAAATCTTTTTGTATCCAAATCCGGCTTTAAACTTCTCCACAACAGTATCACGGACCTGCCTGGTGTGTTCCTTGGTCTTCATGATGCTCTCTGCACTTTAAACAGAACCCTGAGACTATCACAGAGCAGGTGCATTTATACGGACACTTGATTACACACAGGTGGATTATATTTATCATCATCAGTTATTTAGGACAACATTGGATCAGTCAGAGATCCTCACTGAACTTTTGGAGTGAGTTTGCTGCACTGAAAGTAAAGGGGCCGAATAATATTGCACGCCCCACTTTTCAGTTTTTTATTTTTTACAAAAGTTTAAAATAACCAATAAATTTCGTTCCACATACAGCAGATTACGACCACATATGGGGTATTGCCATGTTCATGAGCAATTGTTAAACAAACTGTGGGGTTCTTTTTCTCCTTTAACCCCTTGTAAAAATGAAAACTTTGGGGCTAAAGTGACATTTTAGTAATTTTTCATTTACACATCCCAATGTTAATAAAATCTATGAAAATTTAATTGGTCAAAATGCTCACTATACCCCTTGAAAAATTCTGCGAGGGGTGTAGTTTCCAAAATGGGGTCACTTTTTGGGGGTTTCCTTTGTATTGGTACTCTAGGGGCTCTGCCAGTGAGACATGCCACTGAAAACTATTCCAGCAAAATCTGCTTTTCAAACACCCAGTGTTGCTCCTTCCCTTCCGTGCACTGACGTTCGCTCAGGAGAAATTGCATAACAAACTGTGAGATGCGTTTTCTCCTTTAATCCTTTGTGAATGTGTTCATTTTAGGGCTAACAATTGAAAAAAAATGAAATGTCTAAATTTCACTTCCATATTGTTTTAATTTCCATGAAATTCTTAAAGGGTTTACAAACTTCCCAAATGCTGTTTTGACTTATTTGAGGGGTGCAGTTTTGAAAAAGAAGTGATTCATGGGGGTTTCTAACATATAGGTCTTTATGATCTCCTTCAGAACTAAAGTGGTCCCTAAAAAACTAGTTTGGGAAATTTTCTTGTAAATCTGGAAAATCGCCGTTACACTTGTAAGCCTTCTAACGTTCAAAATAAATTAAATGACAATTAAAAGATGATGCCAATATAAAGCAGCGATATGTTAGCTAATAT
The DNA here is from genome assembly GCA_947044405.1 of Leptodactylus fallax. Lineage (NCBI taxonomy): Eukaryota > Metazoa > Chordata > Amphibia > Anura > Leptodactylidae > Leptodactylus > Leptodactylus fallax. Next base: position 1,079,720 of record CAMRHE010000113.1, read on the forward strand.
TTATTCATGTATTTGTGTGATATGACTATTTGTTTGAAAACCAGAGCATTTCACATTTTGAAAATTGCAAATTTTTTTTTTCAAATTTCCTATTTTTTTTATAAGTAAATACAAAAATATTGATCAATGTTTACCACTAACATGAAGTACAATGTGTCATGAAAAAACAGTCTCAAAATCACTTGTGTAAGTTAAAGCGTCTTAAAGTTATTGCCATATTAAGTGACACATGTCAGTTTTTGAAAAATCAGGCCTGGTCACAAAGGTTAAGCTCTGTCTTAAAGTACAGTAGTTAAAGGGAGTCTATCATTGGGGGAAACGTGTTTTTAACTGAATCAATGTTGGAATAGCCTTTATAAAGGCTATTCTACTCCTACCTTTACTTTTCTTCTCCCTCGCCACCATTTATCCAAAAAAACGTTTTATTCTCATATGTAAATGATGCTCAGGGAGTGGGGGCATTCCCCCTGTGCTCCAAGCACACCCGTGTCATTGCTGCAACCCGCCTCCAGCGCTGCTTTTTCACACCCCTGGCATCTTCTTCTGTTCATTTTGCATCTGCTTCTTGCTCCGTCGTCCATTTTTCTGGAATACGCCCTACCACTTCGAGTTCAAGCAGAGCCAACTGAGCATGCTCTATCATCCATTTTTCTGGAGTACGCTGGTGAAAGAAACTAAACAAAAATGGACGACAGAGCAAGGAGCAGATGCAAGATGAACAGAAGAAGATGTAGGGGGCGTGAAAAAGCAGCGCTGAAGGCGTGTTGCGGCGATGACGCGGGTGAGCTCGGAGCACAGGGGGAACGCCTCCTGCGCTCCCTGAGCATCATTAACATATGAGAATAAATTTTTTTTTGGACAAATGGCGTCGAGGAGAAGAAAAATAAAGGTAGGAGTAGAATAGCCTTTATAAAGGCTATTCCAACATTGCTTCAGTTAAAAACATGTTTCCTTTAAAGGGTTGTCCAAGAGAAAATACAATTCCTACACTAAACACCCTCCCCCCCGCCTACTTTCTAAATTACTTACTTTAGCAAATATGTATATTTACCCATATTCCTGCACATTTTCTGATTATCCGCTGACGTTCCGTTTCCCTGTTTCCAGAAACTGAATGTCACCAATACTCTCCCCCCCTTCCACCCCATCATACTTACCTGTCTTCCTATCCAGACTTCCTTCTTTGGGGACGGTTCTTCTTCTTCTTTGACTCTGCTGGCGTGTGCGCAAGCCAGAGGTGCCTCCGACACCTGCACAGTAGAGATGCAGTGCCAATCCCAAATTGCCCCAGATTTATGAAAGTGTCTGATGAGTTTTGATAAATATAGTCTATTGTTAGGCTAGATTTTCACCTACGCCAGAGTGACCCACAACAGAAACCCCTGAAAATCTGTGCCGGTTTCAGTATAAAAACGTTCGACACCCAACGGACCCCATTATAGTCTATGGGGCTGAGGGTAACCACTGTTTTAGTGGTCCGGCTCTCCATCATTCGGGGAGGTAAAGAGATGATGTGGTGATTCCCCCCCACAGGAAGAACTCTGGTTGCACTTAGTGAATAAGGCAGGATAAATTGTACTTGCAGTGTCTTTGCAGGATAAATTGTACTTCATAATGGTACCATTTATTATTCTGTACAATGTACTGGGAAGCTGGAAAAAAATCAAAATGGGGTGGAATTGGAGAAAAAGTGCATTTGTGCGACTTTCTTACAGGCTTCATTTTTACAGCGTTCACTCTGCAGGGAAAAAATGGCATGTCACCTGTATTCTATGTCTCGGGACTATTCCAGAGATGCCAAATTTATTTAGTTTTATTTACATTTTAACCCCTTAAAACTTGCTTTGTCTATTGCTTTGATCACTTTTTATTCAAATTTTTAACAAAAGTGAAACAGCAGAAAAAAGGCAGTTTGGCACTTTTGATTCCCCCCCCCGCTACAGTGTTCACCGTATGGGAAAAAAGATTTTGTAAGTTTGTAGACTGGGCGATTTCGGACACAGGGATACTTAATGTGTATGTGTTTGACAGTAATTTTTATATGTGTTCTAGCGAAAGGGGGGTGATTTGAACTTTTCTTTTCTTTTTTTATATTTTTTTTCTTGCATTTATAAGACCCCCTAGCGGGTCTTGAACCCCAGGGGTCTGAACACTAATGCAATGCATTACAATGCTACTACATTGTAAAATATCGGCATTTGTATGACAGGCTGCATAAAGCAGCCTATCATATAAATGTATGGTAAACAATCCTGGGAGCCTTCAATAGACTTTCGGCTGTCATAGCAAAGGGACGTGGTCTTGGATCGTGCTCCGGGGGCTGGCAAAATGGCGCCTTGGTCAGCTTTGACCAAGGCGCCAGAGGCCTTAATGCCCACGATCAGTGCAGGCACTGACCACGGGCATTAGAGCCTGACCAGGCGGCTAGGGCGGGCACTCAGCTCCTGAGTGGCCATCATATTTAAATACCCGACATCCGCCGTACTATTACAGCAGATGTTGGGAAGGGGTTAAATTACAACCTATGTAGACTGTTATCTGTCTACTATGTGCTTTTTAACCCTGCTAGGATTGTAGATATGAGGCTGCTAGTACACAGAATGAGGCAATAAAACAATTAACTAGCAGGCAGCAACATTTTACTCCCCTTTCCCTTCTCCATAGAGTTATATGAGTGAGGCTGATCTAATCTGATGTAAACAAGCAGTCAGATTGAATATATGGAGCAGGAGATCAGCTTAATAAGTGGTGGAGGAAACAGATCTCCTAAATAAGATATATTACAAACTTTCTTATATTAATCTGCACTATTCGTTTATGAAAGTTTTTTTTATAGCTGCAGGTATGCTTTAAGGAAATTATATATACACTACTATCACCAAGGGGTTTGCGCAGTCTTTGGTACATGTGCAGTGCAGTAATGGTCCAGGCTCATGAGCTAAGCACACACACCATGCATAGTGGGGTGTCAGCTGTATATTACACTTGACACTCTCCTGCATAGGTAACTGTCATCCCTGCCATCTAACCCTTTAGACACTGTTTATCTGTCCCTTTGTCAAAACACAACAGCAAAACGTTGATGGGTTTTCATGACAACCAGGGGCCTAATGATGGGCCCCAAGTCTGCATTACATTGGCATGACACACTGCAATACAAAAATACCAATAAAAACATATACTCCCTCAGGCAAAAAAAGCCCTCACACCGCTCCACAGGAGTCAGGTTTGCAAATGGTATTTTTATACTGCCCTTGACACTTTCCAAAAAGTGTGTGTCGGTGCTTGTCATGGGTTGTCACCCCCGGCAGATTTATCTTCATTCATAACAGTTTTCTAGTGTAAATCATGGCTAAAATCTGTTAGCTGGGAGCTGGTGTAGATTTCATTCTAGGCCTATGGACTGCCATAGGATACTCTTAATTTCTGACAAGGCGTGAGCCTCGTGATAATGACATTATCTGAGGGCACAGGAGACCAGCGTACAAAATGCCGGCCTTCATAAATCTCTCCACTATATATTAGTAAATTTGCTATCACTGTAATCATACTAATCTGTAGGATAAAGTTAACATTATGCCACATTGCAAACATTGTAAAAAGAAAAAAATTGCAATTTTTTTTTTCACTTTTTAACCCCAAAAATAAAGCTGCTAAAAACAAATATGGCAAGCACATTTTATCTCATATATATATATATATATATATATATATATATATATATATATGAGTTTCTGTCTGTCTGTTCTTTATGCGCGACCAAATGACTGGACCAATCCTCACCAAATTTGGCACGCAGGTACATCAGGTGTCCGGGAAGGTTTTAGACTGGGTCTCAGCGATCTAGGATGTACCGTTCCTGAGATACAGTATTCCCAAAAAATGACCTGCATCAGCCAATACAAGCCTGTAAGTCTTTCACTCATATTCCAACTGCCATACACATGGTCACATGTCCCTTATCAGCCAATAGAAGCTCGCAGACACTTAGTTTCCACATACACACAGATTTACTGTAGTCCAGGTTTCCATAACAATCCAGCCATTTTTCTTCAGTGCTGTAGGTCAGCTTTAAAGGGGCAGGGAGCTGTGAATGACACTGTTACAGAAGGTCACATACACACAGCTTTACTCCAGGTTTCCATAACAACCGATCGCATGTTTTTCACTGATATCCAAACTGAGATACACATGATCACATGACGCTTATGGACCAATGGAAACTTGCAGGTTATTCAGTCTTCACATACACACAGCTTTTTACACCAGGTTTCCATAGCAACCAACCTATTCTTATGGGGCCACTACACAAACAAAAAATGAAATATACCCGTGCAAAGCCGGGTCCTTCTGCTAGTGTTAAATAAAATGCAGTGTAAAAACTGCTCTTTTTTCTGCATTTTCAAATTAACATATTTTAATCATAAAGCCTCTGTTGACACTACTGCCATGTCTACTATTCTTAACAGTTTAATAACAACTATGGAAAATACTAGTGCAGCTCAATAAATTAGAATATCAAAATTACCCTCCTTGTGGAGTGTGTCAATGACTGCCTTCTGGACATCTGTCAAGTCAGCAGTCTTCCCCATGATTGTGTTGCCGACTGAACCAGACTAAGGGACCTTTTTAAATGCTTAGGAAGTCTTTGCAGGTGTTTTGGGTTAATTCTTCTAATTTTCTGAGATAATGACTTTTGCTTGGCTGTAAGCCATAATCATCAACATTAACAGAAATAACACTTCTAATGACTCAATATAATATATGTGTTTCACTTTTTCAATTGAATTACTAAAAAAAATTTTTTTGATGATATTCTAATTTATTGAGATGCACTAGTACATTGTCTTATAGGTTTCTAGTGTTTTTGTTGCCAAGAGTAGCACCTGAGTCTATGCTGTTTTCAACAGAAACATCGGGCGGAATGGACACAGCACATGTATGACCAGAGCATAATTTAATAATAATAATAATAATAGTCCTTTAATAGTCCCACAGTGGGGAAATTCAGTGTGTTACAGCAGCAAAGATAAGATAAGATAAGCAGATACAAATACAAATACAACATGTACAGGAATGTTCCAAGGTAAGAGGCATTACATTAATAGCAGACAGACAGATAGGACGTAGCAGGGGGGGGGGGGGGATTTAACAGGCAGAGAGATATTTCAGTTCTCTGTATGTAATGATCTCCGCTTAGGTCGGTGTTGGTTGTACAGCCTAACCGCGGTGGGGAGGAAAGACTTCCGATAGCGCTCCTTCTCACACCTAGGGTGGAGCAGTCGGTCACTGACAGTACTGCCCAGCGCGATCACAGTCTCATGCATGGGATGGGAGTTATTCTCCCGCATGGAGCTCACCACGGACAGTATCCTTCTGTCACCCACCACCTGCACTGGGTCCAGTGGGCTCCCCAGGACAGAGCTGGCCCTTCTAATCAGCTTGTCAAGTTTATTTCTGTCCCTGGTTGATATACTGCTCCCCCAGCAGGCCACTCCAAAGAAGATGGCTGATGCCACTACAGAGTTGAAGAAAGTCCTAAGAAGTTCCCCCCGGATTCCAAAGGCTCTCAGCTTCCTAAGCAGGTAGAGCCTGCTGTGGCCCTTCCTGTACAGGACCTCCATATGATCTGCCCAGTCCAGCTTATTGTTAAGGAGCAGACCCAGGTACTTATAGGTGTTCACAATCTCGATGCCCGTCCCCAGGATGTCCACTGGTTTTGGAGGGCATCTGCCTTTACGGAAGTCCACCACCATCTCCTTGGTCTTCCCCGCGTTAATCTTCAGGTGGTTCTGGTGGCACCAGTCCACAAAAAAACGGTTCAGTTCTCTGTACTCCCTGTCATCATCGTCTGTGATGAGGCCTACTATTGCAGAGTCGTCAGAATACTTCTGTAGGTAGCAGCTGGATGAGTTGCACCTAAAATCAGCAGTGTACAGTGTGAAGAGGAAAGGGGCGAGAACCGTACCCTGAGGTGCCCCCGTATTACAGATCACGGTACCTGACACACAGTCTTGGGCTCTCACGTATTGAGGTCGATTTGTGAGGTAGTCTAGGATCCAGTTGGAGAGGTGGTGGTCCACTCCAGCAAGGCCCAGCTTGTCTCTCAGTAACCTGGGCTGTATGGTGTTAAAAGCACTGGAGAAATCAAAGAACATTATTCTCACTGTGTTCCCTGGTTTTTCCAGGTGAGACAGAGCCCTGTGCAGAAGGTGGATGATGGCATCATCTACCCCAATGCCCGGTCGATAAGCAAACTGGAGAGGGTCCATAGCGGGGCTCACTAGAGGGCGAAGATGTGTGAGAACCAATCTCTCTAAGATCTTCATCAAGTGGGATGTCAGTGCTACAGGTCTGTAGTCGTTGAGGTCCATAGGGTGAGGTTTCTTTGGAACTGGTACCACACAAGAAGATTTCCATAATTCAGGGACTATTTCCTGCCTCAGGCTCATATTATACATATATGTAATTATACCACACAGCTGGTCCCCACAAGTCTTAATTAGCCTTGCAGTGATGTCATCTGGCCCTGCGGCTTTCCTCGCCTTGATCTTTTTCATCTCCTTCCTCACCTGGGCCCGTGTGAAGGTCAGACTGTGGTCAGATAAAGACAGATTTCTGGATTTACTGGTCTGTTGGGAAGTAGCCACATGGGGTGAATGGGGTGAAGTCATTGTGGTGAGGGGAGCTGAAGGACATGCTGGGGTGGGAGGAGCTGGTGTGTGATCAAATCTGTTGAAGAATAGGTTTAGTTCATTAAGCCAGTTAACATCTGCCTCAATCTGGCAGACCATCTGTTTATGACCCGAAATTGACTTAAGCCCCTCCCAGACCCCCCTTATGTCTTTTCTTTCCATTTGCTTTTCCATTTTTTTCTTTATAACTGGCTTTTCCTTGCCTGATTTGATGTCTCAGCTCCTTTTGTACTTCCCTCAACCCCTCCTTATCTCTTGTCCTGAATGCCATCTTTTTCTCCTTAAGTAGTACTTTTATATCAGAGTTAATCCATGGTTTGTTATTGGAGAAGCACCTCACCACTTTTGTGGGTACTGTGTTGTCCACACAAAAATTAATGTAGTCCGTTATGCAGTGTGTGAGTCCTTCTATATCTTCTCCATACGAATCCTGCAGCACTTCCCATGCGGTTGTGTCAAAACAATCCCTCAGAGCCTCATCGCTCTCCTCGGACCATATCCTCACTATACTATTTTTCCACTAAAAAGACCTCATAAAGATAAGATGATGTACAAACAAAAAAGTTATGGCTGTTGGAATGTGAGGGGGCAAAAAATAATATTATGACCTCCTGAGGAAATACAGCTCCAGGCAGTGAAAGAGTAAAAGTTTCCTATCAAGATGTTTTATGATCTGTGATCAGGGGTGCACCTTCCATGAGGCGACCTGAGGCGATGACCTCAGACAGAACCTCATGAAATAAACAGGGGACGGGGGGGGCTGCATTTTTTTTTAATCAGCTGCAACTTACTGTGTTATTGCACTAAGCAGCGGCCGATAATTTTTACTCACCTGTCCATACTCCTGTGCAGGCCACCCTCCGCTTACGTCATGATGATGAAGAACGCCAGGACGCTACATACAGCATCCAGACATTCTTCAGCATCGACTACAGCGCACCCTGGAAGTGGCATTGGAGGGCGGCCTGTACAGGAGCATAGACAGGTGAGTAAAAATTATCAGCTACTATTCTGTGGGGGGCGGGTAGGGGGTCCTAAACTTGGTGGTGGTGGGGTGCGTGCAAAAAAAGCAGGTCATACACTGCGTGTGGGCTTTAAAAAAGGGGTCATATGTTGTGTGGAGGGGTATAAAAGGGAGTCATAAACTGTGTGGGGGCCATAAATGGGGGATCATATGTTGTGTCGCGGGGGGAAAAAAGTGGGTTATATACTGTGTGCGGGGCAAAAAAAGGTGACATATATTTTGGGGGGCATTAGAAAGGAGTCATATACTGTGGGAGTCCTTAAAAAGTGGGTCATATACTGTGAAACAAGAAAAGGGGGTCATATACTGTGTGGGGGGGGGGCAAAAAAAAGGGGTCAAATACAATGTAGAGGACCAGAAAAAGGGAGTTATATACTGTGTGGCGAGCCAGAAAAAGGGGGTCATATACCGTGTGGGGAGCCAGAAAAACAAGGTCATGTACCGTGTTGTGGCCCAAAAAAAGAGGACCATGTATGTGGGGGCCAAAAAAAGAGGGTGTGATACTATTTGGGGGCTAAATAAGGGGATTTTTCAATCTGCCAATGGGGGGCATGTTCTAATTAGGGGGCTCCATCACGCAACCAAAAATAGCCGGGTGGGTATCTTTTTTTTGGGGGGAGCTCCTTTCTATATTCCGCCTCAGGCAGAACAGAGGCTAGGTTCACCCCTGTCGGTGATGGGATATGGTATAGAACATTTGACTTGTTCCGACCATCAGATTTAGTCCTGTTTCCTGAGGGCCATAAATCTGTTTCTTTGACCTACATTAAGACATCCCAAGCACAGAATCTGTTTTGATCCCAGTGATCCGGTCACCACCTATCCTACTGACAAGTCATAAACCATTATGGTTGTGTGGCATCCCAGAGCTGGCTATGGCTGGGCTGAGGGTGATCTCTGTGCATTGTATTATTTCCTGTTGCTTCATAGCCTGTGTGACATAGCAGGGGGTCCTGAGTCTCACACAACACAGCGCCACCTAGTGAGCCTCACACATGCATTACACCTCCCATAGGATTGAATAGTAACCAAATGTCCAATGGGAGGACATTGCCTGGGAAAAGGGGAGGAGTCAGCTGATCACTGGGTCCCCATGGTAACACCCCTGCAGGAAGGTCCTGCGTGTGAGGAGTGAGAAGTGTGGAGTGTTAGGAGGAGGAGGTGAGGAGATAAGTGTGATGTCCTGTGAAGAAAGCAGTGAGTTTAGTGCAGGAATTTCAAGTCCTAGACAGGCCCAGGAAGGTTGGAGAGCTGACATACTCCAGCTATTCAGAAGATCCTGTCCCCTGTCTGCCTAGCCATCGCCCTGAAGGAAGTCAAGCATCATTATCTTGTCAGCATGAGACTGTGGAGAGAACATTCTGGAACACGTGCTCCATAGCAAGTATCACAGGATCCAGGGGCCAAGGCCAGACCTGTGGAATATCCTGCCACCCTGACTATTACACCCCGAAACTCTGAGCTATCAGGACCACATAACGTGAGTGGGGAATATTATGTACTAGTATCATGGTGGGCATCCTCCTATGAGCCAAATAGGAACCCAGATGCACCTTAGGGCTGTAACACTGAAGTATAAGGGGCTAGGAACACCTTTCATCAAGTCTACCCTGCACCCCAGGACTTTGCTGTGTCACCAGGCGTACCCCGTTGTTTTGTATTGAAGAAACTGTTTAAGCATTTGTGCCTCCACACCCATGGAAGTAAAAGTTCAACTTTACAACCGTTTCTGTGTCTGACTCTGCACCGACAACATCAGGGCGCCCCAAACACCACCAGTCGGCACAGTATAGGGGAAGCGCCCCGGAGGAACAATCACCACCAACATTTGTGCAGCCCCCTCATCACCGGTACCAGTGGTGGTAACGTGGGACAGCACCAGCGCTGCGCCCTCGTGCCCAGAGACCGTGACAAGTCTGCGCTGTTTGCACCCCGCAATCCCAACTGCAGCGTTGCCTTCCATCTGGTCACCGCAAGAAAAACTGGCGTCACGAACAGGATACGGGTGTGTGCCATTTTGAGAAAGTCGCCACGAAAAGTGCGCCAAATTGTCTCCAGAGCATCGGTCTTTATTGTGGACTTTGCTAAGATCAAGTTTATTCCCTGAGAGTGCTTGCCACAAAGAGGGGGAGCCCTATACCCCTGAAGTAAGCCCTAAAGACTGTCCTCTCAGTGTGTTACAGCCCTGGAAGAGTTAAAACGCCCAGGACTTGTTTGCTGCGCCACATCGCTGTGTAAGAACGCCCACAAAGGGTTAACTGTACCTTGCAAAAGTGCGGGAGATTTTTAGCACTGCCCATGAGGCCAGGAGACCCATCTGCCGCCATCTTAGGAGAGCCCAGAATGCTGAGCGCAATGCTCCAGCGCACCCATACAAGAAAGTGAAAGGCGAACGTGCCGGCGCCATTTCTGACTCTCCGGTGCCGCATCACCGTCCCTGCTGTGCACCGCTGATCTCTGGTCCACGCTGCAGTTGCTGTCAGTGAGTACTGTGCCTCCCTGTCCTTGTCTTCAGTCCTCCCACGGCCCCAGCGAGTGTTTTCCGTGTCCGTGGGGAGTGCCACCATTAAAGAGGGGGAGCACACCGTCAGCCTGCATCACAGTGACTCTGTTAATAGCTACAGCATTCTTAAAGGGACAGCATTCCAAGTTGTAGTCTCCATTCCCTGCCAGCAAGCAGTTGAGTTTCTTAAAGAGACGGCGACCTAATTCCAGTCATACCTGCAAACAACATGACTGAGCAAAGTGACATTGTGCCATCTGTTTCTAGTGATCCAGCAGTGCCCATGGCGAGCAGCCTACCATTTTCCATGCCATTTTACCCTGGCGCACCATGGCTGCCACGCTACAAAGGGGAGGCACATACCCTCAGGGACTTTCGTGAGAAGATGCTGTCTCTCTTCCAGTTCTATCCTCTGAATACAGAACAGCAGATACAGATCCTGCTGGGCCAGCTTGAGGGCGCTGCAGCTAGGGAGGTCAAATCCTGGCCTGCCTCTGACAAAAGAACCCCTGGGCAAATTCTGGACAAACTCCAGGTGAACTTTGACGTGCGATCTGTCTCCGAGGTAAAGATGCGCTTCTTTTCCAGACGGCAACTACCTGATGAGACCCTGCAGGACTATGCTTTATCCCTCCAAGAGGCGTTCAGAGCTGTGGTGCAAGTGGATCCACGTGAAAATGTGGACTCTGATAAAATCTTGCTTGACCGCTTCATAGAAGGGGCGGGTACCACATTGCTCCAGAGTCAGTTGCGAATGCTTGCTGCACAACATCCCAGCATCACGTTTGCTGACTTCAAGGCCCTTGCCATCCAGGTCTTGGGACAGGAGCAGCCCCAGCCGAGCCCAGTCATCTGTGCTCCCTCACCTGGACCCTCAACAAGCATTGCTCCAGTTGTCCTGCCACTACCTCTGGGTACCTCACCTGCTGCCCAAACTGCGCAGACTACACTAGCAGACTCCAGAGATGACCTTCTGGCCCGAGTGGATCATCTGACCCGTGCCATGGAACAGATCACCGTCCGTCTAGATCGTCTGACCCAGCCGTCTTCATCGTCCAGTGATCCTTTGCGAAGTCACAACATCTCACCTGAGTTGCCACCCAGACGTCCGTCTTCAGTGAAACCTCCGCAGAGTGAGAGGCCATACTGTACCTATTGCCATAGATATGGACACACCAGGCCTCAGTGTTTTCAGTTAAACGGGCCACCCCCGAGGCAGCGGGCCGCCCCTCGGGAGGAAAGAAGAAGGGCCCAGGTGAATCTTCAGTGCCATTGTCACGCTTCGTCTCAGCCTGCCCACACATCACAATCCGGGTGAACGGCGTCCCTCTGACAGCGTTGGTGGACACTGGATCTCAGGTAACAACCCTGCGCAAGCAGGTGTTCCTTGAACATTGGGACTTAGGTGTGTTGAATAGAACACCTGACACATGGATAAATCTGTGTGCCAGCAATAGACAGCCCATACCACAGCAGGGTTATTGGGAACCCACTATCCAGATTGGGGACTTGAAACTGCCTAGACAGGGTGTAATTGTCACTGATGTAGAGGATGATAGGTTTGCAGTTGTAATATTAGGCATGAATGTTTTACGCCATTGCTTTGCAGAAGTGTTGGATGCCTTGCATGCCTCTCTCCTTACAGCTTCTCCCAGTGACCAGCAGACCATTCAGCGGGCCATTCGTGTACTCAATGCCCAGCACAAGTTCGCCAACAAACAAGGTGAAATTGGTCGAGTCCGGATCCAAGATACCCGTCCAGTAACCCTACAGCCTGGAACAGAAACTATGGTGTGGTGCCGTGCCCGTCCGGGCATAGAAAATCAGGACTACGAGGCCTTGCTACAACCCATACAGGTAGATGGCCAACCACTTGTCATGGCTGCCCGCAGCCTTGTCACAGTTTCCAATGGACGTGTTCCTGTCCGCTTAGTCAACTTGGGCGATGCTCCCGTGAACCTCCACAAGTTCCACTCTGTGGCCCTGCTACACCGGTTAGCACCAGAAGACATTCTCTCTGGTGATTCTACCGCCACACAGCGTTCCACCCAAGCTGCTGAGAACATTCAGAATGGAGCCACGAAGTCCTGGTGGGATGAATTGAACGTGGGAGACGCCAATACCCCTATAGAGCACATCAATGGGGTTCGCAATGTGGCCAAGCGTGACCAACAGGCATTCAGCAAACACCCATTGGACTTTGGTAAGACCATGACCATACAACATCGCATTCTGACTGGCGACCACCATCCAATCAAGGAGCGTCACCGTCCAATACCACCCGCGATGTACCAACCGGTGAAAAAGTTGATCCAAGAGATGCGAGATGCTGATGTTATCCGGGAGAGTAACAGCCCCTGGGCAGCCCCGCTAGTCCTTGTCAAGAAGAAAGACGGAACCCTACGATTTTGTGTGGACTATCGTAAACTCAACAACGTCACGCACAAAGACGCATACCCATTGCCCCGGATTGAGGAATCTCTAACGGCTTTGGGATCAGCTACCTGTTTCTCGACCCTGGACTTAACCAGTGGATACTGGCAAGTCCCTATGGCGCCTGAAGATCGTGAAAAGACTGCGTTTACGACCCCGATGGGACTCTTTGAATTCAATAGTATGCCATTTGGGCTATGTAATGCCCCAGCCACATTCCAAAGGCTTATGGAGAGGTGCCTCGGCCATGAGAATTTCCAGAGTGTGCTACTGTACCTGGACGATGTTATTGTATTCTCCCGGACATACCAAGAACACCTTTGTCACCTGTCCGAGGTATTCAAGGTACTTATACAGCACGGCCTAAAGGTGAAGCCCTCCAAGTGCTACCTGTTGAAATCCCAAGTTCACTACCTTGGGCATGTCGTGAGCGCACAAGGCGTCCAACCTGATCCTGAAAAGATCACTGCAGTCCAGAACTGGCGAAGACCAACTACCGTCAAAGAAGTCCGAAGCTTCCTTGGATTCACAGGTTACTACCGGCGTTTCATACCACACTTCGCCCAAGTAGCCGAGCCTCTGAACGAGTTGTTGCGCGGTTGTCCCAGAGAAAACTACAACCGAAAGCTTCCGGTAGACTGGACAGCGCGTCAAGAGGAAGCCTTTCAAGCGCTTAAAGCACTTCTGACGCAACCACCAATTCTAGCCTATCCCGACTACAGTCAGCCATTCCGCTTGTACACAGATGCAAGTCACCAAGGTTTGGGTGCAGTGTTGTCCCAGGTTCAGGACAACAAAGAGCGAGTCATCGCCTACGCCAGCAGGAGTCTGAGAGGCGCGGAGAAGAACGACCAGAACTATAGTTCTTTCAAACTCGAACTTCTGGCGCTTGTCTGGGCCGTGACAGAGAAGTTTAAAGACTACCTGGCTGCCACACCCTTTACCGTGTACACAGATAACAATCCGTTGGCGCATCTGGACACTGCTCGACTGGGAGCCCTTGAACAACGGTGGGCCTCAAGACTCGCGAATTACAAGTTCTCTGTCAAGTATCGCAGTGGCAAGTCCAACGCTAACGCTGATGCACTCTCAAGGTTGCCTGTGGGAGAAGAACCACCCCGAGAAGACATCTGGGAAGAGGTGGAGATGCCACCATTCTACAAGTTTGCCCAACAGGTTGCTATTGGTGTCCCTGTAGAAGGAGAATCTCTGGCGAAAACAGCTGCCGAATCCCTCCAGGAGCCATCTCTGTGGAAAACGTTCCAAGAAGAGAGCAGAGTTTTAGGAGAATTGTCAGATTTCCTGCTTACAGGAAGAATACCAACCCGTGTAAAGAGAGGTCTTCATGACGTGGAATTAAAACGCCTTTGGCGACAGAGGAAGCGCCTGTTTGTCCAACGAGGCCTTCTACTTAGAAACACTCTTGATCCTGTCACAGGTGAAAGGCTTCATCAGATCCTCGTACCAAGAAGAGACGCACAGATGATACTTGAGGCGTATCATGACAGATCCGGTCACTTCGGGGTACAAAAGACCGAAGCTACCATCCGTCGTCGCTTCTATTGGGTTGGGATGAGGAGTGACGTTGAGAGTTGGTGCCGAGAGTGTCCCGCCTGTAGTATCACCAAGGAAGGTCGAAGAGATCAGAAGGCCCCTCTACATCCAATTAAGACTCAAAAGCCGTGTGAAATTGTTGCTCTGGACCATGTGAAGTTGGGTCCCACACGTTCCGGCTACAGCTACGCTCTGACAATGGTGGATCATTACTCCAAGTTCCTTGTCATCGTGCCTGTCAGAGATCTTACAGCAAGAACTACGGCTGAGACCTTCTACGCAGAGTTTGTCCGCCATTACGGTTGTCCTGAGCATATCCTCACCGACCGTGGATCGGCGTTTGAATCCCAATTGTTCCGTGAGCTGTGTCAGTTCCAAGACTGCAAGAAGTTGCGAACCACAGCGTATCACCCTCAAGGGAATGGTATGTGCGAGAAGGCAAATCAAGTGATCATCGGCATGCTAAGAACAGCCGCAGTTACACCTGGTGTTGAGTGGCCTGAGCGTATCAAGGACTTGGCCTATATTTACAACAACACACCCCAAACATCTACAGGATATGCACCATTTTATCTAATGTTTGGAAGACAAGGTCAACTTCCTTCAGACTTAACCCTTGGTGTGAAGGTCCCTGACACCATCAATCCACTACCCATAACAGACTGGGTTGTTGAACACCGCCGACGTATGGAGGAAGCTAAAGAGATAGTTGAAACGCGCATGGATGAGGTTCGTAGGAGACAACAGGAGGATTACAACCATCGCGCCCATGCAGCGCCCCTGAAAGTTGGCGACCGTGTATGGTTAAGGAATAACCATCGGAATGGGAAATTGGATCCATTCTGGGAGAAAGAACCATACAGTGTCATCTCCATACCATATCCTGAATCCGACGTGTATGAGATCTCTAAACCTGGGAGACAGCCCCAAGTAGTACACCGAAACCGTCTGAAGCTGTGCCTTAAAGAAGGACTACCCACAGAGGTGCCCCCAGCTGAGACAACGAGTACAGAGATCTTGTCACCTTCTGAAGCGAAAGAGAGACCCCCAACGTTAACTGAGCTTATGTGGGCGCCTAAACTACTACCATTTAGCTGCTATCCACCAATTGCTCTAGTGCAAGAGAACCCTTTGACAGATGATTTAATTGATTTCAGTGACTCTGTTCCTGATTCAAATCTCGTTCCACTTAGGCGTTCTGAGCGTACCACAAGAGGCATACCTCCAACACGCTATAGTGATGCCATGGCTGTCCTCGGGTAAAAGAGGTTAACTGTCTCTGCTTCTGTATATATGTTATTCCTGCTCTGATTACATTAATGTTTTTCCTGTGTGTATATACAGTATATATATAATATCTTGCCATGTAATATAGTATTTACATTTATATGCAACAATCCATGCCATAGTGCCTGGCTCACCGAGCCAAGGAAGTTCTGTTACCCCTTTGCGGTATGGACATTCGTGCTAGAGTGCCTACTCTTCCTTACAGAAAGGACTGTTTATTGTTTCTCAGAGAGACTCTCATGATAATGGACACTCACGAAATTGTGCCAGAGAGCCTCTGGACCCATTTGCACTACTGTTGTTTCTATATGGACTGTCTGATGGTACCGCCAAAAGGTTCCATAAGTCTGAGTTTAATTATCTCTCCGTTACCCTTCAGACTTCTCATGGACATTCCAGGACTATGCCGGGAGGTCTTACCTCAAGTTTCTAAGTATTATATTTTTCTAAACTTTTAGTGACATTTGCACTTTATTCGTATTTATTAACGTTATGTTACATTTCTCACCTTCACCCCAGTCCGTCGCCGAGGTCGGCTCAGTGAAAGAGGGGGAGTATGTGGCATCCCAGAGCTGGCTATGGCTGGGCTGAGGGTGATCTCTGTGCATTGTATTATTTCCTGTTGCTTCATAGCCTGTGTGACATAGCAGGGGGTCCTGAGTCTCACACAACACAGCGCCACCTAGTGAGCCTCACACATGCATTACACCTCCCATAGGATTGAATAGTAACCAAATGTCCAATGGGAGGACATTGCCTGGGAAAAGGGGAGGAGTCAGCTGATCACTGGGTCCCCATGGTAACACCCCTGCAGGAAGGTCCTGCGTGTGAGGAGTGAGAAGTGTGGAGTGTTAGGAGGAGGAGGTGAGGAGATAAGTGTGATGTCCTGTGAAGAAAGCAGTGAGTTTAGTGCAGGAATTTCAAGTCCTAGACAGGCCCAGGAAGGTTGGAGAGCTGACATACTCCAGCTATTCAGAAGATCCTGTCCCCTGTCTGCCTAGCCATCGCCCTGAAGGAAGTCAAGCATCATTATCTTGTCAGCATGAGACTGTGGAGAGAACATTCTGGAACACGTGCTCCATAGCAAGTATCACAGGATCCAGGGGCCAAGGCCAGACCTGTGGAATATCCTGCCACCCTGACTATTGCACCCCGAAACTCTGAGCTATCAGGACCACATAACGTGAGTGGGGAATATTATGTACTAGTATCATGGTGGGCATCCTCCTATGAGCCAAATAGGAACCCAGATGCACCTTAGGGCTGTAACACTGAAGTATAAGGGGCTAGGAACACCTTTCATCAAGTCTACCCTGCACCCCAGGACTTTGCTGTGTCACCAGGCGTACCCCGTTGTTTTGTATTGAAGAAACTGTTTAAGCATTTGTGCCTCCACACCCATGGAAGTAAAAGTTCAACTTTACAACCGTTTCTGTGTCTGACTCTGCACTGACAACATCAGGGCGCCCCAAACACCACCAGTCGGCACAGTATAGGGGAAGCGCCCCGGGGGAACAATCACCACCAACATTTGTGCAGCCCCCTCATCACCGGTACCAGTGGTGGTAACGTGGGACAGCACCAGCGCTGCGCCCTCGTGCCCAGAGACCGTGACAAGTCTGCGCTGTTTGCACCCCGCAATCCCAACTGCAGCGTTGCCTTCCATCTGGTCACCGCAGTTGCAGAATCCATGTCAAGCGTCTTCTAGATAACTCAGAAAAATACTGTTTATGTCTATTTGGAATATTTCTTGGTTTTGAAATTCGTCAGGAATATTGTATACTTATCCATGGTGACAGTGGGAGAGATTATAGCTCTTAGGAAAGGGCTGGACGACATTTGTTTATGAATTAATTTATGCACTTAATAAAATTAGTGAATATTTACCATAAACTCAATCACAACCCAAAATTAAAACAAAAAGATACAAAAAATTTACACCAATCCCCGTGTCCGGTATAAGAGTCTTGAATTGTTTAGTTTTTATAATGTTTTATCTGACACAATGCCTTTCCTGGCAAGGCACTGTATATTCTGAATTGCAACTCAGTTCACCTTACGTTGCAGACTGTAAGTCCTGGCTGTAATACCCCCACTGATCAGACATCTCTTCTGTATTATACTGATATGCCATTAATGTCTTGCTAGTCCATGTAATAACATTTATGTGACTATTTTACATCCACCAGTAATAATCCACTTACCTGAGGAGCCGTCACACAGTGTGAAGTCAGATGTCAGAAGTGAGAAGCAGAAGAGCAGGGATACAAATGTCTCAGGAACACCAAGAGCCCCCATTTTCCTGGAGAATAGTCTGTACTTCTGGATGATCCCAACACTCACACAGAATAGTATAATACAATATATTACTGAGCTGCTGCTGTTACTTCTGTAGATGTACACGACTCTACAAGTTTTATTGAAGGAACCAATGAAAAAAGAAACTACAGTCATCACTTGTTACCAGGGAGAGTTTTTCACAGAAATGCAGGTTACTAATGTAATCTAAGAGTGTGCTGTCAGATCCTTTAAGACTGCTGGCCTGTCCTGTTTTATAATGTGAGAACAAAAATCTGAGAAAAAAAAACTAAGACACCTTTTTACATCACAATAACATGTTTTCTTTTCATTCCTCCATGTACCCTAATGGTTATGTACACAGGAGCTGTCTACAGGAGCCAACCCCTTTAATTTCTTCCCATTTTGAAGAACTTTGCATCCTGTCAGTGAATGGATACATTCTTTTCACTTAGAGGCAGGCTCGGACTGACCCACCAGGGTTCCAGTGAATGCCCGTTGGGCCCTGTGCCTTTAGGGGGCCCTACCAAACCACTGCTTTTTTAATAGGCAGTGGGGGTCTGGTAATGGCCCCTATTAACTTACCAATCCCTGCTTCTGCTCACTGCAGTCTTCCTCTTGAGCCTCCAGGGGACCCCTGTGCACCGCACATTACGTCATCACAACATGATGTGCGGTATATGGCATTGTTATTACCTGTAGCCACGCGGTCTCAGTACAGCTGACCTTCAGGGTTCCTGGCTCTGGGCGGTGGGCCCCTAGAAAAAAAAATTCCACTGGTTGGCTCTAGACATCCCAGTCTGACACTGTTTAGAGGCTTTGAACCTGTCCTTATCATGTCAGACTAGGCATCACTGTGGTCAAGGTGCAGTCACAGTGCAATGAAACCTTGCGGACAGGCAGATCTGTATGATTTTCAAACGTACTGCAGCTAAGAGCGCACAGATTACCACACAGACATTAGCAATTAAATTGCTTCAACAATCACTGCAAGCAACTTACACTAGGTTTACACTAGCGTTCAGGGATTCTGTCCCCCTTTCTGCTTAACTCCACAATGACACAGGGTAGTTTGTACATTAATGCTCGGCGACTTTTTTTCATATTTTCCTTCCCCGTCTTCCGAAATTCATAACTTTTTTATTTTCTGTCAACACAGCTATTTGAGGGCTTATTCTTTGTATGACGAGTTGTACTTTCATTTGTCACCATTTTGGGGTACATATAATGTTTTAGCTTTTATTTATGTGTTTTTTAGGGGGTCCATGTGAAATAACACACAATTCCCCTTATCATTTTTTGCATTTTGTTTTTACGGCGTTCAGCTTTGTCCAGCGGGTCATTACAATTATGGCGATACCAGATTTATATTGGTTTTATTACATTTTACCACTTTTACAAATAAAACTTCACTTTTGGAAAATTAACGATTTACCTGGGTGTCCATATTCTGACGCCTATAACTTTTTATTTTTTACTGTACTGTTGATGGAGATATGTCAGGGCTTTTTATTTGCAGGACAAGTTGTACTTTCTATTGGTACCAATGTTTGGTATATATGACTTTTTGATCATATATGCTATTTTTGGGGGAAAGCAAAGTAACTAGAGATGAGCGAATCGAAGCTGCAGAAGTGGAATTCGATCGGGATTTCTGGAAATATTTGATTCGCATGGAATCCAGATTTCCTGATGCTTCGCGGTAACGAATATTTAGCAAGGACCTTTGTGACATCAGATGGTTACAGGATATTCTCTAGTGATGTGATTGGGTAGGCGTGTCTTTGCTTGTTAGCAGATCCTTCCACATGAATAAAATTCGTCCGTGCTGGAGAGAGAGAGAGAGACATGACCACGGCATCCAAGGGGTTCCGCCATTTTGCCGCCCACCCTGGCTCTCTGCAGACAGGAAATAGCTGTTTATTCACTGCGAATTAATTTGGATCGAAGAGAATCGTATCGGAAAATTCGACAAAGTTGCCGAATCAAATTTTTGAAAACTTCGCTCATCTGTAAAAGTAATCAAAGTACGTTAATTTGCACATTGCGGTATAATTTTTTTTTTTTTTTTTTTTTTTTATGACGTTCACCATACGGGATAAATAAGACTATTTTTGGATAGTGAGGACTTATATACACATATGGATACCGAACATATTTGTTTATTTTTGTTTACGTTATATATTTTTTAAATATAAAGGTGTTTTTTTTATATTATTTGTTTAGTTATTATTGTGTATTGTAAACTATATGTTTTTTTCTTTTTTTACATGTCCCACAAGGAGACTTGAAGCTGCGATCTCAGATTCCCAGTGCAATGTCCTACAATACATAGTATTGCAGAACATTACATATTAGTTGCTATGGGAACTGTGCATAGGAAGTCAGCCGTGGCCTAGCCTCCTGTCTGCCATGGAAACCTTTCGGAGACCGAGGGGTGACGGGGGGGGGGGGGGGGGTTTCATCTTGCCCCTGGGCTATTTGGATGCCGCTATTGATCACGGCATCCACGGGGTTAACTACCGGAGATGTCCCGGCCCTCAGACATGTTACACATCTTACTGCTTCTATGCCCGCGGCATTACAATGCCGTACTATTATGGCACTGAGCATTAATTATATGCTCAGTGTGACGTAATAATACAGCGCAGAGTGGGAAGGGGTTAAAATACGTGGAGAGAAAAGTTCTGCAAGTGGAATCCAGGCAGAAACCCCGCAGACCTGCGGATAACCGCTTGTAAAGCGGATAGGGTTTCCGTTTTTCATGTCGCCAAGCGAACCTGAAGAACGGAAACCCAAACGCTGGTGTGAACCTAGCATTAGCGGCACCAATCTGTATGTCATCACAGCTTCAATCTCATCCATGCAGTGGCCACCAACTAGCTAAGGTGCAACCATGTCTCCATTATTCTGAATTTATTTTTGGGATCTGGTTCGAGGTCTAAATTAATTGGTCTGGTCCAGGGTATGAAGGAATTTTGGGGCCTGGAATCTAAATTTATTTAAGGGTTTACTCTGAGGGCTGAATTAATTTGGGGAACTGGGATCTAAAATAATTCTAGGGTCTGATTTAGTAATTGGACCCCTGTTCTTGGACTGCCATCAATCAGGAAGTTATTCTGAGAATACAGGATCACTTCAAAACCTGGCACAACCCCTTTAAAGGGCTAAAGAGACTATGGTTTCATATTTTTGAGATATCTTGTTATGTAACATCAGGACAAATATAATCAGACTTATACAGAACAGAAGTGTGAACATATCTCTATATCACACATGGTAAATGAGCTCGCTGGAGAATAAGTCTACCTAGAAACTATGAGGTCAGCCTCTACAGTAATCTTATTGGTGAGGAAGTTAAGCACATCCTTTAATGTTTTCTATGAGGTTGTCTTAGTATTAGTCAACTCAGGATCTCAGCAGGGTTATTTCTACATTATAGGAATAAGATGTCTGGGAGAAGATACATGTATCTAGCTCTGATCTGTGTATTGTGCCTGAGAGTCAGCCAGGCTGTGAAAGGTAAGTGGGGAGAAGGAGGATATAAAGTGCTATACTCTATTATACTGGAAGGAGAGGTGTAAGGGGAATAGAATGAACTGCATAGTTGTATGTTCTTTTCATTTGTTGTACATGAGAATTTATGAGTTAGTCCATTTCACTTTTATGTAAGATGTTACATAGTAGATGAGGTTGGATTAAGACACCGATCCATCAAGTCCAACCTATAACTCTATAGTGTTGATCCAGAGAAAGGCAAAAAACCCCATGAGGCTTATGCCAATTGCCCCATATCAGGGAAAAAAATTCCTTCCCGACTCCAATCTGGTAATCAATATAAAACCCTGGATCAACTTACCCTTAACAAAATCTAAAATCCATAACCTGTAATCCTTTTCTGTTCATGAAAGACATCCAAACCCTCTGTGAACTTGTTCAATGAGTCCACCATTACCACATCCTGGGGCAGTAACTTCCATAGCCTCGCTGTTCTTACAGTAAAGAATCCCTGTTTGTGTTGCTGGTGAAACTTTCTCTCCTTCAGTCGTAGAGGATGTCCCCTTGTCACTGGCTTAGGAGTAAAAACATCATTAGAAAGTTCTTTGTGCTGTCTCTTCATGTATTTGTACATTGTTATTAGATCTCCCCATAGACATTTTTTTTTCTAAATTGAATAACCCCAAGATTGTTAATCTATCGTTGTACTCCAATCCACCCTTTCCCCTAATAATTTTGGTTGCCCTTCTCTGCACTCTTTCTAGTTCGATTATGTCTTTCTTGTATACCGGGTACCAGAATTGTGCTCAATAGTCTAAGTGTGGCCGTACCAGTGATTTGTATAGAGGTATAACTATGTTCTTGTCATGAGTGTCTAGACCACTTTTGATGCATCCCATAATTTTCTTTGCCTTGGCAGCAGCTGCCTGGCACTGGTAACTAAAGGTAAGCTTATTGTCCACCACAATCCCCAAGCCTCTCTCACTGTCAGTCTTACCCAGTAATTTACTATTAAGTACATAATCAGACATTTTATTTCCTCGACCAAATTGCATAACCTTACATTTGTCTACATTAAACTTCATTTGCCAAGTCTCGGCCCATGCTTCCAGCTTCCTTAGATCCCCCTGTAATATTCTACTGTCATCCTCATTTTTGATTACTTTACAGAGTTTAGTATCATGTGCAAATATGGACACCCTGCTCTGCAAACCCTCTACCAGGTCATGGCAACCGATCGCCTCCCTCACAACGACGGTGGCGCTTGCACAGTTTAGACACCACGGTCCCGTTTGACTGCGGTGTCTAAAGGGTTAACAGAAGCGATTGGTGCAGGCACCAATCGCTGCTGTTAGCAGCGGGTCCTGGCTATATTATACAGTCGGCATCCACCCTGTATGGAGAGAGCTCAGCTCCTGAGCCCTCTCCATACATCCCCATGTGACCAATGACGTACAGGTACGTCATTGGTCGTTAAGGGGTTAATAAAGATATTAAACAGGAGAGGACCCAATACTGACCCCTGTGGCATCCACTGGTGACTTCAATCCATTCTGAGTATTTACCATTAACGAACACCCTTTGTTTCCTATCAATGAGCAAGTTGCTAACCCAAATGCATATGTTTACCCCCAGTGCCAACATTCTCATTTTACATGCCAACCTTTTATGTGGTACATTATCAAAAGCCTTTGAAAAGTCGAGATATACTACATCTACCGCATTACCCATGTCCAGATATACTACATCTACCGCATTACCCATGTCCAGTCTAGAACTGACCTCTTTATAGAAGCTGATCAGACTAATCTGACAGGACTGATTCCTCATAAACCTATTCTGATTGGGTGTTATAAGATTATTTACATTGAGGTACTCCAGGATAGCATCTCTTAGAAAACCCTCAAATATCTTATCCACCACAGAGGTCAAAGTTATCGGCCTATAGTTTCCAGGTTCACTTTTAGACCCCTTTTTTAAAATTGACACGCTATGCGCCAATCAAGAGGAACAGACCCAGTCATTACTGAATCCTTAAATATTAGATATAAGGGTCTGTCTATCACCGTGCATAATTCTCTCAGAACTCGGGGGTGTATATAGTGTCAGACTGGGATGTATAGGGCTCACCAGTGGAATTTTTTCTAGGGGCCCACCGCCAGGACCACTGCAGATCAGCAGTACCGAGACAGGGCGGCTAAAGGTAATAACATGTAGGGAGCCATACTGTTCACTCACCATACCATGTGCACCACTGCACTACCTAAACCTACTGCTACACCTTGTATGGCAAGTGAACAGTGTGGCTCCAAGAATTGTTACCATTACCTGTAGCTGTACTACCCTGGAAAAGCTGATTTGCAGAGGTCTTGGTTGTTGCATAATTGCAGATGTAATATTGATGGCCTATCCTAAGGACAGGCCATCAATATTAGAAAGATGGATAAATCCTTTAAAGAGGTTGTCCAGGAATTGGAACAATCTATGTGGCGAGCATGAGGTGTAAAGTAAAAAATAAATAAAAAAGCATACTCAGCTGTCCCCGGCGCTCCGTTGTCCGCTGCCAGGATCCATTCAGTGTCATGCCACTCCTCCTTGCTGGGAGTCCTGCACCTCATGTGATCGCTAAGACCAATTAGGTACAGGATTTCCAGAAATGAGGCGCCGCCATGAGACTGAGCAGACACAGGCAGGGGACAACGGGGTGCTAGGGTTAGGTGAGTATGCTTTTTTTGAAATTTTTTTTATTTTTACACCTCCCTGGCGGCTGCCACAGTGCTCGCTCCAATTTATGGACAACCTCTTTTAAGGGGTTGTCTGGGCCAAATTTTGATATGGTCACTTCACTGGTCCCCCCCATACAGTGGCCTCTTCACTGGTCACCCATACTGTATGGGAAATAGTGATGGGGCCATTATATTGTGTGGGAGCAGTGATGGGGGCTGACATCCTGTGCGATGCATATTAAAGGGGTTGTCCAGGGTTAATCTTTTTTATGGCCTATGCTCAGGATAGGCCATAAATACCTGATCGGTAGGGTGCTGACACACGGCCCCATCAGCTGTTCGGAGCCACTTCCGGCGCCCGTTCTGTACACAACACAGGGCCGGAAGCAGAAAGCTCCATCCGCTGTATAGCAGCCCGGCGCCCTCACTGCAGCTCAGCTCCTACTGACTTCAATAAGTGCTGAGATACAGTGAAGGTGCCCGGCTAATATACAGTGGACAGAGCTTTCTGCTTCCGGCCCTGTATTGTGTACAGTACGGGCATCAGAAGTGTCTCCATACAGCTGATCGGTCCGGGGTCAGCCCCCTACAGATCAGGTATCTGTGGCCTATCCTGAGGATAAACCATAACAAATTATGCCTGGACAATCCCTTTAATATACCCCCCAGGGCCCCCCTGTGCCACACTTTAAAGAGATTGTCCAGTATAATTTTTTTTTTTTTTTATAACTAGTCCGGGGGAGGTGAATCCCCCCTCCTCCCCAAAAAAAAAAAAAAAACTAAACATACTCACCTATCCCCGATCCTCTCGTGTCAGCAGGTCACAGCACGGTCCGATCCTGCAGCTCCGCTGTCTTCTTTTGCCGGAAGTCTTCACTGGCTGTGACGTCCCAGGTTTCTTCCCTTAGGCCTGTTTGGCCTCAAGGGTCACGTGACATTACAGGTAGTCACGTGCAGGGGCAGCTTACGGAAGAAGAAAATAGAGCTGCAGGCTAAACCGCTCTAGGCGACACTGGGGACAGGAGAGAAAGTTTGTTTTGTTTGTTTTTTTTTCACCTGGCCCTTTGTAATTAAAAAAAAAAAAAAAATGTTATCCTTCACAACCCCTTTAATGTCCCCCAGGATATTGGCCCCCATCACTGTCCCCCCAGTATAGGGGTCCAGTGAGTGGCCACTGCATGGGGTTGGAATAGTGAAGGGGCCACTGTATGGGGGGTAATATTGAAGGAACCACTGTATGCCCCTTCACTGGTCTCCCCTATAGCAGTATTGGAGTTTCTGCGACTTAGGTATTGTTATGCTGGAGCACTAGAACAGGCAAAAAAACCCCCAAAAAACAGTCTTATTTACCTCTCCTGTGCTCCAACGTGAATTCCTGCTGTCTTCGGCCCTCTTCAATGATGTCACAGGCGGGATGTGGGTCCAGCTGGCGTCATTGACGCACAATGATGCCCACGTAACCCACGTCTGTGATGTCATTGAAGACAGCAGGAAGTAGCACTTGAGCACAGCAGAGGTAAGCAAAGCCATTTTTTTCACTTCCCCTGGGCCTCCAAACATTATACTCTGGGTTCTGAAGAGACCCCAGAGTATAATAATAGTCCATGGGTTGTGATCCCCAAAAATTTCTGGGTTCTGCCATTTTTGTAATATTTGCACCAAACACCGTAGGGGACATTATACTGTGTGAAGGGGCCACTATGGGACATTATACTGTGTGATGAGGCCACTATGGGACATTATACCATGTGAAGGGGCTGCCATGGGACATTAAGCTGTGTGAAAGGGCCGCCATGGGACATTATACCTTGTGAAGGAGCCACTATGGGACATTATATACATATATACTGTATATATCAGTGTGAAAGATCCTCAGTGCGCCAACACCGCGTTGGCCCACACCTGTGACTTCTTTCCTAAAAACCACACTCACCGCCAGTGAGTGCTGGGTCCACAAGATAAATACAAGACAAGCTTTCTAAATTTTATATATTTATTAACCCCTAAATGGGTCGGTATTAACATCTAACATATGCAGTTCAAAACAGATATGTAGATATATACAAGCATTAACAGTTACTAGTTACAAGATACAGTACAATAAAATAAAAGGGAATAAAAGTGAAATAATTACTTTACCACACATATCCTGGATGTGGCTCTATAATCCAACCCTCACACATGGCATGTGGGGCTAACCAGTGGAGGCAGCATCAACACAGCATTCCAGCCTGCATGCTCTCATCACAGTCTCCCAGTAATAGTCTCTTGTAGTCTCATCACAGTATTCTCCTTGTAGTCTCAGCCCAATCTCCTCCCACTGACCTCTTACCTCATCTTTTATACCCTTGATTACACCACCCAGAATGAGGTCACCCGCGACGGCAAGTCTGATTGATTAATGCACTCAAGTCCAGATTCTTTGTAAGGAGATGGAACCAAGTGAAATGATACAATGTTATCAACCATGTCTGATCAACAGCCCAGGCTGAACAATGCATGTTTATTTGATCACCCAGGGCTATGTAGGAATTCAATAGAGCTATACTGGGATGGATACAAAGCCCTATTGTTACAATGTTGCCACTAATGACAACATACACCTAGGATTATAGCTGCGCACATTATGAGTAAATGGAACTAAGAGGGAGATACGATACCCAGAGATCAAAATACATCCTTGAGTTATAGCCATATTTAAGTGGAATCATCACAATCAGTGAATTATGTTAGTGGGTATACAGATGAGACATTTGAGGAAAGCATATGATTGGTTAGAAGATGGCCAGCCTGTTCAACCAAAGCAGGATCAGGTCATGTAGTCCCCCATATGTTGCAGCCATGTATAACTAAGGCTAAATTCACATCTGCACCGGGGTCTCCAGAAACCGCTGAAAATCGGCGGAGACAAAAGTCCTGCAAGGAGAAATTTTCTCTCCACCAATTTCAAGAGGACCTTTCACGTCCTCTGGCACCCGTGGTTTTATACACCACTGGAAAGCTGACCGTACATTGAATTTAGCACACTGTCAGCTTTGATGGTACATGTCTGGGTGCTGGAGATATTGGTGCAGTTAGTTTTGGCACCGATATCCCTTCACCGTCAGAAGGGCGGGCCTTACTGCTCAGCGTCATTGCTGGGGGTAAGGAACACCCCCACTGACAGTACAAGGCGATAGAAGAGTACAATGGGGGGGGCGTTCCTTACCGCCCAGCAATGACGCTGAGCAGTAAGGCCCGCCCTTCTGACAGTGGAGAGATATCTGTGCCGAAACTAATGGCACCAATATCTCCAGTACCCAGGCACATCGGGAAAGCTGACAGTGCGCTAAATTCAGAGCACTGTCAGCTTTCTAGCGGTATATAATACCGCAGGTGCCAGAGGATGTGAAAGCTCCCCTTTCAGTTTTGAAAGGTTGGACGCCATTCTAGTCAATGGGGTCTGCTGGGGAGCAGATTTGAACCTAGCCTAAGAGTTTTCAATTCATTTTAAAATGACAGTTTTTATCTGGCTTCATCGTTTACATATATAGCAAGAATCTTAGGAAATATAACGGTGATCATCCTGACAAATGTAATGCAAAACTGCAGTAAATACTGACACCATAGCAAAGCAAATATATATGAAATTCTTTTTCAAGTTTTGGATACCATAGGGAATCTGTATTGCTACACATAAACACATGAAACAGAACATGTACACACACACAGACACATGACAGAACATGTATACACACACACACAAAACATGTACACACACAGACACATGACAGAACATGTATACACACACACACAAAACATGTACACACACAGACACATGACAGAACATGTATACACACACACACATAGACACACCAAAACATGTACACACACACATAGACACACACAGAACATGTACACCCACAGACACATCACAGAACATGTGTACACACACACAAACACAGAACATGCGCACACACACATAGACACACACAGAACATGTACACAAACGCAGAACATGGACACACACAGAACATATACAAACACGGACACACACAGAACATGTACATACACATGGACACACACGGACACATACAGAACATGTACGTAGGTACATACACACACAGAACATGTACATACACATGTACACACACACAAATGCAGAACATGTACACAAACACACATAGACGTACACAGAACATGTACACACACACACAGAAAACACAGCACATACTATACCTGGAGCCGAGTCAGGGATCGATTACTCTGGGCTGCAGCAGCCCAATGTAGTTGATCATCCCCTGCAGTGCAAGACTCCGGGAGGAGGAGCTGACAGCCTGCGCAGGTAAGTGAGAGAGGGGAGAGAGGCAGCCAGCACCTAGCAGCCCAGGGGGCTGGGCGTTTGCCCCCCCCCCCCCACCCAACACTGGCCCTGTCCCTGTCCCTGTCCCTGTCCCTGTCCCTGTCCCTGTCCCCGAGGTTGCCGATCCTTTGCAACCGGGCCCCTAACCTTTGCATTGGCAAAATGAGGACTAATAGTCGGGGCCCACTGTTGATTAGCTGGTTCCCTGGTGGGCCAGTCCGACCCTGGGTGTATACGATCTGGACTCGGCAATTTCTCTATTTTAGTGTTTTGAAAGCGGCGCTGCACTTCCTTCTGGATTAAACATGTGACATTTAATTGAGAGTTAACATTACTCCTATTCATGTTGCTGGCCATTGGATTTTCTTGAGTAAATACAGTAGAGAAGAAGGCATTTAATAGTTGTGCCTTTTCCTCATCCTTCTCCACCATTACATCCAGATTATTTTTCAGAGGGCCCACATTGTCAGTTTTTATTTTCTTATTATTTATGTAATACTAGTACATCTCAATAAATTAGAATATCATCAAAAGGTTATTTTTTTCTCATTATCTGAGAAAATTAGAAGAATTAACCCAAAATACCTGCAAAGACTTCCTAAGAGTCTAAAAAGGTCCCTTAGTCTGGTTCAGTAGGCGACACAATCATGGGGAAGACTGCTGACTTGACAGATGTCCAGAAGGCAGTCATTGACACAATCAACAAGGAGGGTAATTCTAATGATATTCTAATTTATTGAGCTGCACTAGTATTTTGGAATTATTTTACTTTCCTTGGCAATTTTTCTCTTAGCCTCCTTTATTTGTCTTTTACAAAATTATTTTTCTCTTTATAATTGTTTAATGCTGTCACTACTTTCTTTTTTTTAGCACTTTAAATGCTTCCTTTTTATCCCTCATTGCACTCCTTACCGTTATAGTTACCCATATTGGTTTTCTATGATTTCTGGCCCTCTTATTCCCATAAGGTAGATGTTTTTTAGTGGTCCTATTTAGAAAGTTTATGAAAATGCCCCATTTTGTTTGTGTTCCAGTCACTTTGAGGACATTGTCCCAGTTTATGCTGCTAATCTCCTCTCTCAGCTGGTTAAAATTGGCCTTCCTGAAGTTTAGTGTTTTTGTTCCCCCTCTCTTGAACATCTTTTTAATGTGTATAAGAAAATTTATTATGTTGTGGTCACTATTACCTAGATGTCCCCCAACCTCTACTTGTGACAATGTGTCAGGTTCATTTTTTAAAATTAGCTCTAAAAGTCCCTCTTGTTGGGTCCTGCACTAGTTGTGATGGGTAATTGTCTTTTATTACTGACAGTAACCTGTTCCCTTTGTTGGACCTGCAGGTTTCTGCCTCCCAGTTGATATCTGGGTAGTTAATGTCCCCCATAATAATGACTTTATTCTGCTTTGCGGCCTTATTTATTTGTTTTATTAGTATATTTTCAGCTTCTTCCATTATATTTGGAGATTTATAACAATCCCCTATGAATATTTTATTATTCCTTGTTCCTCCCCCTTTCCTATTGGTACTCTCCTTTCTAAACATACTGTACCCTGTATATTTACAGCCCAGTCATAGCTAGAGTCCAGCCATGTCTCACTTCTAGGTCCTTCATCTTCTTAATGAGACTTCTTGCGTAAGTATACATACATTTTATTACCCCCTGTTCCACCCCTGTTACATTATTTAGCCCTCTTACCATGTATACACTATCTTGCCCTTTACATCTGTTACCCTCCCCCCAGTCCCTATTTTAAACACTCATCCAACCGTCTAGCCATCTTCTCCCCCAGCACAGCTGCCCCCTCCCCATTAAGGTGCAGCCCATCCCTACCATAGAACTTGTAGCCCACAGCAAAGTCAGCCCAGTTCTCCAGGAACCCAAACCCCTCCTTCCTACACCAGCTTTTGAGCCACTTGTTTACCTCCCTAATCTCCCGCTGACTTTCCTGTGTGGCTCGCGGTACAGGTAGTATTATCTGAAGATACTACCTTGGAGGTCCTTGCCTTCAGCTTGCTCCCTAGATCCCTGAAATCATTTTTAAGGACCTTCCACCTACCGCTAGCTTTGTCATTTGTGCCAACGTGCACCATGACCTCTGGATCCACGCCAGCCCCACCCAGTAATCTATCAAACCGATCCACATCTAACTCAAGCACCAGGAAGACAACACACCGTATGACAATCCCGGTCTTTGTGACAGATTGCCCTGTCTGTTCCCCTAATAATTGAATCCCCCACTTCCAGCACCTGTCTAGGCTTCTCTGCACTCCTATCCCTCTTCTTACTGGAGCAGACATCCCCCTGGCAGTCAGAGTTAGTGTCTTGCTGCAGCAGTGTTACCCCTGTACTAACATCCCCCTCATCTGCCAATTTAGCACACTTGTTGGGGTGTGCCAGTTCAGGACTAACCTCCCTGGCGCTCTTCCCTCTACCCCGCTGCTTTCTGTCACCCAGCTAGCTGCCTCATGTTCCTGCACCTCCATGCTACCACCCCCCTCTGCACTTACCCCAGCGAGTTCCTGCTCTGTGAGCAACAAACTCCTCTCCAAGTTATCAATGGATCTCAGTCTTTGCTCAATTTGCTCATTTAGATCAATGAGCTGGGCTTCCTAATGTGCAACGTGCTTACATCTTGAACAGCAGTATGCCCCCTCAAGTGGCTGCTCAAGCAGAGAATACATGCTGCAAGATGTACACTGGACCGCATTGGTAAGCATGGAGCACATCTTACCTGATGGGGATTATTACAGCAAAACAAAAAATAGAATAAGCACAATTCAAATAAAAAGTGAATAGGCACAAATAGTTTTTGTTTGTTTGTTTTCTAAAGTCACTTAATCTTAAGGCACACTTAAAACAAAAACACACTCAGGGTCGGACTGGCCCACCAGGGAACCGGTGAATCCACTGGTGGGCCCCGAGCCCCGACTATTAGTTCTCATGTCATGGGGGCCCCATCGGGATCCTGACCATCCCGTTCGGGCCCCTGACCAGTGGCGTTACGATCGCGGTCGCAGGGGGCGCGACCGCGACCGGACCCGGCAGGGTACGGGGCCCGCGGCCAGCTGGAGATGGCCGGGGCCCTGGACCACTATGATAGCGTTCGGGGAAAGCCTGGTTCCCCGACCGCTATACATACTGTTATTGGAAAGGGACCCTGGCATATTGCAGGCCCCTTTCCAATAGATGGCAGCCCAGGGGAGGTGACTGAAAATAATAAATACATATTCTCACCTCTCCCGGGCACAGCGTCCTCTCCGGCGCTCTTCTGTCATGTGACTGAGGCCTGTGATTAGGCCCCGGCGGTCACATGGGGCGCGACCGCATAATGACGTCAGTGCGCCCCCATGTGACCGCTGAGGCCCAATCACAGGCCTCAGCAGCGTCGTCGGAAAAGGGTCTGAAGACGCTGAAGACGACAGGATGGAGCGAGGATGCCAAGGAAAGGTAAGTCAAGGTGAGTATGAGTGTTTGTTATTTTTAATCACTTCCCCTGGGCCTCCGATTATTATACTCTGGGGTCTGAGGAGACCCCAGATTATAATAATAGCACTGAAGCGGAGCGGAGGGAGCTGTTGGGAGCTTATAATACTGGGTGGGGGCCACTGTGGAGCTTATAATACTGGGTGGGGGCCACTTTGGAGCATATAATACTGGGTGGGGGCCACTGTGGAGCTTATAATACTGGGTGGGGGCCACTGTGGAGCATATAATACTGTGTGGGGGCCACTGTGGAGCTTATAATACTGGGTGGGGGCCACTGTGGAGCTTATAATACTGGGTGGGGGCCACTGTGGAGCTTATAATACTGGGTGGGGGCCACTGTGGAGCATATAATACTGTGTGGGGGCCACTGTGGAGCTTATAATACTGGGTGGGGGACACTTTGGAGCGTATAATACTGGGTGGGGGCCACTGTGGAGCTTATAATACTGTGCGGGGGCCACTGTGGAGCTTATAATACTGGGTGGGGGGCCACTTTGGAGCGTATAATACTGGGTGGGGGCCACTGTGGAGCTTATAATACTGGGTGGGGGCCACTGTAGAGCATATAATACAGGGTGGGGGCCACTGTGGAGCTTATAATACTGGGTGGGGGCCACTGTAGAGCATATAATACAGGGTGGGGGCCACTGTGGAGCTTATAATACTGGGTGGGGGCCCCTGTGGAGCTTATAATACTGTGCGGGGGCCACTGCAGAGCTTATAATACTGGGTGGGGGCCACTGTGGAGCTTATAATACTGGGTGGGGGCCACTGTAAAGCTTATAATACTGGGTGGGGACCACTGTGGAGCTTATAATACTGGGTGGGGACCACTGTGGAGCTTATAATACTGGGTGGGGGCCACTGTGGAGCTTATAATACTGGGTGGGGGCCACTGTGGAGCTTATACTCCATACAGTGGCTCCTTCATTTTTTTTTTTTTAATTACGCAGGGGCAGGTGAAAAAAACAAAACAAAAAACCCCCCCACAAACTTTCTCTCCTGTCCCCAGTGTCTCCCAGCGTGGTTCGGTCCTGCAGTTCTGTTGTTTTCTTCCAGCTGACGTT
This sequence comes from Leptodactylus fallax, assembly GCA_947044405.1. NCBI lineage: Eukaryota > Metazoa > Chordata > Amphibia > Anura > Leptodactylidae > Leptodactylus > Leptodactylus fallax. Next base: position 1,112,635 of record CAMRHE010000113.1, read on the forward strand.
CCCCCTGCACGTGACTACCTGTGACATCACGTGACCCCTGAGGCCAATCAGCGGCCTAAGGGAAGGGACCTGGGACGTCACAGCCAGTGAGGAATTCCGGCAAAAAGAAGACAGCGGAGCTGCAGGACCGGACCGTGCTGGGAGGACACCGGAGCACCGGAGACAGGTGAGTATGTTTAGTATGTTTTTTTTTTTTTGGGGGGGGGGGGGGGGGGGTAGGGGGGATTCACCTCCCCCAGACTAATTATAAAAAAGAAAAAAATTATACTGGACAATCTCTTTAAAGTGTGGTGCATTAGGGGTGTATATTAAAGGGGTTGTCCAGGCATAATTTGTTATGGTTTATCTTCAGGATAGGCCACAGATACCTGATCTGTAGGGGGCTGACCCAGGACCGATCAGCTGTTCGGAGCCACTTCTGATGCCCGTACTGTACACAATACAGGGCCGGAAGCAGAAAGCTCTGTCCTCTGTGTATTAGCCGGGCACCTTCACTGTATCTCAGCACTTATTGAAGTCAGTAGGAGCTGAGCTGCAGTGAAGGCGCCGGGCTGCTGTACAGTGGATGGAGCTTTCTGCTTCCGGCCCTGTGTTGTTTACAGAACAGGTGCCGGAAGTGGCTCCGAACAGCTGATGGGGCCGTGTGTCAGCCCCCTACCGATCAGGTATTTATGGCCTATCCTGAGCATAGACCATAAAAAAGATTAACCCTGGACAACCCCTTTAATATGCCCCACACAGTTTAATGTCCCCCCCCACAGGATGTTAGCCCCCATCACTGCTCCCACACAATATAATGACCCCATCACTATTCCCCATACAGTATGGGGGACCAGTGAAGAGGCCACTATGTGGGGGGACCAGTGAAGTGACCATAGAAAAATTTGGCCCAGACAACTCCTTAAAAGAGGTTGTCCATAAACTGGAGCGACCACTGTGTCAGCCCCCAGGGAGGTGTAAAAATAAGAAAATTTTTAAAAAAGCATACTCACCTGTCCCCAGCACCCCGTTGTCCCCTGCCTGTGTCTGTTAGGTCTCATGGCGGCGCCTCATTTCTGGAAATCCTGTACCTAATTGGTCTTAGCGATCACATGAGGTGCAGGACTCCCAGCAAGGAGTCGCCGGCACGAGACTGAATGGACACTGGCAGCAGACAACGGAGCGCCGGGGACAGGTAAGTATGCTTTTTAATTTACTTATTTTTTACTTTACACCTCCCGCCAGCTACATGGGTTGCTCCAATTCCTTCGACAACCTCTTTAAAGGATTTATCCATCTTCCTAATATTGATGGCCTGTTCTTTGGATAGGCCATCAATATTACATCTATGATGATACAACAGCCAGGACCTCTGCAGATCAGCTTTTCCAGGACAGTGCGGCTACAGGTAAAGGTAACAATTCTAGGAGCCACGCTGTTCACTTGCCATACAAGGTGTAGCAGTAGGTTTAGGTAGTGCAGTGGTGCACATGGTATAGTGGGTGAGCAGCATGGCTCCCGGCATGTTGTTACCTTTAGCCGCCCTGTCTCGGTACCGCTGATCTGCAGGGGTTCTGATGGTGGGCCCCTAGAAACAATTCCACTGGTGGGCCCTAGACATTCCAGTCCGACACTGAACACACTTACAATGAAAACACGCCTACAAGCTCACACACTCGCTTTATAACGTTTAAAGCTGTTCTCAGATGCACATAAAGCTGCAACTGATTCCTCTGTTTGCAAAGGATGAACTGGATAGTCGTATCTTCTTTTCATTTGTTCTACATGAGAATTTATGAGTTAGTCCATTTCACTCTTATGTAAGATGTGATCATATATGTTGACAATGTCTTTAAAGTGCAGCAGAATAAAATAAAAATGAAAAAATCATATAGCAAAAAACATAGACCTCTTTCTCTTTAACGGGAGTCTATCATTGGTGATATTGATTTTTCACTAAGCACATGTAGGAATAGCTTTAGAAAGGCTACTCCTACCTCTGTTTTTGTCCTGCTCGCCACTGAATACTGCCTCCTGAGCCATAGCATCACACCCGCTTCATGCAGATGAGCTGCCCAGGTCACTATCTTCGCTGCCTAAGCAGCCGATTCTGTCTTCAGTGGGATCCAAATCCCACTCATGTTTCGGTCCGAGCCTACAGCGCATGTTCTGCCGACCATCTTTATTTTATTCCTACCTGAGTGTACTGCGCAGGCACGGTACACACGTGTAGTTCTAAGGAGTACTGAGCATGCTCAGTATGCCTTAGAATAAAGATGGCTGGCGGAGCATGCGCTGTAGGCTCGGACCGAAGCATGAGTGGGATTTGGATCCTAATGAAGACAGTGTCGGCTGCTTACGCAGCGAAGATAGTGACCTTGACAGCTCATCTGTATGAAGCGGGCGTGATGCAATGGCCCAGGAGGCGGTATTCGGGGGTATGACAATGCTTTGCTCGGAGCACAGGGAGAATGCCTCTTGTGCTCCCTGAGCTTCACTGACATATATAAAAAAAATGATTTATTTCAAAAACGGCGGCAAACAGGACAAAAACAGAGGTAGGCGTAGAATACGTGTGTTTAGTGAAAAATCAATATCACCAATGATAGACTCCCTTTAATAATGTAATATGATGCTCAACTAAATACGTCTGTAACCAAAACCCAGTATATTAACTAGAGATGAGTGAATTTTTAAAAAATTCGATTTGGCCGATTCGCTGAATTTTCCGTAATGATTCGATTCAATCCGAATTAATTTGTGGCAAATCACGTTACCCCTTTCCCGACAACCGCCCTGATAGTATGGCACTGCCGGGAAAGACTTTCCGCAAACCACGGCGGAAGCATGGTGCACACACAGAAACTGTGTGCACACCCTGCTTTGCAGGTGTCAGCCATATGTAACGGCTCTGCACCATTTATCCCTCTTTTAAAAAAATCTATCTTCCATATTATAGAACATGATTAACTGTGGCACATTCATTAATACATTTCTCATCATTTTCCTGCCACTGTGTGACACTTTTTGCTTGACTAACATAGCTTCTGTGCCTCTTAAAGGGAGTCTATCTTTCAAAATATGCTTTTTTTTTTTTTTTTTTTTTAAATAAACCCACGTTGGAATAGCCTTTAGAAAGGCTATTCTAGCCCTACCTTTTCTGTTCTTCTGTTTGCAGCTGTTTTTAAGTTATATACTTTTTAGCTGTTATGCTAATGAAGCTCATGGAGCACTGTCGGCGTTCCCGTTATGTGCCCTGAGGCTGGAGATATCGCTGCCGTTAGTTTTCTGCCTATTGTCAGAAGGGCATTCCTGACAGTCTAGCTGGGCTGTGAGGAACGCCCACCCTGACTGTACTCGTCCATAGCCCTGTACTGTCAGAGGGGGCGTTCCTTAATGCCCAGCGATGACACTGAACTGTGAGGAACACTCCCCCAGTATAAATCAGGAACGCCCTTCTGACGATGAGCAGAGATCGGTGCCGAAACTAATGGCACCGATATCTCCAGCCCTGGGGCACATAACGGGAAAGCCGACAGTGCGCTGAATTCAGTGCACTGTCGGCTTTCTAGCGGTATATAAAACCGCATGTGCCTGAGAACATAAAAGGTCCTCTTTAACACTAGTACTGAGTCAAATGCCACTGCTCCATAAAAGAGAGAAGTTACATTCACACTGTGTTTTTCCCTTCTGGAAAATTCATGAGACATATATTTAATGGAAGGCTGTGGTGAGAGATGGCGTCTGTCTGTTGCTATATAACTTATACTATATGTTTTTTACTGAAAGTCACCAAATAGAGTAGCGCTCTATTTTGCTGAAGACAAATTAGACTCCATTCAGGGTCTATGGATCAGTTTATTGGATGCATCAGGACTTCCGAATCCAGTAAACTGACACAGCTGACTTTGTGTGAAAATAGCCAAACAGGAGGTATTTTTGATAAATACACCCAATTACTATAATATATTGATGAATTAAATGATACCTAAAAAATGTATTTTTTGCTTATTCCAATACATCAGTCATAATGTTTTTATTTATTTTTTTTATTTAATTGAGTCTATCAGAGCTAAGATTGCCTGACAAACCAATAACAGCACCGTGTAGGGGCCTCTCCTAAGTGTAAAAACACAAACCAATTAAGCAATCCAGAGATCATTTTATTTTATCCAATCATCATTTTATGGATATGCAAGTCAGAGACCAGGGGCAGACCAATCAGACCAAGGTTTGTCTACAGAAAGCAGCAAATTCTCTAGCCATGATTTACATTTATAGCCTTGGTCTGTTTCATAGCTGTCTGTAGAAAAATATGATAGATTCCCCTTTCCCATCACTTGCAGGCTGATTTGCATATTTATAAAAAGATGACCATCTCTACATTGCTTCATCAGTTTATGGCCAAAAAGGTATTTTTCTGCTTCTTTTAAAGGCCCCCACAACCCCTTTTTCAATGGTCACTAACTTTTCAGCATTTTCATAGAGCATGTGATTCTGGGCTAAAATGTAATGCTTTATATAAAAATGTTGCTGTTTTCTGCCTAAAAAAAAACTCTCTAAAGTTCCTGCCACTAGGTGTCTGCTTTCTAGCTAATTTGCAGTTCACTCCCTTTTACTAGGGAAGTCATGTCAAATAGATACAATAAAAAAGTAAGACATCTTCACAGTGAGTGGAAGGAGGAGGAACTGTTCTCTTTACACAGTGAACGCAGAGGGGAGGAGCTGTTTTCTCTCACAGTCTCCACACATCTCTAAACAGCTTTCTCTGTGCACTAGACTGAGCATTCTGCACATCTTACAATGTAAGAAACTTCTATGTACAGGTGCATCTCAATAAATTAGAATATCTTTGAAACGTTCATTGATTTCAGTTTTTTTTTTTTTTTCAGGAGGCTGATTTCCCTTGTAACTGGGGCTGGTACATTTAACCCCAGTTGCAGGAGGAATATAGCCTCCTTCTCATAACTACAGAGCTGATCTGGGTCCTGTAGGACCCAGCAGCTCTAACAGCCTCTTATCCTGGCGGATCACATGACCGCCGAGTCAGAGGGGAGCCGCATCATGGCGGCGCCCATAGCTGTGTATACAGCTCCGGCTGTAGTTACAGCTGGTTCCCCATTTCTGCAGCTGCACGATTTCTTGCAGCTGCTGAAAACTGCAAGGACGTACCGGTACGTCCTTACAGAGCAAGAGAGGAACTGCCCGAATGTAAATAGTCTATGGGCGGTGCGGAACAGGTTAAGTACATTATTCTGGGTACAACAGTGTCATACATGTGGACATAGTAGGCTAGGTTCATGTCTGGGCATGGGACAGGGGACCCGAACTACGGAGAGCCAGAATGCTAAAACAGCGGTTACCCATGGACACCTGCAGACCCCATAGACTATAATCGGGTCCATTGGGTGTCTGCCATTTTTATAATGAAAATAAGGCAGAGAAAAGTCCTTTGTGTAGTCCTTCTAACAAATCCCATCCACACATTACAGAATAATACGTGTAGTAGAAATGCTGAGATTTCCAAAACGTCGCGTTTTTTTCAATTCTTTGCCTCCTATAAAAAATTTAATAAAAAGTGATCAAACCATCAGATCTTTCCCCAAATGGTATGAATAAAAACATCATCTTGCCCCGCATAAAAAGACGCCTTACCCAGCTCCATACATGTAAATATTAAAAAGTTACTGGTGTCACAATATGGCGACACAAAAATTGTTTTCTATTTTGCAAAGTTTTTCATTTTTTAAAAGGTATCAAAACATTAGAAATACTATATAAATTTGGTATCGCCGTGTTCGAGCTGACCCACAGAATACAGGTAACATGTCATTTTTACCACACAGTGAACTCTGTAAAAATTAAACCCATATGAAATTGGCGCAAATGCAGTTTTTCTCCAATTGCACCTCATTCTGAATTTTTTTCCAGCTTCCCTGTAAATTGTACTGGATATTCAATGGTGACATTACAAAGTACAATTTGTTTTGCAAACAATAAGCCATCATGTGACTCTATGAACTGAAAAATGAAAAAGTTATGGCTCTTGGAATGTGGGGAGGGAAAAACGAAAAATGGCCGGGTCCTTAAGGGGTTTATAGTATATGGCACAGTGTCTCCTTCACATTTAGACCTCAACATCAGTGGCAGTAAAATATGGAATAGAACATGATCAGGCTGTCCGTGGGAGATGATGTCTGATTGTGAAGGGATAGCAGCATCATCAGTAAAGTAAATGGAACATGATAGACAGAAAGACAGTAGTAGTGGTATCATCGGACCGGTAATAAGTAGCCAGTCCCCCACGCCCCCTGTCAGCAATGGCAGATCTAATCATTGGCGTCAGCCAGAGGTTTGTGTAGCCTGAGGTGTGTGAAAATCCTCATGGATCCATGTGCATAGTTTTAACAACACCACCTGCAGCACTGAACACCCTCTCCATTCCTATTGCAGCTGCCACCACCCTGATGCAGTTACTTTTCTGTAATATAATCATCATTAGATTCTGTAATGTCATCATCTTCTCCACTTTTTTGTAAGTCATTGTGGCAAATGCATTCCTGTATGCCCTCACAATTCCTATCATATTTCCACCTAGTGCCCCAAACAGCCCTACCACCAATAGCACACTCCCTGCCACTACTACCTTCACCAACACTCATATCCTTCACTTCTACGTCAAAAAAACACTGGCAGTTCTCACCCAACTCATCAAAAAGAGAAAGAAGAGGAAGTCTTGGGCTATGAGGAGTATCTCTCAGGGAATGCTACATGACTACTAGAATGGGATCTGTGTCAGGGAAGATGAAGAAGACATGGTTGACAGTATAGAAAGACTGCATGGTAAATTACATGTTGAGGAGGAACACCCATAACCCTGACTCAACATTTGTAGTTCACTGCTTTCAAAAATATCTTTATTCTCAGGAAGAACAACACCACTGTGGCTACTGGGGGCTGTCAAGACCAGAAGTCATGTTGCTGTTGCCATCCACATTCTTATTGTTGGTAGTAAGACTTGCACAAGTGTCTCCTTCTCCACCTCTTTTTGCCTGTCCCCTGCCCTGTTTTTTTCCAACAAGAATGCAAATATTTTCTCAGATTAACATTCTTTCACACTGTGTTTTGGGTAAAGAGAAAATAAAACATTAAATAACAAGATTTTTTTCAGGCTGTTAGACTGTATATTGGGTGAAGACTGTTTTTTTTTTTTTGGATTTGTGTAGACAGAATCAGCGCACAACAGTAGTTTGTATGTATTTAATTAAAAAAATTAAAATCTTGCCCAAAAACCCTTAACAAAAGATTTTTTACTAGCAGGACTGACTCAGTAAAAAGTTTGTTTAAACACTCTGTACACAGTGGCACAGATATTCTCCCTTACTCCTATCTATGATTTATATTACTGATCTGCCTGTAATTGCTGAAATCTGACTAAATTCTTTTATTTCTAACTATTGTTTGCAATTATAACCTTTTCAAAACTCAGTGCTCTGCATCATGCTGTGAGATAAATCACAGATGGTCACGTACGGTCCATCCTAGCATGTGGCACGGGTGCGGCTGTCAGGGGTCAACTCACTCCACTCACTCAATCTTGCACTCACCCTTCATTCAAGCTGCAAATTGAGTGTGAATCGCACCCCAACACAGTCCACACACCCAAAATACACACTGCCACCACCACTGATTCCTCAACACATATACAGGAGTCTCTCCAACAGTCAGACACAAACACAACTCAAAAAGGTAATGGGTTCATAGAGTAACACAAAGTAACCTTAAATTTAACAATTTAATACCCAAGGGGTTCAGTGTTATATATACAGGAAAATATGACAAGATAACACAACATTGCAAACAGCCTTAAAATAGATGGGAGAAAAATCAGAATAATATTTAAAAGCCCTTGCCCGAGAAGCTTGGGAATCTTTGGCTGGAGATGGACACACGCAGCTCTCTTAGCTGGCTCCACAAATGTGGCATCAGTTCTACGGTCTGATTAAGTCTCTTAAGGCTTGTGTTTGGCCACACCTCCCTACCAGGGTGCCCCCTCCTCTTACTCTCTGAGGTGGGGGATGACAACTCACAACTCATCTTTATCTGGAAAAAAAGATTTTGTTTCTTTACCTTGTAAAGCTGTGTGTGTCTGCTGGCTCTGGTGGTCAGCCCAGGGGCACCCCCTTCCTCTCTCAGGGTCACTACATCCACCCTTCCTCTCTGTTGCTCAATAGTTACAATCAATTAGTTACTCTACAAATCCCTGGCCTGATGGTGGTGGGCTTCCCCCCAACACACACATACCTTGGCAGGACAGTCTTAAGCCAAGTGGTCAGGTTTACTACAAACTATCAGTGCTGAACATGGGCAATTTATTCTCTCAGAGGGTCACTCCTCTGATCCCCACCTTGTAGCTTTGTCATATTTTCTTGCATCTTTTCACAAGTCTGTTATACCAGGTGTCATCAGAACCCAACCGGTTCCGCTCTCTAATTGTCTGGAGATGTCCAAATTAATTAATTAAATTGCGCTCGGCGAATCAACACAGAGACAGCTGATTCTCTATGATAATTCTCTACTTTATTCAGGCGGTGCACAGGATTATAAAGGAAAATAATGGCTTTATGCCAGCTTACACACCACTGAATACATCACACAAAGCAGGCAATACAATTGGTTAAGGATAAGTGGGCGTTCTGCATGGCCCGCACGTGGCTAGCACATGGACTTCCGGTATCCGCCATCTTGGATGTGTAATTAGCTATCTGACCACATAGGCTCTTCTTTGTCAGTAGACCTTGAAATGTTACATTAAAACATCTTTACATACAATACATCTTGTTCCCACACAAAGAGAATAAGGGAGTAAAGGGGAGGCAAGGGAGTAAAACATACAATTGGACACTCTTATCAAAAGACCTCGTCTATGAAGCGTGAGAAGAGCTTTTAAACAATAGTACATTTTAATGCCCAAAAGCCATCTGGGCTAAGTAACACTTTCACACAAAATCAGCTTTTACTGGAATATATTCTTAAAGTGATAGGCACAATTATTGTTGATGATTGATTCTTAGGCCATTTTCTGATACTTTTCTATAACACAGGCATATACAATAAGGAGCAGTCTGCCCCTCCCCAATCCATTATACATTATACTACTGGTTTATTTTCATGTAATTCTGCCAGGAGCAACTGTACAATACTGCAAACTGAACTGCGATAAATAATACAAAGTAATGTACAATACAGCTGTAAAATGAACAGTAGGTTTAAAAAGTTGTATAACCAGAGATGAATTTAGGAAGGAAAGAGAATAATGCTGTATCAGGAAAGGGGAAAGCTAAAATCAGAACACTTTATCCAGAGATTATAATTGTAGACAGTATGACAAGCCAATTTGAGCCCTACACCTGGGGCAGATACCGTGTTTCCCCCGAAAATAAGACACCCCCCGAAAGTAAGGCATAGGAGAGGTTTCGGAGAATTGCCTAATATAAGGCATCCCCCCGAAAGTAAGGCGTATGTTCCCGAACAGAACATACGGTATATACGATATGTGAGGCCGCGGGAGAACCCCACAATCTCTGCTATCATTATACTCCGGGGTCTGAAAATATAATAATAATATAATAATCGGCGGCCCAGGGGAGGTGAGCGAACATAAAAAACTATGTGCTTACCTGTCCTACGCTTCTCCAGGCTTCGGGCCTGTTTGGTGACGTCAGCGGACGTCATTTTGCGCCGCGACGCCGGCCGGATCACGTGACGCGGCCTGGTCTAACAGTGAAGGCGGCCGGAGTAGCGCACGGGCATGCACAGGAGCGAGGAACAGGTAAGCAACGTTGTTTTTTTATGTTTCTATCCTCTCCTGGGTCTCCGATCATTATACTCTGGGGTCTGAAAAGACCCCACAGTATAATAATTGTTCATGGGTGGTCCACTATGGGGAATGATACTGTGTGCAGGGGCCACTATGGCGAATGATACTGTGTGCAGGGGCCACTATGGGACATGAGACTGTGTGCAGGGGCCACTATGGGGCATGAGACTGTGTGCAGGGGCCACTATGGGACATGATACTGTGTGCAGGGAAATTAATGGTTTGGATTGTTATGATGATGTCCTAGAAGATGATGACATAACTGTCATTGAATAAATTTTACTTTCTATTCGTACCGTAAATATTGGTAAATGTACCATACTGTTAATTGTTGTACATGGAAATAATGGTACGGTAGTAAGAAATTCTTGATAGGATTCACAGTTTGTCTGGTTATGCTGGTTTGTGATAACTACTGTACAGTACTGTATATAATAAATGTTCATTTTTTTGTTCAGCAATAAATGTGAATTCTTCTTCATTGAAAAAAAAATAAGACATCCCCTGAAAATAAGACACAGCACATCTTTGGGAGCAAAAATTAATATAAGACGCTGTCTTATTTTCGGGGAAACAGGGTAGCAGTACTGTTTGGCCTAAAAGATGCTGTACCATCCAGTGAATGGACAGCCAGAAGCTGCAGACCAAGAGGCAGGTCCACCAAATATGGAAAGTGTTTCTATTAATTTGACAGTTGCAGAAGCACATGTTCTCAAGAAAAAAAAATTTGGCATGTTAAAAAGGCCTTGGATGAGGGTGGTGTGTGGGTACAGATGAAGTATTCCTTGGTGATGACTTGTTTCTCACAGAGGAAATCATTAAGAAGCCTGAACCTAGCGTGTCTTCACCGTACAAAAACCTCTGGGAATGGACTAGGGGAAAGATGGATTTGTGGAAGGGGTTTCCAGGATATACAGTTTTAAGCAAGGAGGACGGGGAAGGTGTAAAAAAAAAAAATATATACTCACCTGTAACCATTGCTCTGGCTTGCCCCACTGTTGTCTGGTCCAGTGGCGCCTCGGTGCTTCTTCCTGGGGTTTTCTTCGCAGAAGTCATCGCCTCACATGAGTGCAGAAGGCAATCAGCAGCCTCAGTGGCCTAAGGAAAGGAACCGGGATGTCATTTGCATCCATCACCTGTGACGTCTGACGTCCTTTCCTTAGGCTACTGATTGGCCTAAGGGTCACGTGAGGCGAAGACTTCTGTGAAGAAAACCCCAGGCCACATCGTGGTGGGAGACAACGGAGCACTGGAGACAGGTGATTATGGTTTGGGGTTTTTTTTTTATACCTTCTTCGGCCTCCTTTATCAAAGCTGTATGTCCTGGACAACCCTTTTAAATAGAGGGAGCAGGGATGATACAGAGTTTTTCAATTTATACTGAAATCTTGTCTTCTGCCATAGCGGTAGCATGTAGCTAGGCACATGGTATTGGGTGGAAAGTCAATTGTGGAGACCATAGGAGGGCCTGTAGTGAAGCCGGTGCTCCCAGAGTTGATTCTAGTGTTACCCACTGTGGGCAGTCTATATTGTCATAGATATATTGCGAAATTCTAGCCGCAATATAATATTTGTAGAGATTGGGGACTAAGAGTGCTGCTATTCTTTTTGTGCATGACATGTCTCTGGATCCTCTGTCTTTTATATGCCTAAATAAAATGAAAGATTTCTCTCTGCAGACCCACCAAGGAGGAGGAAGTTACTGGGTCGGTAGGGTGCAGAAATAGTAAAGGATTCTTTGTAGGGTTACCATTTTAATCATGTGTACCCTAGTGACCTAGAAGAGGGCAGGATAATGCCAAGTAGTAAGATCCTTCATCAACTTTGGGATCAGTGTGGCATAATTCCATTTAAAATAGTTATCTAAAGAGTTGCAGAGATTTATGCCAAGATATGGGATATAGTTATTCAGTGTCTGGAAGCCAAAGTCCAAGGTCCTGGTTGTGGGGAGGACATTACAGTGCAAGATTTCTGATTTGGAAGTGTTAAACTTAAAGCCAGAGAGCTGTGCAAAATGTGAGAGGTGCTGATCAAATTTGGAAGTGTTATTAAGGGTTTCATGATATTGAGTAACATGTTGTTGGCAAAAAGGTTAACTTTATACTCGTGACTTCGGATCCGTACTCTACAAATGTCGGGGTTGGAGGGTATGGCTATAGCCAGGGGCTCAATAGCAAGGTCAAACAGTGTGGGAGATAGGGGACAGCCCTGTCGGGTTGGATCGTGATAGTCATCAGAGAGTCTGTCAGGAGTTTTATGCAAGAGGTTCACAATAGAGCGCTGGGAGTGCCCCTTGAAACCAACCAATAATCTCCATGAATCAAATTAACCCCACAATAATAAAAAGCTTTTTTGATGTCTAGGGCCAGCAATGAAATAGGCTGATGTCAGCTCAGGGGATAATATCACAGAGTTTTCTAACATTATCTGAGGTTTGTCTGCCTGGAATAAATCCCACTTGATCAGAGTGAACCAAAGATGGAAGCAGGCTGTACAGGTGGGAGGCCGGGATAGAGGAAAAGATCTTAATATCTAGGTTCAGAAGTGATATAATTGGTGTGGGTAGTTCTATCTTTACCAGGTCTGGGAATTACTATTGTGGACGGGCTCAACTGAAGGAATTTACCTCCCTGCAGGACATGATTGAACATCTGTAAGAGGTGGGGAGAGTGTGGATTTATATTCCAGAAATATTTTTAATGAATAAAAAAAACACATTTTGGAAGGCTTTCAAATAATAGATGTAAAGAATAACTGTACAAGTAGACAATCTGTCCACCATGTTATGTGATAATTATCCTGTAAATGTGTTTTCTTCATCAGTGGGGAATGTGCTGATTCAGTCAGAATTCTATCAGACGCAGCTTCCGAGCGCAGAATATTCTTTACAGTTTGATGATGACGAGATATTTAATGTGGATTTTGACAATAAAAAGGCGAGATGGAGACTGCCGCAGTTTGGAGAATTGGCTAGTGCTGAAGCTGCTGGTGCCTTACAAAACAAGGCAGTGGGGACTCAGAATCTGAAAATAGATATGAAGAGATCAAACTACACAGCAGCAAAACCAGGTACCAAATAAATACAGCCATGTTATATGTGAAAATGACCAGATACATGAGACAGCTGCACAAATCTCTCATATAAATCTACCACATGTGAATATATCCAAAAGACTTCATCAGGCCTTAAAAACACATTTTACGGAAAACAAAATATATTCTAGTTTCAGTAAACTAAGTTCACGCATTGTACAAAAATAAGCAACTTTCAACATCTTTGCTGGCTGTCATCTAATTGAAAGTTGTATTACTTCCAGAGGCTAAAATTCATTTAACCCTTTTCATGTGCTTATGACATGGGTGTCTGGCTCTTTACAGGGAAGAGTTCTTATAACTCTCTAAGGCTGAGGCCCCACATTGCAGAAATGCAGCAGAAAGAAATGCTGCGTTTTACAATACCAGCAAAGAGAATGAGATTTTAGTTAATCTTATCCACACATTGCAGGAAAAAAACAGCTGTGTTTTCCCTATAGATTTAATAAGGGAAGAAAAACTGCAGAGAAAAATGCAAGGAAAAATGCTGCTTAAAAAAATGCAAGTCTTCAGTGTGCCATTAGTGTGTGATCCTAGTTTGCGGATCCACCATAAAAAACACAGGTGACATCTAATTATATCCCTAACTTGTCCACAAAAACAGACGGCACACTGTTGACACACGGAGAGACGTCCTAGTTTTTTAGTCTCCCATAGGTTTCTATGGGCAAGTCCTTTCCGCAAAAACTGAACAGAATAGGACCTGTTCTATCTCATGCGGCCCGGACTGTCGGCTCACACACTGATCAGTGAAAAACATGGTCATGTGCATGTGCCCATAGAAAAGAATGGATCAGTGTGCTATCTGCGAAAAACACGTGTAGCACACAGATCTCACCCACGGTCATTTGCAAGGGGCCTTAGGTTAAGGCCCCTTGCACACGACTGTGGCGTTGGACAGTGTGCTATCTGTGTATTTCATGGATAACACACTGACCCATTCTTTTCTATGGGCTCGTACTGTACACACGACCATGAATGTCACAGTCCTGTGTGCGGGCCAACAGTCCGGACCGCATCAGATAGAAAGGGTCCTATTCCTGTCCTATGATTCCGTGGCTCCTATTCATTTAATGAAAGGAGCCGCGGAAGCACGGTGCATGCCTGGACACCACACGGGGATATCCCCGTGTCCTCTATGTGTAGCCTAACACTGATGCCAAAAGTTAACACTTTTTAAAAAGTCATCTTGGCGTATGCAAATTAGCCTCAGGAAGTCATGGAGTATCTCCGTGCTCCTAGTCACGGTCCTGGGTGGTTATTCTGAGCTCTGTCATGCCTACACAGTGTGATTGTCACCCCAATCGCACCTGAAATCCCAAACAAGTGCACTTCAGGTCGCCTCTGCCAAAGTCCTCCAGGCTCCAGAATGCCATACACTGTAGTATTGGCGCTGGGAAATAGTGTCCTGCTCTCATTCACTTGAATAGAAGGGCTGCTTCTAGCCATATACCTTATATAGGGCTTCAGCTGATTGGTTCGGGGTCCAGGTGTTGGACCCCGACTAATCTGACCCTGCTGACCTATTCTGTGGATAGGTCATCAGCATCAATTATGTTCAGGTCCTGGACAGTCCCTTTAAGTCAGGTATTTTATATAATGAATGTATCCCTATATGTGTAGAGATTAATTGTGAGGTTTAAGTTTATTAATATTTTTATATCACTTACCACTAAAATAATGTTTTAATGTCAACCTAAAAGCAGATATAAAGAGATTGTGATTGTGATGTGTTTGTCTTCCAGTCACTCCCATAATACACATTTATACAGAGGATCCGGTGGTCCTGAATGAGCCCAACAAACTGATTTGCTCGGCCAAGGAAATCTTTCCCCCAGTTATCAAGATGAGCTGGCTGAAGAATAACCAGCCTGTGACAGAAGGAGTGTCAGACACTGACTATTACTTTGCATCAGATTTGTCCTATTATAAATTCATATATTTGGCTACTATGCCAGCAGAGGGCGATGTCTACACCTGCTCTGTGGAACATGCCGGACTGTCTGTTAACCCCACCAACAAGATGTGGAGTAAGTACGGTAACAGTATAAGACTATGGACACATAGGAGGGGCACCCTGCAGAAAAATAATGCTGAAGAGTACTGTTGTCTTGGATGTCTAGCAGCATGTGCCAAATCACATAGTATGAATCACTGTGATATTTTGGCACATCTTCTGCCTGCCGCTCAGCTGATTCCAGTACAGTTTTACTGCTGTTAGTTGTAGTGCCTCATATACTAACTGGGCTCTGTACTGTCAAATGGGTGGTTTTTGTCCACCTACGTTTTACTATTACAATTACATACATAATATTCCTTTGTTTATTAACAGATGGCCGACCTTCAGCATTAATTGTAATCATTTATCTGACTATGGTGTCCTTATCAGAGATATAGAATGTATTGGTCCTCGAGCTTTTTCTCTGACCTTAAAGTTCAACTTTCTCTTATCTATGAAGTCCTACTAATTGCTAGAGTGGATATATAATTACATATGGATAGATACCAAGCATAAAGGAATACTATAAGATATATTTTACTATAATACTAAATGTATACAAATAAAATTTCTAACATATATATACCGTATATGCCGGCGTATAAGACGACTGGGTGTATAAGACGACCCCCAACTTATGCCCTAAAAATATAGAATTTGGTATATACTCACTGTATAAGACTACCCCTCTCCCAAATGAAAAAAAGTCTGCTTTGATTTCAACATGTTAATTTTAATTCAAATGCATATGACATGCAGGTACTGTATATAGCAGCAAAACTGTCACTTATAAACATAAGGTTGTTTCAAACATGTACGGTAAAGCTAAGCTCTTCATTAATATCACAGCATGGATGCGAGGGGAATCTGGCGTTACTGCACCGCCAGCTTTCCCCTCGCATCCATGCTGTGATATTAATGAAGATCCGACATGCTTCTGTAAGTGCCGCCTGTGACGCCGACCGCTGTGACAGGGCGGCTGCATTAGCATACAGCGCGCCGCCCCGTCAGCGCGTACTAAGCCTCTTCTAATGACTGTGAGAGGCGGGATTGCCGCGCATGCGCGGCGGTCCCAGGAAGCGGCTCTCTAATCGCTGACGGGGAAAAAAACACCTCACACAGTGCGGCCCCCGTATATCCGGCGTATAAGACGACCCCCCACTGTAGCCATTATTTTAAGGGGTTAAAAAGTCGTCTTATACGCCAGTATATACGGTACTGTATATATATTTATAGAAATATCTCTCAAGCTTTTACTATAAGATATGTTTTGCTGTAACGCAATAAATTCTCGTAACATGGACCTCCACTGATCTTCAGTTGGTGACTTATCTTGGGGATAGGTCATCAATTGATAAAGGCCAGAAATCTGTCTTAGGCTGGGGCCCCAAGTGGCATAAATGCTGCGATTTGCCTGCGGCAGAAACGGCGCGGAAAAAATCGCGGCGATTTACAGTCAGAGGAAAGTGGATGGAATTCTACTGAATCCCATGCCCACTTTGCAGTAAAAACCGCGCTGCGGACACGCGGCGATTACCAAAAACGGCACGGTTTTGGAAATTACAGCATGTCAATTATACCTACGGAAACACTGGCAGTTTCCCCATAGGTACAATTGAAACAGAAAGTCCGCAGAGAAAACCTCTGCGAACTTTCTGTCTAAAGCGCTGCGGGAAGAACTGCGATGCGTTCCCGCCACGGTTTTTCCCTCAGTGCTTTTTTGCTGCGGGACGCCATGTCTTAGCCTTAAAGCTGAGGCCCTACGTTGTGGAAACGCAGCGTTTTGTTGGCTGAGGCCCCACGTTGCGGAAAAGTAGCTTTTTTTGTTGCAGATTTTGCTGTGGGTTTTTGAGCCAAAGCTAGGAATGGATTGAGCAGAAGGGAGACGTGTAAGAGGCTTCCTATATATTTCCCACACTGCTCAAAAAACCTCACCAAAAACTGCAACAAAAAAAGCTACATTTCCGCAATGTGGAACCTCAGCCTTTGTTGCAGTTTTCATGCATTTTTTTGAGCCAAAGTCAGGAGTGGATAGAGCAGAAGGGAAACATCTAAGAGCTTCCTTTATATTTTACATTCCTTTTCAAACTACTCCTGATTTTGCCCCAAAAAAACACAACAAAATCTGCAACAAAAAACACTATGTTTCCGCAATGTGGGGCCTTAAACTAGCTTGGTGTGTTTTGAAGGGACCATTCCCTCTTTGGTAAATGATTTGGTTCTGCGTATTTACCACATTACTGAGTAAGGACTTTCTTTAGTAACAGCTCAGTTAGGCTATGTTCACACGGAGTTTTTTGCAGGCGAATTTTCAATGGGAGTCAGTAGCAGTTTTTTTTTCTCTAGCCGATTTTTTCCGCTAGTGCAAAAAAAGCGACATGACCTATCTTCAGATGGATTCCTCGTTGAAAAACCCATAGAAATCAATGGGAGGTGGAAAAACCACTAACGTTTTATAAAAAGAAGCTTCCAGGTCCATACAGTGTGCTGGAGCAAAAAAACAGCGGCAAAAACCGCGATGAAAAACGCGACAAAAATCGCATCATGTTAAAAAAATCGTCAAAAAACATTTCCTAAAGCAGATTTTTTCAGCTTGCAAAATACTCCGTGTGAACATACCCTTATAGGGTTGTAAGGAGACTGTTACAGTATGTTTTAGAATAAAAAGGAAGTTAGATAGGGTAATAAAGTATATTACAAAAATGGTCACCAAACATCCCCTGACACAGTAGTGAAAAAAAAAATAGATGGGAGTTACACTTTAAATATCTATGACTGAATGTTTTTATTCATAGATTTTTAAGCACTAATGCACTTGTAGACTAATTTGCATATCCATTAAAAGTTTCAATTCTCTACATAGGTTTGTGGCCACCAAGGTATGTTTCTTCCCCTATTGAAGGTCCCTACAGTGCACTTTTATTGGATTGAGACTCTCTGGGGACCTAACAAATTCCCTTTAATTGTCCTCTATATCTCATATTTTACCTTCTTTCTTCAGGACCGGATGTTCCCAGCCATGTGCCAGAGACGTCTGAGAATGTAGTGTGTGGTCTGGGCCTCGCTGTGGGGATCATTGGTATTGTCGCCGGCATTTTCTTGATCTTCAAAGGACTAAAGAATAATCAAAATAGAGGCCACTGATGGTCCAGGTATCGTCTGCTTTATCTCACTCACATCAGGATCTGCTGGGTGTGGGAACTGCAGGAGCTGCGGGGTCCTAGATCAGCTCTGCAGTATATACTATGTATTCCTCCTGTAACTGGGGCTAATGTATCACCCCCAGTCACAGGGGAAATCTGCAAAAAAAGTGTAATGTTAAATATAATGACCTTATTGGGGCCACAATGTATTAAAAAAAATAAGACAATAAAATAAATAGATACCTTTACCATATTACAGGTTCTAGCTCTGTTCATGGTAACACAAAACTGTGCGTTACCTACATAAAAAATTTCAATAATGGAGAAAGAAAACTAAAAATGTTGGTTTACTGTCTCATTGAAGTTTGTAAAGGGTTGGTCTGTATCTATAAGCTGGAGCTGCACTGATGAGTCTGACCAGTCCTATTCAGTGCAGCTTAGTATAATATGTGCGATCACATGGCCGACCAATCCTATATGAGGAATATTCATCAGCGGCCACCGTTAACATTCATTAGTAGCCATTTTTTTAAGATACATAAAGATCTACATGATCATTAGTAATGCTGTGACCACCGCTTATCACTTGGGGGACATTGTGATAGACTGACAGTGGTGCCACATATATGAATGCTTAAAGGGATTTTCCAAGATATTAAAATCAATAGAAGTTTGGTATGGGTCCAATTTTGGCAAAGAAGCCACAACACTTGCCCAAACATCATTATTATAAGTCTGGAGACCCCTCTTAATGCTAAAAATTCATTGATATTAGAAATACAGTCATGACCATAAGTGTTGGTACCCCTGAAATTTTTCAAGAAAATGAAGTATTTCTTCCAGAAAATTATTGCAATTACAAATGTTTTTTATTCAAATGTTTATTTCCTTAGTGTGTATTGGAAGAACACAAAAAAACTTAGAAAAAAACAATTGGACATAATTTCACACAAAACTCTAAAAATGGGTCGGACAAAATTGTTGGTAAATAACTTTATTTCAAGCTTGTGATGCTCGTTTAAACTCACCTGTGACAAGTAACAGGTGTGGGCAATATAAAAATCGTACCTGAAATCAGATAAAAAGGAGAGAAGTTGACTCAATATTTGCATTGTGTATAATGCAATGACAAGCTTGGGAGCTTTCAGTAGGCTCCCGCGGTCTCGCCTCCTGCTACGATAAAGATACAGGGCCGGTGGGGGGAGGGGTCCTGGCCTGCAATGCCTGCGTGGACATTAGCGCTGGGTCTCTGCTGTAGAATACAGCGGAGACTCAGTAGCTATGGCTGCTGCCATCTTTAAAGACCCGACATCTGCTGTACTATTACGGTGGATGTTGGGAAGGGGTTAAGTTGAGGGTGCCAGTAATTTTGTCCGGCCCATTTTTGGAATTTTGCGTGAAATTATATCGTTTTTGGCTTTTTTTTTTTCCTCTTTTTTTCATGTTGTTCCAAGACACACAAAGGAAATAAACATATGTATAACAAAACGTGTAATTGCAATAATTTACTGGGAGAAATACTTCATTTTGTGGAAAAATTTTAGGGGTTCCAACATTTATGGCCATGACTCTAAGTTGTGTTGCTGTTGTGCCGGTCTACTGATACATGTTTATATAATACATTTTATTTTGCAGCTTTTATACAGCAGTAATACATCGCTGAGCGCACAGATGAGCCGCCTATCCCTAAATATTCCTGAGGAGCTTCTATAAAAATTGATATGCAGATCGAAGATGCGGCTGTTCTGTCGGCCCCGGTCACTATGGACGTCCTGGCTCTAGATATATCTGCTGTTTGTCTCATTGCTTTGTGTTGTAGATTGTGCCATAATTGTCTTTTCATTTTTGCTAAAAGTCACAAATTTGCTTGGATTGTCAGGAATTTTAAGAAACAATTCTGGCATATTTGGCTTTTCCCGGCCCAGAAAGAGTAGAGGTTTGTGCAAATCCCACTCAAAAGTAGGTGTTTCAATCCGGTTTGTGGTCAGTCCCCAAAGGGTGTATCCAGGATTTTTCAGGAGTGGGGATCCAATATGTGCACCAATTTCACCAGCCCCCTCCCCTACATCTGCTGAAGACCATTAGCAAATGCAGAGTTTTGTAATGGGGGGCAGAAGCAGATGTGGGGGGGTTAGAAGTAGAACCGTCCCTTATCCTATCAGCAGTGCCGCTCTCCTTATGATGATGGCCATCATCATTCATGAGAGCAGTGGCCAGCCAGGATCAGTGGTTTAACCTTCCCCCCCCCCCCCTTGTGTGCGTCCCTGAGTCCCAGGGCAGAACTATTTTAATAGTTAAAATGTTGGAATCTCTTTATATTCCAGAAATACATTAGGACTCAGTTTACATATAATTGTGGTACAATCTAATGTGAAAAAAATGAATAATTTCACAGTCGAAAATAAAATTACTGTTTCTTTTAAATTTGTTTTTTGTTTCTTTTTTTGTGTCTTTGTGTCTTTGATAATGTCATGACATCCAAATACGTATATTTGTGTATTATATTTTAGAAATGTCTAAGAATTCCCTCCTTTAGGTGGGTGTGCTACCCCCCCCCCCCCCCCCAGACTATTGTCCGTGACATAAATCTGTCATTTTTATTTTTTTAAAGCTGGTTGCAGACTACCTTGCTGCAACTAACCGCCCGTGAATTAAAGGCACGGGCGCCACACTGGAGACACAGGGAGCCACAGAAGCAAGGGCCGCAAAATAGGACAGGAATAGGACTTGCTCTATATTTTGCAGCCCGGACTGTCGGCCCACACACGAGACCATGAAATTCATTTCGTTTCTGCATTTGTGGTCGTATTCATTGGCAACCAATCTAGACAACAGACTGTCAGCACTAAGATTGTTAGAGAAAATCTTTGGAAGAGTGAAGAAATCAGGCGATACCTTTTAGAGGCTAACTGAGTATATTTATAAGTAAGCTTTCAGAAGCACAAGCTTCCTTCATCAGACATGGTGTTTTACAAGAACTGAAAATTCACAGATTTTTATACACATGGTCTTCAAAGGATTTTAGAGTCCTTAAAAAAAACCAAAACAAAATGCAATCTAAGTAGAGAAGTTATTTACAACCGGTCAAAAAAAACAATCTGGAAAGTTGTGGTGCGTGACAGAGGGATCAGTAATTCTTGCTGTTATCTGTTTGCTATCAGGAGGTGATTTGTGACCCTCACAGGTCATACATAGTGTGACTTGAAGCTGGCAGGAATATTAAGTCCAAATTGCAGAGTTTTAAATTTTTGCATAAATTTGTACTCCCATTGTTTCCTTTCCTCCTGCGTCTTAAACTGTCCCATTAAAACCACAACCCGCAAATCTTCAACAGAGTGGTTTTCTCCGGAGAAATGTGCGGCCACTGGGAGATCGGTTCTGCTGTTATTAATATTGGACCTGTGTGAGTTCATTCGCTGACTAAGTCTCTGCCCTGTTTCCCCCACATTAATAACAGCAGAACCGATCTCCCAATATGAATTTTTTTATTCATGGTCAAAAAAATGTTTGCTTTATTTAGACTTCATAAACTCCTCAGAATACATAGAGGAAGTGTCTGTTCATTTGCTGGTGGACATTTCTTACATTTATAAAGATTTCCCTGCATTCCTCTGCTTGGATACCTTGACACCCTTCTTGTTCCACTTACTTTTTTTAGTGGTGAAAAAGCGGTGCCACTTATGTTCCAGAAAGCTAACAAGGAAACTTTAATAAATTCCCTCCTGTGTTTATAGATTAATGCAACCTAAACAAGTCTCTGGATCTGATACCAATCACACTTTATCTGAGACATTGAGGCTTAAGAGTTTCAATAACTCTGCGAAAAATACTTTGGTAGACATATGCTTTTTAGGAAAATGTTTATGTTTTTTGGAGGGTCTCATAATGGGTCTCAAGAATAAATCTGCCAAACCAATCTTGTTTTACGTTTGGATCATTACATTGTATCTGTTTGTCTGACCATATAAATTGGCACAATATTGGAAAAACATTAAACAGATGCAGCCTCGAAGTCCAATCTTCAACCCATAAAGAACTCGGACAGTAAGTAAGTATCACGTTCACCATATGGGAAAAATATTTTTTTAAGTTTGTAGGCTGGGTGATTTTGGACATAGGAATACCTAATGTGTATGTTTTTCATATTATTTATTTATTTTTATATGTGTTCTAGGAAAAGGGGGGTGATATGAGTTTTTATTTCTTTTTTTACATATTTTTTTAAACTTTTTTTTTTCTACTGTAATTTTTAGATCCATTAGAGGTCTTGAACCCCAGGGGGTCTGATCACTAATACAATGCATTACAATACATTGTCAGATCACAGCACTTCTATTACACCCTGCATAGAGCAGCCTATAATACATCTCTATATACCTTCACTAGGCTCCCAACTGTCATGATCTCAATCTGGGGACAAATGATCCACCCCAAAATAGTGGAGCCCTTGCACCACCGGGAAAATCACACCTTGGTCAGCTTTGACTGAGGTGTCAGGGGACTTGCCTGCGATCAGTGTGACTACAGTGAAGACTCATTGACTATTTGAGCCAATCAGTTCCTGAGCGGCTCCCATATTTAAATACCCGACAAGCCTTTACTAAGTGGGTTGAGATTGAGAAGCTCTGGCTAGCCCTGATCCACCATAATGCGTTTCTGTGGTCCCACTCTTCCCGCTGCCCCTCTCCTCGGGCCCATTCACTTCACCTGTTCCATATGGATGACTTGCTCCAAACTTTTCCCTCTAGCCTCCCCGTGTTCCTCCATTATCTCTTTACTGTACAACCCGCTCCTCCCGGAGGGACTTACAGGGGCTATGGTGCGCCCCTGGAGTAGATTGGGCGTTTTCCATATTGCTGATCTGGTGGATCCAGCAACCTTGGAGCTCAGGCCCTTCGACTATTTTACTTCTGTCTTACACTTGCCCGCCTCTGAGTGGTTCCACTACCAGCAGGTTGCTCATTTTGTATTCTCACAGTTTGGTTCTCTGAAGGTTTCTCTTCCTACAGCCTTTGAGAGAATTTGCCGAGCTGGTACTTCCACGAGGGGTTTGATATCGGGTATTTACCGGCTCTTGTCCTCTGCAGAGGGCAGGACCTCCCTCTCTCATAAATATATGGTTAAGTGGTCTGGGGCTCTGAATAGGCAGATCTCGCCCGGACAATGGTAGATTATTTGGTCCCGTGCAGCCAAGTCCTCGACATGTGTGAGTTTTCGGGAGACTCAGTATAAGTTACTCATGCACTGATACCACACCCCCGCCTTGCTCCATTCTCTCAACCCTAGCATTCCCTTTCATTGCTGGTGTTGCCGGGCGGGGGTGGGTACATTTTCTGGGAGTGCCCACGGATTGGCCCCTTCTGGATAGAGGTCAAACACCTTACTGATGCCCTTTTTGTACAGGGTGTGCCTTTAGATCCCCTTGTCTGTATGCTTAACCTCCCTCCCAAACATTTTGGCAAAATGACCTCCAAATTGTTCCTGTTCCTGTTCCTCCCCTCCCACTGGTCCTGAGCTTATTGCTCATATGAAGGACGTTCGCAGCATGGAGATTCTGACTGCCTCCCTTAATCATATAGTGGAGGCCTTCAATGCTGTGTAGTCATCCTGGGATGCATATTGTATTCTACAAGGTCTTTGACTTTCCCCCTTCCCTTCCACCCCCCCTCTCTCTTCTTCTCCCCTTTTGTCATCTCCCCCCTCTTGCTCTTTCAGGTTGTTGATTGGTATTTTCTTAATTGTATTTTGTATTGATTTTGTCTATATGGTTTGGTGTGCCAACCGCATGTTGTGATGGTACACCCTTGTCTATTCATTTACTATTGTTTCTCATTTTTATTTCTAATGTTGTTTACTGTGTTAAATAATTTAATAAAAATTACAGTTTAAAAAAAAAAAAAAAAAAAGTTAAATCGTTATGGCTTTCCGAATTTTACCAAGAAAATATGGAAAAATATTCACTGAGCCTTAAAGGGGTTGTCCAGGACTGGTGTCAAAGGGAACTGAGCTGCAGTAACGGCACCTGTGCCTGAGGGGGCCAGAAAAGGACTGGACATAAAAAAAACCTGGAAACTCCCTTCAGACCAAAACTGACTGCGTCTTTAAAAGTTTAAAAAAAGGTTTAGAAAAGGGGGTGTTTTACAGTCCCTGCAAAATCCCATCCACACATTGCAGAAAAATACACGCAGCAGACACGCTGTGATTTCCAAAACCGTTGCAGTTTTGGAAATCGCAGCCTGTCAATTATACCTACGGAAACGCCAGCGGTTTCCCTGTAGGTATAATGGAAGCAGAAAGTTTTTCTCTGCGGACTTTCTGTGTCAATCGCTACAGGAAAAATCGCAATGTGTTGCTGCCATGGTTTTTCCTACAGTGCTTTTTTGATGCGACACGCTACGTGGGGCCTTAGCCGAAGAGTAGTAGATGCTGGGCACAAGCTTCCAGCAGATGTGCTCTATAGTAAATTTCCATATAACAATTTCTGGGATAAACATACAGTATGTCCATGGTAAGATAAAAAGGAATAATATAAAGGCAGACTAGACGGATCTTGTGGAAACAAGACAAGATGACGTGACTGGTGTCCTCACTGCCTGCAATGTCCTGAGATACTCGGTGTGTACAGACTGTTACCTGTCCCTGCAGCTTTAACAAATAGTCAGCAATTCACCTTCAGTGCACTTGTATTGAGCAAGAGCAGACGGAGAAGGGAAATTCCTATGTGCGGATTCACTTCAGGCAGGGCCAATAGACTCCATTATAATGGCCGCATCGCTTGTTACTGGGTAGATGGATATGTAAGTCTGTAGTGAGGAGATGTGAGCACTACAGAGTCTATAGATGATATTATCAGAGATGTACTATGTAGAGGAGTTCTCTGATATGGCGTCCAATGGAGCATTATGTGCTTGTGACTACAAAATTACACATAAGGATTATATTCCCCGATACAGCCAAGTCAATGAAGCTAAACAGTAACAGCGACACAGCCCATGGTAAGGCGTGACACTGGAAGAAACAGCTTTTTTATCTAATTCTCTCTACATGTTTGGTCATTGAGATATCATTGCTAAAAAGGTTGGCAGAGTTTGGTATATAGAAAATACACTGTTAGGCCCCTTGCACACGATCAAGTCCGGTCTATAGAAAATGTCCCATGTGTGGGTGGTAGGACTGAACTGGGCTGTGGGGCCGTGTGTATAGAAGTTACTGTATCATAGTCAGTTATACAGGGAGCTCCCAAAAGGCCCAATCGCTACAGTAATAAAGTGATAGTGTTATGTCAGACTGTATGAAAACTGACTATGATGTAATGACTTCTATACACATGGCCCAGTTCACTCTGGGTCCTACCACCCACACATGGACCATTTTCCACAGATAGGACTCAGTCGTTTGCAAAGTCCCCATTACAAACATTAGTGACAGAATTGCTGGTTTTCTGGAGCTCACTGAATTCTAGCTTGGTCCTGTTTTAGTTCCTGAAATTTCTTCCTCTCTAGATATTTCACCATTATCTGTGAGTGGTAGTAATAAAAAGTGGAAGTGTTTAGGAACCACAGTGACTGACCACGTAGAGTTACAGACATGGGGCGCCACCGAGTGCTGAATGCTGCGGTCTCTTCAAACAGCTGATCTGTACGGTCCCGGGTGTCAGATCCCACCAATCAGATGTTGATGACCTATCCTAAGGATAACTAGTCAGTACTTAATACCTGGAAAACTCCTTTACCAAATATGTGTGGTCAAGAAATTCCCAACCTGCAAATCTAATTCTATAGATAGTACAGTAGTAAGACAACCACACACATTAGATTTTTACTGGCTGTAATGGCTGGATAGCAGACATGTGAATGCTGTGAACAGATTGCTATGTTGGATATTTTTAAGTGGCTGTGGGGTGAACATTTGAGTGCTTGATATGACCACTTTTGGCCGATCATCAGCCATTGCTGAAAATGGGGCAAAATAGTTCATGTGGACTGGATACCTGATCGGTGATATTTTGGGCCTCACAGACATTCGTTGATTATGATGTTAATCTGTTTTCCCTTAGTCCCAACAGCAGGACAATATGGGGTATTTCTGCCCCTGTGTGCTGATGGGACAGGAAGAATTAGCATAATTAATTGCAGGACAACACCCCTATAAGAGGGCAAAAGAGACCTCCCCCTTGTGTCAATTATAAAGAAAAACAATATTACCTGAGGGGGGAGAGCTTGTGCTGCTGTTGGGACTAAGGGAAAACAGATTAACATCATAATCAACTATTCCCTTACGTCCTACCAGCAGCACAATATAGGGATGTAGCAAGCAGATCCCCTAGGGAGGGTTCTCTTGCACTACAGTGCTTAAGACCATATGAATGTCCAAAGGCAGTAGCCTCTGAACTACGGATATCTAACCGATAGTGTTTAACAAAGTTAGTTGGGATGACCAAAAAGCGGATGCACAAATCTGCTCAAAAGGCAAGACCTACTCTCATCCCAGGAGACCGACACAGACCTGGTTGAATGGGCTCTGATGAACTCAGGTGGTGCTAACCCCTGAGAGCAGAACAAGTCTTAATTGCTTCCTTAATCCATCCAACGGCCCTGTACGCAGAAGATAAATTTGGAGACACCTTACTACATCCAGTGCATAGAGTTTTCTCTCCTTCTCAGAAGATGGAGCTGGGAAAGAAATCTGGTAAGGAGACCACCTGGTTGATATTAGAGGGCACCTTAGGGTTATACCCAGGAAGAAATCTGAGCTGGACCCTATCGGAAAAAAATGAAATATATGGCTCTTCAGAAGAAAAGCCTGCAACTCTCCTACTCTTTTTTTTTTTTGAAAGCCAGGAACTTAAGATCCACCTCCTTCAATGGTTCAAATGGCGGGCCGCAGAGGCCAGAAAGAACTGTGGATAGATCCAAGTGTGGAACATGAGCTGCAACCACTGGCCTAAGTCTCATGGCACCCTTAAGAAATCTGGAATTAAGGGGTTCTGAGACAATCATCTGTTTAAGCAGGGGATAGGGCTGAAACATGTACCTTAAGTATGGCAGGGGAAAGGCCCTTATCCAAGCCGTCCTGAAGAAATTTTAGAATCACTCCCATGGAAGCATTCGAACTATTCTCATAGTACCCTTAAGAAATCTGGAAATTAAGAGGTTCTGAGACAATCATCTGCATAAGCAGGCGGATAGGGCTGAAACCTGTAACTTAAGGGTGGCAGGGGAAAGGCCCTTATCCAAGCCATCCTGAAGAAAATTTATAATCACTCTTCTAGAAGGATTCAAATAACTCACTTCCTGTCTGGAGCACGACTCCTTGAAGACATTACCTAGCCTTAGGTAGCTTTTATTGGTGGATTCTGCTCTTGCGCAGGAAAGGGTCTTCAGGATGGCTTCTGACAGTCCTCTAGATTTCCATAGGGACTGACCAACCTTCAGGCTGTCAGGTTGAGATTCTGGCACTATTGAGTTCCTTGGGAAACCAGATTATGGATTTGGGGAATCCTCCAATAGATCCCTTGACTCATGTGCATGACATCACAGAGGCTTGGTCCTGTCTGGCTTTCATCAATACCCTTGGTATCATGAAAAGTGGAGGGAAGATGTACGCCAAGCTGAACCTCCAAGGGATGTACAGGGCATCTACTGCCAAGGGATAGTCCTCCTGATACAGTGAGCAGAACTTCTCTACCTTGGCGTTGAGTCTGGTCGCCATAAGTTCTACTTCTGGAAGACTCCACTTCAGGGTTATCTGGTGGAAAACTCTTGATTGAAAGACCATTCTCCTTAAACGGTAAGACCCCGACTCAACTGCTACTATGTTCAAGGAGCACTTGATGTGAATCACTGAGAGATGGGTCAGATTTTTCTATGCCCAGGTGAAAATCAGACCTGCCTCCCTGAGGAGGGATAATGATCTGGTGCCTCCCTGTTTATTATGGTCGCCATGTTGTCGGACCGAATCTTGACAGCTCTTCCTCTGAGAAGAGGAGAGAAATGGAGGAGTGCCAGGTAAACTGCTCTGAGTTCCCTCCAGATGGATGATGTCATCCTTTCTAGCCCACAGAAGCCTGAGCAGAGGCCGAGGAATAAGCCCTCCTGAGGGTGCACTCCATGCGTCTATGTATAGAGACTTGGAGATTGTAGCCATCGTCTGCCACACGGCAGGACAATTTAACCACCTTAGGCGGGGGACCCAAATGATCCTGCTGAGACTCAGAGATGGGAGATAGGGTCTTAAACGTCCTGGATAAAATACGTTGCCTTTTTGGGATGTCTCCACTCCCCTGTCATAGCTTTATCCAATGTCACATCCACTTGGAAGGCCCTAGGCCCCCTATTGGTGGAACTAGAGGCTTCCCCAAGTTCAACAGCACTATTCATGCTCCCGCATTACCCCACAGGATATGATGCCGTTTCAGACTGTAGCTTTATACTGTATGTCCAGGCACCATCTGCATGTTAAAGGAAACGACTGGTGACGGCTCCTACAGCTTTATATATGTGTAATGAAAGTAACCTCTATCACAAAAATGTCCTGACCATTGTATAAGCAATGCTACCTCCTATGCCGCCCCTGCTACCTCCTGTGTCATCCCCTCTACCTCATAGATTGTAAGCTCTTGCGAGCAGGGCCCTCAGTCCCAGTGTGTGAAGTGACTATTTCTTTGTAATGTATCTTTTTTGTCTGTACTTGATCCCTACAATTTGTAAAGTGCTGCAGAATATGTAGGCGCTATAGAAATAAAATGTTTATTATTATTAACAGTGTTATAAGGACCTATGTCATAAGGATATATCAGTATTATAAGGACCTATGTCATAAGGATATATCAGTATTATAAGGACCTGCGTCATAAGGATATAACAGTGTTATAAGGACCTATGATGCAGTTAATTCTGGTGATCAGACTCCCTGTTGGCCTGGGCTTTTCATCTATAATACAGACACACATATCATGCCTGCTTCAAATTGAACTGAATAATATTTCCTTTAAAAACTGAAGGCCAAAAAACACCCAACTCCTATGATCACAAGTCTGCAATATAATAGACATGCTGTGGATTTGGAGGTTTGTAATATGCCCTAGAAATCCACAGCGGTAAAATGTTATTTTACAAGTTCACTATTTTCGGTGTAATCTGCTGCAGAATTTAGGTGCTGAATCTGGCTAAAGGTCTATAACAGATTTGTCACATCTGAACATGAACATAGACTTTGTATGGAATCTGCTGCTCATGCTTCTAAAATTAAAAGAAGCTTCAGTGAAAATATAAAATAAGTACATTCCTTATCACTGACATTGCTACACCAAGAAGGACCAACTGTAAAGTTATGGAAATTGAGGAAGTAGCCGATGTCGCTAAGATCTACAAATGATAAAAGTTTTCAAGCCCCTAGCTCCAATCTGTGGCATGTGGGAGGGGCATAAAAGATTGATTGAAAGCAAAGTTTTTTCATCCACATGAAACCTCATATATCAGATCCAAGTGTTTTGGAGCGATTTTGTGATGTCTCCTCTTTGTAGACACGCCAGTCGTCACCACTTGTCAAATACTGAGAGGGACAGAATCCATATACTGAGACACCTTGGTTTATCACTCCAGCAGATCACTACGTGCCAAGGCCAAGATGTCAGCGCCGTTCAATGTTGTTGGGAGAACAATGACAAACTAAAGTGAGAGCAAGAGATGCCTGGAGGACAGAGAGACAGACATCGCAAGACAGCAATGGGGTCTGTCCTCTTTAGCAATGAGTCCTGCTTTTGTCTTGGACACACTGATATGGTGAAAACAGAAAACCACAGCACAAACAGATCAAAAATAATAATTCATATTTATTAATTAAATACACAAATATAGATACAAAGGGGACGGGGAAAAAAATGACACATAAAAAAGGACTCCAGGAGGGTTGTTTGGGGTGCAAGGATCTCTTCATAGGGGTGTCCAGGAACAGTCGTGTGGTCATTAACACATCAAAGGGTGTATCAGGAACAGGTTTACACTTGTAACAACGTACAGAATAAGAACAAATTCTGGGAAATGCATCCAGTTTACGCTGGATTCACACTAGCGCTTGCAATACGTTCGGGGATTCTGTTCCCCTCTCTGCATTTTTCGCTCTTTTCAGGCGGAAACCGAGCAGAAACCACCCGGACCTCATTATAATCTATGGGGTCCGCGGGTTTCCTAAGGTAACCGCTTTTTTATGCGGATTAGGTTTCAGTTCGGGGGTCCGAAAGGAAATATTATTCAGTTCAATTTGAAGCAGGCATGATATGTGTGTCTGTATTATAGATGAAAAGCCCAGGCCAACAGGGGGTCTGATCACCAGAACTAACTGCATCATTCAGTGCTGGCCAAAAGTATTGGCACCCCTGCAATTCTGTCAGATAATACTCAATTTCTTCCAGAAAATGATTGCAATCACAAATGCTTTGGTAATAATATCTTCATTTAATTTGTCTTCAATGGAAAACCACAAAAAGAATTGTCAAAAAGCCAAATTGGATATAATTCCACACCAAACATAAAAAAGGGGGTGGACAAAAGTATTGGCACCCTTTGAAAAATCATGTGATGCTTCTCTAATATGTGTAATTAACAGCACCTGTTACTTACCTGTGGCACATAACAGGTGGTGGTAATAACTAAATCACACTTGCAGCCAGTTGAAATGGATTAACCCCTTAAGGACCCAGCCCAAAAGTGCGTTAAGGACCAGGCTTCGTTTTTCAAAACTGACATATGTCACTTTATATGGCAATAACTTTGAGACGTCTTAACTTACACAAGTGATTTTGAGATTGTTTTTTCGTGACAAATTGTACTTCATGTTAGTGGTAAACACTAATGAATATTTTTGTATTTATTTATAGAAAAATAGGAAATTTGATGGAAATTTTGAAAAAAATCGCAATTTTCAAAATGTGAAATGCTCTGCTTTTCAGATAGATAGTCATACCACCCAAATACATTAATACATATTATCTACCATATCTCTGCTTTATATCGGCATCATCTTTTAATCGTCCTGTAATTTATTTTGGATGTTAGAAGGCTTACAAGTGTAACAGCGATTTTGCAGATTTACAAGAAAATTTCCCAAACTAATTTTTTAGGGACCACTTCAGTTCTGAAGAGGATTATAAAGGCCTATATATTAGAAACCCCCATAAATCACCCCATTTTCAAAACTGCACCCCTCAAATAATTCAAAATAACATTTGGGAAGTTTGTTAACCCTTTAAGCATTTCACGGGAATTGAAACAATATGGAGGTGAAATTTAGACATTTAATTTTTTCCCACTAATTCCTTAATTTAGCCCTAAAATTAACACATTCACAAAGGGTTAAAGGAAAAAATGCATCTCACAGTTTGTTATGCAATTTCTCCCGAGCACGGAAATACCCCACAAGTGGGTGTAAACTGATGTTTGGGCGAATGGCAGCGCACAGAAGGGAAGGAGCGACACTGGGCGTCTGAAAAGCAGATTTTGCTGGAATAGTTTTCAGGTGCCATGTCTCATTTGTAAAGCCCCTAGAGTACCAATACAAAGGAAAACCCCAAAAAGTGACCCCATTTTGCAAACTACACCCCTCACAGAATTCATATAGGGGTATAGTGAGCATTTTGACCTTACAGTCGTTTCACAGATTTTGCTAACACTGGGATGTATAAATGAAACATTACTAAAATGTCACTTTATCCCCAAAGTTTTCATTTTCACAATGGGTTAAAGGAGAAAAAGCTCCCCACAGTTTGCAAAATAATTTCTCCTAAACACAGCAATACCCCATATGTGGTTGTAATCTGCTGCATGGGTACATGGCAGGGCTCAGAATGGAAAGAGCGCTATTTAGCTTTTGGAGGGCAGATTTTGCTGGAATAGTTTTCAGGTGCCATGTCGCATTTGCAGAACCCCTAAAGTACCAATATAATGGAAACCTCTCAAAAGTGACCCCATTTTAGAAACTACACCCCTCAAGGAATGTATCAAGAGGTATTATCATTTAGAGCCTAAAAATGCTTCCCAAAAATTAATGTACAAAGTGAAAATTAAAGTTTTTAAAGAAATATCCAATGTCAATGCCTAATACGTTGCGGCCACTTTGTGGCATCAGAGACATGAACTCCTAAAACTATTAAGTGGGCTATCCCGGGGACAAAAAAATTATATATGTGGGTGTAAACTGCTGCTTGGGCACACAGCAGGGCTCAGAAGGGAAGGAGCACTGTGTTTTTTTAGCTTTTGGAGCACAGATTTAGAGGGACTTTCTGGTCGCCATGATATTTTTGCAGAGCCCTGGAGGTGCCAGTAAATTGGAATTCCCCAAGAAGTGACCCCCATTTTGTAGGGGCAATTTTAGGGTCTCTGCAAATGTGACATGGCGTCCAAAAAAACAACAATCTACATCTGCGGTCCAAAAGCACATAGCGCTCCTTCACCTCTGCCCCCTGCTGTGTGCCCAAATGACAGTTTATGCCCACACGTATGACACTGGTGTACCCAGGATAACGTACTTAACAATGCCATATGTGGGTATAAACTGCTGTTTAGGCACATCCGGGCACAGAAGGGAAGGAGCGCTATTTTGGTTTTTAGAGCACAGTTTGGTTTTTGGACACCATGCCACTTTTGCAGAGACCATGAATTGTCAGTAAAGTGGAATCCGCAGACATGTCACCCCATTTTGGAAACTATACTATTCAAGGGATTTATCAAGTGGGGTAGCGAGCATTATTAAGCCTTAAGTGTTGCATTCTTTTAATTTCCAAAAATGAATGCGCAGCTGATAATGAAAAGTTAAAAATGAAATTTTTCTATAGATACGCCATTTCAGTGCCCGATATGTTGTGCCCAGCTTATGTCTGCACAGACACACACTCCAAAAACTGGTGATCGGGGGATCCCGGGCACAACAGCTTTTGGAGCGTTCATCTCTGATACAAGTCAGGCACGACATATTACGCACAGAAATGTCGTATTCCTGGAATAATTGTCATTTTCACCTTTCACCATCAGCTGCCTATTCATTTACGGATAATAAATTATAGCAACACTTGGGGGTTAAAAATGCTCACTGTACCCCTGGATAAATTCCTTCAGGGGTGCAGTTTCCAAAATGGGGTGATATGTCAGGGGATTCCAATGTACTGGCATTTCAGCTCTGCAAAAGTGCAATGGCGTCCAAAAACCAAATAGCGCTCCTTCCCTTCTGTGCCCGGCTGTGCCCAAACAGGAGTTTATACCCATATATCACATTAAGTACCTTATCCTGGGTACACCAGTGTCATACATGTGGGTATAAACTGCGGTTTGGGCACACAGTAGGGCGCAGAAGGGAAGGAGCGCTATGTGGCTTTTGGAGCGCAGATTCAGATGTTTGGGATCTGGACGCCATGTCATGTTTGCAGAGCCTCTAAAGTACCAGTAAAGTGGAATCCCCTAGGGAATGACCCCATTTTGAAAACTGCACCCCTCAAAGAATTTATCAAGGGGTGTAGCGAGCATTAGTATCCCAGACGTGACTGCACAGCGGATGGGGAAAAGTGAATATGTAATCTGTGCGTAGTACATTGGGTACACTAAATTCCCTACTATTTCCCCAGTAGTTCCTATTATTGGGGGGTCACTCTGGGGGTCACTTCTGGTTTATTATCCCTCGTAAGCTCTAAATCTGGTTTGTACCCTGATATATGCTCGCACAGCTTATACATTCCCTTCCTGCCGCAGCCAGTTATGCTCTAATGATTTTGCGATTTTTGGGGTTTTTGTCTTCACATTGTACGAGTTATATTTTCTTTATTTCTCTGGTGATGTAGCCATATGAGGGCTTGTTGTTTTCAGGGTGAGATGTATTTTTTAATGACATCATTTTTAGGTGCTTACAACTTATTAAATAAATTTTATTAACTCTTTCTTGGTGGATTAAAAAACAACCCCATCAATTCTGGCACTGCGTTTTATCTTTTTAATTTTTCACCATGCAGCGTAGAGCATAAGTAACATGTTATCTTTATTCTGCGCGTCGGTACGATTACGGCGATACCTCATTTATACTGTTTTTTTATGCAATACCAATTTTCAAGAACAAAAACCCATTTGGGGACATAAATTGTTTTTTTTTGCATCGCCATCTTCTAAGATGCGTAGCATTTTTATTTTTCAGTTTAGAGAGTTGGTTTAGGGCTTATTTTTTGCGGTACAACCTGTGCTTTTTATTGGTACTGTTTTGGGGTACATATGACTTTTTGATCACATTTTATGGCATATTTTGTAAGGTGAGATGGCGAAAAATTGTTACTTTTGGCGGGTTTTTTTCCGTTTTTTTCCCCCGAATTTCACCGTGTACATTAAATATGGTTTCAGTTTTATTGTACAGGTTGTTACGGACGCAACAATACCAAATATGTAGTGTTTTTATTAATTTTTAGGTTTATTTTTTATATAATTCATTTTATATAGGAAAAGGGAATTTTTGGGGCTTTATTCTTTTATAAATTTTTTTCACATACTTAATATTTTTTTTTTTCACTTTTTTTTACTTTTTCTTGTGTCCCATTAGGACACCTGAGCCAGAGATGCTTTGATCTCTGGCTCAGTACTATAGACTGCAAGACACGAGCATACAAGTGTCTTGCAGCCTATACAGGAAGTCAGCGCTATGGAAACACAGCGCTGACTTCCTGAGGTCTCGGCAGGATCAACCAGGTACTGGAGGCTCCAGGCAGCCTGGGGGTCACTTGGCAGACCCCGGGCTGCAGATTAGAGATATTGGCACCCCCCGAACTCGCTGCGGGGGGTGCCGGGGGGGTCGGCAAGACGGCGGAACCCCTTGGATGCCGCGGTCATGTTTGACCGTGGCATCCAAGGGGTTAAAACCGCCGATCGGAAGTTATGGCCGACCAGGGGTTATGGAGCAGGGTGTTAGCTGTCAGATACAGCTAACACCCGGTTCCGATACCGCCCGCTCAGATAGTGAGCGGGCAGCCGGCCTCGGGCGTAGTATTACGTAATAGTACGTCCAAGGTCGTTAAGAGGTTAAAGTTGACTCAACCTCTGTCCTGTGTCCTTGTGTGTACCACATTGAGCATGGAGAAAAGAAAGAAGACCAAAGAACTGTCTGAGGACTTGAGAATCAAAATTGTGAGGAAGTGTAAGAGACAGCCAATGTTGTCCTAAGCTTTATTTGTCTGTATAAACTGTTAATGTTGAATGTATTTCTGTGATTCTGTTCCTTTAAGACAGCAGCCATTGTAATTGTGACATGATGCTGGAGTGACTCCCCCCCCCTTTTATGTCAGCTTGTCTGTTCTGCAGACAGAATGTGAGCAGAGAAGCAGGAAGTGACGAGACAGAGAGCAGCAGCCATCTTAGCAAGTGTTGTATTGAACTGGTGTGGAGATTTTTCTGTACAGCTAAGCTGTATCTTGGTCCAGAGACAAACAGAGTGTAAAGAGACAACAGGACTAGTGAGTCCACGTGAAAGGAACTGTGCTCAGTGGCTGATCAGTGAGACTGACATTGTGACTGTGTATATGGATACCACAGATAGAGACTCGCAGTGCTGTTGATGTACTGGACAGCACCTGCTAAACCCCGGCTTACATCCCAGCTCAGTGTATGGATTCGGCAGGACTGTCAGTGTGCTGAGTGGAATCTGCTGTTGGATTACATTGCATTCATTGGGTTTCCCTGTTAAAGAGGACTTCATTTCTCCCAAGATCCTGATAACCGTGAGGAGAGGACGTTTCGCTATAAAAGAAAGGAACGACTTTGGGCCCCACCGCGCGCTTCTACAGACTGTAAGCGGTCCACCTGGACCACTGGGGAAAAGGGGGTGCACCCAAATGTGATGTCAGGGTCAGTTAGGGATAGTTTTGAGTATATTGTTCATTCAGTGTCCATACTGCAGAATTGGACAGAGTAAAAGTAGAAACCATTGCAGAATTTGCCTTGAAATTGTTCATGCTATATTGTATATTTTGCTTGTCTTTATCCCTGTCATTTTACCTTCAAATAGCCTTTATTAACTTATAGTAAATATATATTCTTTTCTTGAACTACCGCGTGTGCGTTCATTTCTGGTTGCGGAGACCAAACCACCTGCCTTGCTCTCGGTTCACAAATTGGCGTAGTCGGCAGGATCCGCTTACCAGAATGGATGGTGACGCACCCGTTCGGGAGAATGGTGCTGGAGGAAGAATGCCAGCAGGGGCTATAATGAGTCAGTTAGCTAAATTTGATGGCAATAATATGTCAGTGAGTATGTGGGTGGAACAGATACGAATGATACAGCGAATGTACCAGACCGCACCAGAAGTACTAGTAGAGCTAGCAATATTGACATTACAAGGGGATGATTGACACGGGTTCCCAAGTAACGACCTTGAGTAGAGACTGTTATGAACGGTACTTCCAGCAACATGTGAAATATGATCCCCATACATTCGTACGAGTGGTCGCAGCTAACCAGTTACCAGTTCCAGTCGTGGGAGTGGCCTGGATGAATGTCCGGGTATGTGGCCAAGATCTGGGTAGGAAAGGCATTGTGGTGGTACAGGAGTCACATGAAGTAAAGGTCCCTGTCATTTTGGGGATGAATGTGTTAAAAGAATTAGATCAGATCCTCTTTGAAAAGAAAGGTCACGGTTATTGGAAAGAAACCACCACCCATCGGCCTACTCAAACAGCTTTCCAGCGGCTGATCCGGACATGTGGCTTACAGAAAAGTTCGGATGCGCAGCGTCCTCTGGCTCGAATTTCAGTTCCTTTGCATACAAAAGTTACACTGCCACCCAGTCGGGAGACAATAGTGTCTATGCCCGTAGGCACCTGTCGGAAACTAGAGGGCATAGCTGTGTTGGTAGAACCACTGCAGGCAGCCGAAGGAGGTGTTGATCCGCTAGTGGCCCGTTCCTTGGCAATAGTTCGCAATGGAAGAGTACCACTTCGATGTGTAAACACTCAGGACCAGAGTGTGGACCTGACCCCAGGGAGGCAGCTGGCTAACATCTATGTGACTCCGGAGGAAGTAAGGAAAGTAACTCCAATGCAGCTGAAGCCGACTGAAAGGGATGAGTGGACCGTAACTGTGTCCATGGGAGAAGATGAGGAACCCACCTCTGAATGGAATGGCCGTGCAATTCGAGAACAGATGAAGATGGATGCAAGTTCATGTTCTCTGGAATGTGTGCAGAAGGTAGATGAACTGTTGTGGGAGAACCGAGCCGCCTTTTCACGGTATGCTGAAGATTTTGGATGTACCACAGGGATCTACCATGAGATTCCCACAGGAGACACCCCTCCAATTAGAGAGCGCTACCGACAAATTCCTCCACAGTTGTATCAGGAAGTAAAAGAACTGTTAGCTAAGATGCTACAGGGTGGGATCATCCAAGAAAGCCAGAGTCCCTGGGCAGCTCCTGTGGTGTTAGTAAGAAAAAAAGATGGGTCCATCCGATTTTGCGTAGACTATCGGAAGTTAAACGCTTGCACCGTACGAGATTCCTACCCCTTGCCACGGATTGAGGAGTCCCTCTCAGCGCTGGGGAGAGCCCGGTACTTCTCCTCACTAGATCTGGCTAGTGGGTATTGGCAGGTGCCGATGGCCACAAAAGACAAGGAGAAGACGGCATTCATCTTGCCCATGGGACTATACGAATTTAACCGGATGCCCTTCGGGTTGACAAATGCACCCGGAACGTTTCAGCGGTTGATGGAGAAATGTCTCGGTGACTTCAACTTTGAGTTCACTCTCATCTACTTGGATGACATTATAGTGTATTCTGCGACCTTTGAAGACCATCTCCACCAGTTGGGGCAAGTATTTCGAAGATTGCGGGAACATGGGCTCAAATTGAAACCCAGTAAATGTCGGTTGTTCCAATCTGAAATTGATTACTTGGGTCACCGCGTATCAGGAGAAGGGGTGAGACCATCAAGAGACAAGATAGCGGCTGTTCAAGATTGGCCAATACCGACTACCCTGCGAGAAGTGAGGGCGTTCCTTGGAGTAGCCGGTTACTATCGACGGTTTATTAAGGATTTCGCCAAGGTAGCAGCACCACTTAATGCTCTCCTACGAGGCACATCCGGTGGTCCAAAGAACCGGTCCGTGAAGTGGGGACCTGAACAGGAACAAGCCTTCCAGGCATTAAAGGATGCACTGACAACAGCCCCAATCTTGGCATATGCTGATTACCACTTGCCGTTCCAGCTGTATACGGATGCAAGCCTGTATGGTCTTGGAGCAGTGCTTTCCCAACTTCAGGATGGCCAGGAGAGGGTCATAGCGTACGGCAGCCGGTCTTTGAGAGATTCTGAAAGAAACCCCGAGAATTATAGTTCATTTAAGTTGGAGCTGTTGGCACTGGTATGGGCCATGACCGAGAAATTCTCTGAATATTTGACCGGTGCTGAAGTTTTAGTACTGACTGACAACAACCCACTAGCTCACCTGGAAAATGCCAAGCTCGGGGCGTTAGAGCAGAGGTGGATAGCCCGAATGACTAAGTTCAATTACCGCATTAAGTATCGGTCCAAGACAGAGAACCAGAATGCTGACGGGCTTTCTAGGGTAACCGCCCAGACCCCCACAGTAGACGTGGATCATGAGTTGGAGCATGTGGAGGTGCCCGACTTCAGCAGATTTTCACAGGCCTTGACCGCCACTAATCAGTTTGAGATGGAGGGGACTGAAATGGCTCCTTTCTTTGGTCCCTCACGACAGGAATGGGCACAGATACAACAGACCCATGAGGGGCTGGCACAGATGATCAAGTGTGTTGAGAAAGGCCAGAAGCCCTGTAGAGAGGAAAGAGAACGACTGACACGTGAGATATTATCTGTTCTGAGTCAGTGGGAAAAGTTGGAGATGAAAAATGGAGTGCTATGCCGAAAGGTCTATTTACCTTCTGAGATCGACATTCGATACCAAATTGTGGTGCCTAGTGAACTGGCTCGCTCGTTGGCAGTTGAGGCTCATAATAAGAATGGACATTTTGGTCATGAGAAGACCTTTCGTTGGTTACAGCGACTGATTTACTGCCCTGGTCTTCGTCAAATGGTCGAAGAAGTATGCCGCAGCTGTCGAACTTTTGAGATCCATAAGGCAATAGAACAGAGAGCTCCCCTGCAAACCATCGTGACCCAGGAACCTTTAGAAATCGTCATGATAGACTATCTAATGGTGGGCCCATCCAATAGCGGACACCAGTATTGCCTCGTAATGGTGGATCACTTCACCAAATTTGCGGTGGTAACCGCCACCAAGGACCAGACAGCTGAGTCAGCAGCTCGTGCTCTGTGCCAAGATTTCATTCGAGTATATGGGTGCCCTAAACGCATCCACTCCGACCAGGGTGCCTGCTTTGAGGGACACGTAATGAAAGAAGTTCAACGTATCTACGGGATAAAGAAGTCGCACACGACTCCATACCACCCTCAGGGAAATGGGGCCTGTGAAAGATTCAACAGAACTCTGCTACAGATGCTGCGGACTCTGGAGGAAGACAAGAAGTTACAGTGGCCTCAGTTCTTGTCTGAAATGGTGTGGGCCTATAACAATCAGGTCCATTCTACAACGGGGTACTCTCCTTATACACTTCTCTTTGGGCGGTCTGGGCGAAGTGTAGGAGAATTACAGTTGGATGATGTGGATGGGTTCCCTCCGAGGGATCCAACCTCTTGGGTGCGGGCGCACCGGCAGAGACTTGAGACGATCCATCGATTGGTGCGGCAGCGCCTGCAAGAACATCCCCATCCTGATAAGACCCCAGTGCAAGAAGCACCATTGCAACCAGGCGACCTGGTGCTAGTTCGTGTCAAGAAACCCCAAGGGAAATTGGAAAGCCGATGGGAGGCTTTGCCGTATCGTGTTGTTGGCCGCAAGTATGCGAATGGGCCAGTGTACCAGGTCCAGAAAGAAGGAACTGATTGTGTTCGAGTACTTCACCGAAATATGTTGCGCCTGTGTCATTCTGAAGGGACAAATCATGATGGGCTTGCCAATGTGAATGAGCTCCCACAGTCAGAGAATGGAGGTGCGGAATGGGCCTCAGACGAGGAGGATGATTGTTGGCCGATCCCTGCTCCTGGGGATGTTCCACCTGTGACTACTGTATCTCCGGCCTGTGCCCCCTCTGGTGCGGAATCCGCTGGTCCTTCTCAGCCCATAGCTGCAGCACCCCATAATATACCACCGGTCCTCAGACGGACCACTAGGCCAAATGCTGGTATTCCCCCTGTTCGGTATGCGCAGGATGAGTTTGTTTGGCCTGCCATACATCGGTATACTACCACCCTGTGCATAAAAGTACAACCCTCTGGATATACAGTCATAGGCAGGGACTGCCAATCTTAAAGTGGGGGGGAATATGTAAGAGACAGCCAATGTTGTCCTAAGCTTTATTTGTCTGTATAAACTGTTAATGTTGAATGTATTTCTGTGATTCTGTTCCTTTAAGACAGCAGCCATTGTAATTGTGACATGATGCTGGAGTGACTCCCCCCCCTTTTATGTCAGCTTGTCTGTTCTGCAGACAGAATGTGAGCAGAGAAGCAGGAAGTGACGAGACAGAGAGCAGCAGCCATCTTAGCAAGTGTTGTATTGAACTGGTGTGGAGATTTTTCTGTACAGCTAAGC
The DNA here is from genome assembly GCA_947044405.1 of Leptodactylus fallax. Taxonomy (NCBI): domain Eukaryota; kingdom Metazoa; phylum Chordata; class Amphibia; order Anura; family Leptodactylidae; genus Leptodactylus; species Leptodactylus fallax. The sequence goes on from CAMRHE010000113.1 coordinate 1,153,379, forward strand.
TGTATCTTGGTCCAGAGACAAACAGAGTGTAAAGAGACAACAGGACTAGTGAGTCCACGTGAAAGGAACTGTGCTCAGTGGCTGATCAGTGAGACTGACATTGTGACTGTGTATATGGATACCACAGATAGAGACTCGCAGTGCTGTTGATGTACTGGACAGCACCTGCTAAACCCCGGCTTACATCCCAGCTCAGTGTATGGATTCGGCAGGACTGTCAGTGTGCTGAGTGGAATCTGCTGTTGGATTACATTGCATTCATTGGGTTTCCCTGTTAAAGAGGACTTCATTTCTCCCAAGATCCTGATAACCGTGAGGAGAGGACGTTTCGCTATAAAAGAAAGGAACGACTCTGGGCCCCACCGCGCGCTTCTACAGACTGTAAGCGGTCCACCTGGACCACTGGGGAAAAGGGGGTGCACCCAAATGTGATGTCAGGGTCAGTTAGGGATAGTTTTGAGTATATTGTTCATTCAGTGTCCATACTGCAGAATTGGACAGAGTAAAAGTAGAAACCATTGCAGAATTTGCCTTGAAATTGTTCATGCTATATTGTATATTTTGCTTGTCTTTATCCCTGTCATTTTACCTTCAAATAGCCTTTATTAACTTATAGTAAATATATATTCTTTTCTTGAACTACCGCGTGTGCGTTCATTTCTGGTTGCGGAGACCAAACCACCTGCCTTGCTCTCGGTTCACAGAAGCATGAGCAATCTCAAGGCTACAAGTCCATCTCCAAAGACCTGAATGTTCCTGTGTCTACCGTGCGCAGTGTCATCAAGAAGTGTAAAGCCCATGGCACTGTGGCTAACCTCCCTAGATGTGGACGGAAAAGAAAAATTGACGAGAGATTTCAACGAAAGATTGTGCGGATGGTGGCTAAAGAACCTCGACTAACATCCAAACAAGTTCTAGCTGCCCTGCAGTCCGAGGGTACAACAGTGTCAACCCGTACTATCCGTCGGCGTCTGAATGAAAAGGGACTCTATGGTAGGATACCCAGGAAGACCCCACTTCTGACCCAGAGACATAAAAAAGCCAGGCTGGAGTTTGCCAAAACTTACCCGAGAAAGCCAAAAACTTTTTAGAAGAATGTTCTCTGGTCAGATGAGACAAAAGTAGAGCTTTCTGGGAAAAGGCATCAACTTAAGAGTTTACAGGAAAAAAAAAAGAGGCCTTCAAAGAAAAGAACACGGTCCCTACAGTCAAACATGGCGGAGGTTCCCTGATGTTTTGGGGTTGCTTTGCTGCCTCTGGCACTGGACTGCTTGACCGTGTGCATGGCATTATGAAGTCTGCAGCATAATGTAGGGCCCAGTGTGAGAAAGCTGGGTCTCCCTCAGAGGTCATGGGTCTTCCAGCAGGACAATGACCCAAAACACACTTCAAAAAGCACTAGAAAATGGTTTGAGAGAAAGCACTGGAGACTTGTAACGTGGCAGCAATGAGTCCAGACCTGAATCCCATAGAACACCTGTGGAGAGATCTCACAATGGCAGTTTGGAGAAGGCGCCCTTCACATCTCAGGGACCTGGAGAAATTCCAGCAGAGCATTGTAAGAAACTCATTGATGGTTACCGGAAGCGGTTGTTCGCAGTTATTTTGTCTAAAGGTTGTGCTACCAAGTATTAGGCTGAGGGTGCCAATACTTTTGTCCGGCCCATTTTTGGAGTTTTGTGTAAAATGATCAATGATTTGACTTTTTTTTCATTCTCTTTTGTGTTTTTTCATTGCAAGCAAAATAAATGAAGATATTATTACCAAAGCATTTGTGATTGCAATCATTTTCTGGAAGAAATTGAGTATTATCTGACAGAATTGCAGGGGTGCCAATACTTTTGGCCAGCACTGTAGGTCCTTATAACACTGTTATATCCTTATGACATAGGTCCTTATAACACTGTTAATAATAATAATACATGTTATTTATATAGCGCCAACATATTCCACAGCACTTTACAAATTGTAGGGATCAAGTACAGACAAAAAAGATACATTACAAAAAAATAGTCACTTCACACACTGGGACTGAGGGCCCTGCTCGCAAGAGCTTACAATCTATGAGGTGAAGGGGGTGACATAAGAGGTTGCAGGGGCAGCAGGGCCGAATGCAGATGTGAACCGGGCCTTACTGGGCTAGAGAAGTGTAATGTGGATTTAGCAGATGATTTTTATGTCTTGCGCCGAGGGCACCCCGTTTTCATGGATCCCCCATATATTTGAGTGTATGTAGGGATCTGTGAAAACGGATAAAAATAGAACATGACCTATATCTTGATGGTCAGTGACAACGAACCATCAAAATAAGGCTGGGTTCACATCTGCCTTCGCCTCTCCGCACGAAATAATAATAATACATTTTTTTTATATAGCTCCAACATATTCCGCAGCACTGTACAATTTGTACGAAATCAGTTTTTCAAACTGTCTCAAAATCCTGAAAAGATGATTTCAATGGGTGGTAAAAACCATCCCCTGGTCTGTGCTTGGAGCATTTCCATCTGGTATCTGCTCTTTTGAATGGAGAAAAAAGTCGGACTTGCAGTACTTTTTCTACGTTCAAAAAATAAGGATTCCAGATGGACAGCAACCAATCCGTTTTTCTTCTTTTTAACATTGAAGTCTATGGAAAACAGATTACAAACGGATAGCAATCAGTTTGTGTCCGTTTTGTGATCCGTTTTTCCCTCTACACATGCTCAGAATGAAAAAAGGGGAAGAAAAAAAACGGATTGGTCAAAAACGGACACAAATGGATTACAAACGAACACAAACTGACACAAACGGTCAGTTTTTTTGAACGGGCACCCATTGACTAACCGTTTTAAAAGACGGATTCGTGTATCTGCTGTGTAACCATTTGGAATACTTTTTGTACCAAACCGTTTTTCTCTTAAACCGGTTTGCAAGTGGACGGATATCAGACACAGGTGTAAACCTAGCGTCACAGTCATGTGAATATCCCCCATTCACTGTCAGTGAATGTAATGCTGCCGTGTGACCTCCACTAAAAAAAAACAGATGCCACACGGCCATTAATCACTGTCATGTGAATGTAGCTTAAGGAGGTGATTTTGACATTTGACAGTTGACATTTTTATAAAAAGGAAGCCCTACAAATGTAACCCAGAAATAATCACAAAATACATCAAAATATATACCGATGTTTACTAGTAATACAAATACACAACTGAAATCCAATAAAAACATGAAGAGATGGAGTCTGCACCCTAAAGTTCATATAAACCAATCACTGATCTTAACCGTATGCATTGTAATACCTAGTAATAAATAAACATGATCCAGTATACTGTCATCAATTCAGAATATCTAAAAATTCATAAACAGATGAAAACCAAGATGGCAGCGATATATATTCGTTGATTATAATATTAATCTGATTTCCCTTAGTCCTAACAGCAGCATAATATTGGGAATTTCTGCCCCTGTGTGCTGGCAGGACAGGCAGAACTTTTTAATTAGCTGCCCTATAAGAAGGCTAGAGAGACCTCCACCCCCTGTGTCAATTATAAAGAAAAACAATGCTATATTGGGGGGGGGGGGGAAGCTTGTGCTGTTGTTAGGACTAAGGGAAAACAGATTAACATTACAATCAATGATTCCCTTATGTCCTACAGCAGCACAATATGGGGATGTAGCAAGTAGATCCCCTAGGGAGGGTTTCCTCACTCTACAACGCTTAGGACTGAACATCCAAAGGCTGCAACCTCTGAACTCTGGACATCTAGCTTGTAGTGTTTGACAGAAGTCAGCTGGGAGGACCAAGCAGCAGCTGCACAAATCTCATCCAGAGGCAATGAACGACTCTCGGCCCAGGAGGTCAATACAGCTCTAGTTGAAAGAGCTGTGATGAATTCGGGGGTATTAACCCCAGAGAGCAAAAAGCAGTTTTAATTGCTTCCGTGATCCACCTTGATAATGAAGGTTTGGAAGCTTTGAGACCTTTGTCACTACCATAAACATTAAATAGAAGGTTCTGGGATATTCTGAAGGGCCGTGTGCGCAGAAGATAGATCTGGAGACATCATACTACGTCCAGAGTATGAAGCCTTTGCAAGTCACTTACTCTCTTTGCTGAGATGATGGCTAGCAAAAAAATGGTTTTATAAGCCAGGAACTTAAGATCCACTTCCTCCAATGGCTCCACAGGCGGACCACAGAGACCTGAGAGAACTGTGGCTAGATCCCACTGTGGAACAGGGGCTGACACCACTGGCCTAAGTCTCAAAGCACGCTTAAGAAATCTAGAAATTAAGGGATTCTGAGACAGTCATCTGCCTATACAGGCGGATAGGGCTGTAACCTGTACCTTAAGTGTGGCAGGGAAAAGGCCCTTATCCAAGCCGTCCTGAAGAAAGTTTAGAATCACTCCAATAGAAGGATTCGAACTATCAGCTTCCTGACATTATTCTTAGGTAGTTTTTATTGGTGGATTCTGTTCTGGCGCAGGAGAGAGTCTTCAGGATGGCTTCTGACAGTCTTCTAGATCTCCATAGGGACTGGCCAACCTCCAGGCTGTCAGGTTGAATCTCCTCAGATACTAGCATTTCTGAGATCCTTGAGAAACCAGGTTCGGGAGCAGGGGAAGCCTCCAATAGATCCTTACACTCATCAGCATGAGTTGGGAAAACCAAGCTCTTTTTGGCCAGAATGGTAGAATGGCTATCACAGAGGCTTGGTCCTGTCTGACTTTCATCAATGCCCTTGGTATCATGGAAAGTGGAGGAAAGATGTATGCCAGCCTTAACCTCCAAGGGATGGACAGTGCATCCACTGCCAAGGGATAGTTCTCCTGATACAGTGAGCAGAATGTCTCTACCTTGGTGTTGAGTCTGGTCGCCATCAGGTCTACTTCTGGAAGACCCCACATCAGAGTGATCTGGTGGAAGATCTCTTGATTGAGAGACCATTCTCCTGATACGGTAAGACCCTGACTCAACTGATCCGCTACTATGTTCAGGGAGCCCTTGATGTGAACTGCGGATAAATGGGTCAGATTTTTCTCTGCCCAGGTGAAAGTCAGACCTGCCTCTCTGAGGAGGGGTAACAATCTGGTGAATCCCTGTTTGTTTAAGTACATTATGGTCATCATATTGTCAGACCGAACTTTGACCGCTCTTCCTCTGAGAAGAGGAGAGAAATGGAGAAGTGCCATGTAAACTGCTCTGAGTATCCACCAGTTGGATGATGCCATCCTTTCTAGCCTGCTCCGGACTCCTTGTACAGTTTTCTCGTACAGATGGGCTCCCCATCCTGAGAGGGATGCATCGGTGGTCAACAAGGTCCAATGAGGTTGGACCGTGGATATCCTGTCTCTCAGGTGTATACACCACTTGAGGGAAAGACGGGCACTGGAAGAAAGTCTGATCCTCTTATCGAGACCTCGAGGGCCATGATTCCAGAGATTTAAGACTTCCATCTGGAGAGGACGCAATTGCCATGAAGCCCAAGGGATTGCATTGGCTGAGGCTGACATGAGGCCTAGTAATGTCATAGCTGTCCTGATGAACACCAGGCATGTTCTGAGAAGATACTGGACCGCTCTGATTATCTTTTGTTTCCTTGCTGGTGGTAAGGAAATTTCCATGCGGTCTGTGTCCAGGTCAAATCCCAAGAACTTCTTTCGAGTTGAGGGAATCACCTCTGACTTCTCCCAATTTATTAACCAGCCTAGGTGCTGGAGAAAGAACACAACTATGTGCAGATGCTGGAACAGGCTGGTTTCTGACTGGGCCTTTATTAGCCAGTTGTCCAGATATGGCACTATGAACACACCTTGAAGTCTGAGGGCGGCTGTTACTGGAGCCACCACCTTAGTGAAGGTGTGGGGAGCTGAGAAGATGCCGACTGGCAGAGCCGCAAACTTGAAATGCCTCCTGTGGCCGGCAACTGAAACAGTGATTCTCAGATGCCTTCTGTGAGGAGGATACACTGGAATCTGTAGATAGGCATCTTTAGGTCTAGGGTCACAAGGACATTGCCTTGCTGAAGGAAGGATGTAACCGACTTAACAGTCTCCATTCGGAAATGCTTCTTCTTTATGAAACGATTCAGGTATCTCAGATCTATAATCATCCTCCAGTCGCTGGATGGTTTTGGTACCAAGACTGGGGAGTAGACACCGCAACCTTCTTCTGAGGTTGGAACCTTCTCCAAGGCTCCCTTGTCCAGATAATCTCGAATGGACTTTCCCAGTATACCCTGCCTAGATGCAGGAAGAAGATGGGTTGAGATGAACCAGTCTTGAGGCAGAAATAGAAAATCGACTGCATAACCTCGCTGTATTATCTTCTTGCCAAACAGTGAAAAAATGGGAGAGCCATACCCCAACAGGAGTGTTTGCCGCCACAGGAGGAGAGAAGCTGGCCTCAAAAAACGGGCTTCTCCTTTTCCCCCTCTTTGGGGAACTTACGACCAGACCCCAGGACTGGTATCTAGTACGCCTCTGGTCTTGAGGTCTAGATGGAGGCAGCAGCTGAAAACTCCTGCCCCGACTGGCAGGGAGCACAGATTGTATTTGGAGGTGTTATCAGCTCTCCAGGGCTTCAACCATAAAGGCCTTCTAGCTGCTGTGGAGAGGGCCAAAGATTTTGCGGCTAGCCTAAACTGATGTAAGGAGGCTTTTGTTAAATCTGCCGCCAGGGAGACCAACACCATAAAAGATAATAAGTCATCTCTGGAGACTCCGGAGTCAGTATTTCTTTCCAGTTGGGCCAAATCAGAGTGTAGTTTGTTTGCAACCACATTAGAGGAGATGGCCACGGAGACTTGAGCAGAACCCGAAGAATAGACCCCTCTGAGCATGCACTCCATATGCCTATACATAGGGTCTTGGAGATTTGAGCCATCCTCTGCTGGAACCACCGTACAGCGGGATAATTTGGCTACCGCCATACTTACCTACATACTTACATACTAGGGGGGAAACCCCAACGTTTCTGCTGATATTCCACTATGGGGAATAAGATTTTAAATCTTCTGGATAATATAGGAGCTTCTCAGGATGCTTCCATTTCAACACCATCACTTTATCCAGAGACTCATCCACATGGAAGGCCCTAGGCCCCCTATTGGTGGAACTAGAGGCTTTCACAATTCAACATCTCGGTCCCTTGACCAGATGGACTTCAGCAGCCAATTCATCTTCTCCAAGGGAAAGAACGGTCTGCTGGAAATGTCCAAGGCCTCTTCCTCGGATGAATGCGTCTCATCAAGTACCTGGAAATTCTCCTCTGACAGTACTGAGCGCGTATTCTTCTCAGTACAGGATCTCTTGGCAATTTGGGAGATGAATCCCGGATTTCTATCAAGGAATCCTCCCTGTATTCTTTGACCCAATCATAACGGTATGGATGGTTCTTCAACTGGGGGTCCGCAGCAATGGCAATGAGTGAAGTCATGCCCATCAGGCAGAGGAGGACATCTGAAACAAAGAAAAAAAAGTCAAAACAGACTGTTTGATGTGATCACAGAAAATAAATGTAGAGGTACCTTTGGAGATGCTAAACAGCTAAGACTCAAATAGCAATAAACAATGCTGGAGCAAACACAAGGATAACATACAGTACAAACTCCTTGATGTCGTCCTTAGAATTGAACGCAGAACTCCAGTGCTGTAAGGCTGCAGTGCTAACCACTGAGCCACCGTGTCAGCAAATACACAGTGACAGATCCTAGAGGAAAAGTACTGAGGCCTTGGAAGGCTTATATAGAAGAAAGGCGGAAGAAGCACAGTGCACCTGCAAAATACCCCCCCCCCCCACACACAAGCAGAATTGAGAAGGCCAACTTTTACAAAAAGGTCAATACTTATAGGGGTGCGGGGGTCCTTTCCGGAGCAAAAAAGCGCACCGTTAGCGAATTCGGAAGTAGGACGCAAAAGCGCAATGGAGAAAGCCGTTCCTCGGAAAGCGGTCCCTGTAACAAAGGTTCCAGAGGTGAAAGTGCACAACCTCACTATCGGTGCTGCAGAGAAGGCAGACGGAGAGAAGGCTCCGACATAGCTCTGCAACAACTTCTTCCTTGTGAATATACCCCCACCGAGAAGGGGGGGAGAAAGATGAAGAAAAGGAGAACCCCCTTCCCCAGTGAGTACAATTTAGGGGAGAGACAAAAACATCAGGGAGGACAAGAAAGACTTCCCTCCACCTGTCCCACCACACAGGACAGAAAAAAAACACAGGTGATGGAGGTCTCTCTCGCCCTCTTATAGGGCAGTATAGTCACACATTAATTATGCTAATTAAAAAGGTCCGCCTGTCCTGCCAGCATACCGGGGCAGAAATACCCCATATTGTGCTGCTGTAGGACATAAGAGAAATCGTAAAAACATAGTGTGTGAGTCAGCAACCATGACTACATCAAATAGAGTATATAGGAATACATGACATATACAAACTATCACCAATACATGTACAAATTTAACTTTTTCTTTCCTTTCTATTTCTGTGTACCAGGATATATAAGGCGTTATATTTTGGGCTAGATATGTATTATCTATTTTTTATGTATATTAATTTGGGGAATGTCTATTGCTTTGATTGCTTTTTCCAAAAATTTTTTGGGAGGCGAAACAGTGATTCACCATATGGGAAAAATGTTTTGTAGATCGGGCGTTTTTGGACACAGGGATACTTTTATATGTGTTCTAGCTAAAGGAAGGTGATTTGAATTTTTTATTCCCTTTTTTTATTAATGTAATGAACTTGAACCCCAGTGCACTGACCGAGGTGACAGGGTGGTTAATGCCCACGATCAGTGCAGGCATTGCTGCCAGGTCTCCGCTATATAAAGAAAGGAGAAACACCCAAAATGTCCTATGTCCATCTAGAAGTGGCAATTTCCTCTGTTTACAGTCTTTTCATTCTAACTCCTTGAGGGAATAATTTCAAGGCATCTATAAAATAGGAGGGAATATCCAATTAGACTTTCAGTGTTGTGCAAAAGTTTTAAGCAGTAAGAATGCTTTCAAAAACAGAAGGGTTAATTGTTTTTTTGTTTTTGCCCTTTCACAGTGTGAACTCTGCCACTAATATTCATTCTTTACAAACTTAACTCAGCAGACACAAAAGCAACTGATGCAAAACCATAAGTGCTAATTTACTTGTGGTTAATGTATGTAATAGAGCCATATAATACTGTAATACAGCTGTAATAGCAGAACTTCTATACAGTAATATAATATGCTTTCACAGCTGAAGTTGTGTAATATGGAATTGTCAGCTGTGGCTTTCCGGGAAGCTGGGTATCTCTGAAGCAGAAAGTCCCAGGGGGAGAAACAATTACAAGCTCCACAAATAGACTTATCAGGTACCCAGCGAAGCTGCAGAGAAATGTACAAGAGTCAATGAAAAACCTTTTTACACTGTAGTCAGTTGTTGCTGGGTAAAGACGAGGACTGAAGTGCCGAAACTGAGCCTACACTTACTGTAACTGCTGCAAAGAGGGGACAGAACATTGTCTCGTGAAAATTAAAGAGGTAGTCTCATATCCACATAAAACAGCAGAGCACAGCAAGTTACACTGTTTGCATTTTCAGAGCTCATATCCACAGAGCTCAGCTTCTCTCCTCTATCATATAACCCTATATATCACACAGCTCAGCTTCTCTCCTCTATCATATAACCCTATATATCACAGAGCACAGCTTCTCTCACCTATCATATAACCCTATATATCACAGAGCTCAGCTTCTCTCCTCTATCATATAACCCTATATATCACAGAGCACAGCTTCTCTCACCTATCATATAACCCATATATATCACAGAGCTCAGCTTCTCTCCTCTATCATATAACCCGATATATTACAGAGCTCAGCTTCTCTCCTCTATCATATAACCTATATATCAGAGCTCAGCTTCTCTCCTCTATCATATAACCTATATATCACAGAGCTCAGCTTCTCTCCTCTATCATATAACCTATATAAAACAGAGCTCAGCTTCTCTCCTCTATCATATAATGCTATATATCACAGAGCTCAGCTTCTCTCCTCTATCATATACCCCTATATATCACACAGCTCAGCTTCTCTCCTCTATCATATAATCCTATATATCACAGAGCTCAGCTTCTCTCCTCTATCATATAACCCTATATATCACAGAGCTCAGCTTCTCTCCTCTATCATATAATGCTATATATCACAGAGCTCAGCTTCTCTCCTCTATCATATAACCTATATATCACAGAGCTCAGTTTCTCTCCTCTATCATATAATGCTATATATCACAGAGCTCAGCTTCTCTCCTCTATCATATAACCCGATACATTACAGAGCTCAGCTTCTCTCCTCTATCATATAACCTATATATCACGGAGCTCAGCTTCTCTCCTCTATCATATAACCCTATATATCACAGAGCTCAGCTTTTCTCCTCTATCATATAACCCGATATATTACAGAGCTCAGCTTCTCTCCTCTATCATATAACCTATATATCACGGAGCTCAGCTTCTCTCCTCTATCATATAACCCTATATATCACAGAGCTCAGCTTCTCTCCTCTATCATATAACCCGATATATTACAGAGCTCAGCTTCTCTCCTCTATCATATAACCCTATATATCACAGAGCTCAGCTTCTCTCCTCTATCATATAATGCTATATATCACAGAGCTCAGCTTCTCTCCTCTATCATATAACCCGATATATTACAGAGCTCAGCTTCTCTCCTCTATCATATAACCTATATATCACAGATCAGCTTCTCTCCTCTATCATATAAGCCTATATATCACAGAGCTCAGCTTCTCTCCTCTATCATATAACCCTATATATCACACAGCTCAGCTTCTCTCCTCTATCATATAACCCTATATATCACACAGCTCAGCTTCTCTCCCTCTATCATATAATGCTATATATCACAGAGCTCAGCTTCTCTCCCTCTATTATATAACCCTATATATCACAGAGCTCAGCTTCTCTCCCTCTATTATATAACCCTATATATCACAGAGCCCAGCTTCTATTCTCTATCATAAAACCCTATATATCACAGAGCTCAGCTTCTCTCCTCTATCATATAACCCTATATATCACAGAGCTCAGCTTCTCTCCTATTATATAACCCTATATATCACAGAGCTCAGCTTCTCTCCCTCTATTATATAACCCTATATATCACAGAGCTCAGCTTCTCTCCTCTATCATATAACCCTATATATCACAGAGCTCAGCTTCTCTCCTATCATATAACCCCATATATCACAGAGCTCAGCTTCTCTCCTCTATCATATAACCCTATATATCACAGAGCTCAGCTTCTCTCCTCTATCATATAACCCTATATATCATAGAGCTCAGCTTCTCTCCTCTATCATATAACCTATATATCACAGAGCTCAGCTTCTCTCCTCTACCATATACCCCTATATACAGAGCTCAGCTTCTCTCCTCTATCATATAATGCTATATATCACAGAGCTCAGCTTCTCTCCTCTATCATATAACCCGATATATCAGAGCTCAGCTTCTCTCCTCTATCATATAATCCTATATATCACACAGCTCAGCTTCTCTCCTCTATCATAAAACCCTATATATCACAGAGCTCAGCTTCTCTCCCTCTATTATATAACCCTATATATCACAGAGCTCAGCTTCTCTCCCTCTATTATATAACCCTATATATCACAGAGCTCAGCTTCTCTCCTCTATCATATAATCCTATATATCACAGAGCTCAGCTTCTCTCCTCTGTCATATAACCCTATATATCACAGATCAGCTTCTCTCCTCTATCATATAACCCTATATATCACACAGCTCAGCTTCTCTATTATATAACCCTATATATCACAGAGCTCAGCTTCTCTCCTCTATCATAAAACCCTATATATCATTGAGCTCAGCTTCTCTCCTATTATATAACCCTATATATCACAGAGCTCAGCTTCTCTCCCTCTATTATACAGTGCTGGCCAAAAGTATTGGCACCCCTGCAATTCTGTCACATAATACTCAATTTCTTTCAGAAAATGATTGCAATCACAAATGCTTTGGTAAAAATATCTTCATTTAATTTGTCGTCAATGGAAAACCACAAAAAGTATTGTCAAAAAGCCAAATTGGATATAATTCCACACCAAACATAAAAAAGGGGGTGGACAAAAGTATTGGCACCCTTTGAAAAATCAGGTGATGCTTCTCTAATTTGTGTAATTAATAGCACCTGTTACTTACCTGTGGCACATAACAGGTTTTGGCAATAACTAAATCACACTTGCAGCCAGTTGAAATGGATTAAAGTTGACTCAACCTCTGTCCTGTGTCCTTGTGTGTACCACATTGAGCATGGAGAAAAGAAAGAAGACCAAAGAACTGTCTGAGGACTTGAGAAGCAAAATTGTGAGGAAGCATGAGCAATCTCAAGGCTACAAGTCCATCTCCAAAGACCTGAATGTTCCTGTGTCTACCGTGTGCAGTGTCATCAAGAAGTTTAAAGCCCATGGCACTGTGGCTAACCTCCCTAGATGTGGACGGAAAAGAAAAATTGATGAGAGATTTCAAAGAAAGATTGTGCGGATGGTGGCTAAAGAATCTCGACTAACATCCAAACAAGTTCTAGCTGCCCTGCAGTCCGAGGGTACAACAGTATCAACCCGTACTATTCGTCGGCGTCTAAATGAAAAGGGACTCTATGGTAGGATACCCAGGAAGACCCCACTTCTGACCCAGAGACATAAAAAAGCCAAAACTTACCTGAGAAAGCCAAAAACTTTTTGGAAGAATGTTCTCTGGTCAGATGAGACAAAAGTAGAGCTTTTTGGGAAAAGGCATCAACATAGAGTTTACAGGAAAAAAAAAGAGGCCTTCAAAGAAAAGAACACGGTCCCTACAGTCAAACATGGCGGAGGTTCCCTGATGTTTTGGGGTTGCTTTGCTGCCTCTGGCACTGGACTGCTTGACCGTGTGCATGGCATTATGAAGTCTGAAGACTACCAACAAATTTTGCAGCATAATGTAGGGCCCAGTGTGAGAAAGCTGGGTCTCCCTCAGAGGTCATGGGTCTTCCAGCAGGACAATGACCCAAAACACACTTCAAAAAGCCCTAGAAAATGGTTTGAGAGAAAGCACTGGAGACTTGTAACGTGGCCAGCAATGAGTCCAGACCTGAATCCCATAGAACACCTGTGGAGAGATCTCAAAATGGCAGTTTGGAGAAGGTGCCCTTCACATCTCAGGGGCCTGGAGAAATTTGCCAAAGAAGAATGGTCTAAAATTCCAGCAGAGCATTGTAAGAAACTCATTGATGGTTACCAGAAGCGGTTGTTTGCAGTTATTTTGTCTAAAGGTTGTGCTACCAAGTATTAGGCTGAGGGTGCCAATACTTTTGTCCGGCCCATTTTTGGAGTTTTGTGTAAAATGGTCAATGATTTGACTCTTTTTTCATTCTCTTTTGTGTTTTTTCATTGCAAGCAAAATAAATGAAGATATTATTACCAAAGCATTTATGATTGCAATCATTTTCTGGAAGAAATTGAGTATTATCTGACAGAATTGCAGGGGTGCCAATACTTTTGGCCAGCACTGTATAACCCTATATATCACAGAGCTCAGCTTCTCTCCTCTATCATATAATGCTATATATCACAGAGCTCAGCTTCTCTCCTCTATCCTAAAACCCTATATATCACAGAGCTCAGCATCTCTCCTCTATTATATAACCCTATATATCACAGAGCTCAGCTTCTCTCCTCTATTATATAACCCTATATATCACAGAGCTCAGCTTCTCTCCCTCTATTATATAACCCTATATATCACAGAGCTCAGCTTCTCTCCTCTATCATATAACCCTATATATCACAGAGCTCAGCTTCTCTCCTGTCATATAACCCTATATATCACAGAGCTCAGCTTCTCTCCTCTATTATATAACCCTATATATCACAGAGCTCAGCTTCTCTCCTCTATCATATAACCTTATATATCAAAGAGCTCAGCTTCTCTCCTCTATTATATAACCCTATATATCACAGAGCTCAGCTTCTCTCCTCTATCATATAACCTTGTATATCACAGAGCTCAGCTTCTCTCTTCTATAATATAACCCTATATATCACAGAGCTCAGATTCTCTCCTGTCATATAACCCTATATATCACAGAGCTCAGCTTCTCTCCTCTATCATATAACCCTATATATCACAGAGCTCAGCTTCTCTCCTCTATCATATAACCCTATATATCACAGAGCTCAGCTTCTCTCCTCTATCCTATAACACTATATATCAGAGCTCAGCTTCTCTCCTCTATCATATAATCCTACATATCACAGAGCTCAGCTTCTCTCCTCTGTCATATAACCCTATATATCACACAGCTCAGCTTCTCTATTATATAACCCTATATATCACAGAGATCAGCTTCTCTCCTCTATCATAAAACCCTATATATCACAGAGCTCAGCTTCTCTCCTCTGTCTTATAACCCTATATATCACACAGCTCAGCTTCTCTATTATATAACCCTATATATCACAGAGCTCAGCTTCTCTCGTCTATCATATAACCCTATATATCATTGAGCTCAGCTTCTCTCCTATTATATAACCCTATATATCACAGAGTTCAGCTTCTCTCCCTCTATTATACAGTGCTGGCCAAAAGTATTGGCACCCCTGCAATTCTGTCAGATAATACTCAATTTCTTTCAGAAAATGATTGCAATCACAAATGCTTTGGTAATAATATCTTCATTTAATTTGTCGTCAATGGAAAACCACAAAAAGTATTGTCAAAAAGCCAAATTGGATATAATTCCACACCAAACATAAAAAAGGGGGTGGACAAAAGTATTGGCACCCTTTGAAAAATCAGGTGATGCTTCTCTAATTTGTGTAATTAATAGCACCTGTTACTTACCTGTGGCACATAACAGGTTTTGGCAATAACTAAATCACACTTGCAGCCAGTTGAAATGGATTAAAGTTGACTCAACCTCTGTCCTGTGTCCTTGTGTGTACCACATTGAGCATGGAGAAAAGAAAGAAGACCAAAGAACTGTCTGAGGACTTGAGAAGCAAAATTGTGAGGAAGCATGAGCAATCTCAAGGCTACAAGTCCATCTCCAAAGACCTGAATGTTCCTGTGTCTACCATGTGCAGTGTCCTCAAGAAGTTTAAAGCCCATGGCACTGTGGCTAACCTCCCTAGATGTGGACGGAAAAGAAAAATTGATGAGAGATTTCAAAGAAAGATTGTGCGGATGGTGGCTAAATAGCCTCGACTAACATCCAAACAAGTTCTAGCTGCCCTGCAGTCCGAGGGTACAACAGTGTCAACCCGTACTATCCGTCGGCGTCTAAATGAAAAGGGACTCTATGGTAGGATACCCAGGAAGACCCCACTTCTGACCCAGAGACATAAAAAAGCCAGGCTGGAGTTTGCCAAAACTTACCTGAGAAAGCCAAAAACTTTTTGGAAGAATGTTCTCTGGTCAGATGAGTCAAAAGTAGAGCTTTTTGGGAAAAGTCATCAACATAGAGTTTACAGGAAAAAAAAAGAGGCCTTCAAAGAAAAGAACACGGTCCCTACAGTCAAACATGGCGGAGGTTCCCTGATGTTTTGGGGTTGCTTTGCTGCCTCTGGCACTGGACTGCTTGACCGTGTGCATGGCATTATGAAGTCTGAAGACTACCAACAAATTTTTCAGCATAATGTAGGGCCCAGTGTGAGAAAGCTGGGTCTCCCTCAGAGGTCATGGGTCTTCCAGCAGGACAATGACCCAAAACACACTTCAAAAAGCACTAGAAAATGGTTTGAGAGAAAGCACTGGAGACTTGTAAAGTGGCCAGCAATGAGTCCAGACCTGAATCCCATAGAACACCTGTGGAGAGATCTCACAATGGCAGTTTGGAGAAGGTGCCCTTCACATCTCAGGGGCCTGGAGAAATTTGCCAAAGAAGAATGGTCTAAAATTCCAGCAGAGCATTGTAAGAAACTCATTGATGGTTACCGGAAGCGGTTGTTTGCAGTTATTTTGTCTAAAGGTTGTGCTACCAAGTATTAGGCTGAGGGTGCCAATACTTTTGTCCGGCCCATTTTTGGAGTTTTGTGTAAAATGGTCAATGATTTGACTCTTTTTTCATTCTCTTTTGTGTTTTTTCATTGCAAGCAAAATAAATGAAGATATTATTACCAAAGCATTTGTGATTGCAATCATTTTCTGGAAGAAATTGAGTATTATCTGACAGAATTGCAGGGGTGCCAATACTTTTGGCCAGCACTGTATAACCCTATATATCACAGAGCTCAGCTTCTCTCCTCTATCATATAATGCTATATATCACAGAGCTCAGCTTCTCTCCTCTATCCTAAAACCCTATATATCACAGAGCTCAGCATCTCTCCTCTATTATATAACCCTATATATCACAGAGCTCAGCTTCTCTCCTCTATTATATAACCCTATATATCACAGAGCTCAGCTTCTCTCCTCTATCATATAACCTATATATCACAGAGCTCAGCTTCTCTCCTCTATCATATAACCCTGTATATCACAGAGCTCAGCTTCTCTCCTCTATCATATAACCCTATATATCACAGAGCTCAGCTTCTCTCCTCTATTATATAACCCTATATATCACAGAGCTCAGCTTCTCTCCTCTATCATATAACCTTGTATATCACAGAGCTCAGCTTCTCTCCTCTATCATATAACCCTATATATCACAGAGCTCAGCTTCTCTCCTGTCATATAACCCTATATATCACAGAGCTCAGCTTCTCTCCTCTATCATATAACCCTATATATCACCGAGCTCAGCTTCTCTCCTCTATCCTATAACACTATATATCAGAGCTCAGCTTCTCTCATCTGTCATATAACCCTATATATCACAGATCAGCTTCTCTCCTCTATCATAAAACCCTATATATCACAGAGCTCAGCTTCTCTCCTCTATCATATAATCTTATATATCACAGAGCTCAGCTTCTCTCCTCTGTCATAAACCCTATATATCACAGATCAGCTTCTCTCCTCTATCATATAACCCTATATATCACACAGCTCAGCTTCTCTATTATATAACCCTATATATCACAGAGCTCAGCTTCTCTCCTCTATCATAAAAAAATCAGGTGATGCTTCTCTAATTTGTGTAATTAATAGCACCTGTTACTTACCTGTGGCACATAACAGGTGGTGGCAATAACTAAATCACACTTGCAGCCAGTTGAAATGGATTAAAGTTGACTCAACCTCTGTCCTGTGTCCTTGTGTGTACCACATTGAGCATGGAGAAAAGAAAGAAGACCAAAGAACTGTCTGAGGACTTGAGAAGCAAAATTGTGAGGAAGCATGAGCAATCTCAAGCTTTTCTCCTCTGTTATATAACCCTATATACCACAGAGCTCAGCTTCTCTCCCTCTATTATATAACCCTATATATCACAGAGCTCAGCTTCTCTCCCTCTATTATATAACCCTATATATCACAGAGCTCAGCTTCTATCCTCTATCATAAAACCCTATATATCACAGAGCTCAGCTTCTCTCCGCTATCATATAACCCGATATATTACAGAGCTCAGCTTCTCTCCTCTATCATATAACCTATATATCACAGATCAGCTTCTCTCCTCTATCATATAAGCCTATATATCACAGAGCTCAGCTTCTCTCCTCTATCATATAACCCTATATATCACACAGCTCAGCTTCTCTCCTCTATCATATAACCCTATATATCACACAGCTCAGCTTCTCTCCCTCTATCATATAATGCTATATATCACAGAGCTCAGCTTCTCTCCCTCTATTATATAACCCTATATATCACAGAGCTCAGCTTCTCTCCCTCTATTATATAACCCTATATATCACAGAGCTCAGCTTCTATCCTCTATCATAAAACCCTATATATCACAGAGCTCAGCTTCTCTCCTCTATTATATAACCCTATATATCACAGAGCTCAGCTTCTCTCCCTCTATTATATAACCCTATATATCACAGAGCTCAGCTTCTCTCCCTCTATTATATAACCCTATATATCACAGAGCTCAGTTTCTCTCCTCTATCATATAACCCAATATATCACAGAGCTCAGCTTCTCTCCTGTCATATAACCCTATATATCACAGAGCTCAGCTTCTCTCCTCTATCATATAACCCTATATATCACAGAGCTCAGCTTCTCTCCTCTATCATATAACCCTATATATCATAGAGCTCAGCTTCTCTCCTCTATCATATAACCTATATATCACAGAGCTCAGCTTCTCTCCTCTACCATATACCCCTATATACAGAGCTCAGCTTCTCTCCTCTATCATATAATGCTATATATCACAGAGCTCAGCTTCTCTCCCTCTATTATATAACCCTATATATCACAGAGCTCAGCTTCTCTCCCTCTATTATATAACCCTATATATCACAGAGCTCAGCTTCTCTCCCTCTATTATATAACCCTATATATCACAGAGCTCAGCTTCTCTCCCTCTATTATATAACCCTATATATCACAGAGCTCAGCTTCTCTCCTCTATCATATAATCCTATATATCACAGAGCTCAGCTTCTCTCCTCTGTCATATAACCCTATATATCACAGATCAGCTTCTCTCCTGTATCATATAACCCTATATATCACACAGCTCAGCTTCTCTATTATATAACCCTATATATCACAGAGCTCAGCTTCTCTCCTCTATCATAAAACCCTATATATCACAGAGCTCAGCTTCTCTCCTCTGTCTTATAACCCTATATATCACACAGCTCAGCTTCTCTATTATATAACCCTATATATCACAGAGCTCAGCTTCTCTCCTCTATCATATAACCCTATATATCATTGAGCTCAGCTTCTCTCCTATTATATAACCCTATATATCACAGAGTTCAGCTTCTCTCCCTCTATTATACAGTGCTGGCCAAAAGTATTGGCAACCCTGCAATTCTGTCAGATAATACTCAATTTCTTTCAGAAAATGATTGCAATCACAAATGCTTTGGTAATAATATCTTCATTTAATTTGTCGTCAATGGAAAACCACAAAAAGTATTGTCAAAAAGCCAAATTGGATATAATTCCACACCAAACATAAAAAAGGGGGTGGACAAAAGTATTGGCACCCTTTGAAAAATCAGGTGATGCTTCTCTAATTTGTGTAATTAATAGCACCTGTTACTTACCTGTGGCACATAACAGGTTTTGGCAATAACTAAATCACACTTGCAGCCAGTTGAAATGGATTAAAGTTGACTCAACCTCTGTCCTGTGTCCTTGTGTGTACCACATTGAGCATGGAGAAAAGAAAGAAGACCAAAGAACTGTCTGAGGACTTGAGAAGCAAAATTGTGAGGAAGCATGAGCAATCTCAAGGCTACAAGTCCATCTCCAAAGACCTGAATGTTCCTGTGTCTACCATGTGCAGTGTCCTCAAGAAGTTTAAAGCCCATGGCACTGTGGCTAACCTCCCTAGATGTGGACGGAAAAGAAAAATTGATGAGAGATTTCAAAGAAAGATTGTGCGGATGGTGGCTAAATAGCCTCGACTAACATCCAAACAAGTTCTAGCTGCCCTGCAGTCCGAGGGTACAACAGTGTCAACCCGTACTATCCGTCGGTGTCTAAATGAAAAGGGACTCTATGGTAGGATACCCAGGAAGACCCCACTTCTGACCCAGAGACATAAAAAAGCCAGGCTGGAGTTTGCCAAAACTTACCTAAGAAAGCCAAAAACTTTTTGGAAGAATGTTCTCTGGTCAGATGAGTCAAAAGTAGAGCTTTTTGGGAAAAGTCATCAACATAGAGTTTACAGGAAAAAAAAAGAGGCCTTCAAAGAAAAGAACACGGTCCCTACAGTCAAACATGGCGGAGGTTCCCTGATGTTTTGGGGTTGCTTTGCTGCCTCTGGCACTGGACTGCTTGACCGTGTGCATGGCATTATGAAGTCTGAAGACTACCAACAAATTTTGCAGCATAATGTAGGGCCCAGTGTGAGAAAGCTGGGTCTCCCTCAGAGGTCATGGGTCTTCCAGCAGGACAATGACCCAAAACACACTTCAAAAAGCACTAGAAAATGGTTTGAGAGAAAGCACTGGAGACTTGTAAAGTGGCCAGCAATGAGTCCAGACCTGAATCCCATAGAACACCTGTGGAGAGATCTCACAATGGCAGTTTGGAGAAGGTGCCCTTCACATCTCAGGGGCCTGGAGAAATTTGCCAAAGAAGAATGGTCTAAAATTCCAGCAGAGCATTGTAAGAAACTCATTGATGGTTACCGGAAGCGGTTGTTTGCAGTTATTTTGTCTAAAGGTTGTGCTACCAAGTATTAGGCTGAGGGTGCCAATACTTTTGTCCGGCCCATTTTTGGAGTTTTGTGTAAAATGGTCAATGATTTGACTCTTTTTTCATTCTCTTTTGTGTTTTTTCATTGCAAGCAAAATAAATGAAGATATTATTACCAAAGCATTTGTGATTGCAATCATTTTCTGGAAGAAATTGAGTATTATCTGACAGAATTGCAGGGGTGCCAATACTTTTGGCCAGCACTGTATAACCCTATATATCACAGAGCTCAGCTTCTCTCCTCTATCATATAATGCTATATATCACAGAGCTCAGCTTCTCTCCTCTATCCTAAAACCCTATATATCACAGAGCTCAGCATCTCTCCTCTATTATATAACCCTATATATCACAGAGCTCAGCTTCTCTCCTCTATTATATAACCCTATATATCACAGAGCTCAGCTTCTCTCCTCTATCATATAACCTATATATCACAGAGCTCAGCTTCTCTCCTCTATCATATAACCCTGTATATCACAGAGCTCAGCTTCTATCCTCTATCATATAACCCTATATATCACAGAGCTCAGCTTCTCTCCTCTATTATATAACCCTATATATCACAGAGCTCAGCTTCTCTCCTCTATCATATAACCTTGTATATCACAGAGCTCAGCTTCTCTCCTCTATCATATAACCCTATATATCACAGAGCTCAGCTTCTCTCCTGTCATATAACCCTATATATCACAGAGCTCAGCTTCTCTCCTCTATCATATAACCCTATATATCACAGAGCTCAGCTTCTCTCCTCTATCCTATAACACTATATATCAGAGCTCAGCTTCTCTCATCTGTCATATAACCCTATATATCACAGATCAGCTTCTCTCCTCTATCATAAAACCCTATATATCACAGAGCTCAGCTTCTCTCCTCTATCATATAATCCTATATATCACAGAGCTCAGCTTCTCTCCTCTGTCATAAACCCTATATATCACAGATCAGCTTCTCTCCTCTATCATATAACCCTATATATCACACAGCTCAGCTTCTCTATTATATAACCCTATATATCACAGAGCTCAGCTTCTCTCCTCTATCATAAAAAAATCAGGTGATGCTTCTCTAATTTGTGTAATTAATAGCACCTGTTACTTACCTGTGGCACATAACAGGTGGTGGCAATAACTAAATCACACTTGCAGCCAGTTGAAATGGATTAAAGTTGACTCAACCTCTGTCCTGTGTCCTTGTGTGTACCACATTGAGCATGGAGAAAAGAAAGAAGACCAAAGAACTGTCTGAGGACTTGAGAAGCAAAATTGTGAGGAAGCATGAGCAATCTCAAGCTTTTCTCCTCTGTTATATAACCCTATATACCACAGAGCTCAGCTTCTCTCCCTCTATTATATAACCCTATATATCACAGAGCTCAGCTTCTCTCCCTCTATTATATAACCCTATATATCACAGAGCTCAGCTTCTATCCTCTATCATAAAACCCTATATATCACAGAGCTCAGCTTCTCTCCGCTATCATATAACCCGATATATTACCGAGCTCAGCTTCTCTCCTCTATCATATAACCCTATATATCACAGATCAGCTTCTCTCCTCTATCATATAAGCCTATATATCTCAGAGCTCAGCTTCTCTCCTCTATCATATAACCCTATATATCACACAGCTCAGCTTCTCTCCTCTATCATATAACCCTATATATCACACAGCTCAGCTTCTCTCCCTCTATCATATAATGCTATATATCACAGAGCTCAGCTTCTCTCCTCTATCATATAACCCTATATATCACAGAGCTCAGCTTCTCTCCCTCTATTATATAACCCTATATATCACAGAGCTCAGCTTCTCTCCCTCTATTATATAACCCTATATATCACAGAGCTCAGCTTCTATCCTCTATCATAAAACCCTATATATCACAGAGCTCAGCTTCTCTCCTCTATCATATAACCCTATATATCACAGAGCTCAGCTTCTCTCCAATTATATAACCCTATATATCACAGAGCTCAGCTTCTCTCCCTCTATTATATAACCCTATATATCACAGAGCTCAGCTTCTCTCCTCTATCATATAACCCTATATATCACAGAGCTCAGCTTCTCTCCTGTCATATAACCCTATATATCACAGACCTCAGCTTCTCTCCTCTATCATATAACCCTATATATCACAGAGCTCAGCTTCTCTCGTCTATCATATAACCCTATATATCATAGAGCTCAGCTTCTCTCCTCTATCATATAACCTATATATCACAGAGCTCAGCTTCTCTCCTCTACCATATACCCCTATATACAGAGCTCAGCTTCTCTCCTCTATCATATAATGCTATATATCACAGAGCTCAGCTTCTCTCCTCTATCATATAACCCGATATATCAGAGCTCAGCTTCTCTCCTCTATCATATAACCCTATATATCACAGAGCTCAGCTTCTCTCATCTGTCATATAACCCTATATATCACAGATCAGCTTCTCTCCTCTATCATATAACCCTATATATCACACAGCTCAGCTTCTCTCCTCTATCATAAAACCCTATATATCACAGAGCTCAGCTTCTCTCCCTCTATTATATAACCCTATATATCACAGAGCTCAGCTTCTCTCCCTCTATTATATAACCCTATATATCACAGAGCTCAGCTTCTCTCCTCTATCATATAATCCTATATATCACAGAGCTCAGCTTCTCTCCTCTGTCATATAACCCTATATATCACAGATCAGCTTCTCTCCTCTATCATATAACCCTATATATCACACAGCTCAGCTTCTCTATTATATAACCCTATATATCACAGAGCTCAGCTTCTCTCCTCTATCATAAAACCCTATATATCATTGAGCTCGGCTTCTCTCCTATTATATAACCCTATATATCACAGAGCTCAGCTTCTCTCCCTCTATTATACAGTGCTGGCCAAAAGTATTGGCACCCCTGCAATTCTGTCAGATAATACTCAATTTCTTTCAGAAAATGATTGCAATCACAAATGCTTTGGTAAAAATATCTTCATTTAATTTGTCGTCAATGGAAAACCACAAAAAGTATTGTCAAAAAGCCAAATTGGATATAATTCCACACCAAACATAAAAAAGGGGGTGGACAAAAGTATTGGCACCCTTTGAAAAATCAGGTGATACTTCTCTAATTTGTGTAATTAACAGCACCTGTTACTTACCTGTGGCACATAACAGGTGGTGGCAATAACTAAATCACACTTGCAGCCAGTTGAAATGGATTAAAGTTGACTCAATCTCTGTCCTGTGTCCTTGTGTGTACCACATTGAGCATGGAGAAAAGAAAGAAGACCAAAGAACTGTCTGAGGACTTGAGAAGCAAAATTGTGAGGAAGCATGAGCAATCTCAAGGCTACAAGTCCATCTCCAAAGACCTGAATGTTCCTGTGTCTACCGTGCGCAGTGTCATCAAGAAGTTTAAAGCCCATGGCACTGTGGCTAACCTCCCTAGATGTGGACGGAAAAGAAAAATTGACGAGAGATTTCAACGAAAGATTGTGCGGATGGTGGCTAAAGAATCTCGACTAACATCCAAACAAGTTCTAGCTGCCCTGCAGTCCGAGGGTACAACAGTGTCAACCCGTACTATCCGTCGGCGTCTAAATGAAAAGGGACTCTATGGTAGGATACCCAGGAAGACCCCACTTCTGACCCAGAGACATAAAAAAGCCAGGCTGGAGTTTGCCAAAACTTACCTGAGAAAGCCAAAAACTTTTTGGAAGAATGTTCTCTGGTCAGATGAGACAAAAGTAGAGCTTTTTGGGAAAAGGCATCAACATAGAGTTTACAGGAAAAAAAAGAGGCCTTCAAAGAAAAGAACACGGTCCCTACAGTCAAACATGGCGGAGGTTCCCTGATGTTTTGGGGTTGCTTTGCTGCCTCTGGCACTGGACTGCTTGACCGTGTGCATGGCATTATGAAGTCTGAAGACTACCAACAAATTTTGCAGCATAATGTAGGGCCCAGTGTGAGAAAGCTGGGTCTCCCTCAGAGGTCATGGGTCTTCCAGCAGGACAATGACCCAAAACACACTTCAAAAAGCACTAGAAAATGGTTTGAGAGAAAGCACTGGAGACTTGTAAAGTGGCCAGCAATGAGTCCAGACCTGAATCCCATAGAACACCTGTGGAGAGATCTCAAAATGGCAGTTTGGAGAAGGCGCCCTTCACATCTCAGGGACCTGGAGAAATTCCAGCAGAGCATTGTAAGAAACTCATTGATGGTTACCGGAAGCGGTTGTTTGCAGTTATTTTGTCTAAAGGTTGTGCTACCAAGTATTAGGCTGAGGGTGCCAATACTTTTGTCCGGCCCATTTTTGGAGTTTTGTGTAAAATGGTCAATGATTTGACTCTTTTTTCATTCTCTTTTGTGTTTTTTCATTGCAAGCAAAATAAATGAAGATATTATTACCAAAGCATTTATGATTGCAATCATTTTCTGGAAGAAATTGAGTATTATCTGACAGAATTGCAGGGGTGCCAATACTTTTGGCCAGCACTGTATAACCCTATATATCACAGAGCTCAGCTTCTCTCCTCTATCATATAACCCTATATATCACAGAGCTCAGCTTCTCTCCTCTATCATATAACCCTATATATCACAGAGCTCAGCTTCTCTCCTCTATTATATAACCCTATATATCACAGAGCTCAGCATCTCTCCTCTATTATATAACCCTATATATCACACAGCTCAGCTTCTCTCCTCTATCATATAACCCTGTATATCACAGAGCTCAGCTTCTCTCCTCTATCATATAACCCTATATATCACAGAGCTCAGCTTCTCTCCTGTCATATAACCCTATATATCACAGAGCTCATCTTCTCTCCTCTATCCTATAACACTATATATCAGAGCTCAGCTTCTCTCATCTGTCATATAACCCTATATATCACACAGCTCCGCTTCTCTCCTCTATCATATAACCCTATATATCACACAGCTCAGCTTCTCTCCTCTATCATATAACCCTATATATCACACAGCTCAGCTTCTCTCCTCTATCATATAACCCTATGTATCACAGAGCTCAGCTTCTCTCCTCTATCATATAACCCTATATATCACAGAGCTCAGCTTCTCTCCTCTATCATAAAACCCTATATATCACAGAGCTCAGCTTCTCTCCTCTATCATATAATCCTATATATCACAGAGCTCAGCTTCTCTCCTCTGTCATATAACCCTATATATCACAGATCAGCTTCTCTCCTCTATCATATAACCCTATATATCACACAGCTCAGCTTCTCTATTATATAACCCTATATATCACAGAGCTCAGCTTCTCTCCTCTATCATATAATCCTATATATCACAGAGCTCAGCTTCTCTCCTCTGTCATATAACCCTATATATCACACAGCTCAGCTTCTCTATTATATAACCCTATATATCACAGAGCTCAGCTTCTCTCCTCTATCATATAACCCTATATATCATTGAGCTCAGCTTCTCTCCTATTATATAACCCTATATATCACAGAGTTCAGCTTCTCTCCCTCTATTATACAGTGCTGGCCAAAAGTATTGGCACCCCTGCAATTCTGTCAGATAATACTCAATTTCTTTCAGAAAATGATTGCAATCACAAATGCTTTGGTAATAATATCTTCATTTAATTTGTCGTCAATGGAAAACCACAAAAAGTATTGTCAAAAAGCCAAATTGGATATAATTCCACACCAAACATAAAAAAGGGGGTGGACAAAAGTATTGGCACCCTTTGAAAAATCAGGTGATGCTTCTCTAATTTGTGTAATTAACAGCACCTGTTACTTACCTGTGGCACATAACAGGTGGTGGCAATAACTAAATCACACTTGCAGCCAGTTGAAATGGATTAAAGTTGACTCAACCTCTGTCCTGTGTCCTTGTGTGTACCACATTGAGCATGGAGAAAAGAAAGAAGACCAAAGAACTGTCTGAGGACTTGAGAAGCAAAATTGTGAGGAAGCATGAGCAATCTCAAGGCTACAAGTCCATCTCCAAAGATCTGAATGTTCCTGTGTCTATATAATGCTATATATCACAGAGCTCAGCTTCTCTCCTCTATCATATAACCTATATATCACAGAGCTCAGCTTCTCTCCTCTATCATATAACCCTATATATCACAGAGCTCAGCTTCTCTCCTCTATCATATACACCTATATATCACAGAGCTCAGCTTCTCTCCTCTATCATATAACCTATATATCACAGAGCTCAGCTTCTCTCCTCTATCATATACACCTATATATCACAGAGCTCTGCTTCTCTCCCTCTATCATATAACCCTATATACCACAGAGCTGAGCATCTCTCAATCATATAACCCTATATATGACAGAGCTCAGCTTCTCTCCTCTATCATATAAGCCTAGATATCACACAGCTCAGCTTCTCTCCCTCTATCATATAACCCTATATATCACCGAGCTCAGCTTCTCTCCCTCTATCATATAACCCTATATATCACAGAGCTCAGCTTCTCTCCTCTATCATATAACCCTATATATCACAGAGCTCAGCTTCTCTCCCTCTATCATATAACCCTATATATCACCGAGCTCAGCTTCTCTCCTCTATCATATAACCCTATATATCACAGAGCTCAGCTTCTCTCCTCTATCATATAACCCTATATATGACAGAGCTCAGCTTCTCTCTTCTATCATATAAGCCTAGATATCACACAGCTCAGCTTCTCTCCCTCTATCATATAACCCTATATATCACCGAGCTCAGCTTCTCTCCCTCTATCATATAACCCTATATATCACAGAGCTCAGCTTCTCTCCTCTATCATATAACCCTATATATCACAGAGCTCAGCTTCTCTCCCTCTATCATATAACCCTATATATCACCGAGCTCAGCTTCTCTCCTCTATCATATAACCCTATATATCACAGAGCTCAGCTTCTCTCCTCTATCATATAATCCTATATATCACACAGCTCAGCTTCTCTCCTCTATTATATAACCCTATATATCACAGAGCTCAGCTTCTCTCATGTATCATATAACCCTATATATCACAGAGCTCAGCTTCTCTTCTCTATCATATAACCCTATATATCAGAGCTCAGCTTCTCTCCTCTATCATATAACCCTATATATCACAGAGCTCAGCTTCTCTCCTCTATCATATAACCCTATACACACGTGGACAAAATTGTTGGTATCCTTCGTTTAATGAAAGAAAAACCCACAATGGTCACAGAAATAACTTGAATCTGAACAGTCCATGTAATTTCTTCATACAGGATGTTCTGGTGTCTGGTATAAGCGACACATATGTGGGATATGTAATAAGAATCACTGACCACCATACAATTCTGATGTGAATAGGTGTCAGAATAAGTGCAAACAATTTAACAATCTTTGCTGCTTTTGTATTACAAAAGTGATGGAAGACAAAGTAATATCTGACCTGCCATGTTTTATACCCTGCGTGCTGCTCTGGGGATAGATACGGACACACCACTCGTACTATGCACCAGTTATAATAAATCTGCCCTTGTGTATAGTTCTGTGCACCAATGCACAATATAGAAACCACAGCTCTGAGGATTATATATAATAATAATAATAATAATAATAGTCCTTTAATAGTCCCACAGTGGGGAAATTCAGTGTGTTACAGCAGAAAAGATAAGCAAATACAAATACAACATGTACAGGAATGTTCCAAGGTAAGAGGCATTACTTTGATAGCCGACAGACAGATAGGAAGTAGCGGGGGGGAGGGGGAATTAACAGGCAGAGAGATATTTCAGTTCTCTGTGTGTAATGATCTCCGCTTAGGTCGGTGTTGGTTGTACAGCCTAACCGCGGTGGGGAGGAAAGACTTCCGATAGCGCTCCTTCTCACACCTAGGGTGGAGCAGTCGGTCACTGACAGTACTGCCCAGCGCGATCACAGTCTCATGCATGGGATGGGACTTCTTCTTCTGCATGGAGCTCACCACGGACAGTATCCTTCTGTCACCCACCACCTGCACTGGGTCCAGTGGGCTCCCCAGGACAGAGCTGGCCCTTCTAATCAGCTTGTCAAGTTTATTTCTGTCCCTGGTTGATATACTGCTCCCCCAGCAGGCCACTCCAAAGAAGATGGCTGATGCCACTACCGAGTTGAAGAAAGTCCTAAGAAGTGCCCCCCGGATTCCAAAGGCTCTCAGCTTCCTAAGCAGGTAGAGCCTGCTGTGGCCCTTCCTGTACAGGGCCTACATATGATCTGCCCAGTCCAGCTTATTATTAAGGAGCAAACCCAGGTACTTATAGGTGTTCACAATCTCGATGCCCGTCCCCAGGATGTCCACTGGTTTTGGAGGGCTTCTGCCTTTGCGGAAGTCCACCACTATCTCCTTGGTCTTCCCTGCGTTAATCCTCAGGTGGTTCCGCTGGCACCAGTCCACAAAGTCCTGGTTCAGTTCTCTGTACTCCCTGTCATCATCATCTGTGATGAGACCCACTATTGCAGAGTCGTCAGAATACTTCTGTAGGTAGCAGCTGGATGAGTTGCGCCTAAAATCTGCAATGTACAGTGTGAAGAGGAAAGGGGCGAGAACCGTACCCTGAGGTGCCCCTGTATTACAGATAACGGTACCTGACACACAGTCTTGGGCTCTCACGTATTGAGGTCGATTTGTGAGGTAGTCTAGGATCCAGTTGGAGAGGTGGTGGTCCACTCCAGCAAGGCCCAGCTTGTCCCTCAATAACCTGGGCTGTATGGTGTTAAAAGCACTGGAGAAGTCAAAGAACATTTTTCTCACTGTGTTCCCTGGTTTCTCCAGGTGAGACAGAGCCCTATGCAGAAGATGGATGATGGCATCATCTACCCCAATGCCCGGCCGATAAGCAAACTGGAGGGGGTCCATAGCGGGGCTCACTAGAGGGCGGAGATGTGTGAGAACCAATCTCTCCAAGATCTTCATCAGGTGGGATGTCAGTGCTACAGGTCTGTAGTCGTTGTGGTCCATAGGGTAGGGTTTCTTTGGAACTGGTACCACACAAGAAGATTTCCATAATTCAGGGACTATTTCCTGCCTCAGGCTCATATTATACATATATGTAATTATACCACACAGCTGGTCCCCGCAAGTCTTAATTAGCCTTGCACTGATGTCATCTGGCCCTGCGGCTTTCCTCGCCTTGATCTTTTTCATCTCCTTCCTCACCTGGGCCCGTGTGAAGGTCAGACTGTGGCCAGATAAAGACGGATTTCTGGATTTACTGGTCTGTTGGGAAGTGGCCGCATGGGGTGAATGGGGAGAAGTCATTGTGGTGGGGGTGACTCTATGTCAGTCACATGGTCCTTGTCAGGGCTGGTCACTGACTAAGAGGGATCACGTGATTCACTATATAACTCCACAAAACCAGAAAGTGTGGGGCTGTGTAGTGGTGTTACGTGTGTCTACTAATATAACTTTATTGGGGTACCATACTGATATCCTTAGATAGGTTCTCTTTATATAAACCTTTGCAGTGCAATAGCTATGAAAAAAGTGTAAAACCATATAATAACAGAAAGAACACAAAAGACAATTTTACTGTTTAGAAAGCAGGTTTATTTTACTCTGCATGTTATATTCTCATTCATTTAATGAAACAGCCTAATACTTATGGTAAAAGCCCTTCAATCTATTGTCAAGTCATATAAAAGAAGCTAAAAGTCACATGGCGGATGTGCACGAAGAAAGTCCAACAGATACAAAGCAAAATCAATACAATGCTGGAGAGTGAATATTCTGTATAATGCCTGAAATAATTTCTGATACTTCTATGAGACACTGCTACACACTAGATACAAAGGAAATTAATAAAAGTTACTAGAACTGAAGTTAATAATAGAAAAAAATGCTACAAATGTGACAACTAATGGGAGATATGGACAGCAGTTGTCCTGATGAGAAAACTCCATTAGGCCGGGGCGTAAATGCCACAGCGTTTAACAGTACCTGCAAAGTGGATGGGATTCTGGCTAATTCCATCCACACACTGCAGAAAAATATCCGCAGCGGACATGCTGCGATTTAAAAAAAAACGTTGTGTTATTGTAAATTGCAGCCTGTCCATTATACCTACGGAAACGCCGGCGGTTTCCCTATCGGTATAATTGAAGCAGAAAGTCCGCATAGGAAAAATCTGTGGACTTTCTGTGAAAAGCGCTCTAGAATAAACTGTGATGTGTTTCCGTCGCTTTTTTTTGCACACTGTTTTTTGGCTGCAGCCCGCTATGTGGGGCGTTAGCCTTAGGCCAGAGCCTTACATTGCAGAAAAACTGCTTTTTGTGTTGCAAAATGTGCCTCCATTTTTTTAGTCAAACCCAGGAGTGGCTACAATCGAATAGGAAATATAAAGTTAGTTCTTATACTTTTCCCTTCTGCCCAACCCATTCCTAACATTGGTTCAAAAAAGCACAGCAAAATCTGCAACAAAAAAAATTGCAGCATGTCAATTATATCTACAGAAATGCCGGCAGTTTCCCTATAGGTATAATAGAAGCAGAAAATCCGCAGAGGTTTCCTCTGCGAACTTTCTGCAAAAAGTGATGCGGGAAAAACTGCAATGTGTTGCCACCACAGTTTTTCCCGCAGAGCTTTTCTTGCTGCGGCCCGCTACCTGGGGATTTAGCTTAAAGAGGAGCTTTCAGCACGAACCCCAACTCTTTTGCATCCCTTTTATGAGTTATAATGGAAGTTCTATCACAATATATATAGCTTTAAAGATTCAATTAAATAACATGTCCCATTAATCTGTTTTTAGGAAATTTAGAGAGGTCTAAATAAGTTCTAGGGCTCCTTCACATGGCAAATATCTGTGGATGAAGCCTTTAATGGCCTCTTAGTATGGATCCACATGATGAGTTTCGCCCAGGAAACTCAGTCCATGTGTTAGCCGGATTTACCGGCCTGATCTTCATGCTGGGAGCGAGACTCCAAGCATCATATAATTCTAGGAGTCCCTGCCTCCCAGCGACATAATGTTGCTGGGAGGAAGGGTACCTTGGTCTAATATTATAAGGCCTCATTCACAATTACATATTGTGCTCAATATTTGTAAGCCAAAACCAGGAGAGGAAAACAAAAAGAGAGAATATAATGGAATGATTTATACGTCTTCTGTATTTTTCTGGGTTTGGCTTACAAAATACTGAGCAGCATACTGCTGTGTGAACGAGGACTAAAGCTTTCTTCAAATGTCCATAATATGGAGGCATTTTGTTTCAGTTTTAGGCCTAATGTCCATATTGAGCCGTCATAGTACCAGCGGGAAACCAGAATCACCCTGTATTATATGCAGTTATACATTGAGTTACACTGACAAAGCTTTGGCTAATTCCTTTGCACCTGACATCCATAATAATATCTGGGGCTGATTTATGAGAGAACATCAGATCACAAGGTTATTTTACCATTGTGACTTATACACTTGGGACATACATTCTGCAGAGATTTTACGGTGTCTGGACTTTCCTTTGCTCTCTTCTTATTAAACCACACAAACATCTGGAGCTTATAAGAGAATGTTTCACCGATTCCCCAATCAGATAAGCAATGTAGTAAGAGTAAGAACCAAACGTAACCTGCACATATTGTAGTACAGCATTATTACACAGCGTATTTATAGCTCCCTACACATTAGTGAAAGGCGAGGGCCGGGCGGACGATAACTTCTCCTTTATATGTTATACAGTGGACATTTAGAAGCTGAGAGCTGGATTAAAACAGGAAGGATCCGGATTACTGCGGCAAAAATCCTGTAAAAGGAACATAAAACAGTTTATTAATCCTTCTATATTCATGATAAAGATAAAATTATAAATTAGTGATGAGAAAGTGATTTAGTCACATGTAAGGAATAGACCAGGCTGTAATAATAATAATATATAGAATTTAGCTGAAGGATGTGTACAGATTCGCAACCATGGAGGGAATTTATTAAGATTATTTTGTATGCTAGTCTATATCCATGCCTGACAGGTGCTAGACATACCAGGATTATTTAGAGGCTCTGGTCTCTTACCAATTCTGGCATATGTTGGGAGGTCTCGTGCACCTGAATGCAATCCTATGCTAGTCAGGGACTGGAGTAGATTTCTGGTATAACACACCAGTTTTCTGGCATGAGTTATAATAAATCTGGCGGATGGAGGCGTCCCCGCCTAGACTGCCTGCCCGTGTGGAGAGCAGGGCACAGGAGGTGAGATGCACCATTGTGCGCCTGAGCCTCATGGGGCGCAGTATCAGACACTTTCAGACAAAACTCTATTAGAAAATCAGGGCCTATGCTTCTAAAATAAAAACTACGCTCCAAAAAACACTAGTGGCCTTTTTAGCCTCTTATTCACTTCTATGGGCTTTGCAAGGTAGAATCTGCCTGAAGATAGATCCTGACGCTTCTTTTTATCTCTAGCTGAAAAATCAACTAGAGGAAAAAATCTGCCTGACTCCTACTGAAATGAATGGGAGAGTTGGGGGCATTTTTTGTGGTGCAAAATACTCCAGGTAAGCATACCCTTACAGGGAGAACAATCTTTAGGCTAGGTTGTCAGTCCTGTGAATCCTGTGGCAAGGCTTAGTTTACCGATTAGCCCCAGACACAATGGGTTAATCAGCCAGAGCCTCAGATTCTGTGGAAGTATCAAGCAGGACGCTTCTTTATTCACCGATCTGAAGAAAGTAATGTCTGTCACTGCCCCTCATTGAAAACAATGGAAGGCCTATACTGGCTGGAATTTGGAGTTGGTTTTGAGGCAGAATCCATTGTGTGAACCTGCCCTCATGGTTCCTGTAGTGCCCAGTATACAGATCACTAATAACAGTGATCTACTAGTAAGAGCCCATTACATTACATCACATGTCACCACCAGTGAGACTACAGATCATGTATCCTCTGTATACCCCCAAGCCCTCCCTAGGACAAGAAAACCTTATGAAGTTAATTGAGCTTGTTAGCAGCCATGTGGAATCTAATAGCAGTTTATTAATTATCATTGTAGCTGTGTTATATTATTATAGTATATAATTGTATCTTCTGCATTCATGTTCCTGATAATGGAATTGCTAGAGTTTACAATGCAATGAATGGAAATATTCATTTTACATAACCAATAAACGCATAATATAATGTTCCCACATTGTGGCATCCGCACACTATAATATCCACTTATTATGGCCTCCACACTACAGTACCCCTTATTGTAGCCCTGCACTATAATGCCCCTTTCTTGTGGCCACCACACTATACTGCTCCCTTCTTGGCCCCCACACTATAATGCTCCCTTCTTGGCCCCCACACTATAATGACCCCTTCTTGTGGCCCCCACACTATTGTAAGGGTTAAAACATAACTTGCACTATATTCTATGTCACAGTATACAGAAAGCACAAGAGGGTGGAATGTTCTGCAGACAAGACTGCATAGTTTACAGATAGAATACAGACTTGGAGTCTGGGGAAGATATCAACAGTTCTGCTGATCTCAGCAGAACTGGTATTCTCAGGAAGATAAGAGGACATTCAGATAAGGTGAAAAGGAAACATCTAGGGTGATGGGAAAGTGAACAAATTTGTCTGGTAACGGAACTGGAAAGACCATATATGTATATTGATCACATGACTGTTATGTAACTGAGCTTGCTTTTAAAACTGTATTGAACTACGCAATAAAGTAGAAACTGTTCATACACGATACCTGTGTACGTCTTGTTTCCCGAGCGCTCGAAACTGGTTATCTATTTAATTAGGCTTACGGTGACATCCATCCCGGGGGAGATTAACCCCCAACAGAAATTGGCGCCCAATTTGGGGCTCGAGATCGTCTGATGTACAGCCGATAGAGTGCCGACCCACTCACCGATCGCCTTGAGAACGGGACCAGAGGACCTCAGATAGATAAAAACAGTACTGTGTGAGGTAAGACCTTATCTTGCCAATTAGTATATCTGAGCTCCTATGTGTCTATTCTCTGTATCGATGAGTGAGGTAAGCTGCTGCATGCTTATATGACATCTCGATGCCAATTGTATAGTACGGAAGAACCTAAAAGGGACATGTCACCTGTAAATGATGTGGATATTGTTTTCTTTGCTTTTTGTCTTACCTGTCTACTGATGTTTGCATGTTACCTGTGTTATAAGATATATAAGGCTGCAAAGAATGGGGAAAAGTTCTCTATTCTTAACCCCTAGAGTCTAGAGTTGCGGACAAGGTTCGGAACTGAGAAGCACTGAATTGCACAAGTAGTTCATAGAAGACAGAAGAGTCTGTCTGGGAGTTCTCACTAAGTAGTCATAAGTGACCCTCTATTGTCTCAAGGTTGCCCTAGAGGAGTGAGAGACTCATCGGCTGATTAGCTACCAGCCAAGATGGGGAAGGGACCATCTAAGATATGGTACACCCCATGTGAACTAATAGAGATAGGGGAAGGGAAAGAAGTAGCCGCACAGGTAAAGAA
This sequence comes from Leptodactylus fallax, assembly GCA_947044405.1. Taxonomy (NCBI): domain Eukaryota; kingdom Metazoa; phylum Chordata; class Amphibia; order Anura; family Leptodactylidae; genus Leptodactylus; species Leptodactylus fallax. The sequence continues at coordinate 1,188,172 of CAMRHE010000113.1, forward strand.
AATTCTGAAAAAGAGCAGGAATACACCAGACTGGGTTGGTAGATAGTAGATTTTGGGATCAGTGGAGATTAGACCATGCAGGATTGATTCAAGATAATAAGTTGCAAAGAGGCATTTATGCCCTAATAGAAGGAAGCAATAGAATAGGATAAGGGGTGATAGTTCAGGAAATAATGAATCACCCCCACCTCACTCCGAGAATCAGGCTCGAAGGGAGACATCACCCTTCTCAGTATTATTGTTTAATATAACCCATCTTATCTCCCAGTTCTGTATGAAATATCACTTACTTTAACAAAACACTCAGAGAATCTGATATAGTGCAAAGAGAAAAACTGTCCAGCATCGGTATGATGTTTATTGGATTATGTATTATATATATATATATATATATATATATATATATATATATATATATATATACGTCAACCTGTATTTGTAATATTCATTCTGTTTATATCAATGCCAGGATTCAACTTAAATCCGCTTTCAGGAAATGTCCCCTAAAAAGAAGAAACTAGGATATTGTGATGTTCCACAGGGGTTCAACTTTTGGTTGGAATCCAGTGAAGAAAATTCTAAAGTCTGGCAGTTTGCCCTTAAGGTAACCTGAAGTACAACTCAGGGGTTTTGAACACCTGTGGTAATGACAAAAGGTGGGATTTGGGAAATATTTGAAAATTGTACAAAAATAGTAATATGTAATTTTGGTGTCAGTATTAACTGCTATCTGCTTGAATTGTATTCCTGTATTCTGTTGTAGCGCTCTGCAGATGTTCTGCAGGGAATAACCAAAACATTAATTGACTGCCAAGTAGCTCCAAGGACATTGTATCTGATGTGATGCGCACGCAGAAAATCACAAGCTGAACATGATGCTGTTACCCAGTAATGTTACATGTCAATTATTACAAAGTGAAACTTGGCTTTGGGCCTCCGGGGTCCGCAGCCTGTGTATGATGACTATTTATGCCCAAAGGGAAAATATTTTGATAAAAGTGTTAGCCTAAGGTTAAATGGAAAAGTAAGGTACAATGACAATATATACATAATATTGTGTAATATATATGTGTAAAATATTCAAGAATAGAGAAGTTCCAGTTACAGAGATTGGTTTAAAGTAAAAGAAGATGCTGATGCAATGGAGAGGAACCAAGAAAGTGAGATAAGATAGTGAGACAACATAGGGGTTAAGAGACCACGGGTTAATAGATGGAGAATGCATGTGGCAGAAGGTGTCAGAGGAAGTGCAGGAAGGAGGGTGTAGAGAGACAGAAGGAGGTAATAAGTACTATTATCAGTGCTTTGATAGTGAGAATAATAGGGAAAAAGAGGAAAGTGATTCTAAGGAGAAGGAGTTGAAGAAAGTGATTCAGAAAAAGTGATTCAGAAAGAGCAACGAAAAGTAGTAAAATCTCCTAAGTACCCAGAGAAAACACCAGCAAACAGCAGTCTAGAAGGACCTGCAGAGATTGCGGTCAACAAAACCCTGATTGGAGAAAATTCTGTGCAGCTTGTGGAGTTCCCCAACCACACCTGCATCCTCCAAGAGCTGGTCTTTATCCTGTGGTAACATGGATGACCCGTCCGTGGTCTCTCAAGTGGACAAGGGTTGATTTAAGTCAATTGAGAACACAAAGGATTTGGTGGCAATGTTTGTTTTGTATGCAGGAGGAAGCGCTTCAGCATCATCTTTGGTTTAAATAGACGGTTAACCAGCCGGCTGTTATCAGCTGTCCCTACTGGAACCACTTATTACAGCGCTATAGATCTTTGCAATGTTTTTTTTTTCTTTTTTTTTTCTGTACCTTTGCACCCCGATTGCCAGTATTTGTTTGCATTCACATTTAGGGGTAAACAGTACACTTGGACAGTACTACCACAAGGGGCGCAAAACAGTCCTAACCAATTCACAAGGTGTCTCACACTTATCATGAGTACTTGGTATTTTCCACATGATGATGTCATTTTGTTACAATATGTTGATGACCTTCTTCTTTATGCTCCAGACAAACCAACCTGTGGAGCAGCGACCATCAGCCTGTTGTGTTTCTTCTACCAGAACGGCTGCAAGGCCAGCAAGGACAAGTTGCAATTTTGCAAACAAAAAGTGGTGTTTCTGGGACACTGTCTCGGCCAAGGTACCAAGCACCTGTCAGATGAGAGGACCAAGGTGGTGAGAGACATGCAGGTGCCAACCTCTCATGCTCAGCTACGTACCTTCTTGGGATTGGTATCCTACTGTAGGCCATGGATCAGATCTGCATCCCTGACCATGCAACCTCTGTACGATAGCCTCTCCTCAAAACCATTCAGCCTCACACCTGAGGCCTTGGATGCGTTTTACCAGCTGAAGTTGCAGATAGTCAGTGCTCCGGCCTTAGGCCTACCTGACTATCAGAAACCTTTTCAGCTCTACGTGACTGAGATGATGGGGCATGCAACTGCAGTTCTCACACAACAACACGGGGATAAGAAACGCCCAGTGGCCTATTACAGCTCACGGTTAGATGCTGTAGCCAGGGGGACCCCCTCCTGTGTGCGTGTTGTCCTCTCAGTACAAGTGTTACTTGAGAAGAGCTCAGACATTGTCCTAGATAATTTATTGGTTGTGTATACACCTCATGACATCCATGCTATCCTCACACAGGTGGACAGACGTCGCCTTTCTTTGGCACGGCAGTGCAAAATGGAATTTGCTCTGCAGTCCTCCTCAAACATCTCTTTTCAACGCTGTTTAACTTTGAATCCTGTAACTCTTCTTCCTGTAGGAGTTCATGATTCAAAAGGGGGAGTGGAAGATGAGTTATTTTTAAATTCCCTCTCTGAAGAAGAACTGTTTGACAGCCAGCATCAACATGATTGCGTGGCTCTTATGTCACAGGAAACAGTGGGATTTGACCATGTCACAGATGTGCCATTACAAAATCCTGATTATGAGATGTTTGTGGACGGCTGAAGGTATCTGACAGATGAAGGCAAATTTGTTACAGGGTATGCTGTAGTCACTGAACATGACATCATAGTCCAAGAGGCTCTTCCAGCGCACATGTCAGCCCAAGAAGCTGAGCTTAAAGCCCTTATGGAGGCTTGTAAGATAGCCAAAGGTAGAACAGCCAACATATACACTGACTCCAGGTATGCTTTTGGCATTGCGCATGATTATGGTCCGGTATGGAGGTCAAGGAACTTCCTAACGGCCCAGGGCAAGCCAATTAAGAATGGAGATGTGGTAAGTCGACTGATGGAGGCCATACTGCTCCCAAAGCAGCTGGCAATTGTGAAAGTCAGAGCTCACGCAAAAGGAAGGGACCCTGAAAGCCGTGGAAATGAGAGAGCAGACAGAGCAGCCAAGGCTGCGGCACTACTGGCCAGAAGGGGTCCCAACCAGGTGAGCAAAATGGACATTGACCTAGCAGACCCAAAAGGGCTGTACTCAAAGGTCACCAGTGTGGAAACTGAAAGATGGAAGAAAGCAGGTGCTACAGAAGGTGATGGTATGTGGAAAATGGGGGATCGATTATGTCTGCCCGCAGCAGTCTACCCCCAGATGGCTGGCTTGGCCCACGGTAAGGTGCATGCCTCTCGAAATGCCACGGAGTCATTAGTGGGTAAATTATGGTTTGCCCCAGGTTTTGGAAGAGCTGCTAGCAATCACGTAAAAGCATGTCACATGTGTGCTCTACACAACCCAGGACAGGTAGTTAAAACACCCATCAAGTGTACACCAAAATCCCTGTACCCATTTCATAGGATACAGATAGATTACATACAGTTGCCTAAGTCTGGAACATACGAGTATGTATTGGTCTGTGTGGATCTGTTTTCAGGATGGCCTGAGGCCTACCCTGTGAGCAAAGCAACCGCACAAGCAACTGCCAAGAAACTGATGTCCGAGCTTGTGTGCAGGTTTGGAGTGCCCGAGGTGATAGAGTCTGACAGAGGTACGCATTTCACAGGTGAGATAATGAGAGAAATAATGTCTGCACTAGGGATTGAGCAAGCTTTCCACACACCCTACCATCCTCAGAGTTCAGGCAAAGTGGAAAGGTTAAATGGTACACTCAAATTAAAGATCCAAAAAGCCATGGCAGAGACAGGAAAGCCTTGGCCTGAGTGTATATCTTTAGCCCTTTACTCAGTAAGAACTACTCCTAACAGGAGGACAGGGTTGTCACCATTTGAAATATTGTTTGGAAGTGCACCCAAAACAGGATTGTACTTTCCTCAGACGTTACAGCTTAACTATGACAGTATTTCTAGCTATGTACAGAGTTTGTGTCAGAGATTGAGAGAAACACATAAACAAGTGTTTTCTTCTATTCCAGACCCTTCTGATTTTTCAGGAACGCATAGCCTGCAGCCTGGTGATTGGGTGGTCGTGAAAAGACACACCAGGAAGTCTCTTGAGCCCAGGTATGACGGTCCCTTCCAAGTACTGCTGACCACTGCCACCTCAGTAAAATTGGAGGGAAAACCCACCTGGATACACGCTTCACATTGCAAGAAAATCGAGGCGCCATCAGAATGAAAACACGACACTTGCTGATGTTTAGTGGATGCCTTTTAATAATATGGACCTGGTTTGAACTTTACAGGAGAAATGACAGCCCAAATCGGGGAGTAAGGGAGCTGGAGGAACACATATGGAGAACAAAAGAGAATATGTGGTTATATTTGGCCCGAGTATTAAACATGACAGAATTTTGTTTGAGAAATGCATATTCCAGCAATATGTTAGAAACTTGTTTGATTGCAGTGCCGACTCCTGTTGCAGTATGGACTTAATTGTTGAAATTTCAGTTAAATGATACTCTTTTACAGGAAGCTGATCTCCATGTGCATGCAGACTGGATAAGTCCTTATTATGCTTGTATGAACTGCACTGCCTACACAGACTTACAGGAGAATATGATAAAGATATCGACTGGGGCAGTAGCAAGAGCAGACCTGTGTTTTAGGCTTTCATGTAATAAAACAATGATACCTAATTGCAATCCTATAATGAATAAAGGGCAGCTCCCACAAATTTGCAATAGAACTGATAACGATTGTCAAACCCTGAGGGAAGGGAGGAGGATGCAATGTAACAGGACACTTATTGTCCCGTCACTAGATTTACATGTACCTTTGCCACCTGGGTGGGTTCTAGCGTGTGGTAATAGCAGCTACACCTACATACCGGCCAATATAACTGGAGGCATTTGTGCCTTGTCTAGATTAGCATTGACTATGATACCCACACCATATGAACAGAGTTCACAGAAATCACATGTACATATATTACACAAAAGAAGTACTATCCCACTGTCTGAGGATTGTAATTATGATGCGAAACTCCTATCAAGAGCAGAATATATAAGCCTAGCTGTGTCACTAGTAGGAGTACCAGGTTTGTCTGTATATAATGCTAAGACAATATCACGTGTTGCTTGCTTTATGGTAAAGAACATAAACACTACTAGCGCTATCATTAAAGATGTTGTATTAGATTTGCAATCACATAAAAAAGCAATATTGCAGAATAGAGCGGCTATAGATTATTTACTGCTTAAACATGATATTAGGATGTTGTTGTATCCAATGTATTCCTTCGCTATGCAATCTCATGAGGGACAATACTCAGTATGTAAGGTAGGATCATTATTTTTAACATCTTCAATGGAGAATCCATCACAGATGGCACACGGATAGTGTGAATGTATTCATTGAATATTGATTAAAAATAAAGTCCTAAAGTCCTAAAATGGGGGAATTGTAAGGGTTAAAACATAACTTGCACTATATTCTATGTCACAGTATACAGAAAGCACAAGAGGGTGGAATGTTCTGCAGACAAGACTGCATAGTTTACAGATAGAATACAGACTTGGAGTCTGGGGAAGATATCAACAGTTCTGCTGATCTCAGCAGAACTGGTATTCTCAGGAAGATAAGAGGACATTCAGATAAGGTGAAAAGGAAACATCTAGGGTGATGGGAAAGTGAACAAATTTGTCTGGTAACGGAACTGGAAAGACCATATATGTACATTGATCACATGACTGTTATGTAACTGAGCTTGCTTTTAAAACTGTATTGAACTACGCAATAAAGTAGAAACTGTTCATACACGATACCTGTGTACGTCTTGTTTCCCGAGTGCTTGAAACTGGTTATCTATTTAATTAGGCTTACGGTGACATCCATCCCGGGGGAGATTAACCCCCGACACTATAATGCCCCGTTTTTGTGGCCTCAGCAGTAATATGTACAAAAGAGAAAAAAATGTACTCTCTGCTGCTGGCGGCTTCGGGGACCAGCAGACACAAGGTAATGATGTCACTAGATTGCCCCTGTATGTTTCTAAGCAGCCGGGAACAGAGACAGGGGCTGAATGGGAAAGCAGAGAGTAGACGGCTTCCTGCTTCAACATTATATTCAACTCCATCTGCGTCTAAAGGACGAAGATGAGTTGAAGCTGGAACATACAATACTTCCTGCCACCCAAGACATCAGGTCAACACACAGAATCCAGGACTGTCCCGCTGAATCCAGGATGGTTGGAAGGTATGCGACAACTGCATTTAGCTTGCATGTTCTCCTCACATTGTATGATTTATTCTGGCTTCTTCCCGTGCTCTTAAAATATTCTGATGGGTTAACTGGTTTCCCATGTAGTTATCCATTGTTTGGGTTGTAGTCCAGGGAATTAGATTGTGAGCCTCATTGCAGTGACTGATGTGAATGATCAGCAGATATCATGGAGCAATAAGCACACAAATGGCAGCCGCAGAGCACGTGAGGCAGCGCATCATAGAAGAGAAGACACAGGCTGGATTTTCTACAAGGAGAGCGCAGCCCCTGTCTGTGCGTGGCCAAGGACACTTCTGGGACATGTCTATATACTGAGAGGCAGGTAATGTGCACAGCATTTCCTTTCCCTTTCTTCCATGCAGTAATATAGCAAAAAGGACTTTGTAGTTTATCAATATTACAAATTAAGCAAAAAAATTTTTGTAGCAATAACAATCTAAAAGAAAAGAAAAATCCCTTACGTTCATTCTGTTGTCCGGGGAAAGAAGTTTGCACTAAAAACAAAAAAAAAAAATTTGAAATTAGCCATTTTACCCTTTTTACCTATTACAGATATTATAATGTACTTTTTGCATTAATTTTTATTACCTTTTCTTCCTCTCAAGTAGATGACAAGGCCAACAATAAAAAATACGATTCCTAACACAAATCCCACAATACCGGTCGCCATCTTGTTTTTAGCTGCATCTGATGACTGAGGGTCTAGAAAATAAAACAGACGAGGTAAAATGGCTGCTTAGAGTAATATCTTATAGATGACATCTATGACTACAGTTCTATTCCAATGGGGACTTGTCTGCGTTTCTCTCCCATATTGTTACCATATACTATGTAACATAATACAACTATTACACTGATGTTGGTTAGGTTGGTGACATTTTTGATCATTGTGAGTTTGACTTCTGATATCCCTAAGAATGGGGGTCTCGTTCCCCCCACATGAATGGAGAGGCAGGTCTACTATTATGTGCACTGCTGCTCCATTCATTGTGTATGGGAGTGCCAGAGATAGGTGAGCGCTGTACTCACATATTTCTGGCAGGGTAAGTGGTCGAACTGCCCAGAATGGATCAAAATTGATCAAGAAGTAATGCCCTAAACTGTGAAAAACTAGGGACAAGTCCTTTAGAGGCATTTACTAACAGGGCTGGGTGACAGGAGGTGAGCAGTATTGTGACCCTGTGCAGTATCCTGATGTGTGCCTGCAGCAGTATAATATTAGTGCACATGTGTGCTATGTAGAATTTAGTTACATAGAAGTGGGGAAAGTGCTGGTCCTGTCTTGAGAGCTGCTGAACTATGTAGTGGGTCAAAAGCATGCAGTGGCCCTAAGACCAGGGCTGTGGAGTCGGAGTCGGACTTGTGGAGTGGGAGTCGGTGCCTATTTTGGTGGAGTCGGAGTCGGTATAAAATGGACCGACTCCGACTCCCAAAATATATAATAAATTGGTACAGTTAGTAGTACAATGCAGTATGTGCTGAATATATTTTCATAAGAATTTGGGAAAATGATGAAATGTTGAAAATGATGAAATGTCCTGTAAAGGTCTGTTCTATTCCTCATATAATGATGGGACTGAGTTCTGAGTGAACCTATAAGGTTTAGCAGTGCCAGGGCTGTGGAGTCGGAGTCGTGGCCTATTTTGGTGGAGTCAGAGTTGGAGTCGGAGTCAGGGGAAATTGAGGAGTCGGAGTCGGAGTCGGGGCTTTGGCGTACCGACTCCACAGCCCTGCCTAAGACTATGGGACTGTGGAATACCCTGTCTGACTATTAATACTGTCCTGGTAGGAGAGACGGAGACTGACCAGCACCTGGTGATGTTGTGGGGCTGCTCATTATGTATAACAGAAACAACCAGTTTTAATAGGGAAATTGAAGAAATTTGTTTCCATAAAAACATGTATGGGCACGAGTATCTGCATGTGGATTGCCACTAACTGCCGGCCTGCACCTGGACTTGCCATTGTTGTAGATACTTATTTTTGCCCCTATCTTTCTATATTGTTCCATTCTGCAACTACCTTGTAATCATTCCTAGGTTAGTTTATACATAGTAATACTGTTTGTTTATGACCAGGGCTGATTTAACTATAGGGCAGATGGCGTATGTGGACTGGGCCCTATGGTAGTGGGGGCCACCTCAGCTGACCCGGATTGAGCAGGACAGTCCCGCATTCAGGTGCTGTTCTGGCAGCTAATAGTGATTTCAGCTCAAATCTCCACCCTCAGGACACAGATAAAGTTGCATGGTGGAGCACGGACGGAGCTATTAGCTCCATGCTCTACTATTCAGGCTTTGGCTTATGATGTCTGCGGCAGGGAGGAGCAATGAGCACCGAGCAAGAGACATCAGTACAGCCGGAGCCTGCAGGTAGCTCTATGGGAATGGGGTCAGGGGAGGATAAGTTTTTATTCAAATTGGTATGAAATATATGGATTGCATAGTTGGGAGGTCAGGGAGAATTATGTGGGGCTACTTGAGGGGAAATTAAATTATGTGGCGGGGGGAAAGCCCACTTATAAAACCTTTGAATTGGGTCTTCTAATGTGTTACCACAGCCCTGATTGTAGCAATTATTGCCTGGAATTAATTGAACAAATCTATCAATGATCATTTATTGTTGATCAAAATTGATAATGTCTACATAGAATATACTGGTGTCAGTAAATGTAACTTGTGTTACTTATTTCTTGCACATACACCATATTGACTGAACCTGTGTCCAGTGGCAGAACGTATGATATTTGTATAGCTGGACGTGTCGTTGGTGGTTTGTAAATTGTCACCTGTAACCTCATCCCTACAGTATACACTGGCTGTGCCTATTATCTGGTGGAAATGTGTTATCTGTTAAAGGGCTTATGGACAATCCTTCTTTTCAACAAACTGATCACTGAGGTTACATAGATGTCATGATGATACCATTACTACAAAGAGATCTCTTACGCCAGTTTATTCTGTGCGGAGCCTTCAGGCTGTTGTGATGGACCTCACAGGTAAAAGTGTCTCCTTTCTCCATCTCTGTCTCCAGCATCACCAGAATCTGGTAAGACCAATCTCCATTATGATAGGGCTCTGTAGACTGGACCTGCTCGGTTTCCTCCTGGCCATTCCGGTACCATTTCACCTCGATCTCAGATGGGTAGAAGCCATATACATTACAGACCAGCATGTGCTGCTTTGTATGTGAGTGTTCATCAGGATTCATTAAGGAGATTTTGATTGATGGTTCAACTGGTAAAAATTATAATAAAGTTAATAAATAATTTCATGAAATCACCAAAAAGTCCATTCACTTTGAGCAGCACGGTGGCTCAGTGGTTAGCACTGTAGCATTGCAGCGCTGGAGTCCTGAGTTCGAATCCTGCCAAGGACGACATCTGCAAGGAGTTTGTATGTTCTCCCCGTGTTTGCGTGGGTTTCCTCCGGGTACTCCGGTTTCCTCCCACACTCCAAAGACATACTGATAGGGAATGTAGATTGTGAGTCCTATATGGGACAGTGACTGACAATATCTGTAAAGCGCTGCGGAATATGATGGTGCTATATAAGTAAGCTAAGAAAAAAAAACAACAACTTTATATTCATCTGTTTAAAGTTAAAAACAGAAAACTCAGCTATGAAGGAAACACTGAGGGGGATTTATTAAGAATGGCGCTTCCTACGTCAGTGTTAATTCGCTAGGCTAGCACAAAATGCACCAGAATTAAAATCTATACCTGCCGGGGACTGCAGAGATTTCTGGTATAACGCATGCCAGTTGTTGGGGCGGCTGAAGTGTCCTCAGCTTACTCCCATTGACTCTGTGGGGCCCACCATGGGGCCGCAATTGATATGTGTTTTACTTTTAACTAGATCGGTGTCTATAGACACCGATCTAGTTAAAACGCATCCTGCAACTGTCTAGTCAACCACAAGCCACTTCATTTCTGCGGTTTATAAGATACCAAGACCACAGAAAGAATATGTCTGCTTCTTGGCACAGGCGGGCACAATGACGTCACTGCATCGCACACCGAGACGCAGATGTCCTATACATGGACACTGCGCATAGAGAGCAGGTAAAGAAGAGGAGGAGGCGGCGGCTCATTTCATCTAAGGATCGCTGGCAGGTATCACATTTATTTATTTATTTTAGAGCAGTTGTGGATATTTTAATAGTATTAGGGGGCGTTCACACTACCGTTGGTGACCGTCAGTAGTGTCCGTTGCTATTGTCCGATACAAGATTTTAGCATCGTACACTAGCTGAACCGTCAGAAATCCGTTAAAATTTCCATTCATTTCAATGGGTTTTTATATTGTGTCTGTTTACACCCAATCCATCAGTAGTCCGTTTTTTTTCCGCGGACAAAAAAATCCTACATGCAGGACTTTTTTTTCCATTTGGAAAAACGGATTCTTGACGGACAGCAAGTGTCCGTTATTTTTTTGACATTGAAGTCTATGGGTAACGGACTTATAATGGATAGTAACTGAGAGCCATCAGTTACTGTCTGTTATTTTGTCTGTTTTTTTTTCTGCACATGCTCAGAAAGCAGAAACAAAAAAAACGGATAGTGTTAAAAAACGGACACTACCTGATGGATCAGTTAAAAAAAAACGGACACATTAACATCAGTTAGTGTCCGTTAATGTCTGTTATGATAGGTGTCCGGATTTTTTTGTTAACGGACACCTTCATAACGGAATGCAACAGTAGTGTGAACCCTGCTTAAGGATATGTTCTCCCATACATTTCAATGGGAGACAGTAGCAGTTTTTTAAGTAAAGTGACATGACCTATCTTCAGGCGGGTTCTGCCTTGGAAAACCCATTGAAATCAATGGAAATCGGAAAAAACGCAATGCAGTTTTTAATGGGTTTTTTTTACGCGTTTTTTGCAAAAAACAGGGCCTGGGACCTTAAGGGGCCCTGATGATTTTTTTTTTTTTTTTTAATAGGCCATTACCTGCTGGAGTAGCCACAACAGGTAATGGGCCCTATGTACTTTCCGATCCCCGATCCTGCTCACGGCCGCTTCCGCTTCTCGTTAGCAGGAGTGAGGATTGGTAAGTGAGGCCGCGGCCCCGTGGCAAGAATATTTTTTGGACAAACCCCAACAGAATAAATGAGGAAGAAAGCAGCAAAACTGACTAAGATGTTTGCCCAACGTCAAAACACGTTGCCTTGTAACATTTCTGAGTGGAATAAAGGCAATTGGATTTTACTCTCTCTGTCTCCACAAGTACGGCTTATTAAGCAGCTCTCAATCATATCCCATTTTTCCCTCCTTTCTTTCCCTACTTCTGTTTACCATTGTCCTCAGATTACATAACCAGGCAACTCCTGCTCCAATCTCTCTCACCAGACATACCAATTGACGGTTTGAAGGCGCCTTTTGTGGGTAACACACACAGTATATTTTTGATTGATTTCCCTACATTACAGTTTGGTAATGTAGTTATGTCATGCATGTAATGGTGTTTTGTCATGCAGCTTTCCTAGTGTGCTGAAGGGTAAATGTGCCTTGTTATGCAGTGCTCATGGAGATGCATCACTACATCACTAGCCAGATTTCCAGTTTGAATCTGGGAAAGCTGTGTGGCAACTCAAACTGTAATGTTCCCATAATAATCCTGGAGAGCAACAGGGTATAATCTAAACTCCTTATAGGGGCCACTACCTGCACTTAGACCCCATGCACATGGGGCAGTCAGGTCTGCACATGGGGCAAATTTCCCAGTCCAAACCTAGTTAGAAGACCAGGACTTCCTGCATCATAGCGATCTATAGTGGTGGGATCCTGGGCTCCTTGCAGTCTACTGTCAGTAATATATACAGTATGGGATTGCTACTATTTTTGCATGTGAATATGTACATGACATCATTTGCAGTGTATCCCGGCACTGAATTCTGCTCTTTCTCTAGATTCAAATCACAATCCAAGTCAATGGTCACATCCTTACTTTAGTCACGTAATTTTATATCAACCACACTCCTTAAAGACATTATGCAGGATTAGAAAACATGGCTGCTTTCTCCCTGTTGGGAAGTGACGTTAAGTCTGTTGGTCACATGGCCATGCTGCAGCCATGTCTCATTCATTTTGATGGGACTGAGCTGTAGCACTAACATGTGACCATCAGACATGATTCTCCCTGAGAGACAGAAAGCAGCCATGTTTTCTAATCCTGCACAACCCCTTTAAAATAGCCACTCCCATATTTTACTGCGACCTGATATTCGAATATCACTCTGTGAAGGACTCAGGCTGACCTATGTGATAATACAGTATATACAGGAGGCTGACCTACGTGATAATACAGTATATACAGGAGGCTGACCTATGTGATAATACAGTAACTATGTGATAATACAGTATATACAGGAGGCTGACCTACGTGATAATACAGTATATACAGGAGGCTGACCTACGTGATAATACAGTATATACAGGAGGCTGACCCACGTGATAATACACCCCCCCCAGTATATACAGGAGGCTGACCTACGTGATAATACAGTATGTACAGGGGCGACCTCGTGATAATACAGTATATACAGGAGGCTGACCTACGTGATAATACAGTATATACAGGAGGCTGACCTATGTGATAATACAGTATATACAGGAGGCTGACCTACGTGATAATACAGTATATACAGGGGCGCCCCCCTTTTACCATACAGTATATACAGGAGGCTGACCACGTGGTTATTACAGTATATACAGGAGGCCGGGCTGACCTACGTGATAATACAGTATATACAGGAGGCTGACAGGAAAACAGAAACAGGGGGGCTGACCTACGTGATAATACAGTATATACAGGAGGCTGACCTATGTGATAATACAGTATATACAGGAGGCTGACCTACGTGATAATACAGTATATACAGGAGGCTGACCTACGTGATAATACAGTATATACAGGAGGCTGACCTTCGTGATAATACAGTATATACAGGAGGCTGACCTATGTGATAATACAGTATATACAGGAGGCTGACCTCTTCTTTGTTGTGCTCCTAGGGCCTCTAAACAGCCATAGTTGTGTATACAGACTCTCTCCACCTCGCTCTTCCCCTGTGCTATGATATCCTTCTGGCTGTTCCAGTAATCTGCATCAGGTCTTCCAAACTCAGTCTTTGCGATGAATTTTCCCTCTTTGCTGTCAAAGTAAACAAACTCCTCCTGATTGTAGAAGTATCTGTCCAGAAACCGCACCTCCTGGGTCCCGTTCACAAAGTGACATTCACTGGTTCTTGCTACTACCATATCCCCGGTATCTGTGAATGAGAAGAGAGAAGATATGATTAGTATATACAGGTGTTGTCCGGTCGTGACTAGAGTGGAGTATCTCCTGGTAGGTATGATGTCACAGGCAGGGGAGGAGCCTCTCCAATCAGGGCGGGGTCTCTTCTATCAGGAGCGGAGCGAAGTGAAAAGAGACTGATGTTTTACATGAGACTGTATCCTGGAGAGTCTGGGGGATTGGATTGATGTTTAGGGTGGTATAGGAGTCCCTGGGGTGCCGTTGGCATCGAGACAGACAGGGTATTTTGGGTGCTGCTCTCATCTGAAGGAGAACAGGGGTTCTTGGGGTGCTGCTGGCATAAAGGGGAGGTCCAGAGGTCCTTGGGGTGTTTCTGGCATCTAAGGGGTGGGGAGTCCTTCTGGCATGTAAAGGTGAGCAGGGAGCCTTGGGGTGCTGTTGGCATCTAAGGGGGCGGCAGGGGTTCCATTGGCATTTAAATATGGGGGCATGCGTCCTTGGGGTGCTTCTGGCATCTAAAGTGTGGTAGGGGTCCTTGCAGTGCTACTGGCATCTAAGGGGGGGGAGGGGTGCTTCTGGCATGTAGGAGGGCGGGGAATCTTGCAGTGCTTCTGGCATTTAAAGGGGGTAATGGGTCTTTGGGGTGCTGTTGGCATCTAAAGGGGGATGCTGCTGGCATGGATAGGAGGCAGCGGTCCCTGGTGTGCTTCTAGTAACTAAAGGGGGTGGAGACACAGGTCCTTGGGGTGCCATTGGTATCTAAATATGGGAGCATGCATCCTTGGTGTACCTCAGGCATCTAAAGGGGGGAGGGGCAAGGGTCCTTTGGGGTGCTGCTGGCATCTAAATGGGGAGCAGGGCTCCCTGGGGTGCTGTTTGCATGTAATGGGGGCAGAGTCTTGTGGGGTTTGGGTCCCTGGGGGGCTGCTGCATGTGTCTGTGTGGTATCCCTGGGGTATTGACTTTGTGTGCGGGCTTCCTGGGGTACTGCTTGTGTGTGAGAGGGGGTTCTGGAGGTGGTCCCAGGGCGCTGCCACCTGTGTACATGTTTGGGGGTCCCTGGGGAGCTAACTGTGTGTGTGAGAGGGTGCTGGTGGTGGGTCCGAGGGGGTGCCACCATGTGGTGTGCGTGTCCCTTGGGTACAATCTCCATGTAAGTGGGGGGTTCTTGCGGTGCTGCCTCTGTGTGGGTGGGGGTTGCTGATGGTGGTCCCTGGGGTGCTGCCACCTGTGTGGGTGTGCTGCCTGTGTGTTGGAGGGGTCTGGCCCCTGGGGTGTTGCCACCTATGTGTTGGGGGGGACTTCAGTCCCTGGGGGGCTGCCGCCTGTAGGCTGAGGGCGGTCCAGTCCCTGGGGTTCTGCCGCCTGTAGGCTGAGGGCGGTCCAGTCCCTGGGGGGCTGCCGCCTGTAGGCTGAGGGCGCTCCAGGCCCTGGGGGGCTGCCGCCTGTAGGCTGAGGGCGCTCCAGGCCCTGGGGGGCTGCCGCCTGTAGGCTGAGGGTGGTCCAGTCGCCTCGGGGGGGCTGCCGCCTGTAGGCTGAGGGCGGTCCAGTCCCTGGGGGGCTGCCGCCTGTAGGCTGAGGGCGGTCCAGTCCCTGGGGGCTGCCGCCTGTAGGCTGAGGGCGGTCCAGCCCCCTGGGGGGCTGCCGCCTGTAGGCTGAGGGCGGTCCTGTCCCTGGGGGGCTGCCGCCTGTAGGCTGAGGGCGGTCCTGTCCCTGGGGGGCTGCCGCCTGTAGGCTGAGGGCGGTCCTGTCCCTGCTGGGGGCTGCCACCTGTAGGCTGAGGGCAATCCAGTCCCTGGGGGCTGCCGCCTGTAGGCTGTTGTGATCTGGACTCTAGGAGGCTGCCTGCGTGCTACGGGGTCCAGTCCTGGGGGCTTGTTGTTTGTGTGTGTGTGGGGTTTTGGTCCCTAGGGGCTGCCGTCTGTGCCTTGGGAAGGGGGGGGTCCCTGAGAGGCTGCTGCCTGTGTGGGGTGCTGTCTTCATGTAAGTGGGTGCTGCCGGTGTGTGAGGGGAGGCTGTGGGGGTCCTTGGGCGGGCTGCTGTCTGTGTGCATGTGGGGGCTGCCATCTGTGTGTTGTGGGGGGGGGGGGTCAGGTCCTTGAGGGGTTGCCATCTGTGTGTTGGTGCAGGGAGTCCCTGGGGAGTGTCGCATTTCAAGTGTGTTTGGAGTCCCGGTGGTGTTGCTGCATGTGTGGAGGAGGTGGTCGGGGTCCTGGGGGAGGGGGGCTGCTTGTGTGTAGGCAAGGTTGTGGGACTGTGTAAATCACGTGGTTCTGGTTACATAGCGCGGGGACGCTGGAGTTATACAGTAGTGCCCTCTTGTGCCCCTATGTTAAATATATTCCCACTCCTCCTGCATTATAAATAGAATGGCCCCCACAGCCTAATGCATCACCCTTTCATGTCCAGTGTGTGAGCAGTATGCATAAACACTGTGCACTGCTCACTTTCCAACCCTGCAATAATTGCTATCACCAAACTGACGCTCACTGCTGTATAAAGAGGTTACCCACAATGCAGGGACTCCTTCAGCCAGGACGAGTCCCTGCACTAGAAGGGGGCGAATCCTAGACATAACTTGTCTATGTTTCTTGACCGAGTGTAAACCTTTGACCGTGACTAACCCCTGCACTTAGGTTTAGTTGTGGTCAAGTTATGACTGCGATTAACCCTTTCTAGTGCTTGAGTTAACAACTCTAACAAATGTTAACGTCACTATACCCTTTTTGTATAGCAGGTGCAGCACTAAAGAACATTAGGGCTGCTATACTTTATTTGAATAGCTGGCTGTCTGTTCTGCCCCCATATTCATTAATATAACTTGCCCACCAATGTATTCACCAAGGACTCCCCAGATCTTTTGCAATCAGTGATTCCATCTAAGTGATTGAATTGCTGATTACCCAAGAAGGGGTTAATCACAAGCGTGACATAACTGTGGTTAAGGCTAAGGGCCCACGTAGCGTCCCTCAAGCAAAAAAGCACTGCGGGAAAAGCCTCAATGATTTATCCACTTTCTCAGGATAGGCCATCAATATTAGATCTGGGGGGGGCACCAACTGATAGCCTTGCAGATCTCTGGTACATGGACTTTAATGGGGCAGTGCTGCGGTACCTACAATCGCCACTACAGTTTGTACAGCAGCGGAGATCTGTACGGTACCCCTGCATTGATTACCTATCCTGAGTTACTATCCTTTCAGTAGGAGTCCTCACATTCTGGTGCTCAAATGACCAAAAAAGGGGGTTACTAGACTTCATTTGAGGGTAAGGTCACATCGGCTGCAGAAATCGGTGGCAGAGAGAAAAGTCCTTTCAGTATAGAAATGACTGATCCCATTATAATCAATGGGGTCCGCTGGTGTACATGGGTAGCCGCTGTTTTAGCAGTCTGAGCTTCGATCGGGGGTTTTTAACCCCTTGGATGCCGGGGGCAAGCATGGCTGCAGCATCCCAGGGGGTCCCCCCCCCAAAAAACCCCCCCCCCCCCCCCCCCGGGGGGGGGGGGGGGTTCCCGGGCCCCCCCGGCCGCCGCCCCCCCCCCCCTATAAGAGACGCTGCAGGCCCTAGTGGGATATAGTAAAAAAAAAAAGAAAGAAAGAACTGTATGAAAAAAAAAATAAATTAATAAACAAGGAAATAATGGTTCGCCACCCCTAAAAGAAATCTATAAAAAATGATCAAAAAGTCAATGTACCCCAAAACAGTACCAAAAAAAGGACAGATTGTCCCAAAAAATAACCCCAATCAACTGTCAACTGAAAAAAAAAATTGCTACACATCTCAGATTCGATGCAAAAATAATTAAAAGGTAAAAACAATACCAGAATTGATGATTTATTTTTTTTAATCCACCAAGAAAGAGTTAATAAAATTTATTCTATAAGTTATAGGCACCCAAATATGTTGTCATACAAAATACACCAACCACAAACAATAACCCCATGTGGCTACATCATCAGGAATATAAAAAAAAATATAGCTTGTACAATGTGAAGACAAAAATCGCCAAATTGAACAAACTGGCTGCGGCAGGAAAGGAATGTATAAGCTGTGCAAACCTATATTAGGGACACCAAAATTTAGAGCTTAAAAGGAAAAAAAAACAGAAATGACCCCCAAAGTGACCCCCTCCCATCATAGGAGCTACTGGGGATATAGTAGGGAATTTAGTGATCCAATGTACTACGCACAGCTTATATATTCACTCTTCACCATCCGCTGTGCAGTCACGTCTGGGATACTAATGCTCACTACACCCCTTGATAAATTCTTTGAGGGGTGCAGTTTTCAAAATGGGGGATTCCACTTTACTGGTACTTCAGAAGTTCTGCAAACATGACATGGCGTCCAGATACCAAACATCTAAATATACATTTAAAAAGACAAATAGCGCTCCTTCCCTTCTGTGCCCTCCTATGTGCCCAAACTGCAGTTTATGCCCCCATGTATGACACTGGTGTACCCAGGGCACAGAAGGGAAGGAGCGCTATTTGGTTTTTGGACACCATGACACTTTTGCAGAACCCTGAAACACCAATAAAGTGAAATCCCCTGACATGTGATCCCATTTTGGAAACTACACCCCTGAAGGGATTTATCCAGGGGTACAGTGAGCATGTTTAACCCCCAAGTGTTGCATTAATTAATTTTCCAGAAATGAATACGCAGCTGATGGTGAAAGGTGAAAATGACAATTTTTCCAGGAATACGTCACTTCAGTGTGTAATATGTTGTGCCCGGCTTGTATCAGAGACGAATGCTCCAAAGGCTGTTGTGCCCGGGATCCCCGCTTAACAGTTTTTGGAGTGTTTGTGTCTCTGCTAACACAAGTTGGGCACAACATATTGGGCACTGAAATGGCGTTTCTCTGGAAAAATTGCAATTTTCACTTTTCATTATCAGCTGCACATTCATTTCTGGAAATTAAATGAATGCAATGCTCAAGGTATAAAAATGCTCACTACCCCACTTGATAAATCCCTTGAGGGTTGTAGTTTCCAAAGTGGGATTACATGACTACAGGTTGTACTTTATTGCCAATTCAGGGGCTCTGCAAAAGTGGCATGATGTCCAAAAACCAAAATAGCGCTCCTTCCCTTCTGTGCCCAAACAGCAATTTATATCCACATATGACATTAAGTATATTATCCTGGGTACACCAGTGTCATACATGTGGACATAAACTGCCGCTTGGGCACACAGGAGGGTGCAGATAAGAAGGAGCGCTATGTGGCTTTTGGAGCGCTGAGTTAGATTGTTGGTTTTTGGACACCATGTCACATTTGTAGAGACTCTAAAATTACCCCTACAAAATTGGGTCACTTTTTGGGGAATTCCAATTTACTGGCACCACCAGGGCTCTGCAAAAACAACATGGCGTCCAGGAAATCCCTCCAAATCTGTACACAAAAAGCTAAAAAGCGCACTGAAGCAGCCGGATGAATTCTGAAGTGTAAAGGAATAGACTTTCTGCTCAGATTCAACCAAATGCAAGTTTGACTGGACGGCGCTTCGCAGTACAGATGGACATTGACCCAAGCCCTGGATACAACCCAGGAGATTTATAAGGCAAAGAAGTGGAATATTCTGCAATGGCTGACTCAGCCAGAGAAACCCAGAAATCACTCAAAACACTGCTAAAGGTATATGGGTACATTTACTAACCCATTAATAGCACTTTTTTAAAAAAAGATTTTTTTGTCCGGAAATCCCCTTTAAGACAAAACTTAAGGCATAAAGACCCATAAACTACAACTGAAGACAATGCAGTAAAGACCTGGCAAAGCATTACAAAAGGAGAAAACCCTGCTTTTGGTGATGTCCAATAGCAACTGAAATGTCAGTGAAAATGACACTCCCATCAACCCCCCTGCAGTGCAATCGCGGGGTGCTGCTGGGTTGCTATGCCATCATGCCCCCCTCCCCTCCTCTGCTACTTCCTATCTGTCTGTCTGCTATCAATGTAATGCCTCTCACCTTGGAACATTCCTGTACATGTTGTATTTGTATTTGCTTATCTTTGCTTCTGTAACACACTGAATTTCCCCATTGTGGGACTATTAAAGGACTTATTATTATTATTATTATTATTAGACTTTCTATTAGGACCTGCTAGAGGCATGTCCTAATAGAATGCCTGTTACAATTAAGTAACAGGCACAATACACTTCAATATAAAATGTATTGTAGTATATTGATTAGGTGATCAATATACGGGGACTTAAAAAAAGAAGTAAAAATAAAATATTTTTAAAAAAGTAAAAAAAAACAATAAAATAAAAAAACACAAATAAATACCATTTTTCCCATTAAAATGTTTTGCATGTTTTAAACAATAAAAATTAATAAAAGTACAAATATTTTGCATCGCCACGTCCGTAACAACCTGACATATAATATTATGACAGTATTTCACCCGCATGATGAATGGCATAAAAAATAAAAGTAAAAAATAATGCCAAAATCGCCATTTTTGTTTATCCCGCTATCCAAAAAACAGAATAGAAAGCGATAATAAGTCGGTTGAATCCTAAAATGATACCAGTGAAAACTTTACGTTATCCCACAAAAAAAAAAAGCTATCGCACAGCTCCATTGATAAAAAAGTTATGGGTTTCAGAATATAGCAACTCGAAAACTAATGCTTTTCTTAAAAAAAAAGAGTTTTTTAGTGTCATAGTAGTAAGGCATTAAAAAACCT
Source organism: Leptodactylus fallax (assembly GCA_947044405.1). Lineage (NCBI taxonomy): Eukaryota > Metazoa > Chordata > Amphibia > Anura > Leptodactylidae > Leptodactylus > Leptodactylus fallax. The sequence goes on from CAMRHE010000113.1 coordinate 1,208,712, forward strand.
ATACATATTTGGTATCACCATAATCGTACTTACCGGCAGAATTAATTAAGAATGTTATTTTTACCATAGAATGAACAGCACAAAATTAATAGTGCAAAAATCAATGGCAAAATTGTTGTTTTTTCCCATTCTCTTCCAGAAAGGGTTAAAAAAATGTTAATTATTAAATGATTTATGTTGTAAAAATGATGCTGTTAAAAGAATTCAACTAATCCTGCAAAAAACAAGCCCACATATGGCTATGTCAACATAAAAATAAAAAAAGTTAAGGCTATTGCAATATGATGATGAAAAAATGGAAAATAATGATTTGTCCTTAAGGCAAAAATAGGCTATGGCCTTGAGGGGTTAATCTCCTGAAGCATCAGTTTCAGTTTCACCCACTAGTACATGGAGGCAGTGTCGGACTGGGATGTCTAGGGCCCTCCAGTGGAATTGTTTCTAGGGGCCCACCATCAGAACCCCTGCAGATCAGCGGTACCGAGACAGAGAGGCTACAGGTAATAACAATGCCATGCTGCTCACCCACCATATGATGTGCACTACTGCACTACCTAAATCCACCAGTACACCTTGTATGGCAAGTGTGGCGCCTGGAATTGTTACCATTACCTGTAGCTGCACTGTCCTGGAAAAGCTGATCTGCAGAGGTCTTGGCTGTTGTATCATCGCAGATGTAATATTGGATAAATCCTTTTAAGAGGTTATCTAGGAATTGGAGCAACCCATGTGGCGAGCAGGAGGTGTATAAATAATAAAAAAAATAAATTAAAAAGTATACTCACCTGTCCCCGGCGCTCCATTGTCTGCCACCAGTGTCCATTCAGTCTTGTGCCGCCGCCTTCTTGCTGGGAGTCCTGCACCTCATGTGACTGCTAAGACTAATTAGGTACAGGATTTCCAGAAATGAGGCGCCGCCATGAGTCCGAACAGACACAGGCGGGGACAGGTGAGTGTGCTTTTTTTAATTTTACACCTACCTGGCCGCCACCGAGGTCGCTCTAATTCATAGACAACCTCTTTAAAGGAGTTGCCTGGGCCTAATTTTTTATGGCCACTTCACTGGTCCCCTGCATGGGGAGCAGCGATGGGGCCATTATATTGTGGGGTGGGGGGGGGGCAGTGATGGGGGCTAACATCCTATGGAGGGGGACATAAAACTGTGTGGGCCATATTAAAGGGATTGTCCAGGCTTAATTTTTTTATGGCCTTTTTTTAGGCCATAAATACCTAATCGGTAGGGGGCTGACACCCGGCCCCATCAGCTGTACAGAACCACTTCTCGTGCCTGCTTTGTACACAATATAGGGCAAGAGGTAGAAAGCTTCATCCGCTGTTTAGTCGCCCGGTGCCGTCACTGCAGCTCAGCTCCTACTGACTTCAATATGTGCTGAGATGCAGTGAAGGTGCCCGGCTAATATACAGTGGACAGAGCTTTCTGCTTCCGGCCCCATATTGTGTACAAGTCAGGCGCCAAAAGTGGCTCCATACAGCTGATCATTCCGGGGATCGGGTGTTGACCCCGTACTGATCAGGTATTTATGGCGTATCCTGATGATAGACCATAAAAAAATTATACCTGGACAGCCCCTTTAATATACCCCCCAAAGCCCCACATTTTAGAGGTTGTCCAGCATAATTTTTTTTTTTATATAGTTAGTCCGGGTAAGGTAAAAAAAAAAAAAAAAAAGCATACTCACCTGTCTCCAGGGCTCTGGTGTCCTCCCAGTGCAGTCTGGTCCTGCAGCTCTGCTATGTTCCTTTGCAGGAAGTCCCCGCTGGTAGTCACGTGCAGGACTGGACCGTGCTGGGAGACACTGGGGACAGGACAGTATATTATGTTTTTTATTTATTCTTTTTTTTCACAGGATATTGGCCTCCATCACTGCCCCACCATATAATGGCCCCATCAATGGTCCCCATACAGTATAGGGGACCAGTAAAGGAGCCACTCTATGGGGGGGAGAATAGTGAAGGGGACACTGTATGGCCCATACAATATCCCCTTCATTGGTCCCCCCCTCCATGGCAGTATTAGGTTAGTACTCACCTGTCTGCTCCCCGGTCCCTCCATCTTGCTTCGGGCACACTGATATGACGTCATGTGCGCCCGGAGCAGGAAGAAGCAGGAGGCGCCGGGGAGGCTGTCAGGTGAGTATCAGAACTTAGTTTGTAGGCCACAGGCTCAATGTGGCCTATGGCCTACAAGTCTGTGAGTGGCAGAGCAGGAAGCCTGAGGCCTACTAGTAGCAGAACCGGGTCGGCGGCGCCACTTGTCCCCAGTTTTGCGATCCGGTTGTTAGCATCGCAAAACCAGGGAGAACCTGGCTGCATCACTTACCTCACTGGGGCCTCTCCCCTCTTCAGCCTGGGCGCTGTGTGCCTCGATGATGTAATGTGCGATGTTCAGGGGTGGGCCCCTGGAGACTGCAGAGGGAAGAGGAGAAGCCGGGAGCAGGAGCGGGAAGAGGTACGTAAATAGGGACCATTACCGCACCTCCACTGCCCATTCAAAAAAAGCAGAGGCCCTCCAGGGGATTCACATTCATTGAATGTTTGTAGCAGGTCTCAGTAAATCTATTGGGGAAAATTTTTTCTGAACTGTGCTATGGCCTTACTGGTGAGGTGTCCCCTAGTTTTTGATAAGGCGTGTCCGGGAAGGCGGTTTTCACCTAAGTGATCATATATTGCAAAGGTCGTTCTATGACTGAGACTTTGGCTTATCAACATCATTTAGAGACACATTTTTACATAAATTGGTGTCACTTTTGAAAAATATTGGAGTTTGTTTTTGACCACTGGTGATGCCCTTTTAGATTTTGACTAAAAAGCTGTGATTTCTCGTATATGTTTTGTTTTACAATGTGACGGTGTTGCCAGTAGAAACCAGTCAGACTGTACTTACCATTCACGTACATGAAAGCAGCGACCAGATTAGATGCATTCCATTGTCACTAGATTGCATAGAAAAAGCCTCACCGGGAATAGGTGCAAGCTGTCCCGAGTTTGCTGATTTTGTGCAAAATTTTTGTAAACAATCCTGGAAAATTCGGGCATTTTCCAGTTAGTATAAGGGGTCGTTAGGAAGGGGGCTTTATGAACCTTAACCTTAAAAAGTGGTTACCGTGTAAACCCGCGGATCCCATAGACTATAATGGGGGCTCGCCAGGGTCCGGCCGAAAAGGGCGAATAAAGCGCATTTTTAAAGTGGAATGGGGAACGGAATCCCCAGGTGGAGACCCAGGCTTACAGATTTCTAGTATATTTGGTGGCAACAGTAGCACCTGAGTCTATGCTGTTTTCAACAGAGACATCAGGCGGAATGGACCCAGCAGAAGTATGAACAGAGCATAATTTATACTTTTTTCCACTACAAAGACTTCATACAGATACGGTGACAAAGTTATAGCTAATGGAATGTGAGGAGGCAAAAAAAATAATATTATGACCTCCTGAGGAAATACAGCTCCTATATTTCAGGCAGTGAAAGAGTAAAAGTTTCCTATCAAGATATTTTATGATCTGTGATGGGATAAGAAATAGAACATTAAACTTGTTCAGACCATCAGATTTAGTCCTGTTTCCTGAGGGCCGTACATCTGTTTCTTTGAACTAGACTGAGACATCAAGTACAGAATCCATTCTGATCCCAGTGATCAGGCCACCACCTATCCTACTGACAAGTCATAAACCATTATGGTTGGAGACTCCATGTCAAGCGTCTTCTAGATAACTCAGTTTTTTTAAACTTCTCAGGAATATTGTATAATTATCCATGGTGACACTGGCAGAAATTATGGCTCTTGGGAAAGGGCTGGATGATATTTGTGTATAAATTAATGAAGATTTACCATAAACTCGATCACAAAAATTAAAACAAAAAGAAAAGATACAAAAAAAATTACACCGATCCCTGTGTCCGGTATAAGAGTCTTGAATTGTTTTGTATTTATAATTGTGGCAGATTAGTATACATATTATGTGACACAATGGCTGTCCTGGCCAGGCACTGTATATTGCAGACTGTAAGTCCTGGTTGTAATACCCCCACCGATCAGACATCTCTTCTGTATTATACTGATATGCCATTAATGTCTTGCTAGTCCATGTAATAACATTTATGTGACTATTTTACATCCACCAGTAATAATCCACTTACCTGAGGAGCCGTCACACAGTGTGAAGTCAGATATCAGAAGTGAGAAGCAGAAGAGCAGGGATACAAATGTCTCAGGAACACCAAGAGCCCCCATTTTCCTGGAGAATAGTCTGTACTTCTGGATGATCCCAACACTCACACAGAATAGTATAATACAATATATTACGGAGCTGCTGTTACTTCTGTAGATGTACACGACTCTACGTCCTGGGGGAAAGAACCAATCACTACAATTCTTACAGCCATCACTTGTTACCAGGGAGAACTCACCAGAGAACTGCAGGTTACTAATGTAACAGTGTAAGGTCAGATCCTCTAAAAACATCCACTGCCCTGTTTAAGGGTCATACACAAGACTTGGTGTTCTGTCCATGTGGGGGCTGCTTTTCTCAGACCAACCACAGCTGTGTGAATGTAGTTAGTTATAATGAAGTGAGTTCCAGAACAGCCAGGGGCGTAACTAGCAAAGAATGGGCCCCATAGCAACCCCCCACATGACACAGCGCCCCCTTTCCTGGCCCCCACACAGTATACCGCCCCATTTACACATACTATAATGTCCCAAAGTGGCCTCCAGACAGTCTAATATCCCAGAGTGGCCCGGTGCACACATTATAATGTCCGATAAAGTCCCCTCCACACAGCATCATGTCCCATAGTGGCCCCTCCACACAGTATAATGCCCCATAGAGGCCCCTCCACACAGTATAATGCCCCATAGCAGCCCCTCCACACAGTATAATATGTGATAGTGGCTCCTCCAGACAATATAATATCCCATAGTGGCCCCTCCACACAGTATAATGTCCCATAGCGGCCCCTCCACCACATAGTATAATGCCCCATAGCGGCCCCTGCACACAGTATAATATCCCATAGTGGCCCCTACACACAGTATTATGTTCTATAGTGGCCCCTCCACACAGTATAAAGTCCCTTAGAGGCCCCCACACAATATAATTATCCATAACGGCCCCTGAACACAGTATAATGATCCATAGTGACCCCTGCACACAGTATAATGTTCTATAGCGGCCCCTCCACACAGTATAATATCCCATAGTGGCCCCTCTGCACAGTATAATGTCTCACAGCGTCCCCCCCACACAGTATTATTTCCCATCGTGGCCCCTATGGTGTTTGTTGCAAATATTGCAAACATTTCAGGTTTAGCAGAACTCAAAATTTTTGGAGTACGCCACCCATGGACTATTATTATACTCTGGGGTCTGAAAAGACCCCAGAATATAATGATTGAAGGCCCAGTGGAGGTGACATACATAATAAACTCCCTGCTGTTTTCAGTCCTCTTCAATTATGTCACAGACATGGGTGACATCATTACGTGTTACAGTGCCGGCCTGACCCACTTGACGTCTGTGACATCACTATAGAGGCCTGAAAACATCATGGAGTTGCTCTGGAGCCCAGGAGAGATGAATAACACTGGTTTTAATGTTTGCTCACCACCTTTTGGCATCCGATCTTTATACTTGGGGGTCTGAAGACCTGACATAAAGCTGTGAACTTGGTACAGTAGCACTTTTGTTGTTTGGGAGCTCACTGAATGATACAGAAGTGTTTCATCCGTGAAAAGTATGATTAGCACCTATAATGTGCAACAAAATTCTGGGGGAAAAAAACAGACACCTTTTTACACTGAAATAACACATAATATATATCACTCCCCTATGTTCCCCAAATGGTTATGTGCACAGGAGCTGTCTACAGTAGATAACCCCTTTAATTTATTTGTTAAGATCTCTGCATCCTGTCAGGATACATTCTTTTTATTTTGAGCCTGGGAACCTGATGTAACTATATTATAGTAGGCAGTGTCAGAGCTGAGGTGTGGTTACAATGTAACTGAAACCAAACTAACTGCAGCTAACTGCACACAGTTCATCACATGACCATTAATAATTACATTGCTATAAGCTTCAGTCAAAGTATCTGCAACAATCTCTATGTCACTGCTGTTGCAGTCTCAATATGAGAGCTCGGCATTTGGGTAATAATGCATGCAGTGGCCACCATTTGGTTGAAGTGCAATATGGCATCCGTTATTCTGAATTTATTTTTAGGGCATGGCATCGAATTTATTTAACGGTTTGCTGTGGGGTGTGAATTATCTTGGAATTCTGGGGTCCGATTTAAAGAGGTTGTCCAGGCAATTTTTTTTTATTTCAAATATGCCAGGGGAGGTGAAAAAAAAAATTTTAAAAAATCATACTCGCCTGTTCTCGGTGCTCCGGTGCCTCCCAGTGCGATCCGGTTCTTCTGCTCCGGTGTCTTCTCAAAGTGAAACTGCTCATTGGCTGTCTGTGACGTCACAGATCCCTGACCGCTGAGGCCAATCAGTAGTCTCAGCAGGCCTCAGGAAAAGACCAGTAATGTAACAGGTAATGACATTGCATGCCCTTTGCTGAGGCTGCTGATTGGCCCCAGTGGTCACATGCGGCTGGGACTTCCGCCACAAGTCAACACTGGACTGAGAAGACCAGACCACGCTTGGAAGCATAGGAGCATTAGGGAAAGGTGAGTATGAATTGGGTTTTTTTTTTTCACCTCCCCCGGCCTATTTAAACAATAAATTCAATGTCCATTTTTGCCTGAACAACCCATTTAAAGTCTAATCTGTACTTTATGATAGCACAGTATATCTGTGGCACATATGGAGGCTCAGTATAACTCTGGGGGGGAATGTGAGGTGGTACAATAACCATCTGAGGCACCACAGTATATTGTTTATCTCTGTGGTATATAGTGTATGTATGAGTACAGTATATATTTCTGGGGAAATGTTTTAGTACAGTATATATTTTTGTGGAATAGTATTGGTGACCCTAAAACTTCCTGTGTCACATAATACATCTGTATCAGGCACCAAATAAATATTTGATGTTTGCACCAACTAGTCACTTAATAGACGCTCTAATACAAAGTGAATGGACTGGTGAGCTATGCAAATAACATAAGTGTGACATGAGTGTCCATTAGCTTGTAACATTGTGCCATTTGCTACATCTTGTATAAAGCTAGGACACGTTATACAAATTAGTAGTCAGATTGCACATGGAATATTAAGTACAGTTTTGGGCATTAATGTGCTTTCCTCATCTTCTCCATCTAGCCCAGACTGGAATGAATGTTTCTTTCAGCTCTGACGTGCTTTTACAGCAAATACTACTATGAATTTCAAAGGATTTTTCAAATATTAAAGAGGTTTTCCAGGAACTTTTGTATTGCCTACGCTTAGGATAGGCTATAAGTATCTGACGAGGTAGGGGGTTGTCAGCCGGCTCCAACACCGATCAACTGTTCGGGCTGCATTTGTTCCCTGTACTCAGGGCCGGCGTTAGGGGGGGGGCAAACTGAGCAATTGCCCAGGGCACCGTCCCCAAAGGGGCCCCCGGGATCCGGAACCTGATGACTCCAGATCCCGGAGTCGGGCCCGGCCAAAGCACTAACAGAAAGGGACTGCAGGGCCCCTTTCCGAGGTGAGTAAAAATAACAAACATTTTTACTCACCTGTCCTTGGCGTCCGACGTCATCTTCTGGCGTTCCGGACATCACTGCTGAGGCCTGGCCTCAGTGGTCACGTGGGGCGTGCCTCACGTAATCGCTGAGGCCCAATCACAGGCCTCAGAGGTGACGTCCACAACGCGTGACGTCAGCCGCAGAGAAGAAGCAGCAGTCGCCGGCGGGGATAGCGGAGCAGCGCGAGGGAGGTCCAGGAGAGGTAAGACAAGGTGAGTATAACTGTTTGTTATTTTACCTTACTTACCGCGGGCCTTCGATTATTATACTCTGGGGTCTGAAGAGACCCCAGAGTATAATATAATACTAGCACTAAGGGAGTCTGTAGGGCCACTGTGGAGCATTATACTGGGGGCCCCCTCTGGATAGCATATTATACTGGGGGGCCCCCTCTGGATAGCATATTATACTGGGGGCCCCCTCTGGATAGCATATTATATTGGGGGGGCCCCCTCTGGATAGCATATTATACTGGGGGGCCCTCTCTGGATAGCATGTATATTCTGTGGGGCCTCTGTGGAAAATTATAATGTGTGGGGGGGGGGGGCCTCTGGAGATAATGTTATATTCTGTGGGGCCACTTTGGAGCATTATGCTCTCCAGAGGGGCCCCCCAGTATAATGCTCCAAAGTGGCCCCACAGAATATAACATGCTCTCCAGAGCCCCCCGCTTTATAATACTCCATAGAGGCCCCGCAGAATATAACATGTTCTCCAGAGGGCCCCCTCCCCAGTATAATGCTCCACAGTGGCCCCACACAGTATAATATGCTCTCCAGAGCCCCCCCCCCAGTATAATGCTCCACTGTGGCCCCACACAGTATAATATGCTCTCCAGAGGGGAGTATATTATACTGTGCGGGGCCACCATGGAGCATTATACCGGGGGGGGCCCTGGAGAGGCATGTTATACTGTTTTGGGCCACTGTGGAGCATTATACTGGGGGGGCTCTGGAGAGCATGTTATACTGTTTTGGGCCACTGTGAGTATTATACTGGGGAAACCTCTCTGGGCAGTATATTATACTGTGTGGAGGCCATTCTGGAGCATGTTATACTGAGTGGGGTCACTGTGGAGCATTATTCTGGGGGGGGCATCAGCAGAGCATATTATATTGCGTGGCGCCACTGTGGGGCATTATTTGGGGGGGGACTAATGAGCATTATACTAGGGGGCCCTCTGGGGAGCATATTATACTGCGTGGGGCCTACTGTGGAACATTATACTGGGGGGGACGCTCTGGGGAGCATAATATATTGCGTGGAGCAAAATACTGGAGGGGGCACTGTGGAGCATTATACTAGCAGGGGCCCTCTGGGGAGCATATTATACTATGGGCCACTGTGGAGCTTTATACTGGGGGAATGGACAGTGTGGGGAGCCTGTTATACTGTGTGGGGCCACTGTGGAGTGTATTATATTGTGTGGGGCTTTTCGGGAGCATATTATACTCTGTGGGGCCATTGTAAAGCATTATACTGGGGGGACTGTGGGGAACATATTATACTGTGGGGGACCACTGTGGAGCATTATACTGGGGGAACCCCTATGGGGAGTATATTATACTGTGTGGAGGTCATTATGGAGCATGTTATACTGTGTTAGGCCACTGTGGAACATTATACTGGGGGGGCATTGTGGGGTGCATATTATACTGTATGGAGCATATTATATTGTGTGGGGCTGCTGGGGAGCATATTGTAGTGTCTGGGGCCACTAAGGGGTAGTATACTGTGTGGGCCACTGTGGAGTATTATACTGTGTGGAGCCTTACAAACCATGTGGGACCACAATGGGGGGCTCAGGGGAGCATTTTATACTGTGTGGGGGTCACTGTGGAGCATTATATACCATGTGAGGAAACTGGAGGGCTCAGGAGAGCATTTTATACTGTGGAGCATTATATACCATGTAGAGCATTATACTGTGGGGGGGGGGGGGAGGCTCATAATTCCTGCTGGCAGCCCTGTGTGCTATGTCTGCATCACAGCTCCCTCACTATAATCTTGCACATACGTGTAGTTCTCCATGGCCATGTCATTCCCCATACAGTACTGTGCATGAACTGGCCATGGAGTTATTGGGTCCTGCACAGTACTATAGGGGCTGACTATATGGGGAACATACTCAGTAACACCAGATAGTCAGCACATATGTAAGACTTCAGTGAAGGAGCCGTACTGTGAAGGAGTATTAGCAGGAAGCTGTTGGGTGGGGCCCCAGAACAAGTTCCTTTGGTGGGCCTAAGGCCCTTCAGTCCGAGACTGTATAACGGAGAACTATTATATATAAGGGTGGGTTACTATATATAATTGGGAAACTTAAGTATGAGGGGGCTATTATTTATAAGAGGGGAACTATTTATAAGGGGGGTATAATTGTTAAGTGGGCTTATTTATAAAGGGGGCTATTAGTGATAATGGGGACTATTATTTATAAGGGTAACTATTATTTATGAGGGGGCTATTATTTTTAAGGGAGCAGTATTATTTTTACGGGGTGACTGTTACTGATAAGGGGGAATATTACTGATACAGGGCACTATTTATCATTTATAAGGGAGCTATTATTAATAAAGGTGTAAGATTATTTATAAGCAGGGACTATTATTTATAAGGAGGCGCTATAATAACTGATGACTGGGTGCAAAAATCTAATAGGTGGTACAAAGGTGCTCATTTGAATTGTGTGTGGTAAAATAGGGCTTGTTATTACTTTTTTGTTGGCAGAAAGGAGGCGTTATTATAGGGGTTGTCACTGGAAGACGATGGTGTTGTTTGCATATCAGCATTTGGGGCCCCGCTTTTAATTTTTGCCCAGGGCCCCACTTTGTCTAAAACCGGCCCTGCCTGTACTATACAGTATACGGACCCATAAACAAGCAGATGGCTCTGTACACTGTATAGTGGCTGGGTGGCGTTGATATCAAAGGGAGCTGTGCTGCAGTAACATCTCCTGGCCACTACACAGTGTATGGAAGCCTCTGCTTCCAGCTCTGTACACTGTTTAGTATGGGGACTGTATCCAACCCCAAAAAGTTGACCCATGCAGGAGGAAGCTGACAGCCCCCTTAGATCAGGTATCTATGGCCTATCCCAATGATAGGCGAAAAAAGAAACTCCCAGTACACAGACATGTCAACTCATCCAGGATTCCTGATTTTCAGGTCAGTTTTACCTGGCTGCTGGTTCACTAGTATTCAGTATTGCCAAAAAATATTTATAGTGATAACTAAATGTCATAAAAAAAAATGTTCATTTTAATAAACACAAAAAAAATAAAAAACAAAAAAAACACAAAAGATGTGAGACTATAGTTTCACATCTTTTGTGTTTTTGATATATTATTTATTTTGATATATTATTTATTTGTATATTATTTATTGTTATGATCAATATATTATTGATTATGTTTCTGCTTTGTAATAATATTACGTAAAATCTTCAAGTATAAAATCTCAGTCTATAGCACGCATGGTAAATGAGCTCGCTGGAGAATAAGTCTACCTAGAAACTATGAGGTCAGACTGTACAGTAATCTTATTGGATGAGGAAGTTAAGCACATCCTTTAATGTTTTCTATGAGGTTGTTTTAGTATTAGTGGACTCAGGATCTCAGGAGGTTTATTTCTACATTATAGGAATAAGATGTCTGGGAGAAGATACATGTATCTAGCTCTGATCTGTGTATTGTGTCTGAGAGTCAGCCAGGCTGTGAAAGGTAAGTGGGGAGAAGGAGGATATAAAGTGCTATACTCTATTATACTGGAAGGAGAGGTGTAAGGGGAGAATAATAAGTGTGAGATGAAATTGTCACATAGAATGATGCATCATGTTTACTGTATAGTTGTGTGTGCTTTTCAGGTGTTGTAGTGTAAGACTATCATTTATCGCATTTCACTTTTATGTAAAATAGGATCACGTAGGAAAAAGACGTAGCTCTCTGTCTCCCCAATAATGTAATTTGGAGGTTTAACTAAATACTGCACCCAAATACACTTCATCTTTAAGAAGGGAACATTTAAGAGAATGTTCATCTTGATCTTTTTTTAAATTTGGGAAACTTCCAGTGGCCTAAATGGAGTGTTAATCTATGTATCCAGCTGATTCCCCAAGTGTGATCATAAAATAAGAATTACAGTTAACATATACAACACTATTTTACACAGAAATTGTGGTAATCTATAATGAACTTGACATTATTTGTAGTTGCTGCAACTTTCATGTCTTTATAAAAAAAAAAAAAAAATCTGTCTTCCATATTGTAGAACATGATTAAATGTGGCACATTCATTAAAGGGAGTCTATCATTAGGAAAACACATTTTGAACTAATGACATGTTGAAATAGCCTTTAAAAAGGCCATTCTACTCCTACCTTGCATTCTTTTCTTCTCCCCGCCGTTTCTGATAAAATCCATTTCTTACATTATGTAAATTAGAATCATGGAGCACCGGTGGGCGTGCCTCCTGCGTTCCGAGCACCACCGCGTCATCACCTCACGCCGCCCCTTTGCTCATTTTGTTCACTCTCCTCACCTCTTCTCTGAATTTTCTTCCTTTTGCAAATCACTGCGTATGTCTGTTAAGACCACCGGAAAAATGGAGGCATGGACATACGCAGTGATTTGCGAAAGGAAGAAAATTCAGAGAAGAGGTGAGGGGAGTGAACAAAATGAGCAAAGGGGCGGCGTGAGCTGATGCTCAAAATTAAGAAGGGAGAAGGGGAAAAAAACGGATTGGTCAGAAACAGTAATCAGTTTGTAATCTGTTTTCCATAGACCTCAATGTTAAAAAAAAAACAAAAAACTGTGGGTTAATGCCCATGAATAGTGAGGGCACTGATTACGGGCATTAGCGCTGGGTGTCTGCTGTACAGCTCCTGAGCGGGCGCCATAATTATATACCCGACATCCGCCATACTATTAGTGGCCCCTTCACACAGTATAATGTCCCATAGTGGCCCAAAATTTGTGGGTTTGACACTCACAGGCTATTATTATACTCTGGGGTCTTTTCAGACTCCAGAGTATAATTAGCAGAGGCCCAGGGGAGTTGATTGAACATAAAAAATAAGGTTACTCACCTTCCCTGGACTCCAGCGTGACTCCCTCTTCTCTTTGGTGCTTCTTCCTGACATCAGCGACCACTGATTGGCTCTCAGGGGTTACGTCAGTGTCAGCAGCGGTCTCTGACATCAGGCAGAAGCACCAAAGAGGACTGAGAGTCGCTCCGTAGCACAGGAGAGCTGAGTAACACTGTTTTTTACATTTGATCACTTCTCCTGTTTATTATACTCTGGAGTCTGAAGAAACCCCCGAGTGTAATAATAGCAGTTTTGTTTCAGCCATATTTGGTCCGAACGAGTTAGTCTAAAAGCCGCCCCCTCTAGTCTAATATGCCTCGCATGTCACTCTTGGTAAAATGTCGGGGGTTGAAACCCCTGCTCTATGCCCTCACTATTTAGTGAGGGCATAGAATGCCCCTACCAGCACCACCACGTAGCACAACCCCTGCCACAACTACCTCCACAAACAGTCATGTCTTCCACCTCTACTTCCTCTACATCCAAAAAACGCTGGCAGTTCTCATCCAACTCATCAAAGAGAGAAAGAAGAGGAAGTCTTTGGCTATGAGGAGTATCTCTCTCAGCAGATGCCGCATGACTTCTAGAATGGGATCTTTCAGTGAAGATGAAGAAGACATGGTTGACAGCACAGAAAGACAGCATGGTAAATTACATGTTGAGGAGGTGGTTCACTTCTTTTAAAAACGTCTTTATTCTCAGTAAAACAACACTGCGGCTACTGGTGGGGCTGTCAAGACCAGAAGTAGTGTTGCTGTTGTCATTCTTATTGTTGGTAGTAGTACTTGCACAAGTGTTTCCTCCTCCCCCATCTTTTGCCTGTCCCCTGCCTTGTTTTTTCCAGTGATTTTACTGCACACTGCTTAATTATAATAGTGATTGGCACTGTGTGTATTTCTATTTTTTTGTGTTTTTTTACAAAAAAGGAAAAACTATTTCAAGAAATATAGCAAAGCACTAAAAGGGTCACTTGGTCAGTAAAAAGTATTTTTAAACACTCTGTATACAGCAGCACAGATCTGTTCCCTCACTCCCATCTATGATTTATATCACTAATCTCCCTGTAATTACTTAAATCTGACTAAATGCTCCTATTCCTATCGCATGCAATTATAAGCTTTTCAGAACTCAGTGCTTTGCATCATGCAGTGAGATGAATCACAGATCCTTCCCTATCTCCACCATTACTTTATTACCTCGTGTTCAAGCCCACAGCACCTTGCATGATGGGGTCCCCCCTAATTAGGACATGCTCCCCCATTGGCAGATCAAAAAATCCCCTTTATTTGGCCCCCATATAGTATACAACCACTTTTTTTTGGCCCACCACCTGATACATGACCCCCTTTTTTTGGGCCACCACATGATACATGACCCCCTTTTTTTGGGCCACAACATGATACATCACCACCTTTTTCTGGCTCCCAACACAGTACATAACTCGCTTTTTGTGGCTCGCCAGATGGTATATTACCCCTTATTTCTGGTCCACCACATGGTATATGACCTTTTTTTTTTTTAGCCCCCCACATGGTATATGACTCCCTTTTTTTGCCCCTCCCACGGTATATGGCCCCCTTTTTGCCTACCACAGTATATGACCCCGCATTTTTGCCCGCCCTCAGTATATGACCTCTTTCTTATGCCACCCACAATATATGACCCCTTTTTTGCCCTCCCACACAGTATATAGCCCCCTTTTTTTAATCCCCCACAGAGCATATGATCCCCCTATTTATGGCCCCCACACAGTTTATGACCCCCTTTTATACCCTGCCACAGTACATGACCCCTTTTTTAAAGCCCACACACTGTGTATGACCTCCTTTATTTACACATGCCCTACCACCACAGAGTACCAGCTGATAATTTTTACTCACCTATCCATTCTCCTGTCCTTGCCACCTTCCGCTGCCGTCTCCAGGGTGCACTGTAGCTAAAGAAGAACGTAGCGCCCCAGCGTTCTTCAGCGTCATGACCTAAATGTAGCGCCATTTAATGATTTAATATTAAATGTACGTTGGTTTGATGTGGAGATAAACTGTTTAGAAATACAGAATACATTTACAACAAATCACTATAAACATTCAATAAAATAAAATCATTCCCATGGTTGAGGCTGAGTAGATGACAGGCTGGAACATAAACATCCATTAAGCCTTCTTAAGCTGACACCAATTGTTTTGCACTTTTTGTATTTATGGCCTGTCATGCTGTGTTATGTGCCACTATGTGTATATATATATAATGTCCCACAGTGGTCCCTCCACACAGTATTATGCCCCCACGATCTATTATTATACTCTGGGGTCTTTTCAGACCCCAAAGTATAATGATTGAAAACCCAGGTGACAAACATAAAAACAGTGTTACTTACCGCTCCTGTGTTCCGGAGCATTCCCTGCTGCTTTTGTCCCTTTTCAGTGTCATCCCAGATGTCACGTGGGTCAGGCCGGCGTCGCGACGCATAATGACACCGGCCTGGCCCATGTCCTGGGATGTCAGTAAAGAGGCCTGAAGTTTGCAGGGATTCGCAGAGGATCTCAGGAGAGGTGTGTAACACTGGTTTTTATGTTCACTCACCTCCCCTGGGCCTCCGATCATTATACTCTGGGGTCTGAATAATAATAGCAGTATTTGTTGGAGTTTGTCCAACAAATACTCTTGCCGCAGGCCCACGGATTAACTAAGTGATCCCTGCTCCTGCTCGCAGTCGCCTCCACTTCCCCTTCTGTCCTCCAGGGTGACCCAGCGACATGATATGGGATGCAGAAGGGGAAGCGCGCTGCTGTGTGCCCAAACTTAAATGCTGTTTTGAATTGTTTGAGGGGTGCAGTTTTGAAAATGGGGTGATTTATGGGGGTTTAGAATATTTAGGCCTTTATAATCCCCTTCAGAACTGAAGTGGTCCCTAAAAAATTAGTTTGGGAAATTATCTTGGAAAATTGCTGTTACACTTGTAAGCTTTATAATGTCCAAAATAAATTAAATGACAATTAAAAGATGATGCCGATATAAATCAGAGATATGGTAGGTAATATTTATTAACATATTTTGGTAATATGACTATCTGTTTGAAAAGCAGAGCATTTTTCCAAATTTCCATCAAATTTTCTATTTTTTTATAAATAAATACAAAAATGTTGATCAGTGTTTAGCACTAACATGAAGTACAATGTCTCACGAAAAAAATCAATCTCAAAATCACTTGTGTAAGTTAAAGCGTCTTAAAGTTATTGCCATATAAAGTGTCATATGTCACTTTTGGGCTCGGACCTGAAGGGGTTAAAGATCTGGTAATATGGTACTGTCCCACTCTCTCTTGGATAGGATGGATCCACTTGGTCAAGATGGTTACCTTACCCCGTATCCTATACTTTTTTGGTACCCTCCCCAACCCATTGTACTCCGCTTCCCTTACTTCCCTTCAAATTGAGATATTTCATTTTATTTGGGCCTATAAAAGACTGCATATAAGACGCCGTGTTATGTTTTTTCATAAGTAGACTGGGTGGACCCCCATCTTTACAAATATTATGTAGCAGCTCGGCTTTCTCAACTTAGTGCTATCCATAATGAACACGACCGCCCCCAATGGGTAACATTGGAATCTTCACTGGTTGCCCCGGCCTCCCTTCAGGCCCTCCTTTGGGCCCCCCAGTCTATAGCCCGCACTCTCCCAGCTGCTGTGAAGGTGACGGACTATATGTTGCAGTTGTGGCGGAGGATTGGTTTTCAGTATGGATTGTAGAGCCCCGATTTCACTTCTAATTCCAATATTCTATAATCCTCTCTTCCCTCCTGGCATATCACCTGAGGTATTTTTTTTGGTGGAGACATGCGCGATTTTGCCGCCTTCACGACTTCTTCTGTAACCGGCGGGTCTTCCTCCAACTGGAGAAAATCATTTCTCTCAGTGGCTCAGGTTATGCGACGGGTTGATACCATTATGCTTCATGAGAAGATTAACTCCACTGTTTCTGACACTTGCCCGATGTTTGAAAAAATCTGGGCACCCTGGGTCAATAGGTCTCGCATCCCAGGCCTCCCATACTTTCTCCAACTTTACCCTGTGACTGGATTGTGTCCTCACTCCCCCTGGTGGATTCTTGGTAGTCACTGCTGCTGCCCTTGTCCACTGTCACGCTGTTTTTCGCCCTTTCTCTCCTGATTCAGGTTAATTTTTATGTTTTTATTATTCCCTTGGTCTCTTATACAGTATGCTACCATATGTTATACGATGCCTTCTTTCACATTTAATGCATACTCTATGTCAAATTCTTACTGTCTGTGATTGACTTGCTGTTTAATGTGTTTTTTTTTTTTGGTTTTTTTTTATTCTGTTGTAATTTAATAAATACCTTTGAAACTAAATCCAAGCAAAACTGTCATTTTGAATACATTCTTTTGTAACTGTGATTTAAAAAATAGACTTGATTTGCCCCTACTGAAAAAAACAACAACTCATTTTTAGGCCGGGACCCTACATAGTGTAAACGCCGCAATTTGGCCGTGTCAAAGATGCTGTAGCAAAAACTGCGCCATTTTACATTACCTGCAAAGTGGATGGTATTCTGGCTATTCCCATCCACACATTGCAGAAAAAATATCCACAGCGGAAATGCTGAGATTTAAAAAACAGAAATAGAAACAGAAAGTTTTCAGAGGATAACACTGCAAACTTTCTGTGAAAAGTGCTGTAGAAAAAACACGATGCGTTTCCGCCATGTTTTTTTTCCTCAGCACTTTTCGGCTGCGGCTCGCTACGTTGGCCCCCGTGTTGCGGAAACGCAGCAGAAAAAAATGTTGCATTTTACAGTATCAACAAAGTGAATGATATTCCGACTAATCCCTGTAATCGCTGTACAAAACATTGCTGACTTCTTGGAAGTGTTAAACTTAAAGCCAGAGAGCTGTGCGAAATGTGAGAGGGTACTGATCAAATTCAGAACTGTTATTAGGGGTTTCATGAGTAACATGTCATCTGTAAAAAGGTTACCTTTATACTCGTGACTTCCGATCTGTACATCAGAAATGTCAGGGTTGGAGGGTATGGCTGTAGCCAGGAGCTCAATAGCAAGGGCAAAAAGTGTGGGGGATAGGGGACAGTCCTGTTGGGTTGGATCACAGTGGGCATCAGAGAGTCAGTCAGGAGTTTTAAATATGCAAGAGGTTCACAATAGAGGGCTCGGAGTGCCCCTTGAAACCAACCAGTAATCCCCATGAATTGGAGAACCTGAGCAAGGTTACCTCACGATAAGCTATCAAGTTTTTTCGATGTCTAGGGCCCGCAATGAAATAGGTTGATGGTCAGCCCAGTGGAAAATATCATAAAGTTTTCTTACATTATCTGAGGGCATGGAATAAATCCCACTTGATCAGAGTGAACCAAAGATGGAAGCAGGCTGGAAAAAAAAATTTGGAAGGATTTCAAACCTAATGTAAAGAATAACTGCACAAGTATACAATCTGTTCACCATGTATGTGAATCATCCTGTAAATGTGTTTTCTTCTTCAGTGGGGAATGTGCTGATTCAGTCAGAATTCTATCAGAATCAACTTCCGAGCGCAGAATATTCTTTCCAGTTTGATGATGATGAGATATTTAATGTGGATTATGACAAAAAAGAGGCGAGATGGAGACTGCCGCAGTTTGGAGAACTGGCTGGTTTTGAGGCTGCTAATGCCTTACAGAACAGAGCAGTGATGACTCAGAATTTAAAAATATGGACGAAGAGATCAAACTACACAGTAGCAAAACCAGGTACCAAATAAATACAGCCATGTTGTATGTGAAAATACCGCTTTATCACAGTGCACCAAGGGCTAATGTACACAGAGTGGAAAAATACAGTAAAAATAGTTTATGCAGTAACTTCTACAAAAGTGCTCCCAGCACTGTAATGGACAAAATCACGGTATACAGTCATGGCCAAAAGTTTTGAGAATGACACAAATATTATATTTTCACATGATCTGCTGCCCTCTGGTTTTTATGTGTGTTTGTCAGATGTTTTTATCACATACAGAAATAGAATTGCATTCATATTATGAGTAACAGAAGCTTATATTGACAGTTAGAATGAGTTAATGCAGCAAGTCAATATTTGCAGTGTTGACCCTTCTTCTTCAGGACCTCTGCAATTCTCCCTGGCATGCTCTCAATCAACTTCTGGACCAAATCCTGACTGATAGCAGTCCATTCTTGCAGAATCAATGCTTTCATTTTGTCTGAATTTGTTGGTTTTTGTTTGTCCACCCGTCTCTTGATGATTGACCACAAGTTCTCAATGGGATTAAGATCTGGGGAGTTTCCAGGCCATGGACCCAAAATCTCTATGTTTTGTTCCCTGAGCCATTTAGTTATCACCTTTGCTTTATGGCAAGGTGCTCCATCATGCTGGAAAAGGCATTGTTGAGCGCCAAACTGCTCTTGGACGGTTGGGAGAAGTTGCTCTTGGAGGACATTCTGGTACCATTCTTTATTCATGGCTGTGTTTTTAGGCAAGACTGTGAGAGAGCCGATTCCCTTGACTGAGAAGCAACCCCACACATGAATGGTTTCAGGATGCTTTACAGTTGGCATGAGACAAGACTGGTGGTAGCGCTCACCTCTTCTTCTCCGAATAAGCTGTTTTCCAGATGTTCCAAACAATCGAAAAGGGGATTCATCAGAGAAAATGACTTTCCCCCAGTCCTCAGCAGTCCACTCCCTGTACCTTTTGCAGAATATCAGTCTGTCCCTGATGTTTTTTCTGGAGAGAAGTGGCTTCTTTGCTGCCCTCCTTGAGACCAGGCCTTGCTCCAAGAGTCTCCGCCTCACAGTGCGTGCAGATGCACTCACACCTGCCTGCTGCCATTCCTCAGCAAGCTCTGCACTGCTGGTAGCCCGATCCCGCAGCTGAAACACTTTTAAGAGACGGTCCTGCCGCTTGCTGGTCTTTCTTGGGCGCCCCGGAGCCTTTTTGGCACCAATGGAACCTCTCTCCTTGAAGTTCTTGATGATGCGATAGATTGTTGACTGAGGTGCAATCTTTCTAGCTGCAATACTCTTCCCAGTTAGGCCATTTTTGTGCAGTGCAATGATGACTGCACGTGTTTCTTTAGAGATAACCATGGTTAACAGAAGAGAAAAAATGATGGCAAGCACCAGCCTCCTTTTAAAGTGTCCAGTGGTGTCATTCTTACTTAATCATGACAGATTGATCTCCAGCCCTGTCCTCATCAACACCCACACCTGTGTTAATGGAGCAATCACTGAAACGATGTTAGGTGGTCCTTTTAAGGCAGGGCTGCAATGATGTTGAAATGTGTTTTGGGGGATAAAGTTCATTTTCTAGGCAAATATTGACTTTGCAAGTAATTGCTGTTAAGCTGATCACTCTTTATAACATTCTGGAGTATATGCAAATTGCCATTAGAAAAACTGAAGCAGTAGACTTTGTAAAAATTAATATTTGTATCATTCTCAAAACTTTTGGCCATGACTGTAGTGTACAAAATGGCCGCCATGTACTTTCACCTATAGATTTTCCCTTTGAAGTTAATAAAAGAAGTAATGGAACATAAACACCAATGAAGGCTTGGATCACGCTGGGCAAATCCATTGCATACAATATCAACAAAGTATATCAGATATTTAAAAATCTCATCCACATGTTGTAGAAAAATCTGCATGAAAATTGAATTCAAAGCATGTTCAATATATGCTGCAGATTTTCACAGCATGTTTATCTTTGGCAAATCTGCAGCATATTCACAACAAAATCTGCAACCATTTTGGCTAAAGCCCCACGTAGCGGGTCGTAGCAAAAAAGCACGGCGGGAAAAAACGCACGGCAACGCATAGCAGTTTTCCCACGGTGCTTTTCACAGAAAGTACGCAGAGGTTTCCTCTTATACCTATAGGGAAACCGCCAGCATTTCCGTACGTATAATTGACATGCTGTGATTTCCAAAACCGCAACGGTTTTTAAAATCGCAGCATGTTCGCTGCACGTATTTTTTCCGCAATGTTTGGATGCATTTTTTTTACGCAGCGTTTATGCCACGTGGGGTCTCAGCCTTTGGTTGTTTTTTTGGTTTTTTTTTTACTGTGCATTTCCTACTGTTGTTTGCAATACATACCCTTGTAGGAACCCAGTCAGAAGATCATGCCCTGATTTTAAAGGGTATATTCACATGCGGCAGTCATCTTGCAGGAATGGGGTTGTTAGGGCATTCACAAGTTTTGTTCAAGCCATGACCAGATGAATGGGACAGCTGCACACATTTCTCATATAAATCCACCACATGTGAATATATCCAAAAGACTTCAGCGGGCCTTAAAGGTATTCTATCATTAAAAAACGTTTTTAAACTAAAAGCACGTAGGAATAGCCTTTATAAAAGCTATTCATCTCTTACCTTTATTTTGCAGGTCAGCACTGTCATTTTCAAATTATTCATCTTTTCTTCTTTATGCTAATTATGCTCAGACCACAGTGTCATCATGCAATCCAGCCCCGCCTCTGTCTTGTCTTCCTGACGCGTCCTGTGTGTTTCCCCTCCTCTTCGGCCATTTTGTGGTGGTCTCTTGTGTAGATCTATGGAGTACTGAGCATGCTCAGTATGTTCAGTACTCCATAGAACTACACGAGTGTACTGCGCAGGGCAGTATGCTCTTGTAAGAGACTACCGCAAAATGGCCGACGGATCATGCGCAGTAGCTCAGTACTCCATAGATCTACACAAGAGACCACCTCAAAATGGCCGAAGAGGAGGGGAAACACACAGGACGCGTCAGGAAGACAAGACAGAGGCGGGGCTGGATTGCATGATGACACTGTGCTCTGAGCATAATTAGCATAAAGAAGAAAAGATGAATAATTTGAAAATGACAGTGCTGACCTGCAAAATAAAGGTAAAAGATGAATAGCCTTTATAAAGGCTATTCCTACGTGCTTTTAGTTTAAAAACGATTTTAAAGGGATTCTATATTTTATGGAAAACAAAATATATTCTAGTTTCTGTAAACTCATGTATTGTACAAAAATAAGAAACTTTCAAAATCTTTGCTTGCTGTCATTTAATTGAAAGTTGCATTGTTTACTTCCAGAGGTTAAAATTTATTTGACACTTTTCATGTGCTTATGACACTGGTGTTTGGCTCTTTACAGCGAAGACTTCTTAAAACTCTCTAAAGCTGAGGCCTGGGTGGAAATGCCGCGGAAAAAACCGTGGTGTTTTACAGTCCCTTCTAGCGTCTAGTGAATCCCATTCACACATTGTAGATAAATATGCGCAATGGAAATGCTGCAATTTTCAAAACCATCGTGTTTTTTGGAAATTGCAGCATGTCAGTTATACCTACGAAAACACTGGCGGTTTACCTATAGGTATGATGGAAGCAGAAAGTCTGCAGAGGAATTCCACAGAGGCCCTATGTTGCAGAAATGCAGAGTTTTTGGCTACTACAGCAATACACCAGAAAAAAAATGCTGCATTTTACAGTACTAGCAAAGTGATAAGGTTCTAGTTAATCTTATTCACACATTGCAGAAAAAAAACAGCATGTCAATTTTAGTTGCAGAAACACAAGTGTTTTCCCTATAGATTTAATAGGGGAAGAAAAATGCAGCAAAAATGCTACAGAAAAAAAGTGCAATGTGTTTTCTCTGCAGTTATTTCTGCTGCGTTTTTTTTTTTTTTCTTGTGCAGTCCAAAACTTGAAGCCTTAGCCTAACTGTGATCACCCATGCACCTGTGGCTAAAAACTTCAGTAAGGCTAAGGCCCCACTTAGGGTGGGTTCACACTTGCGCCCGGACTCCATCCGCCATGAATCCGACCTAAATGTCGGAAAAAAGGATACGGAAAGGATTGAGACGGTTTGCTTAAAAACCCATTCACTTTGCGCCGCGAAGCTGTTTTTTTCCATCGGAAACAAAGTTGGACATGCAGGACATTTAGGTTGGATTCATGGTGGATGGAGTCCGGGCGCAAGTGTGAACCCACCCTTAGCAAAATGCAGCTAAAAAACGCTGTGTAAGAAAAAAACCTGCAAAAACATATTGCATTATTATTATTTGCTGTATTTGTATGTTTCCCTATTAAAGGGAGCCCCAACACCCACCACCAGCAGCATACACATCCAATCATGTCGCTGAGTCTTAAAACTAATGCCAAAAGTTATTACCTATTAAAAAGTCATTTTGGCGTATGCAAACTAGCCTCAAGTAGTCATGGATCATTTCTGTGCTCCTAGTCACGGTCCTGGGTGGTTATTCTGAGTTCTATCATGTCTACACAGATTGATTTCCAGGCTTCCTCAATCAGTCAGTCCCCACTTGCCTCCAAAATTACGACTGAAATCCCAAGCAGGCGCACATCAAATCGCCTCTGACAAAGTCCTCCTTGCTCCAGAATTCTGTACACTAGTGTTGGATCTGGTAACTGCAGTCCTGCTCTCATTCACTTGAATAGAAGGGCTGCTTCTAGCCGTATACCGTATACATGGCTTCAGCTTATTGGTTTGGAGTCCAGTCGTTGGACCCCGACTGATCTGACCTGCTGACCTATTCTGTGGATAGGTCATCAGCATCAATTATGTTCAGGTCCTGGACAATCCCTTTAACCACTTCTGGTCCACCCATAGAGTATTTACGTCCGGAAGTGGCTCTGCAGCTGAGGAAAAACAAGGAGCCAGCTGTAACTACGGCCAAAGCTCCCCTAGAGAAGGTAGGAAAGGTTTATTACCGTCCCTGCCTTTCCAATCGCTGTGTACACGGCACTGAATGAGCACTGTATACACCGCTATGGGCGCTGCAATCTTACGGCTCCCCTCTGACCTGGTGGTCCCGTGATCCGCCACGATCAGAGTCTGTTAGAGCTGCTGGGTCTTAGAGAACACAGATCAGCTCTATAGTAATGGGCAGGAGGCTGTATTCCTCCTGTAACTAAATGTGCCAGCTCCAATTACAGGGGAAACCAGCCTCCCCCACAAAAATAAACAGTGATCAGATGTCCCCAAAGGTCTGTCATGACTTTATGAGGACACAATGTAAAAATACATAAAGAAAGTAGAAGTAGAAAACTAAAAAATAACAATGAAAGTAAAATAATTTAAAATATATATATATAATACACCAATAAACCATCCTTATTACAGGTTACAGCCCCACCCCTGACAACACAATACAAAATAAAAATTACCGTAATAGAGAGGAAAAACTATTTTATAAAGTTTTTTAGTAGCACTTTGTGTTATTAAAAAAAAAAAAAAATGAAAAGTGAAAAACAGACACGTTTTCCCTCCTCTTTTGTTTATATTTTCCCGGATATAAAAAAAAAATTAAAATGCATGCAAAAATAAAATCAACATAAAAATAAAGCCCCTTGTGTCGCCGAAAAAGACCCAGAAATTAGTTGAATAACGCAAATGATAAAAATGTTACAGCCCGCAAAACCGTACATACAAAAAACCCAAAAATGTGTGTTTTAAATAGTGCATGTATCCCTATATGTGTAGAAATTAATTCTGAGGTTTAAATTTATATCATTCACCACTGAAATAATGTTTTAATGTCAACATAAAAGGAGATATAAAGAGATTCTTATTGTGATGTGTTTGTTTTCCAGTCACTCCCATAATACACGTCTTTACAGAGGATCCGGTGGTCCTGAATGAGCCCAACACACTGATCTGTTTGGTCAAGGAAATCTTTCCCCCAGTTATTAAGATGAGCTGGCTGAAGAATAACCAGCCTGTGACAGAAGGAGTGTCAGACACTGACTATTACTTTGCATCAGATTTGTCTTACTATAAATTCATATATTTGGCTACTATGCCAGCAGAGGGCGATGTCTACACCTGCTCTGTGGAACATGCCGGACTGTCTGATAAACCCACCAACAAGATGTGGAGTAAGTACGGTAACAGTATAAGACTATGGACACATAGGAGGGGCACCCTGCAGAAAAATAATGCTGAAGAGTACTGTTGTCTTGGATGTCTAGAAGCATGTGCCAAATCTATCACATAGTATGCGTCACTGTGAGAAATTTGGCACATCTTCTACCTGCCACCCAACTGCGGCACAGTTGGAATTTTTTCTCTAGCCCCCACTGTTCCCGAGCAATCACTGCTGTTAGTTTTAGTGTCTCATATGCTAAAAGAGCTCTCCACTGTCAAATGGGTGGTCTTTGGCCACCTACGTTTTACTATTAGAATTACATACATAATATTCCTTTGTTTAGTAGCAGATGGACGACTTTCAGCGTTAATTGTAACCATTTATCTGACTATGGTGTCCTTATCAGAGATATAGAATGTATTATTCCTCAACTCAGCTTTGTCTCTGACCTTGAAGCTAAACTTTCATTTATCTATGAAGTCCTATTAATTGCTAGAGTGAATATATAATTACATGTGGATATATACCAAGCATAAAGAAATACTATAAGATACATTTTACCAGTGGTATAACTACACTGTGTGCCGAATTATTAGGCAAGTTGTATTTGAGATGATTATTTTTATTATTGAACAACAACTATGTTCTCAATCAACCCAAAAGACTCATAAATATCAAAGCTTAATATTTTTGGAAGTTGGAGTAGGTTTTTTTTTTAGATTTGGCTATCTTAGGAGGATATCTGCTTGTGCAGGTAACTATTACTGTGCAGAATTATTAGGCATCTTAATAAAAACTAAATATATACCCATCTCACTTGTTTATTTTCACCAGGTAAACCAATATAACAACAGAAAATTTAGAAATAAACATTTCTGACATTCAAAAACAAAACCAAAAACAAATCAGTGACCAATGTAGCCAACTTTCTTTAAGATGACACTCAAAAGCCTTCCATCCATAGATTGTGTCAGTTGCTTGATCTGTTTACGATCACCATTGCGTGCAGCGGCCACCACGGCCTCCCGGACACTGCTCAGAGACGTGGACTTACTGTTTCCCTCCCTGTAGATCTCACATTTTAGGAGGGACCACAGGTTCTCTATGGGGTTCAGATCAGGTGAACAAGGGGGCCATGTCATTATATTTTCTTCTTTTAGACCTTTACTGGCCAGCCACGCTGTGGAGTATTTGGATGCATGTGATGGAGCATTGTCCTGCATGAAAATCATGTTTTTCTTGAACGATACCAACTTCTTCCTGTACCACTGCTTGAAGAAGGTGTCTTCCAGAAACTGGCAGTAGGTCTGGGAGTTTAGCTTCACTCCATCCTCCACCCGAAAAGGTCCCACAAGTTCATCTTTGATGATACCAGCTCATACCTGTACCCCACCTCCACCTTGTGGCGTCTGAGTCGGAGTGGAGCTCTCTGCCCTTTACTGATCCAGCCTCGGGCCCATCCATCTGGCCCATCAAGAGTCACTCTCATTTCATCAGTCCATAAAACCTTTGAAAAATCAGTCTTAAGATATTTCTTGCCCCAGTCTTGACGCTTTATGTTTCTTGTTCAAAGGTGGTCGTTTTTCAGCCTTCCTTACCTTGGCCATGTCCCTGAGTATCGCACACCTTGTGCTTTTTGATACTCCAGTAACGTTGCAGCTCTGAAATATGGCTAAACTGGTGGCTAATGGCATCTTGGCAGCTTCACGCTTGATTTTGCTCAATTCATTAGCAGTTATTTTGCGCCTTTTTTTTTTCAACACGCTTCTTGCGACCCTGTTGGCTATTTGCCATGAAACGCGTGATTGTTCGGTGATCACGCTTCAAAAGTTTGGCAATTTCAAGACTGCTGCATCCCTCTGCAAGACATCTCCCAATTTTTGACTTTTCAGAGTCCGTCAAATCTCTCTTCTGACCCATTTTGCCAAAGGAAAGGAAGTTGCCTAATAATTAAGCACACCTTATATAGGGTGTTGATGTCATTAGACCACACCCCTGCTCATTACAGAGACGCACATCACCAGATTTACTTAATTGGTAGTTGGCTTTCAAGCCTATACAGCTTGGAGTAGGACAACATGTATAAAAAGGATGATGTGAGCAAAATACTCATTTGCCTAATAATTCTGCACACAGTGTACTGTAGGAATGGCTGGGCCCCAAGGCAAAGATTTGATATGCCCCCCCTCCAACACCCCTTCCCGCAAATACCGCATTCCTGCACACACTATTATGCCCCATAGTGGCCCCTGCACACATTATTATGCCCCATAGTGGCCCCCACACACACTATTATGCCCCATAGTGGCCCCGGCACACATTAATATGCCCCATAGTGGCCCCTGCACACACTATTATGCCCCATAGTTTCCCCTGCACACACTATTATGCCCCATAGTTTCCCCTGCACACACTATTATGCCCCATAGAGGCCCCTGCACACACTATTATGCTCCATAGAGGCCCCTGCACCCAGTATTATGCCCCATAGTGGCCCCTTCACACAGTATTATTCCCCATTGTGGACCACCCATTAACAATTATTATACTCTGGGGTCTTTTCAGACCCCAGAGTATAATGATCTGAGACCCAAGGGGAGGATGCAAACATAAGAAACAATGTTACTTACCTCTCCCTGGCTCTGGCGCACTCCCTGCTACTTTCGGCCGTCTTCAATGTTGGACCTGATGTCATCTGAGCCAGGTCGGTGTCGCGACGCATAATGACACTGGCCTGGCCCACGTGACATCTGGGATGTCAATAAACAGGCCCGCAGACTGTCGGAGTGAAGTAGAGGTAAGAAACAGTGTTTTTTAAGTTCCCTCACCTCCCCTGGCCCTCCAATCATTATAATGATAGCAGTGTTTGTGGGGTTCGCGGTCCCACGGCCTTACATACTGATCTCCACTCCTGCTTACAGCCCTCTCCGCTTCCGCTGAAGGGGAAGAGCAGGAGAGAGGATCAGTAAGTAAATAGGACCCGTTACCTGCTGGGGTTACTCCAGCAAGTAAACAGCCTAGTAAACAAAAAAAACAAAAAAACATAAGGGGCCTGCCGGGCCCCCTAATGTCCTGGACCCTGTGGTGGCGGCTATCGCTGCTATCCCCCAGTATTTACAGTGCTGGCCAAAATTATTGGCACCCCTGCAATTCTGTCAGATAATACTCAATTTCTTCCAGAAAATGATTGCAATCACAAATGCTTTGGTAATAATATCTTCATTTATTTTGTTTGCAATGAAAAAACACAAAAGAGAATGAAAAAAAAGTCAAATCATTGATCATTTTACACAAAACTCCAAAAATGGGCCGGACAAAAGTATTGGCACCCTGAGTCTAATACTTGGTAGCACAACCTTTAGACAAAATAACTGCGAACAACCGCTTCCGGTAACCATCAATGAGTTTCTTCCAATGCTCTGCTGGAATTTCTCCAGGTCCCTGAGATGTGAAGGGCGCCTTCTCCAAACTGCCATTGTGAGATCTCTCCACAGGTGTTCTATGGGATTCAGGTCTGGACTCATTGCTGCCACTTTACAAGTCTCCAGTGCTTTCTCTCAAACCATTTTCTAGTGCTTTTTGAAGTGTGTTTTGGGTCATTGTCCTGCTGGAAGACCCATGACCTCTGAGGGAGACCCAGCTTTCTCACACTGGGACCTACATTATGCTGCAAAATTTGTTGGTAGTCTTCAGACTTCATAATGCCATGCACACGGTCAAGCAGTCCAGTGCCAGAGGCAGCAAAGCAACCCCAAAACATCAGGGAACCTCCGCCATGTCTGACTGTAGGGACCGTGTTCTTTTCTTTGAAGGCATCTTTTTTTTTTTCCTGTAAACTCTATGTTGATGCCTTTTCCCAAAAAGCTCTACTTTTGTCTCATCTGACCAGAGAACATTCTTCCAAAAAGTTTTTGGCTTTCTCAGGTAAGTTTTGGCAAACTCCAGCCTGGCTTTTTTATGTCTCTGGGTCAGAAGTGGGGTCTTCCTGGGTATCCTACCATAGAGTCCCTTTTCATTCAGACGCCGACGGATTGTACGGGTTGACACTGTTGTACCCTCGGACTGCAGGGCAGCTAGAACTTGTTTGGATGTTAGTCGAGGTTCTTTAGCCGCCATCCGCACAATTTTTCGTTGAAATCTGTCGTCAATTTTTCTTTTCCGTCCACATCTAGGGAGGTTAGCCACAGTGCCATGGGCTTTAAACTTCTTGATGACACTGCGCACGGTAGACACAGGAACATTCAGGTCTTTGGAGATGGACTTGTAGCCTTGAGATTGCTCATGCTTCCTCACAATTTTGCTTCTCAAGTCCTCAGACAGTTCTTTGGTCTTCTTTCTTTTCTCCATGCTCAATGTAGTACACACAAGGACACAGGACAGAGGTTGAGTCAACTTTAATCCATTTCAACTGGCTGCAAGTGTGATTTAGTTATTGCCACCACCTGTTATGTGCCACAGGTAAGTAACAGGTGCTGTTAATTACACAAATTAGAGAAGCATCACCTGATTTTTCAAAGGGTGCCAATACTTTTGTCCACCCCCTTTTTTATGTTTGGTGTGGAATTATATCCAATTTGGCTTTTTGACAATTCTTTTTGTGGTTTTCCATTGACGACAAATTAAATGAAGATATTATTACCAAAGCATTTGTGATTGCAATCATTTTCTGGAAGAAATTGAGTATTATCTGACAGAATTGCAGGGGTGCCAATACTTTTGGCCAGCACTGTATGTCATTGTATTTTACTAGAATACTAAGTGTATACAAAATAACATTTCTAACATATATACAGGTACATATATGTATCAAGCATTTACTATAAGATATGTTTTGCTGTAAAACAATAAATTCGCATGACATGTAGCTCCACTGATCGGATAGGTCATCAATTGATAAAGCCCAGAAATCAGTTTTAGGCTGGGGCCCCCACATAGCGTATATGCTGTGGTTTGCCCGCAGCAGAAAAAACGCAGCATTTTACAGTCACTAAAGTGGAAGGGATTCTAGTGAATCCCATCCACATTTTGCAGAAAAATGCACGCAGCGGACATGCTATGATTTCCAAAAATGTTGCAGCTTTGGAAATCTCAGCCTGTCAATTACTGACGCCGTCAGTTTCCCTATAGGTACAATGGAAGCAGAAAGTTTGCAGAGGTTTCCCTACAGTGCACTATTACTGGATTGAGACGGTCTGCGGACCTAACAAATTTTCTTTAAATGTCTTCTATATCTCATATTTTACCTTCTTTCTTCAGGACCGGATGTTCCCAGCCATGTGCCAGAGACGTCTGAGAATGTAGTGTGTGGTCTGGGCCTCGCCGTGGGGATCATTGGTATTGTCGCCGGCATTTTCCTGATCTTCAAAGGACTAAAGAATAATCAAAATAGAGGCCACTGATGGTCCAGGTATCGTCTGCTTTATCTCACTCACATCAGGATCTGCTGGGTGTGGGAACTGCAGGAGCTGCGGGGTCCTAGATCAGCTCTGCAGTATATACTATGTATTCCTCCTGTAACTGGGGCTAATGTATCACCCCCAGTCACAGGGGAAATCTGCAAAAAAAAGTGTAATGTTAAATATAATGACCTTATTGGGGCCACAATGTATTAAAAAAAATAAGACAAGAAAATAAAAGAATGCCACTACCATGCCCATATTACAGGTTCTAGCTCCATTCATGGTAAAACAAAACTGTGCGTCACTGACATAAAAAAATCTCAATAATGGAAAAAGAAATCAGCTGCTAAATCCTGTATGAGGAATATTCATCAGTGGCCACCATTAACATTCATTAGTAGTCATTTTATTAAGATACATAAAGATCTACATGATCATTAGTAATGCAGTGATCACAACTTATTCACTTGGAGGACATTGTGATAGACTGACAGTGGTGCCACATATGTGAATGCTTAAATGGATTTTCCAAGATTTTAAGATCAATAGAAGGTTCTGAGGCTCCGATACCCAGGACCCCGCGTATCATCTATTGAAATGACAGCAGGCTTCTGCTTTACAGGCCATGTGGCGCCACGTTCATTGGTCACATGACCTGTTTGCAGCTCAGTTCCATTCAAGTGCATAAGAATACCAACCACAGTCCTTATACAATATATGATACTATGCTTGGATTTCGGCAAAGAAGCCACAACGCTTGCCCAAACACTGTGGTCTCTTCACACAGCTGATCATAGGGAGATAGGTCATCACTCTTATAAGTCTGGAAACCACTTCTAATGCTAAAAATTCATTGATATCAGAAATACAGTCATGGCCATAAGTGTTGGCACCCCTGAAATTTTTCAAGAAAATGAAGTACCGTATTTTTCGGACTATAAGACGCACCTAGGTTTTAGAGGAGGAAAATAGTGAAAAAAAAATTTTGAAGCAAAAATTGGTAAAATATTTAATATATGGGACTTGCATTTTTGCAACAGCTGCAAGGCCACATTGACAGGTGACCCTGCAACTGTACAGGGATGCAGTTATACCATTCTGGGGAATATCTATTGCTTAGATCACTTTTTATTCAAATCAAAGGTGAAACAGTGAAAAAAACGGCAGTTCGGCACTTTTGATTTTTTTTTTCCCGCTATGACGTTCACTGTACAGGAAAAATATTTTTATAAGTTTGTAGACCGGGTGTTTTTGGACACAGCGATACCTAATGTGTATGTGTTTCACAGTCATTTTCTACTTTTATATGTATTCTAGGGAAAGGGGGTGATTTAGAATTTTATTTTTTTCAATTTTTTTTTTTTTTTTTAAGATTTTATTAGTTAGGGGGCTTGAACCTGCAATCATTTGATTGCAAGTCCCATAGACTGCAATACAAGTGTACTGCAATACAAGTGTATTGCAGTCTATGGGAGATTCTGTACATTATTATTGCAGCTGGTCTTAGCCCAGCCGCAATAGTAATATTACTATGACAAGCCTGGGAGCCTTCATTAGGCTCCCGGCTGTCATAGGAACAGGACGGCTCCCATGATCGTGCCCAGCGGGAGCCAGCCTGCAAGTTCAAAGGTACGGGGCCGGTGGGGACCAGCCCCTGGGGCAGTTTTTACACTTTGGGGGGAGAAAGCTTTGAAGTTGTAATGCCCGCGGACAGAGTGGACTCTGTACATTACAGTGGGAGACCCAGTTGCTATGGCGACTGCTCTGCAGCAGAGCGGCCGCCATCTTCTTTACAGCCCCAGCATCCGCTGTAATAGCACGGCGGATGCCAGGATGGGTTCACTAAGACACCCGCTACTCCGATCCCAGGGCCCGCACATCGCCCCACTCCTGCCGCTGGAGGAAGCCCCGCTACAGGAAGCCGGCGGCAGCAGCAGGAGTAGGACGATGCCATATGCCACCTTGACACCTGAGAACAGAAAGAAATAAAGAAAGAAATAAAAAGGAAAAGAAAACAACCACAACAGTGCAAATACAATAGGAGAGGGCAAGAGGGAGAGTCTGTCCCACGGTGCTGGCGGGAATCTGAGAGAAAGTCCCCATCCAATGCCATGGGTTTTATTAAACTGGTTGCATCAACGGTTGCAGGAGGGAAAGGGGAGGAGACCATCACACAGTCCCCACAGCCGGTCAAGCGCCGGCCGGCTTCTACAGCCAGCCGGCTACCATTCTGTGAAAAGATTTCAGGGGTTCCAACAATTACAGCCATGACTGTAAGTTGTCTTGCTGCTGTGCAGGTGTACTGATATATGTAATATATTTTATTTTGCAGCTTTTATACAGCAGTAATACATCGCTGAGCGCACAGATGATCCGCCTATCCCTAAATATTCCTGAGGAGCTTCTATAAAAATTGATATGCAGATTGAAGATGCAGCTGTTCCGTCGGCCCCGGTCACTATGGACGTCCTGGCTCTAGATATATCTGCTGTTTGTCTCATTGCTTTGTGTTGTGGATTGTGTCAGTAATCATGGGTACATGCGCTGCTTCTGTAATGTTACTATATATTGCATTCTGTTGGAGTCTATCTACACTGTCAGATCTATCTATGAATACTGTCTGTCTGCGGTCTGGAGACTTCCTGTGTATAGAGGTGTTTGCATCAGTTTACTTAATCATCCTGCTATATACATATTCTGTATTGTTACCATATCACTCATATTACCTATGAAATAATGTTAGTTTTGTAGAAAGCAATGCAGAAGACATTAGAGGGTCTGCCCATGAAGCTCCCTATAGGAGGTCTCTAGTTCTAATAGGGTGTCATTCCTATAATTCGATATTCATTCTGGCTAAATGTCACAAATTTGCATGGATTGTCCTGGATTTTCAGAAACAATTCTGGCATATTTGGCTTTTCCCAGCCTAGAAAGAGGGGAGGTTTGTGTAAATCCCACTCAAAAGTAGGTGTTTCAATCCAATTTGGGGTCAGTCCCAATAAGGGTGTATCCAGGATTTTCCAGAAGTGGGGATCCATATGTGCACCCATTTCACCAGCCCCCTCCCCTACACCTGCTGAAGACCATTACTAAATGCAGAGTTTTGTAAGGGGGGGTATCAGTAGTGCCGCTCTGATGATGGTGATGGTTATCATCATTCAGGAGAGCAGTGGCCAGCCAGGATCAGTGGTTTTAACCTCCCCCTTGTGTGTGCCCCTGAGTCCCAGGGCGGGAATTAAATGTCCCTATTTTAATAGTCAAAATGTTAAAATCTCTTTATATACCAGAAAAAAACATTAATGGAAAAAAAATGAACTGAAAGCTACTAACAAAATATCCTGCAAATATTCCCTTTGTCAAATGTTCTACATCAGTAATTTCACAGATTTCTTAAATCGAAAATAAAATTACTGTTTCTTTTAAATTGTTTTTTTTCCTTTTTTTGTGTCTTTGATAATGTCAGGGCATCCAATACATATATTTGTGCATTACAATTTAGAAATGTCTAAGAATTCCCTCCTTTAGATGGGTGTGCTACAACTATTATCCGTGATATAAATATGTCATTTTATTTTTTTTTAATATGGGGTTGGATCTGCACATATAGTGCCCCATGTCAAAACAGAACATCGTCTTTTTATATAGTTTTTTCCCTTTTGATAAGGCATCAATTGATAACCCTGGAAGGACATTGAAAACATCTTCATATGTACAGCGTCCAACCAAATCTGTACAGAATCACATGTAGGCCATGAGCCACATGAAGAGCAGACAAGCCTGTGTGTACGAGCCCGTATTCTGCAGGTATAAGCCATTCATGTCCAATGTCACATCAGGATAATACTAGGGCATTGCTGCCTGTGTTATGGCTACAAGTGATCAGACCATTGGCTGGTCTGGAGTTTGTAGCTGTAATACAGACACCCGTATTGTGCTCATGCAAAATGTGAATGAAGAATATTCCTTTCAAGAAAATTAAAAGTCCAAAAATCACCCAACTTCCTATAATGGCAAATCTGCTGCAAATCTCCAGTATAATATCCATGCTGTGGATTTGGAAGTTTGCAGTATGCACTAGAAAGCCTTGGTGGTAAAATGGCATTTTCCGCTCCAAATTGTCTATTGTCGGTGTAATCTGCTTCAGAATATGGCCAAAAGTCTGCAACAGATTTGCCAAATCTGAACATGGACCTAGACTTTGTGTGAGATCTGCTGCTTGAACAAAAATTTCCCTGAAAGCATATAACAAGTATATAGGTATGACCATAGTGTCTGCACTGTGGGGTGTCGGGGCATCTCTGCCATATCACGTCTCTACTCATCTCTTATCAAAATAATTTCTTCTTAATAAATTTCATTAGTATAGATCAGGGGTAGGCAACCTTTTTTTGTTTGGCGTGCCGATTTAGATAAAAAAATCAAAGTTGAGGTACTCGGAGTGCCGATCAATAATTGTAAGTCTGACGACCCCTGCACACGGTATTATGTCCCATAGCGGCCCCTGTACACGGTATTATCTCCCATAGTGGCCCCTGTACACGGTATTATGTCTCAGCGGCCCTAGCACACGGTATTATGTCCCATAACGGCCCCTGCACATGGTATAATATTCTGACTTTTATAATATTCTAATTGTCCCCACTCACTAGCTATAATTATACTGTGGGGTCTGTTCAGACCTCAGAGTATAGTAAGTGGAGGGCCAAGAGAGATGAAAAACATAAAAAAACACTGTTAACTCACCTTCCCTGGATCCGCAGCCGCTGTGTACTCTTCGGGTGCTTCTGCCTGTAGTCAGTGACCGCTGATTGAGTCTCAGGGGTCACGTCATGTTATTATGCGTAATGACATCAGACGTGACCCCTGAGGCTCTGTCAGCGGGCTCGTACGTCAGGCAGAAGCGTCCGAAGAACGCACAGCCGCTGCGCATCCAGGGAAGGTGAGTTAACAGTGTTTTTTATGTTTGATCATCTCCCCGAGGGCTCCGCTTATTATACTCGGAGTCTGAAGAGACCCCACAGTATAATAACAGCAGTTTCGTTTCGGCCTTGTTTGGTCCGATCGAAACTGCTGGGTGAGGACTCGGGTCGCCGTGCCAGGGAAATAAGCCTCACGTGCCACTCTTGGCACGCGTGCCATGGGTTGCTGACCCCTTGTATAGATCATTGCTTCATATTCTGTACATGCCTTATTTCCTTCTGTATGGGCTGCAAAGCGGTGTGATTTGAATTTTTATTATAAATTTTTTTTTTTTTAATGGTAATTTTTAGACCCCTTAGAGGTCTTGAACCCCAATGCTAATGCATTACAATACATTGTCAGATTACAACACTTCTATTACACCCTGCCAGACAAGCCTGGGAACCTTCACTAGGCTCCCAACTGTCATGATCTCATTCTGGGGGC
Organism: Leptodactylus fallax; assembly: GCA_947044405.1. NCBI lineage: Eukaryota > Metazoa > Chordata > Amphibia > Anura > Leptodactylidae > Leptodactylus > Leptodactylus fallax. The sequence continues at coordinate 1,244,193 of CAMRHE010000113.1, forward strand.
GAATAATCCACCTCAAAATAGTGGAGCTATTGCACCAACAGAAAATGGCGCCTTGGCCAGCTTTGACCAAGTTGTCGGGGGGGGGGGGGTTAATGCCTGCAATCAGTGTGACTACTGATTGTAGGCATTGCCACTGTATAATACAATAGAGACTCATTGGCTATGGCTGCAACTCAGCTCCTGAGCGGCTGCCATATTTAAATACCCAACATCTGCTGTACTATTATAACGGATGCTGGAAAAGGGTTAAACAATACACATTTAGTACTCCTGTGTTCGTAGCAACCCATGCTCTAAAAGTAATGTATTATTTTACCAACAGAGTGAATGGTATAAAAAAAACAAGCAAACATAAAAACTATGCCAGAAATGCAGTTTTTTTGGTCATCTTGCCATACGAAAATGAAATAAGTAAATAAAAAGTTTTACACAAGTCAGAATTATATCAATAAAAAGTACAGCTCATCGCACAAAAAGAAGCCCTGAATAAGCTGCATTGATGTAAAAATAAAATAAGTTATGGCTCTTATGCAAAGCAAAATAAATGATTCTTTTTCAAAAAAGTTTCATGTTGTACAAAATGAGTAAAACACCAAAAAACTACAATTACGATACGATTACTATCGCCATAACCATAATGACTCATGGCATATGAATAATATGTTATTTATTATGTACACTGAGCAGCGCAAAATTTATAATGTAGGACCTGAAACTGTAGACTATAAACAATTGTCTTATTTTTTCATCAGTTAAAGGCATCCCAAAAAGGTGGTAGTGAAAAATATAATGTATCCTAAAAATACAAGACATCAAACAGCTGCATTGGCATAAAAGTAAAACGTTATGGCTTTCCGAATTTTACCAAGAAAATATGGAAAAAAAATTCACTGAGCCTTAAAGGGCTGGTCCAGGACCGGTGTCAATGGGAGCTGAGCTGCAGTAACAGAGCCTGTGCCTGAGGGGGCCAGATAAGGATAGGCCATAAAAAAAATCCTGTAAACTCCCTTCAAGGCAAAAATGACCGCGTCCTTAAAAGATTAAAAAAAAGGTTCAGAAAAAGGGGCACAATCTGAAATTAGTTGGGAGGAAAATCAGAAGCAACGGCAGGAAATATTTCACTGAAAGGCCGGCGCCCCACGTGACGTAAACACCGCGGTTTTACAGGCCCTGCAAAGTGGATGGGATTCAACACATTGCAGAAAAATACATGCAGCGGACACCCTGTGATTTCTGAAACCGTTGCAGTTTTGGAAATCGCAGCCTGTCAATTATACCTACGGAAATGCCGGAAGTTTCCCTATAGGTATAATGGAAGCAGAGGAAAACTCTGCGGAGTTTCTGTGACAAGCACTGCGGGAAAAACTGTGATGTGTTGGTGTCCTCACTGCCTGCAATGTCCTGAGATACTCGGTGTGTACAGACTGTTACCTGTCCCTGCAGCTTTAACAAATAGTCAGCAATTCACCTTCAGTGCACTTGTATTGAGCAAGAGCAGACGGAGAAGGGAAATTCCTATGTGCGGATTCACTTCAGGCAGGGCCAATAGACTCCATTATAATGGCCGCATCGCTTGTTACTGGGTAGATGGATATGTAAGTCTGTAGTGAGGAGATGTGAGCACTACAGAGTCTATAGATGATATTATCAGAGATGTACTATGTAGAGGAGAAGATCTCTGATATGGCATCCAATGGAGCATTATGTGCTTGTGACTATAAAATTACACATAAGGATTATATTCCCCGATACAGCCAAGTCAATGAAGCTAAACAGTAACAGCGACACAGCCGTGGTAAGGCGTGACACTGGAAGAAACTGCTTTTATATCTAATTCTCTCTACATGTTTGGTTATTGAGTTATCATTGCTAAAAAGGTTCTCAGATTTTGGCATATAGAAAATACACTGTATGGAGAGCTGTATAGGTCCGCAGTCCTTAATGATTACATTCAGATGTTTCATTCAGTCCCATTGCCCTGGAGGATAAAATCCAGCCCTTCCCCATGCAGTCTCCATTAGGCCGGGGCCCCACGTTGCAAAAACGAGTTTTGGCCGTAGTGGAAACGCCATGGCAAAAAATGCTGCATTTTACATTACCTTAAAGTGGATGAGATTCTAGCTAATCCCATCCACATGAAAAAAAAATGCTGCGTTTTCCATATAGGTAGAATTTTTCTTTGAAAAACGCTGCAGAAAAGAACATGATGTGTTTCCGCCACGGTCTTCTCTGCAGAGTGTTTTGGTTGTGGCTCGCTACATGGGGCCCTAGCCTTACAAACATTAGTGACAGAATTGCTGGTTCTCTGGAGCTCACTGAATTCTAGCTTGGTCCTGTAAGAGTCAGTTCCTGAAATTAATAAAAAGTGGAAGTGTTTAGGAACCACAGCGACTCAACCACAAAGTGCAGACAGACCATGAAGAGTTACAGAGAGGGGGCGCCACCCAGCGCTGAATGCTGCAGACTCTTCAAACAGCTGATCTGTGGGGTCCCGGGTGTCAGATCCCACCAATCAGATATTGATGACCTATCCTAAGGATAACTTAATACCTGGAAAACTCCTTTACCAAATCTGTGTGGTCAAGACATTCCCAACTTACAATTCTACTTCTATACCGTAGATAGTAGTAAACCAGTCATACCAGAGGCGTAGCTGCCCCGGGCCCACTGAATTTTTGAGGGCCCACCCCGGGGCCGCCATTAATACATCCTTTATTTCTAACTAGATCGGTGTCTGCAGACACCGATCTAGTTAAAACGAAACCTGCAACTTAACAGTATTGTAAACCGCAAGCCAATACAGGCTTGCGATTTACAAGACGCCGAGAACCACAGACGGATGTCTGCTTCTCAGCACGGGCGGCGCGATGACGTCACAACAACGCACCGCCTGCGCTCAGACACAGACGTCCTGTGCATGGACAGGGAGAAAGCGCCGGCGGCTCCATTCATCAGCATTGCAGGTAGGTGAGTATGACTTTTATTTTTGTTTTTTTAGCTTAGTTGTGGGTATATTAATAGTATAAGGGTTGGTTAGGAGGGGGAAATATAACTATAAGGGAGGGTTCATTAGGGGGCCTTATCATTATGACGATGGGGGGGTCATTTATACTGTATAAGGGTTATTAGGAGGTATTATTAATACAAGGGGGAGGTTATTTATATAAGGGGCCATTAGGGGGCATCATTTATATTAGGAGGCATTATGAACATAAGGGGGTGGTCATTGATATAAGGGGTCATTAGAGGTGCAGTATTTATGTCAGGGGGAATCAGGGGCATAATATGAGGGGCAATTAATTTAATAAGACTAAGGCCCCACATAGTGGGCTGCAGAAGAAAAGTGCTGCAGGAAAAACCACAGCGGTAACATTGTGGGTTTTCTCGCAGCACTTTTCACAGAAGGTCCGCAGAGGTTTCCCCTGTGGACTTTCTGATTTCAATACACCTAAATGGAAACCGCGGGTGTTTCTGTAGGTATAATTGAAATGCTTCAATTTCCAAAACTGCAACGATTTTGAAAATCACAGTGCATCTGCTGTACGTATTTTTCCGCAATGTGTGGATGGGATTTGCTAGATGTAAAATGCCGGGTTTATTTCTGTGGGTTTTCGCCACATGGGGCCCCCATCCCATCCCCACTTTGCAGTAAAATATGCATAACGGATATGCGGCGATTTCCAAAACAGACGCAGTTTTGGAAATCGCAGAATGTCAATTATACCTACGGTAATGCTGGCGGTTTTCCTGTAGATATAATTGAAGCAGAAAGTCTGCAGAGGAAACCTCTGCGAACTTTCTGTGCAAAGTGCTGCAGGAAAAACCGTGATGCGTCACCGCTGCGGTTTTTCCCGCAGCTCTTTTTTGCTGCAGGACACCACGTGGGGCCTTGGCCTTAAAGAGGACCTTTCACGTCCTCATGTATATGCTGTTTTACATACCGCTAGAAAGCCGTCAGCACTGGCGGCTTTCCTGGTATGTGCCCCGGGGCTGGAGATATCGGCGGTGTAAGTTTCACGGTTTACTGTCAGAAAGGCGTTCCTGACAGTCTAGCTGAGCTGTGAGGAACGCCCTTCCTGACAGTACTGGTTCATAGACTTGTACTGGGGGGGCGCTCCTCACAGCTTAGCGTCATCGCTGGGCTACAATGAACACCCCCTCTCTGTACTGGTCTATAGCCCTGTACTGTCAGAGGGGGCGTTCCTTACTGCCCGGCGATGACGCTGAGCTGTGAGGAACGCCCCCCCCAGTAATGGTCTATGAACGAGAACTGTCGGGGAGGGCGTTCCTCACAGCGCAGCTAGACTGTCAGGAACGCCTTTCTGACAGTAAACCATGAAACTGAGACCGCCAATATCTCCAGCCCCGGGGCACATACCGGGAAAGCCGGCAGTGCGCTGAATTCAGCGTGCTGTCGGCTTTCTAGCGGTATGTAAAACAGCATATACATGAGGACGTGAAAGGTCCTCTTTAAGGAGTTTTCCAGCTCATTTTTATTGATTGTCTATCCTCAGAATAAAACATCAATAAGAGATAAGTGATTCCCCACTGATCAGCTGTATGAAGGGGCTATGGCGCCTGTTTATATCACACACTGTGTTTATAGTGACCGTGTGATGTCATTCCAGCCTTGTCACATAGACATGTATAGACGAGGCTGTAGTTACATTACATGGCCACTATGAGATGTATGACACTATGTAAAGAGAGAAGGGGTCACGGCGCTTACACAGGTACCACGGTTCATTCAAACAGCTGATCCTGGGGGTCCCGTGTATTGGAACCCCAATAATTTTTTTTTCCCTTTTTTTTCCTTTTTAATTAGGAAACATCTGGGGCATTATTAATAAGGGGCACTATTTAAAGGGGTGCACAGGGAAGTTATTAACTTAAAGATGCACTTGGGGGTATTATTCATTATGGGGGGTTATATTATATATTATATAATAGGGGTAGCAGCAGGATGGGGCCTTTGTGCAGGTGAGGACAATGTGGGTCGGTGCCTGGAAAAGTGAGGAGCCAAAGATGTCTGTGTTGTAAACTTTACAGAGACTGGAAGAAGTGGTCATGGCCGTCCAGATAAAAGAGATGGGAAATGTGAAGGATTGGTCAGAGACGTCACCGGTAAGTCACTAAATGTTACTGCCCTGTATTCACCTAAATCGTCTGCAGAGCCCTGTGTAGAGCCGCTAAATATCACTATATGCTCACCGTATACCGATAGTATCGGTATACGAACAAGTCCAAGTTGGGGGCCCACTTGGACATGTTCGCCCCCTGTGCTGAACCCCTAGCTACGCCTCTGAGCCATACACATTAGATTTTTATTGGCTGCAATGGCTGAATAGCAGACATGTGAATGCTGTGAGCAGGTTGGCCATGTTGGATATTTTTGGCTGAACATATGAGTGTTTGAGGTAATTGACCACCTTTGGCCGATCTTCAGCCATCTTGCACAGGCTCACTGCACTTATACATTTTTTTTTTCATAAATAAAGATCCCGCAGATCAGGGAGTTTAGTTGTTAATGTTGATGGAGGGATCATTACTAGGAATGATCAAATCATCAATTGTATGGCCGCAGAATGGGCTTCCTAGATCTGAAGTGTATGGCCAACCTATGAGAAGATTGCTGCTTATTGCTGAAAATGGGACAACATAGTTCATACGGACTGGATAACTGACCGGTGATATTTTGGGCCTCTCAGACATTTATCTTACTCCTGGTATGATATTAGAGGGATATGTGGGTACATCAGGGCCCCACTGACTGCTATAAGGGGTGTATTACAGCTCTATACTCCTCGGAGGTTGCAGGGAGCTGTAATACATATACCGTATCTGTACTGGCAATGCAGTTGCTGAGTTTACTGGTTTCTTTCTGGAACTTGATACTTGGTTCCTTGCCAGGGACTTTCTGCCTCAGAAATCCCCTTCCTGTATGACGGCCACAGACAGTCACTTTCAGCTTTCTATTCTATATAACAGGGCGGCAGACACAGACATTGTCCCGATCACCATGAACTGTAAGACTGTGTTTCTATATTAGGATTTTTATGCAGGTATCAGATATTCTCAAGTGTGAATATTTACAGAATCCCCAACAATGCCGAGGACATCCACGTAGATTCACAGAATGATGTCCTATCATTTTCCTAAACTGAAAACAACTGCATATATGCTCGGACTGGCCCATAGGCGAATCCCTGAGCCAGGTGGGCCCCCGACTCCCCTTGATATGAATCAGCATGGTGGCTCAGTGGTTAGCACCCTTGCAGCGCTGAGGTCCTAGGTTTAATACTGACCAAGGGCAACATATGCAAGGAGTTTGTATGTCCTCCCCATGTTAGGATGGGTTTCCTCTGGGTACTCCAGTTTCCTCTCACATGCCAAAAATATACACAGGTATATATAGGTAAATTGGCTTCCTGTAACAACAATCACCAATCATCTTGTAGAGTCTTTCAGCTGCCCGAGGTCTGCTGCTGTGGCTCACAGAGGTAATGGGGTCCTAGTTGAAGACAAGAGCCAGGCAGCAGAGTACTGACAGGACACCAGGGCAGAAATGATGAGAGACAAGGGCGAGGTAGCAACGGGAATCAGGTAATATTTCTATGTAACTGTATAGAGCCCTCAGAATTAATTTTACCGGTAGACCCTAGGCACCCCAGCCCAACACTGACTTCATAAGTCTTATAATATATATAGTTGCTTAACCAACTTTGTCAAGGTAGGTGAAATTTCTGCTAGCCAGAACCTAGAGCTGGTAGGGAGAAGTAACTGGTGGAGTATCTTTGGCACATGCCCTTTTGGCTCTGTGCCTCACTCACCACTTTTTTGATGGAAAAAGCTGGAAAAAAGCATTGTTCACAACCAAAGGTCTCCTGAATGGTTGGGAGAAGTTGCTCTTGGAGGATGTTTAGATACGCTTATTTATTCATGGCAGTGTTCTTGGCAAAAATTGTTCATGGCAGAATTGTGAGTGAGCCCATTCCCCTGGACAAAAAGCAACCATATACATGAATGGTCTCTGGATGCCATACTGTTGGCATCAATCAATATATGCAATCTCCAGGCAGTAGAAGTGGGTGCACAATTCTACAGGGGGCTGGCCGGACCCCTCCAAAATACTCACATATTCAAAATGGATGGACAGTGCTCCAAATGCTATCTTTTGAGCTTATTTTATTTACAAAGTTTAAGAATCCATGTGTAATGGAAAACCACATGTAGTATTTCACATGGCCTCTTCAGAAGGAGGGGAGCACTGATCTCTTATTGATGATCTATCCTGAGGATGGATCATCGATAGAAATGAGCTTGAAAGTCACTTTAATAAGGCCCAAGTGCCACCGTAATTAAATTAATTGCCTCCTTATATTATGACCCCTGACATAAATACAGTTGAACCCCTAATGACTCCTTATATAAATGACCCCTTATGTTCATGATGTCCCCTAAATGACACCCCCTTCATAGCTATAATGCCCTATAATTACCCTTTATATAAATGACCCCCATTATACTATTATAAGGCCCACAGGTGCGCTTAAAAAGAAAATAAATAAAAGTTATACTCACCTGCCTGCGATCCCTTGATGGAAAGAGACGGAGCCGCTACCGCCACCTCCTGTTCTTGAGCTGCTGTCTATGCGCCGTTACCACGGCAATCTCAATACTGAGAAGTGTAAACCTAATATTCTTTTTTTTTTTCTTACATTATTTATTTTTAAAATGGGAAAATGTTTTTCTTATAACTTTTTATTATTCATCTTTTATATTTTAAATTTTTTTTCCTTTTTTTTTTTACTGTCTCACAAGGAGACTTAAGACTGGGATTGCTTGATCCCCTATACAGAAGTATTGTGATATATATGGAACATTATATTGTCTATGTGTATTGGGCCAAGGCATCTTACATATCGGTTCATTGATTGGCTTCCTGGCTGCCATGGTAACTTCTAGGAACCCCGAGATCTCACCGCAGGGGGTTGAGGGGGTGACAGAAGATGTACCCCACTTCCTAACCACCTAAGGGGTTAGTCTGCCAGAGTCAGAACTTTTCCTGATTCTACATCTAGTTCCTGGCCAGTCCTTTGGCTGCCACAGATCTGCGCTGTACTATTATGACGCTGAGCGTTAACCATAGACATTTAGTACAATGTAGTAGTACGGCACAGTGTGGGAAGGAGTTAGTAGTAAGTGTCAGCAACTGCACTTCAATATTCTGGCATCTTTTATTCTGAATTGTTGGTGGGGACACATTTGGAAACTCTTTGTCTTGGGCACTATAAGGGCATGTCTTATCCTTGCGCCCAACCAACTTTGTAAAGAACTGACTCTCATGGGGCTTATTGTGGCTTTGTGATCTTGTTACAACTTCAATCCTCCAGTGAGACAGTCAAGTGTGATAGGAAATTGTAAATAATAGTAACAATAATTGTAAATAATAATAATTAAATTGTAATTATTGTAAATAGTAATAAAATGTGTTTAAATTGTAAATAATAATAATAATAATAATAATAATAATTGGAAATAATAAATTTGTGTAATTTATAAATAATAATGATAATTGTAAATAATAATATAATTGTAATTCTTGTAAATAGTAATAAATTGTGTGAAAATTGTAAATAATAGTAAAAATAATTGTAAATAATAGTAAAAATAATTGTAAATAATAATAATAATATAATTGTAATTATTGTGAACAGTAATAAATTGTGTTTAAATTGTAAACAATAATATAATAATAATAATCATTGTAAATAATAAATGTGTGTAATTTATAAATAGTAATGATAATTGTAAAAAATAATAATATAATTGTTGTAAATAGTAATAAATTGTGTGTAAATTGTAAATGATAAATAGTGTGTGTAATAAATTGATGTTGTACCCATCCTCTGTCACTCTTCAAAGCAACCCACAAAGAAATTTTCAATAATATCAGGGGTTCATTTTACAGTGGGATTCATATGCACTACAAACATAACAGTAGTACCATAGGAATACACCTATAATGTCTGCAGATAATAGGAACATAATACAGCAAATTAATAGAGATCAGTATGACCTGACCAGTGCTTCACAACCAATGGCGGGAATATCACAGAGCAAAGGGAGCCAAAAGAGATGGAAGGGGGCTGTATAAGATAGCTAGATCCTCATTCGGAATCGCGTCACCTTTGTACTTACCCCTGTTCGCTTTGCATTATTTGCAGTCCCCGGCTATCTCTGATATTTTCATAGAGAATGAATGGAGTGGCATTATGCATCTGTGACTTGGTGCTACATTCGCGCGGGGTAGATAGACCGCCATTCTCAGGATTTATGGAGGTCCCAGCAGTCAGACCCCAACCAATAAGCAAATTAGGACCTATACTGTGGATACTGTGGATAGGTCATAACGTGCTTTGGTGACCCATCCCCTTTAAGTGTGCCTACACCTGACACACGTTGGCTTACTACTGTTAGAATTGCCTATCATTTATATATTAACCAATAAAATGTAATGTGACATCAACCATTCTGACTGAGAATACAGCCATCCCAAGTAACCCCCCTCCCATCTCCTGGTAATGGGAAATACGCATTGGCGTTCATAGGACCGCTGATTTTTTTTTTTTTACTATGTCTTTAATATATTCATTATAAATAAAACAAGGGTGACATATTACTTCTTGGAATGGACCAAGGTGGGTAACCACACATGGGCTAGATTAACTGCAGATACACAAAGGTTTTTTACATGTATGTAATTTATGTGAACATGTCCTAATCCAGCACAGTCGTGGCTATTGTCAGAAGTCAGAAATGCATTTCCTTCTCTCGTTCCCTTAATTACAGGCCCCACCTATGGATATGGCCATAAATACCTAACTGGGAATACCCCTTTAAATATTAATGTAACATTAGTGTTATTCCGTTTTCCTACACTCAGAACATTGTTGAATTACGCAACAGAAATCAGTGAACGTGGGGAAGGGGGTGGACCCACAAAACCACAGCCGATTCCAGAGAAGAAACTGTTTACAACACAAGGCACAATATCAAGGGCTTCAGCCAATCACAGCCCAGAAATCCACAGCATCATCTGTCGCCGGAAAACGTTCCATTGATTCTGACCTTGTTACATAAAACAACTGTTTCAGCTACAACAGCTGCAGAGCGCCACCGACAGACTGAAGTTAGAGGTGCACTAAGTGTGTCCAGAATACTGAACACTATTGAAAATCACAATTGTATATTTGGGTCAGAAACATGTCAATGTGTTTTTGTCCCAAGAGTCGCGACCCTGCTGTTTTACAGTGTAGACGGCTAATGCTGCTGTTGTCAGTCACTTACATTACAAAGAGGTTAATATTTAGCCATAACTTTTTTGTAACATTCATTATTTTTTACATTTGCTTGTGTTTTGTTGCCATCTGGTGGTTATTGGTTGATCATGTTGTTAATCTGTTTTCCCTTCATCCTACCAGCAGCACAAAACTAATTTAATGTATTAGTTATTACCCACCCTATAAGAGGGCAAAGCCAGTGATGGCTGGGGGAGAGTCACAGCCATCTGAAGATGTTCTTGAAGGATGTCCTCTGACTGAGCTTTTATAAGCCTATCGTCTAGGTAGGTGATGATGAAAAGTCCCTGACGTGTGAGGGCATCATTTACAGGAGCCACCACCTTGGTGAAGGTGTGGGGAGCAGAGGAGATGCCGAAGGGTAAAGACGTGAATTGCAGATGTCTTCTGCGTCCAGCAGTGACAACAGAGATTCTCAAATATCTTCTGTGGGGAGGATACACATGAACATGCAGGGATGCATCCTTCAAATCTAGGGTAGCTTGGACATCATCTTGCGGCATGAAGGAGGTGACAGGTTTTATGGTCTCCATATGAAACCGCTTTTTGCGGATGAACCGATTGAGGTACCTTAGATCTATAATCATCCTCCAGTCTTCTGATGGTGTGGGCACCAGGAAAACTGGAGAATAAACACCCAATCCTTCTTCGAGGAGTGGTACCTCCTCCAAAGCCTCTTTTTGAAGGTACTCTATGATGGATCCCTCAAGGACTGCCTGCTTTTTTGCAGGAAGTAAATGGTTCTGAATAAACCTGTCCTGCAGAGGATGACAGAAATCGACTGCATACTCGTGTTGTATTACGTGCAAAACCCAAGGGTCTTGTATAAGTTGTCTCCAGGGTGCCAGATAATGAGAAAGACGGCCTCCGACAGGAAAATCGTCTACTGAAAGAGAAAGACAGATGGCATCAAAAGTCTGGCTTCTTCTTGTTGGTATCTCTGGAACCGAGGCCTAAGTTGTTGAAGGCTTCTGCTTCTCCTGGTCCGTCAGGATCTGAATGACTGTGGAAGACTCTTCCCTTTTTTGTCCGCCAGACCCTCCATAATGTCATTCAGCCCTTTGCCAAAGGGCTCAAAGGGTAGGGAACAGATATTATATTTTGAGGCATTATCCGCCAACCAGGGTTTCAACCATAGTAGTCTTCTTGTCGCAGTGGTGAGGGCCATAGATTTTGCGGCCAACTTGACTTGTTGAAGAGAGATGTCAAGAAATCTGCTGCCAGGGAAATCAACCTCATAAAGCACAGCATGTCATCCTGGGAGACCCCGGAGTTAATATCTTTCTCCAGCTGGTGTAAATCTGTACAAAGCGTGTTCACCACCTCGCTGGATGCAATGCCCACAATGGCTTGAGCAGAGGCGGCTGAGTAAGCCCCCTGAGGGTACACTCTGCACTCCATTGGGTCTTGAAGGTTGGAGCCATCATCAACGGGCACTATGGTGCGGTGAGAAAGTTTGGTTATAGCCATGTCCACCTTGGGAGGAGGACCCCAGTGGTCATGTTGGACTTCCGAAATAGGAAAGAGGGTTGTGAACCACTTGGAAAGCACAAAGGTTTTCTCAGGGTGCTTCCAGTCGGCCACCATAGCTCTTATGAGAGTGCTGTCCACGATCGCCTGACCAGATGGACTTGAGCAATTTTTGGATTTTTTTTTCCAGTGGACCCCGCAGATTAGTCCTCTTCAGATGAAGAATTGGTTTCATCTATAATCTGGAAATCCTCATCAGAGAGCACAACTGATCTTTATTGCCTACCCTCGGACTGAGGTTTTTTGGTCACAAATCTCCTTCACGGTGTCTTACACATATTTTTTGACCCAAACTACAACGTGGTGAATAGATGGTTCTTCGGACAGAGGGTCACAGCATTGGCGACATCAGTTATAATAATAGCACATTGTAGCTCCACCTATTTTGCTTATCTATCCTTAAAGGGTACCTGGGTTTTCATGAAAAGTTGAAATATGTGAAGGGTCTTGCTTGGCAGTCTGTTCTATGACTGTATAAGCCTTCATACATGATGTCCTATCAGTTCTGCTGCTAATATCCCTATTATGGCTGCAGCACAGTCTCTGAGGCTCTGGGCATGTACAATAAAGAGCAGTCTTCCCCACCTCCCCTATCCATTATAACTACTACTGGCTTATTTACATGTAATTCTTCCAGGAGTAACTGTATAGTAGCAAACACATAGTTGAGAAAAGCCCAAAAGAGCATAATATAGGAGATTCAGGAACACTGGACTGCAAATACAGGGCAAATACTTGCAGGCATGATGAAGCTAAACAGATCCCTGACCCAGAAAAAGAGCAATATATGAGCACTATCAGGAAAGCTGCTTGTTGTGTGTAAATAATATCCCATCTTTAATCACACAAGAAGCCAGAAATGACTACAAGTACAGAGAAGACTTTTCTTACATTGTAAGATGTGAGATGTGCAAAATGTTCAGTCCAGTGCACGGAGAACTGCAAATTAGCTAGAAGGGAGACACCTACTGGTAGGATCTTTAGAGAGGTTTTTCAGCCAGAAAGTAGCCATATTTTTAATTAAATTGCATGATATTTAGGTCCAACATCACATTCTCTATGAAATGAGAATAAGTTGTCTGAAAAGTTAGTGACCATTTAAAGATATATGTGTATGTATATAGGGTTGCTATAGGAAAATATCTACTGATTATCACAGCAAAGCAGTCTTGATGCTTGTTAAATTCCCTGTAACAGAGTATCACAACACTTCTAGGGAACTCTAGGGCTCCATTCACACATCAGTGAAAAACAGACGTGTAACAGACATTTTTAACGTCTGTTTTTAAAACAATGGGAGTTATTGGGTACATACACATGTAATATTGTGAATACTGTCAGTAAAAGATAAGACATATTGGGCCGGACCCAATATAAGTCTATGGGGTCAGTTTTTCATGTTCGTCTTTTGGGTGATGTATCAGTTTCACTGACGTTAAAAACAGATGAGTGGGTTGGGTCAAAAAAACAAAAGGACCAATTAAGTACATACGTTTTTATTTTACTGAGTTACAAACTGATACAAAACGGATGCTAAAAACTGACACATAGTAAACTGCTGAAAAATAAGTGACATACTAAGGCTTGGTTCACACTAGTGTTGTGTGACCATTTCGGGTCCTGCAAGCAGGACTTTTCTCTCTGAATTTTTTCGGGAGGAAACCCGGCAGACCACATTATAGTCTATAAGTGGGTAACCGCTTTTTAAGCGGATTGGGTTTCTGTTTTTCGGGTCCCCAAGCTAGTGTGAATCAAGTCTGATGGAAAACAAATGTTAAAAACTGACACTTATATCTGTTTTTAATGTCAGTTTTCTACTGTTGTGTGCATGTAACCTAAAGCTAGTGCCTAAGGCTTTCAAGACAGTTTTTTTGGATTTCAGGGTATCCAATTGTTATTGTGGATTTTTTTTGTAAGTATAGGGCTCATTTTTCATCGTTTCTTATGTTATGAGTTCATTGGGTTTGGGGTGAATTTACATTTTACTAGCACATCTGGCCAATGTTCTGTGCTTTATGGCTAGGCGTGGGTTATAAGAGACATCCTAAAACTTGCTGTCCTTCCTGTTACTATTACTGTATTGTGTAACTGCATATTCACATGTGTGTGTATATATATATATATATATATATATATATATATATATATATATACAGTCATATGAAAAAGTTTGGGCACCCCTATTAATCTTAATCATTTTTAGTTCTAAATATTTGGGTGTTTGCAACAGACATTTCAATTTGATATATCTAATAACTGATGGACACAGTAATATTTCAGGATTGAAATGAGGTTTATTGTACTAACAGAAAATGTGCAATATGCATTAAACCAAATTTTGACCGGTGCAAAAGTATGGGCACCTCAACAGAAAAGTGACATTAATATTTAGTAGATCCTCCTTTTGCAAAAATAACAGCCTCTAGTCGCTTCCTGTAGCTTTTAATCAGTTCCTGGATCCTGGATGAAGGTATTTTTGACCATTCCTCTTTACAAAACAATTCCAGTTCAGTTAAGTTTGATGGTCGCCGAGCATGGACAGCCCGCTTCAAATTATCCCACAGATGTGCAATGATATTCAGGTCTGGGGACTGGGATGGCCATTCCAGAACATTGTAATTGTTCCTCTGCATGAATGCCTGAGTAGATTTGGAGCTGTGTTTTGGATCATTGTCTTGCTGAAATATCCATCCCCGGCGTAACTTCAAATTCGTCAGTGATTCTTGTACATTATTCTCAAGAATCTGCTGATACTGAGTTGAATCCATGCGACCCTCAACTTTAACAAGATTCCCGGTGCCGGCATTGGCCACACAGCCCCAAAGCATGATGGAACCTCCACCAAATTTTACAGTGGGTAGCAAGTGTTTTTCTTGGAATGCTGTGTTTTTTTGACGCCATGCATAACGCCTTTTTGTATGACCAAACAACTCAATCTTTGTTTCATCAGTCCACAGGACCTTCTTCCAAAATGAAGCTGGCTTGTCCAAATGTGCTTTTGCATACCTCAGGCGACTCTGTTTGTGGCGTGCTTTCAGAAACGGCTTCTTTCGCATCACTCTCCCATACAGCTTCTCCTTGTGCAAAGTGTGCTGTATTGTTGACCGATGCACAGTGACACCATCTGCAGCAAGATGATGCTGCAGCTCTTTGGAGGTGGTCTGTGGATTGTCCTTGACTGTTCTCACCATTCTTCTTCTCTGCCTTTCTGATATTTTTCTTGGCCTGCCACTTCTGGGCTTAACAAGAACTGTCCCTGTGGTCTTCCATTTCCTTACTATGTTCCTCACAGTGGAAACTGACAGGTTAAATCTCTGAGACAACTTTTTGTATCCATCCCCTGAACAACTATGTTGAACAATCTTTGTTTTCAGATCATTTGAGAGTTGTTTTGAGGAGCCCATGATGCCACTCTTCAGAGGAGATTCAAATAGGAGAACAACTTGCAATTGGCCACCTTAAATACCTTTTCTCATGATTGGATACACCTGGCTATGAAGTTCAAAGCTCAGTGAGGTTACAAAACCAATTTTGTGCTTCAGTAAGTCAGTAAAAAGTAGTTAGGAGTATTCAAATCAATAAAATGATAAGGGTACCCAAATTTTTGCACCGGTCAAATTTTGGTTTAATGCATATTGCACATTTTCTGTTAGTACAATAAACCTCATTTCAATCCTGAAATATTACTGTGTCCATCAGTTATTAGATATATCAAATTGAAATGGCTGTTGCAAACACCCAAATATTTAGAACTAAAAATGATTAAGATTAATAGGGGTGCCCAAACTTTTTCATATGACTGTATATACAGTATATATCACACATATATACAGACGTGGACAAAATTGTTGGTACCCCTTGTTTAATGTAAGAAAAACCCACAAAGGTCACAGAAATAACTTGAATCTGACAAAACTGGAATTTGTCAAACTACATGTTGACAAGCCACAAAGCTTCTGGGAGAATGTCCTATGGACAGATGAGACAAAAATTTAAATTTTTGGCAAAGCACATCAGCTCTATGTTCACAGACGGAAAAAATGAAGCCTATCTTGAAAAGAACACTGCCCCTACTGTGACACATGGAGGAAGCTCTGTTATGTTCTGGGGCTGCTTTGCTGCATCTGGCACAGGGTGTCTTGAATCTGTGCAGGGTACAATGAAATCTCAAGACTATCAAGGGATTCTAGAGAGAAATGTGCTGCCCAGTGTCAGAAAGCTTGGTCTCAGTCGCAGGTCATGGGTCTTGCAACAGGATAATGACCCAAAACACACAGCTAAAAACACCCAAGAATGGCTAAGAGGGAAACATTGGACTATTCTGAAGTGGCCTTCTATGAGCCCTGACCTAAATCCTATTGAGCATCTTTGGAAGGAGCTGAAACATGCCGTCTGGAAAAGGCACCCTTCACACCCGAGACAACTGGAGCAGTTTGCTCATGAGGAGTGGCCAAAATTGACAGTTACAGGAATCGTTTGATTGCAGGGATTGCCTCAAAAGGTTGTGCAACTAAATATTAAGTTAAGGGAACCATCATTTCTGTCCAGGCCTGTTTCATGAGTTTTCTTTTTTTTTTAAATTCTGTTGAAGCCTGGTTGGAAAGCAATGCCTGACTTTCATTTGTTCATTTTCATAGAATTTTTATCTATTATTACTTTTGTCAGATTCAAGTTATTTCTGTGACCATTGTGGGTTTTTCTTTCATTAAATGAGGGAGGGGGAACAACAATTTTGTCCACGTGTGTATATATAATTTTATTATTATTGTTTATTTATATAGCACCATTAATTCCATGGTGCTGTACATTATTATATTAATTCCATGATGCTGTACATTATTATATTAATTCCATGTGCTGTACATTATTATATTAATTCCATGGTGCTGTACATTATTATATTAATTCCATGTGCTGTACATTATTATATTAATTCCATGGTGCTTTACATTTGAGGGTTTACATGCAGTACACAAAATATACAAGACAAGTATAATACTAACAGTGACCAACTGGCACAGAGGGATAGAGGGCCCTGCCCGCAAGGGCTTACAGTCTACATATATATATATATATATATATATATATATATATATAATTATATAACCGCTGCTTTTATACAAGTGATTTCCCAGTTTATGTAAGTAATACTATCCTGCTACAAACAATATTCATTTGGTCGTGACAGTTTGTATCACTCATATTATATTATACTGAAAGCTTCTATAAAGAGCTTCCAAACTGCACAGATTATTACACACGTGATGTGTTGCCATATGTGATGTTTGTCCTCATTTGCTGTAAGCAGTTTTCTTCTACAACAATTTACAGGTATGACATGACTTTTAAGGTCTGAACTCTAGGACCCTTACTGGTCACTAGGACAAGTATGCCACAATACCAGAAAGAGGGCCCTAGGTTAATGGGTTAAGTTGCAGGTCAAGTGTAGCCGCAGGACAGTGTCTTCTTCCTCTGGTGCTCTAGCACTCTGCTGTGATGTCATGCACCCAGGGTCACCACTGAGGCCTGTAATTGGGTCTCAGCGGTCACATGGGAACACCGGGCATCATGGAGGAAAAGAAGACACAGATTGCAGACCCAGAAGAGGTAACAGAAGGTGAGTATGAAGGTTTTTTATATTTTTGTCATCTACCCTGGCCCTCTACCTATTACACTCTGGGGTCTGAAGAAACCCCAGAGTATAATAATTTACTGGTGGCGGCCATTTTAGTTCCTCCGAGTCAAATTCCAAATTATTTGTTTTCGTTAAGATCTGAACAATTTGGAATATTCTGGTCGAACCTGGCTTGGTACGAGTCGATTCGCCCATGTCTAAATGGAATGGATGTAAAATGGCCAATAGATCTGTCAAAAACACCACTGTTGGGTGAATAAGGCCTGAGTTTTCTGAACAGTTAGGGACCATTGAGATTAGTGAGGTTTCACCAGTGAGGTTACATGATAATGTGAAGTAATCCAAAGAAATTCTCAAAAGACAAAAATGTTGTAAATCAGATTTGAAAGGTTTTCGAACTATAAATGTAGAGAATAATTGTACAACCAATCTATGTATATTACACTGTGTTCCAAATTAATATGCAAATAATATTTTCTCATATTTTCCAAAATTACCTATATGAATTGCAGTCATTGTAATTTTCCAGTCATCAACTATTCGAGTATAATTGAAAGGTTTTTGAACAAACTGCCTATGATAACAGTAGATTTAAAAAAAATAATCACTCAAAATGCATGTTTTAAATTATTATGCACAGCAGAATTTGCAACCTTTTCATTTTTATTAAGAACAAAAAAATGGTCATTGTGAAATTATAAGCATTAGCAGGTTATTACAAACTGAAATCAAACAGTTTTCAAGCCAAAACTTTATTCGAGGTGATGTTACATTTGCACATAGGACCCCTTGTTCGAAAGAAGCTTCTGAACTCTCTCGTCCATTGAATTTGTCAGTTTTTGGATGGTTTCGGCTTCAATTGTTTTGCATGAGCACAGAATACCCTCCCAGAGCTGTTGCTTAGATGAGAACTGCCTCCCGCCATCATAGACACTCCTTTTGATGATGCTCCAGAGGTTCTCAATGGGGTTGAGGTCAGGGGAGCATGGGGGCCACACCATAAGTTTGTCCCCTTTTATGCCCATAGCAGCCAGAGATGCAGATGTGTTATTTGCAGCATGAGACGGTGCATTATCAGGCATGAAAATGATGTTTCTGCGGAATGCATGGTTCTTCTTCTTGAACCATGGCAGGAAGTGCTGTTTGAGAAACTCCACATACATTATGGAGTTCATCTTTACCCCTTCAGGGATCCTAAAGGGGCCGACAATCTCTCTCCCCATGATTCCAGCCCAAAACATTACTCCACCTCCTCCTTGTTGGCGCCATAGCCGTGTTTGCATGGGGTGTCCATCAACAAGCCATCCTCCACTCCATCCATCTGGACCATCGAGCGTTGCACGGCACTCATCGGTCTTCATGTATTGTTTGGCCCACTGGAGCCGTTTCTGCTTGTGTGCAGTGGATAGAGGAGGTCGACAGGATGGCTTACGCACAGCTGCAAACCTCTGAAGGACCCTGCATCTTGTTGTTTGGGGGACGTTGGAGGCACCAGCAGCTTCAAAAACTTGTCTGCTGCTATGACAAGGCATTTTTGAAGCTGCTCTTTTAACCTGACGTAATTGCCTGTTGGAAAGAGTCCTCAATTTTCCCTTATCAGCCGCACACGTGTGTGCTGTGAATCAGCTACATACTTCTTGATTGTGCGATGATCACGATGACGTGTCTTGGCAATGTTGATTGTAGTCATGCCTTGACCTAAACACTCCACAATTTGTTGCTTCTCAGCAGCCGACACATCCTTTTTCTTTCCCATTTTGGCTGAAAATGTAGGCTGCTTAATAATGTGGGACAGCCTTCTTAAGTAGTCTTGCCTTTAATTGGACACACCTGCCAAACTAATTAGCACAGGTGTCTGCAATTGCTTTCAGTGATATAAAGAGCCCTGACACACATCACCATCAATGAGTTTAACTGACAAACAAAAAAATTCTTACCTTATCACTCCTAAACACTTTTTGCATAATAATTTGGAACACGGTGTATGTGTGTCCTACTCATCCTGTACATGTGTTTTACTCCATCAGTGGGGAATGTCCTGATTAAATCCGTATTTTCTCAGTCGCAACTTCCAAGCTCAGAATATTCTTTCCAGTATGATGATGATGAGATATTTAATGTGGATTTTGGCAATAGAATGGCGAGATGGAGACTTCCGCAGTTTGGCGAGCTGTCTGGTTTTGATGCTGCTCATTACATTAATCAGATCAGTGATGGATTGAAATTTACAGCTAGATATGAAGAGAAGAAACTACGCAGCGGCAAAACCAGGTACCGATTATCAGTATGTAATAAAAAGTTATATCGAAAAGTACGACAAAACAGGGCAATGTAAGGACAAGCAGGAGTCTTCTTATGGTGCTGTCATGAAGGATTTGTATCAAGCATAACAATGGATTTTGAAATCGGAATCTTTTCTTCTTCAGATTCTAAACACAACAATATGACATCATGTTAATAATTTGAGGAAGAAATATTCTGATTTTGGAACACACTATTATGTTTGACAAAAAAACAGAAGTTTACATTAAAATTCAGCTTTTCTGGGGATGTTCACACATAGGAATTTGACAATAAATTTGAGGTGAAATCCGCCTCAAAATCCGTCTCAAATTCCACCTGAAATCTGTCTCCCGTTCATTTCAACTAGTAGAAAAAATAAGCCTCCTACTCGTTCTTCAGGCGGTTCCTTCTGAGAAGTCCAATTGAAATGAATGGGAGGCGGAAAAATACACCTTTTTTATAGGCGCAGAATTTGAAGTGGAATTTGGCGCAGAATTTTTCAAAACCCCCTCACGGAATTTGGAATTTGGCTCTACCCAATAAAGGCAAAATACTCTGGCACTCTTCTCCAAATTCTGCTTCAAATTCAACATCAAAATCAGTTTCAAATTCAGGGTCCAAATCCTCCTTGCTTTTTGACAAGCAGAAAAAATCTGCTTCAAATTCCTGAAACAGAAATTATATTGCTTGCCAAATTCAGCATTAAATTCCTATGTGTGAACACCCCCTAAAGATGTAAGTGATCTAAGTTCTCAGTGTATGCATTTTTTATGCATTTTACTCTTTGCAGTTCTGTGCATTACTATGGTAACATAGTCATTGTGTATTTGCAAAGTGTATTTTGATGCAAATCTCTCTTTAATTGTGTTGCTGAGTCATGGCACCACTTCTTGTTCAGGTAATTTTTGGAAATGATACAGTATATACTAATGTCACTTGGATGATAGAGAAATGGTGCAGAGAAATGGACTCAACCCGTAACCATGCAGAAGAATAATTCTAGCACTGAAATCGTAGTTGGATAAATAAACTCCACAACTTTTTATTTGCAATCCAAATTTCAAACACTGTGTAACGTTTCGGACTCTACATTCAGCTTATACAGCTATCCTATGACGGATGAAAGCAATGGACATGAATTAACGGTAGTGTGAATGTGCCCTAAGCCTAATAATAGACTGACACTTGCCAATTCTGTAGGGGTTTACTTTTCAGCAGTCTCCTCATTTAGATCAAATACAGGATTACAATAGAAGATAACACCTCAATAGATGATGTCACAGCTTATCTATCCCCCCCCCCCATGCATAGAACATGTCTAGGAAACTCTCCCATAGACCTTAATGAGTCAGGTCCCATCTGTTGCTACCTACAGACATGACTATGCTGTAAAGCATATCTCTAAATGCTGTTAAAAGGACAGAGGATCAGCTCAGGCAAGATGGCCGCCCCAATAATCATGTACAGAAAGTAGATTTAAAAAAACTACAATCAGAAAATTAAAAAAAAGGCTCCCATAGAGGTGCATGAGCCCACTACTGTATACCTGCATGTCTCTGATTTCATATAGTGGTATACAGAGGTTTTGTACTGTTGAATATATCCATACACATGGAGTCCAATAGATTCTGTCACTTTGTACTAACCGTCCTTACAGACGTTTTGTACATGGCATTTCTGCTTGCATTAGCCCACATGGTGAGTCCAATGTACTGATTCTGCCAACTTTTTTTGCTGCGACCTATCACCTTACCATCAAGTCTGCAGCCATTGCTGATTCTGTGAATACTGGACTATTACCATATACTATGGACTATACTGAACTAATAAATACACAGAAAAGTGCAGACAATAATATGGAGGTTTCATTATAATTTTTCATACAACTCATCAAAAAATGTTTAAAATTTTTGGAATGAGGTAGAAAAATACATTAAGTGATATAAAGAGATTCTTATTGTGATGTGTTTGTCTTCCAGGCACTCCCATAATACACATTTATACAGAGGATCCGGTGGTTCTGAATGAGCCCAACACACTGATCTGTTTGGTCAAGGAAATCTTTCCCCCAGTTATCAAGATGAGCTGGCTGAAGAATAACCAGCCTGTGACGGAAGGAGTGTCAGACACTGACTATTACTTTGCATCAGATTTGTCCTATTATAAATTCATATATTTGGCTACTATGCCAGCACGTTGCGGAAACGCAGCGTTTTTTGTTGCAAGCCAGGAGTGGATTGAGCAGAAGGTAGAAGAATAAGAATAAGGACTTCCTATATATATATGTAAAGAAGCGTGCCTTAAGATGTTGCAATGTGTGCCACAATTGCGCCAAAATTTTGGCTTATAAATTGGGCGCTAAGTAAGCCAACTAATGCAGGAAATTTCTAGGGTCTGCAACTTGTCGGAAACCCAGCCATGATTTTCTTATTGTGGCCAGGATATCTTCTTATGCAAATAGTGTCCCTGGCTTATGTTTCAGTGACTTTTTTTTTTTTTTTACATATTTTGCATCTCTGCCTTCCAAAATTCGTAACTTTTTTTTATTTTTCTGTTTATTTTTCATATGTATGTGAGGCTTATTTTTTGTATGAGTTGTACTTTCAGCTGGCTCCATTTTGGGGTACATTAAGGGGCCATTGTTTTCAATGGAGGCAGAGATTGCAGCAGGATGCTGAAAAAATGAGCGTCCTGCTCTATCTTGCCGTGGACGCCGCGGCTGATTCAGCGGTTCGAGACTCCCTGCTGATTAGACACATTCATCTGGGACTAATCAGCATCAGAAAGCTGTGACTGGATGCCAATGCCCTGCATCGCAATCCCACTGCAAGAGCCGGAAAATCTTTGTCCGGCAGGTCGTTACCGAGCTATGTCAGGGCTCTTTATTTGCAGGGCAAGTTGTAGTTTTTATTGATACCAATTTCTGGTCTGTACAGCTTTCTGATCACTTTTTATTGCTATCTGTGGGGAAGCTAGGTGACCAAAATACATAAATTTGCACATTACTGTATATTTTTTTACAGTGTTCACTGTACGGGATAAAAAATGCTATTTTTGGATAGTGCGGACTTACATGCACACAGGGATACCTGACATGTTTGTTTACATTATGCATGTATTTTTTTAAATTATAAAGGGTTTATTAAATTGTTTATTATTTATTTATGTTTTAAACTTTTTTTTTATACTTTTTTAACTTTTGTTTTTTTTTCCTGCTCCACAATAGGACTTGAATCTGGAATCTCTTGATCTCCAGTGCAATGTACATCGCACATAGTAGCCCTATGTGCAATAGGGAAAGGCAGCCAAGAGGCCATTGATTGCCCATATGGCTGCCATGATAACTCCTTAGACCTGATCTTATCATGAGGGATCTGAGAGGTCGAAGAAGGGGTGATCTTGCCCCTTAACCACCCAGATGCCGTTTTCGCTTAGTGGTTAAGTGGATGGAATTCCGACTCCGCAGGCTAGTCCAATACTGTACAGCCACAACTTGGAAGTCATGCCGTAGGCCTGCGGCACGAGAATGCTATACTAATATACTAATATGGTATATGTGGTCTGGGCCTCGCAGTTGGAATCATTGGAGTCATCGCTGGCATTTTACTGTTCCTCAAAAAACGAAAGAAAAATAATCGAAATGGAGGCCTCTGACCTTCTAGGTATTGTCTGCACTCACATCAAGACCCAATTATATAAAATTTACCGGTGTTAGGTTATTGGGGGGGCATAAACTAGACTATCCCGAAAAGAGCACAGAGCATACTCCCATGGTGGCGGACTGCTATTGGGCTGCCAGGTTTACGGAAGGGGTGCACAAGTGCCATGGATTGAACTGACAATGGATTTTTTAGACTGTAAACTGTTTGTTAAAACCTAGTTTGCTAGCAGCGTACTGAACTTTGTTGCAGACTTTCAGTGCAGTGTGTGAACGCACCCTTAGATTAAACTGTTGTGATACACTGTAGTGTTAGTGATATAGTGTAGTGTTAGTTACGCTAGGTTCACATTTGTGTTCAGGTTTCTGAACGGAAACCTGATCCGCTTAAAAAAGCAGTTACCCTTGGAAACCTGTGGACCCTATAGATTATAATGGGGTCTGCCAGGTTTCTTCCCGAAAAGGGCGAAAAATGCAGAGAGAAAAGCCCTTCTTGCAGGACTTTCCTCTCCGCATGTTTCGTGCCGAAGCTGAGTGGAAACCACATGGACCCCATTATAGTCTATGGGGTCTGCAGGTTTCCTTAGGTAACCGCTTTTCTATGCATATAGGTTTCCATTCGTGGGGTCCCCAAACGGAAACCAAATGCAGATGTGACCTGGCTTAGTGATATAATGAAATGTCAGTGATACATTATAGTATTAGTGATACATTGTAGTCCTGATAGATTTGCTATGTGTAATGACTTGTCATGTTGCTGTGCAGTGTTATGAAGGTTTTCTCATTCATGGAATTAATTTTTTTCCAGCTTTTACACATCTGTAAATCACATCGCTGTGCGCACAGATGATTCAACCATTGCTAAATATTCCCGAAGAGCTTCTAACACAGTTGATATGGAGATTGAAGATATCACTATGGAAACGATGGCTCTACATAGACCTGCTGGTTGTCTCACTGACAAACCTTTGTAATGCACTTTTCTCGCACAAAGGACTAAAAGCACAGGGTTAGCGGCTACAATACAGGCGCTCATCCCCAACACCCCAACACCCACAAGGGTCACTTGTACAAATGTACCTTCAGTATATTTTGGCATGTGGGAGCAAACCCGGGGAAAACATAGAAACATAGAGCCCAGGACTGCAGCACTGCAAGGCAACAGTACTAACCACTGAGCCACCCTGCTATCCTCGCTAAACCATGTAACATGTCTGACAAATGTAGAAAAGCAATGTAAGAAATGTAGGAAACGTGTCAGTGTGGACATCTGAAGGAAATCTCTAGCTCTAGTGGGATATGTTAAAGGACAGAAAATTTGTGAAAGTCACCATCTAAGCAAGTGTAATTCCTATAAGGCTAGCTTCACGCTACAGTCCATCAGAGGATCAGGACAATGTACTGTAAAATGAATGACAAATACAAACAGAACACTTTCCATTGTCTGCAGTGTTGAAAAGCCTGGAAGGTTCCATCCGCCATCTTTCGATTTCAACATGTTACATCTTCTCTTTTGCCTGAAAAGGACTCATCTATATATAGTGAAAAAAGGATGTGTGATGGATGTTTTTTTCAATGGCTGTTTTCAGAGCAATGAAGTCTAGAGATGTATTCACACATCTGTTTTTAATGGACAGTGACTAACATAAAAAATAGCACATGTCCTGTTTTGGGCCGTTTTCATGGCCGAGAGGGCCCAATACAAGCGAATGGATTTCCATCCAAAAATATGATCAGTGGGTTGGATCAAAAAAAAAAGACCAATGACGTTCATCGGATTTTTTTTTTTTTAATGGACAGTTAAAAACGGATGTCAGATGGCCGAGAAATAGCTGAAAAATATGTGAAACATGGATGGGACCGTTTCATCCATTTCTAACGGCTAGTTTTTACATTCGTGGGCATGTAACCTAACACTGCAGTTAATGATGACGGATACAAAAGGAAAGTGTTCAGTTTGTATCTGTTTTACAGTCTGTTGTCCTGATCCTCTGGACAATGTGGCAATGGCGGACGGTACTACGGTCATCCTGCTCTACACCTTTACAATTGGAACTGCAGTTCTATCTGAAATAGGAGCTGAGGTCATTTTAAGTCTTCTATTTTTGGGGGGTTGAAGAAATTCCCTGGGGCACCAATAAATAACCCATATGGATAATGTATAAAGCGCCCAATGTTTATATGAATCCAATAGTTCTCTTTGAGCTATTGCCCTGGATCTCTTTTTAGGAAACGCACTGTCTAATGGTAGTGCAACATAAACTATCCTAACAAATACACATTGAAAGTGTTACTAACAAGATACGTCCTGGAAATTCTACTTTTGTCAAATTCTCTACAGAAAAAGTCCCCTCATTCCAGGTGGGCAGACTAGAACTGTTGCTCATGTGACCAAAACCTTTAAAAATGCGTCTGACATCATTTTTGCTTTAATATCAGGGGAAATTTTTGTCTCACAAATAAACAGTTCCAGTAACTGCAGATGAAGTTCCTCAGAGCATGTAATGTTATACGCTTTATATTTTATTTTGGGTATCCCCCCCCCCCCTTCCTGACCTTGTTGGATAAAAGTAATATCTCTTCTGCAATAGCTGTACAGCGCCACCAAGAGGCTAAAAGAAGAAGTACAGGAGCGTTTCCGGAATACAAATAACTACAGAGAATTACTATTGTATAGCTGGGTCTGTGACAGGTAAAAGGGGAACCTTACCCAAAACTATCTTCCCATGTGTTCTATACAGAAATCCCAAGTGTCAGCCTCTCCCCTGTTCTGTTTCTTGGGTTTGGTGACACGATTTTCTATTAGTCTATGGGGATCTATGTATCACTTATTACAGGCACCACAACTTTATGTATGACGGAGTTGTATGGACACAGGTTGTTCGCAGGGGAACAGATGATGGAAAGTTGTGTTTCTACCTAAATAGCAAGTGTTACTCTCCCCACTTGCCAGTTGCAGTGATACAGTAAGTTGACATTCTCCTTGGCGTGACCTAATTTCAGAGGCACAACAGTAAGTATCTGCGCCCCTGGGGCAACATCTGTACCAGGTCCCCCATGTATAATGTATTATTTATAGTACTAATCTCCTCATATTAGGAAGAGACACTTTTTGGACCCTAATAAGCCCAGGTAGCACTGTATCCTCTAATGTTTCTGTGCCTGTCTTCAGTAGAATATAACATGGCATATTTTAGATGTTACAACATGTACATAATAATAACGCAGCAATAATAACCAGGTGTCATTTATACCTCGACAGGGTGAACGGTAACCCAAAGCAACAAGGATAGGGCATCAGTTGAAGATCTGTGGAGCTCTGAGACCCGGGACCCATGTGGATCAGCTGTTTGAAGCAGCGGTGATCCCTGAGTGTTGCTTCCACTTCACAGGCTCTATGATGTTATGTTCATCGGTGACAGCTCAGTCCCATTCAAGTGAACCAGAGGAGTAGCTTGAAGCTCCTAGACCTCAATACAAAATCTGTAGTGCAGCCTATACCTACCATGTGCCATTTAGAATAGTGATATATTTTATATGGCAGAGGAACCTTCGGGGCCCCCTTCAGGGTCCAGGGCTTGGTAGCGGCACTGTGGCACTGTGCTTGGTAAGCCCTTGGTGTCAGACCCCTGTCAGTCTTTAATTGATGACCTGTCCTAAGAAGAGTTCAGCAGTTATTTAACCTAGAAAACCCCTTTAGGCTAAGGCCCTACGTAGCACTTTTTTGTGCTGTGGGAAAAACCGCGGTGGCAACGCATCGTGGTTTTCCCTGCAGCACTTTCTGCTTCCATTATACCAATAGGAAACCGCCGGCATTTCTGTAGGTATAATTGACATGTTGCGATTTCCGAAACCACAATGGTGTCTGTTGCGCATATTTTTAAGAAATGTATTCTAGAGAATCCCATCCACTTTGCAGGAACTGTAAAACGCCTCAGTTTTTGCCGCAGCATTTACGCCACGTGGGGCCCTGGCCTCAATGTGTTTTTGGTCCATGTGTCAGTATTCCAGATCCCACACACTATTGTTGCTGCTGTTGTTTATTCTGGATTAAACTCTTACAATACACAGATTAATATTTAACCACAACTTGTTTAACATCCACTTTTTTCCATTTAATCTTGTTTTGTTGCCCTCTAGTGGTTAATATACTTTGTTGCAGTTTAGTTTATTGGTAGTCGTACAGATTTATTAATATTTACTTACGTGAAATTGTGGAAGTTTTCTGGGGTGCGGCACTGGTAAAGTATTTTTGTTAGGAATGGCTGAATGTTTCTTCTGATTCGCCATTACATAGACTACAATGGGAGATGTGACTTGCCAGTTATTTGGCTTGAATTTTCAGAGAGTAAATCTACAAATATTATTGCATCTTTATTGGCAGTGAGTTTTTTTTCAACTATCAGCCTTTTTCCTAGCCATTAAAATTCTTGTTTTTAACAGTCTCCACTCATTTTGTGTTACGTGCCAGGCACTGCCATCTGAATGGAGCGACAGTAGAGAGAGTACTCGGCTATCTCCAGCTGTCCATAGAAATTAATGGAGCAGTTCTCATGATCATGGGGGTCCCAGTAGTAGGACTCCTAACTTATCCCTTATCATGTGCAAAGGAGATACAGTGGGGAAAAAAAAGTATTTAGTCAGCCACCAATTGTGCAGGTTCTCCCACTTAAAAAGATGAGGCCGGCCTGTAATTGACATCATAGGTAGACCTCAACTATGAGAGACAAAATGAGAAAACAAATCCAGAAAATCACATTGTCTGATTTTTAAAGAATTTATTTGCAAATTATGGTGGAAAATAAGTATTTGGTCACCTACAAGCAAGCAAGATTTCTGGCTCTCACAGACCTGTAACTTCTCCTTTAAGAGGCTCCTCTGTCCTCCACTCATTACCTGTAGTAATGGCTCCTGTTTGACATTATCAGTATAAAAGACACCTGTCCACAACCTCAAACAGTCACACTCCAAACTCCACTATGGTGAAGGCCAAAGAGCTGTGGAAGGACCAGAAACAAAATGGTAGCCCTGCACCAGGCTGGGAAGACTGAATCTGCAATAGGCAAGCAGCTTGGTGTGAAGAAATCACCTGTGGGAGCAATAATTAGAAAATGGAAGACATACAAGACCACTGATAATCTCCCTCCATCAGGGGCTCCACGCAAGATCTCACCCCGTGGGGTCAAAATGACCACAAGAACGGTGAGCAAAAATCCCAGAACCACACGGGGGGACCTAGTGAATGACCTGCAGAAAGCTGGGACAAACGTAACAAAGGCTACCGTCAGTAACACACTACGCCGCCAGGGACTCAGATCCTGCAGTGCCAGACGTGTCCCCCTGCTTAAGCCAGTACATATCCGGGCCCGTCTGAAGTTTGCTAGAGAGCATTTGGATGTTCCAGAAGAGTATTGGGAGAATGTCATATGGTCAGATGAAACCAAAGTAGAACTGTTTGGTAGAAACACAACTCGTCGTGTTTGGAGGAGAGTGAATGCTGAGTTGTATCCAAAGAACACCATACCTACTGTGAGGCATGGGGGGGGTGGGGGCAACATCAGGCTTTGGGGCTGTTTCTCTGCAAAGGGACCAGGACAACTGATCCGTGTACATGAAAGAATGAATGGGGCCATGTATCGTGAGATTTTGAGTGCAAACCTCTTTACATCAGCAAGGACATTGAAGATGAAACGTGGCTGGGTCTTTCAGCATGACAATGATCCCAAGCACACCGCCAGGGCAACGAAGGAGCAGCTTCGTAAGAAGCATTTCAAGGTCCTGGAGTGGCCTAGCCAGTCTCCAGATCTCAACCCCATAGAAAACCTTTGGAGGGAGTTGAAAGTCCGTGTTGCCCAGCGACAGCCCCAAAACATCCCTGCTCTAGAGGAGATCTGCATGGAGGAATGGGCCAACATACCAGCAACAGTGTGTGCCAACCTTGTGAAGACTTACAGGAAACGTTTCACCTCTGTCATTGCCAACAAAGGAAATATAACAAAGTATTGAGATGAACTTTTGTTATTGACCAAATACTTATTTTCCACCATAATTTGCAAATAAATTCTTATTTAGGTCGGATTCTTGGCGGACGGACTCTGGGCGCAAGTGTGAACCCATCTGTAGGAGAGAAGGACTAGTCTAGAGCACAGTTTAGTTAGATTTAATCTAAAAAAATTAAATTTAAGTTAAACAGATAAAGACAGAACAATCATAGGAGTGGGGTGGGGGGAAGCTCTGCAATGTGCTGTGACTGCAGTGTTCACTGAGGTTATATATACAGGAGAATTTCAATAAATTAGAATATCTTTGAAACGTTCCTTCATTTCAGTAATTCAGTAATACAATCCATAATCAAAACTATGAATTAACACATGTGGAATTATATACTTAACAAAAAAGTGTGAAACAACTGAAAATATGTCTTATATTCTAGGTTCTTCAAAGTAGCCACCTTTTGCTTTGATTACTGCTTTGCACACTCTTGGCATTCTCTTGATGAGCTTCAAGAGGTAGTCACCTGAAATGGTTTTCACTTCACAGGTGTGCCCTGTCAGGTTTAATAAGTGGGATTTCTTGCCTTATAAATGGGGTTGGGACCATCAGTTGTGTTGTTCAGAAGTCAGGTGGATACACAGCTGATAGTCCTACTGAATGGAGTGTTAGAATTTGTATTATGGCAAGAAAAAAGCAGCTAAGTAAAGAAAAACGAGTGGCCATCATTACTTTAAGAAATGAAGGTCAGTTAGTCTAAAAAACTGGGAAAACTTTGAAAGTGTCCCCAAGTGCAGTGGCCAAAACCATTAGGCGCTACAAAGAAACTGGCTCACATGAGGACCGCCCCAGGAAAGGAAGACCAAGAGTCACCTCTGCTGCGGAGGATAAGTTCATCCGAGTCACCAGCCTCAGAAATCGCAGGTTAACAGCAGCTCAGATTAGAGACCAGGTCAATGCCACACACAGTTCTGGCAGCAGACACATCTCTACAACAACTGTTAAGAGGAGACTGTGTGCAGCAGGCCTTCATGGTAAAATATCTGCTAGGAAACCACTGCTAAGGACAGGCAACAAGCACAAGAGACTTGTTTGGGCTAAAGAACACAAGGAATGGACATTAGACCTGTGGAAATCTGTGCTTTGGTCTGATGAGTCCAAATTTGAGATCTTTGGTTCCAACCACCGTGTCTTTGTGCGACGCAGAAAAGGTGAACGAATGGACTCTACATGCCTGGTTCCCACCGTGAAGCATGGAGGAGGAGGTGTGATGGTGTGAGGGTGCTTTGCTGGTGACACTGTTGGGGATTTATTCAAAATTGAAGGAATACTGAACCAGCATGGTTACCACAGCATCTTGCAGCGGCATGCTATTCCATCCGGTTTGCGTTTAGTTGGACCATCATTTATTTTTCAACAGGACAACGACCCCAAACACACCTCCAGACTGTGTAAGGGCTATTTGACCAAGAAGGAGAGTGATGGGGTGCTACGCCAGATGACCTGGCCTCCACAGTCACCAGACCTGAACCCAATCAATATGGTTTGGGGTGAGCTGGACCGCAGAGTGAAGGCAAAAGGGCCAACAAGTGCTAAGCATCTCTGGGAACTCCTTCAAGACTGTTGGAAGACCATTTCAGGTGACTACCTCTTGAAGCTCATCAAGAGAATGCCAAGAGTGTGCAAAGCAGTAATCAAAGCAAAAGGTGGCTACTTTGAAGAACCTAGAATATAAGACATATTTTCAGTTGTTTCACACTTTTTTGTTAAGTATATAATTCCACATGTGTTAATTCATAGTTTTGATGCCTTCAGTGTGAATCTACAATTTTTATAGTCATGAAAATACAGAAAACTCTTGGAATGAGAAGATGTGTCCAAACTTTTGGTCTGTACTGTACATACCCAGTGCTTTTATACAAGTTATTTTCTAATATATATACAATATTATACAAAAGAATAGGCAGGTGTGGAAAATGCATCAAAGTAGTAATAATAATACCTTTTATTTATATAGCGCCAACATATTCCGCAGCACTTTACAACTCGTAGGGTTTGCTCAATACTGTAAGTAATAGAATCCTGCTACAAGCAACACTCATTTATCTGGGACAGTTTGTATCACTCATATTACACTCATAATAAGCTTCCAAACTGCACAGATTCGCACACATGATGTGTCCACATATAAGATGTTTGCTTCAAACAAGACCAGATATCTTCTTTCATCCTAAGTAATACCCTCCACCTTTTCAGAAGAGACATCAAGGAGACTCCAAGGAATTACCAGGCAGTAGTGTAGTGAGAATTTGTGCTGTTTGTGCCCAACATATGATCCCCTTCGCAGACCATAAAATGTATATAGACTGCACACAAGGATCCCTGCACAAATTAATGGGGTTATGTCACGGAGAGTGTTTATAGGATAGAGGATAAATTGCTGATAGGTGGGGGTCTGGCCTGAGTATGGGGGTATTTCACTCCTGGGGTGACTGTGACTGGAGATAGTCGAGGGCTGTACTTCAGCTACCTCCGGCTCTCCCATAGTAGTGAATAGGAGCGGAGGTGCATCTACTTTTTCTGCGGCTACATTTACAGAAGGGTTAAAACACCCCCATCTCAGAATCAGTTGGGGTCTCCGGAGTCTGATGGATAGAGGATAAATATGTTTTCTGCATAACCCTTTGAAGATTCCAGACCAGACCCTTTAACAAATACAGACAACAAAAAATACAGATTCTATCAGACCCCCAAACTAATAGAATCCTGAGCAGACTCCTAAAAAAGACCACCTAAATTATAAGGGTTCTCCTAAAAAATACAGATCCCAGACCAGACTGCCTAAAAAATACAGACCGCCCCCAAACCAGTCCACAAACTGCTCCTTTACAGACCCCAGACCAGGCTTTCAGACACTTACCTTTCACCATTCCTGTTCTTTCCTTTGCACAAGCACCCAGAAGCGGAGGAAAGCTGGGTAGAGGTGAGTAATAGGGAATAGAGATTTGCTGGCTTTGCTTGGAGTCCAGGAGATCTCTCCTCTTACTGGGAGTATCTAGGGCAAGTACAAGATGATGTAAGGAGGTTTTCTGCAATAGCAATTTACAAAAAGTGTTTGTTTATTATTGTTTTTTTTTAATTTTTATTTGTCATCTAGGGGGGATTACAATTTTTGTATTTTTTTGTGTTTTTGTTTATACTTTTAAAAAAAATTTCTTTATTTTACTCTTATTTTCAGACCCCCAGGAACCTTAAATTAATGTATTGCAGTGTATAGTAAAATCCATTGAGTTCATTTACATGCTGCCTAGTAATGACTGGACTGGGAGTCTTCAATAGGCTCCCGGCTGTCATGGCAACCGATCGATGGCGTCTGCACAGATCCCTGCGGTCACGTTTAACTTGTCTGAGATGGTGAAAGATCCTCTTTAAATTGGTCTAGCAGTCAGACCCCCAGGGACCAGAAAGTTTCAGCATAGCCAAGCAACGTGACATAACATGCTGTGGTAGAAAAACTTGATATATATATTTATGTTAATAGGAAAGACTAAGGCTACATTCACACAACCGTCTTAATGTCAGGACGATACTTTTATGTTCAACCCCTTGTGGTTCCAAATGTCTCTAGAAAGATCTCTTTCTATAAGGATCAGAGATTCTTACAAGCCCAAGGAACCGCACCCGCAGCTGCAGGAATGAGTCCCGGGGTCTCATGGTTAGAGATTTGGTGAGGTACTCACAGATACCCCCGGGCAGCTATTACTCTCTCCTCTTGCAGGATGTAGAGGTTATCATGTCCACAGAATTTATGACAACCCCCAAGAATTTTTTGAAAGTAGCACGAAAGACCTCTGACTTCTGCTTATGACTAGAGAAGAGCAAACCACTTTGAGGAAAACATCATGGCGTCGACACCCCCATGTGACCACTCAGGCCCAATCACAGGCCTCAGCAGTGATCCAGAGCTGCTGACATCACAGGCCGGAAGATGCCAGGGACATCTAGGAAGGGAGACCAGACATCATGGCGGAGACCCCAGAGTATAATATAGCATGTTCAGTTCAAATCGAAACTTGTGGGGGAACTTTGGGAATATTCAGGAAACAAATCTCACAAGGTTCGCCCATTACTATACGACCGTGACTAACTGGTGGAGGAAGGAAGAGCCCAATGAAGATGAAGACGACTGTTCGGACAATTCTTTTATGAGTCAAATGTCTAAATAAGGGATATTGGATAGCTCTTGAGTTCTGAGAGACACTGCCGCAACTTTGTGTGTTTGGGGGGGAGGCTGAGGAGATCCCAAAAGACTGTTAATGTTTTAGACCGCCTTTGAGCTATAAATCAACTCTCTAGAGATGTGACGATAGACGTCCTTCAAATCCAGGATAGCCATGTGGTCTCTAAGTTCTAGGATGGAAATCAATGACCAGATCATGTTCCATGTGGAATTTCTTCTTCTTCCGAATATAGCGGGTGAGATAACCCAAATCAATGATTCTTCACCGGTCTCCTGATGTATTCGACACACGTGTGTGCCATCCCACCCCGGAATTGCATGTCTAGAAGTCACACAACATACCATGGCTACACAACTCAAATGGAGGGACAGACAGGGAGGAATGGAGCGATGTCCTTCCACCCCTGGAATGAGTGTCCGGACATCACACATCGCTCTGCCTGCACAAATGATGAGTTTTAGTCATTACCACCCACTAAATGCATGAACCAACCCTGTTAAAAAAAAAGAATGAAATGCAGAAAAATTATAAAAAGCCAGGAAAAAAAAACACCCCTATATAGCAGACTGTATAACTATATAGCAGGGGTAATAAACTGAATGTGCAGTTGGTTCGGCTGCTCAGAGCCTTGGAGGAGGGGGAGAACCCACAGAGGCGGCAGAGGGGGCAATGTATTAGTTATTATGGCTCCTCTGTTACAGAGAATAAATGATTTTTCCAGTAGGTGGCAGTATAATACAATAATACTGCGTCCGGCTGGTGTAAACCTCCACAGGGGTGTAGCCCAGCGGCATGAGCCATTCGGCAACCATCGAAAAGAGGAAGAAGGACTTAGAAATCAAAGCAGAGGAGAGGTCTGCGATGTCCTTCCATCCCTCACATCTACAACCAGAAGTTGCTGGATGGACAACTCTGCGATTGTAAGGTCAGCTGCAGCAATGTCTGTGTTAGGCCTCCTGCACACGGATGACATATCCGCATATCATACACAATCACAGATCCATAAAAAGACTTGTATGATCCCCTACACTTGTCTGTGCTGCAAATGTGGCCAGAAATAGGACATGCTTCATAATTTATGGTCCTTGTATAGGGCACAGACACGCGGCACAAAACGTGCGGTTATGTGTACAGGCCCATAGGAATGAAGGGGCCCGAACATTTATCCACATTTCAGGATAAGAACTATGTTTGTGTGCATGAGGCCTAAGGCTGTATTCACATGTCTGTATTTCACGTATGCATGGCGTCCGCTTTTTTTCCGCTGTTGATATACGTTTCCATTTATTTCAATGTCTTCATTCAGACATCCGTTTTTTTTCACGGACCATGGGTCCATGAAAAAGAAAAACGGAAGTAGGTTCATTTTTTAACTGATGTGGGGACATCACATCAATGAAAGTCTAAGGGTCCATGAAAAAAACGGTGGACATGCACAAGGTCAACAACCCCTTTAAAGTCACTTGGAACTCCACTTTTGTATTTGACCAATAGGACAGCTTCAAATGGGCGCATGTGGACTGCATGTCGGCCATTTTTCCCGGGCAAAACATTGTCTTGGGAGTCAAACTCCCAGCATCATAGACATCTATAATGATAGGCGCCCCTGTCTCCCTGCAGGACTACTGACCAGTACTGAAAACATGATTCCAGTATATAACAGTAGTGCCAATGGGGGGGACGCCTAGCATTATAGGGAAGTCCTAAAACAGTGTTCACTCCGGGAAATATGACCGACATATGGCCGGTAGTTCACAGACCAAATACACCAGTGTGAAGCCGGTCATAGGCTCATTTTGTTCCTGTGATAGTGTCCTGTACACTAGGCCTGACTCCTACCCCAACACTGTGCCTGGTTACCCTTGGTTACCATAGGTGTCACCTGATTCTATAATTCTCTAGTCCTGGTATTGTACATTAAATCTCCAGTCGCTGGTACTAATGGAATAATGACCAGGGAATTCCCTCCAGAAATGTCCACCCCTGCCTGGGGAGGTTCAGGGTGAACAGATTATCTTTTTTGGGAGAATTTATCATAAATTTTACACCAGTTTCTGGAGTAAAATGTAAGAAAAAAGAGGCAAAATGGCTGATTTTGTGCTGAAATTTGTGACTTTTTATACATTTGCATCCCCGCAAGCCAATTTTGTGAAAATTGGGCATGTTAGTTGAGTTTAGTGGATGGGCTTGGCCTCATATGGCCCTGGAGATTTACTATAATTTATAGGCGTCTATTATAATTCAAATCTGCGACGTGTGAACATACCCTAAGTGTTCCTCTAACACCGGAAGAAGGTTAATACAATATAAAATAGTACAAATAGTAATATAATAATAATAACGATAATAATAATAATATAGACTAAAATAGTAATAGTAATAATAATATAGGTAAAAAAAGGAATTAAAATTAAATTAATTTAATTGTCCATATATTATGTAAAAGCAAAAACCTGCACACATTAATCACCAGAGTAATTAACCCTTTCCTGCCATAATTTTTTTTTTTCCGTTCACAGAGCTGTACGAAGGCTTATTTTTTCCAGGACATATTGTACTTTATACTGGTACCATTTAATATACTGTACAATGTACTGGGAAACTGCCAAAAATTTATAACGGGGGATTTAGAAAAAAAAACTGCATTTGACCGAAGCATTGGAAGGGTTAATGCCCATGATCAGCGAGGACTCCGATTGCGGGCATCGCTGTTAGATCTTAGCCCCTGAGCGGGCGCCATGTTTAAAGTGCTGACATCCACCATAATAGTACAGAGGATATCGGCAAA
Source organism: Leptodactylus fallax (assembly GCA_947044405.1). Classification (NCBI taxonomy): domain Eukaryota; kingdom Metazoa; phylum Chordata; class Amphibia; order Anura; family Leptodactylidae; genus Leptodactylus; species Leptodactylus fallax. The sequence goes on from CAMRHE010000113.1 coordinate 1,280,680, forward strand.
GGATTTAACAGGTCATTAGTATGAAACGTGAACCATATTCAGTGACCAACAATTGATTCCCCACCGATCTGCAACTTATCCACAGGCCAGGGCATAAGCTGGATTCATGGGCAGACTCCTTTAATGCCCTTTCAGGCTTGGCCGTTATGGGGTTAATAATCATACATGAAACACACAACTGCTAAAACTCGCTGCCAAGACTGATGCAATCTCTTACCAATAAAAGGTTTGTTGTTAAATTAATATTTCAGCTCAGGAGTCTTCGTTTTTCACAATTTTCTGGTGTAAAGTATCAGACTGATTAGACGTTATTCACACCATGTTTGGCTATGTCTGATACATCAATGGTACAGCCAGGAATATACAATATACATACTGTGCAAATATTTAAAGCAGGCGTGGGAAAATGCTGCACAGTAAGAATGCTTTCAGAAATAGAAGGGTTAATAGTTTATTTTTGTGAATGAAGAAGAGAGAAATGTAAATCTCATCAATATTTGGTGTGACCTTTGCCCTTTGCCTTCCGTCAGTTCTCAGTACTTGCAGACAGTATTTGGCAGAACTGGGCAGGGAGGTTGTTCTCGCCGCCATCTTGGAGAACTAAGCACAGATCTTCTGTGGATGTTGCTTGCTCCAATCCTTCTGTCTCTTCCTGTCACCCCAGACAGACTGGATGATGCTGAGATCAGGGCTATATCTGTGGGGGCCGGATCATCACTTCCAGGACTCCTCCTCCAAAGGGCAAAGGTCACACCAAATATTGATAGGATTTACATTTCTCTTTTCTTCATTCACTTCATTGACAAAATTAAACTATTAACCGTTCTATTTCTGAAAGCATTCTTGCTCTGCATTTTTCATCATGCCTAAAACTTTTGCACAGTACTGTATGTTTGTATACAAAGAACACAAAGTCATGTACACTGAACACATAGATTGAAGCTTATACAGGAAGTTGTATTTCCTGTAGGAATCTATCTACAGTCATGGCCAAAAGTTTTGAGAATGATACAAATACTAATTTTTACAAAGTCTACTGCTTCAGTTTTTCTAATGGCAATTTGCATATACTCCAGAATGTTATAAAGAGTGATCAGCTTAACAGCAATTACTTGCAAAGTCAATATTTGCCTAGAAAATGAACTTTATCCCCCAAAACACATTTCAACATCATTGCAGCCCTGCCTTAAAAGGACCACCTAACATCGTTTCAGTGATTGCTCCATTAACACAGGTGTGGGTGTTGATGAGGACAGGGCTGGAGATCAATCTGTCATGATTAAGTAAGAATGACACCACTGGACACTTTAAAAGGAGGCTAGTGCTTGCCATCATTGTTTCTCTTCTGTTAACCATGGTTATCTCTAAAGAAACACGTGCAGTCATCATTGCACTGCACAAAAATGGCCTAAATGGGAAGAGTATTGCAGCTAGAAAGATTGCACCTCAGTCAACAATCTATCGCATCATCAAGAACTTCAAGGAGAGAGGTTCCATTGGTGCCAAAAAGGCTCCAGGGCGCCCAAGAAAGACCAGCAAGCGGCAGGACCGTCTCTTAAAAGTGTTTCAGCTGCGGGATCGGGCTGCCAGCAGTGCAGAGCTTGCTGAGGAATGGCAGCAGGCAGGTGTGAGTGCATCTGCACGCACTGTGAGGCGGAGACTCTTGGAGCAAGGCCTGGTCTCAAGGAGGGCAGCAAAGAAGCCACTTCTCTCCAGAAAAAACATCAGGGACAGACTGATATTCTGCAAAAGGTACAGGGAGTGGACTGCTGAGGACTGGGGTAAAGTCATTTTCTCTGATGAATCCCCTTTTCGATTGTTTGGAACATCTGGAAAACAGCTTATTTGGAGAAGAAGAGGTGAGCGCTACCACCAGTCTTGTCTCATGCCAACTGTAAAGCATCCTGAAACCATTCATGTGTGGGGTTGCTTCTCAGCCAAGGGAATCGGCTCTCTCACAGTCTTGCCTAAAAACACAGCCATGAATAAAGAATGGTACCAGAATGTCCTCCAAGAGCAACTTCTCCCAACCGCCCAAGAGCAGTTTGGCGCTCAACAATGCCTTTTCCAGCATGATGGAGCACCTTGCCATAAAGCAAAGGTGATAACTAAATGGCTCAGGGAACAAAACAGAGAGATTTTGGGTCCATGGCCTGGAAACTCCCCAGATCTTAATCCCATTGAGAACTTGTGGTCAATCATCAAGAGACGGATGGACAAACAAAAACCAACAAATTCAGACAAAATTAAAGCATTGATCCTGCAAGAATGGACTGCTATCAGTCAGGATTTGGTCCAGAAGTTGATTGAGAGCATGCCAGGGAGAATTGCAGAGGTCCTGAAGAAGAAGGGTCAACACTGCAAATATTGACTTGCTGCATTAACTCATTCTAACTGTCAATATAAGCTTCTGTTACTCATAATATGAATGCAATTCTATTTCTGTATGTGATAAAAACATCTGACAAACACACATAAAAACCAGAGGGCAGCAGATCATGTGAAAATATAATATTTGTGTCATTCTCAAAACTTTTGGCCATGACTGTATATACTGCGAGGAAGGTTTGGTCATCCTGGGGTATAGGTGAAGTGACTTATCTATTAAATAACTACATAAGACATTTCCTCCTATAGATAGGATTACTCTCTAGGGTATAATAGTTACAGTAATAATCCGATCACTGTCACTTCAGATAGAACCAATCTTAGAGAATCGCTCACCGTGCAGGTCCCTAATGTAATAGTGTAGGCTGCTGCAAACCAGAGATATAGTCAGTAAGAACAGCAAAACCGTCTTAAAGGGGCTGTCCAGGACCTCAAGATAATTCATACCAATGTCCTATCCACAAGCTAGGTCATCAGTATCAGATCAGTCGGGGTCCCACACCCGGATCAACTGATGTGGCCGCTGAAAGCTGTATATAAGGTATATAACCGAAAGCAGCTCTGCTACTATTCACATATAATGGGGGAAGAGCTGCAGGCACCGCCACTACAGTGTATAGAGCTCCGTATACTGTATACAGCTTCCAGTCTGTACATTGCATCAGTGGCGCCTGAAACTTGAATAGGAGTAGAGCTGCTTCCAGCCATATACCTAGTATACAGCTGATCAAGATGGGTCCGGGAGTCGGACTCCTTCCCTGTGGATACATCATCAGTATCAATTAGCAAAAAAAAAAAAAAAAAAAAAAAGGCAAAAAGTGTATATATGTCATGAAATCAAATAGCCACTAGAGGGCAGAAGAGATGAACCATAAGAAGTCAGGGCTTTTCTGAGGACTAGGCGGTATGTTTGGGGTTTCCTGACGGTAATGAGCACCGATCAGAGATTTACAAGTCCTTCATTGTGTTTATGTGTCATTACCAGTGATTCGTATACACAGGGGACACATTCACTGTGCGGATGGAAACCTACAGCAGTACTTGACGTCACAGGTGTCATATCGCACCGTGCATGAGATTTATAGATTGCTGTGGGTTAGTTGCAGATGACTTTGCAGCAGCTGACCCCCAGAGATCACTGCCCATGTGGGCCGACTTAAAGGGGTTGTCCCACTTGGCCCCATCTACAGAGAAGGGTCAGATCACTGGAAATCCAACTGCCAGGTCCCCCAATCATAAGAAGGGAGACAAAGTCCCCCCCTCCATGTCTCCCCCTTGTGGATGGGACACCAGTGCACTTACATCACAGCGATGGGGGCTGAAGACACCTCAGAGTAGAATCATTTCACTTCCGGTTCTATCCCAGTAAATTCAGACCAAAAAGTTACCAGTTTGACATATCCAAACCTAAGACGATACAAAACTTCAGAGGCTCGCCCTATTACCTAGTCTGCTACCCAGCTTTCCCAGGAGCCTAAAAATCATATATGGTATAATTACATAGTAAGGAGTGGGATTTATTTACAGTATTCCCGATCACAGCTCCACATTCTGTGCTACCCAACTTTCCCAGGACAAGGCAAATCTAGCAAGCTTTGGCATGAATGGCAATCAGGGGGATTATGTTTGGTATGTTTCGCATACAGAAGTCACTACTACTGCATTAATACTTATTCTACCCAGCTTTCCCAGGACCCTGAAGAGCAAATCTGGCATGATATGGCTGTTTAGTGCATAAACATAGTATCAGGGCAATAGTGAGGTCTGGTAGTCAAACCTATCCATTGTTAGCTACCCAGCTTTCCAGAGCACCTGAAAGGTAAATATGCAGAATATTGTAGGCATATAAGAAGGGAATTAGCAAAGCATAAGCACATTTATTTATCATCCAGCAGGTTGGAAAAGTTGGGTGGCTCTCCCTGGGGTGATGTACTGGGAGGTATTGCTTCCAGTATGAGTTAGTGAGGTACAGCGGCTGGTGTCACACTGTGTACTGTTACGGGTGACATTAGTATTACTGTTCACACTACTGCAGGTACGAACTACGGTAGATACTAGAATGGAGGGAGGAAGATCTAGTGCTGCATGTTATGTTGGGGATCCAGTAGGTGGCGCTGCCTCCTGTGACTGTTACTATGAGGTGTCCACATAAAACCGTGCGGGTTAGGGCTGTATATAGGAGGGGTATAGTTAGGCCCTTAAATGCCGAGGCTCTGGGTGTGTTGGCTGTGATGGGTGGCGCTGAGGCAGCGCCACCTACTGGATCCATGACACAGCTTATTTAAACCACTCCGTCCTAGACGACGACTACGACTACTAATGGCACGGTTACCTCTTCCATTTCATAGTTACTTGGGGGATTCGTTCCAACAAAATAGCCACACGCACTGTATATACTAAGCGTGTACAGCCTAATCCCTGCCCTCTCCTAAACTTCCTGGCTCTCACACACCACCATTAGAGGGGTGAAGGGAAATTGCTGCCCCCATACAGAATACATGACTTTCGATTTATAGGAGACAAAAGAAGAGCATGATGGATAAGGACACGATGTGAGGAGCCATATAGGGAATTACTGACGTCTTTCAGACGACCAACCAAAACTGAATGAAAAACCTCATCTTCTGGGGGAGAGGATATGCAAAGATGGCGGATAGTGTGGGAAAACTGAAAATCCATCCCAGACTATGTGTTCTGGGTAAGGAGGGCTTCTGGGGCGGTGTCTGTATTCTTTTTAGTTTGTTTGGATTCTGGGTTTGGTTGTCCTTTAATCCATCCGTAAGGAGGCTTAAAAGGTTTAAGGCCTAACCTCAGGATAGTCCATAAATACCTGATCGGTGGGGCCCAATCACAGATCGGCTGTACAAAGCCCATCCTAAACACTATAACATGGCCGTAAGCTCTGCCCTCTGTACCGTACCTCGGCTCCCACTGACTTCACTAAGCGCTGAGCTGCAGTGTAGGTGCCTGACTCCAGCCCTGTATAGTGTCTGATGGGCATGGGAAGCAGCTCTGTACAGCTGATCAGTCTGGGGGCTCTGTGTCATCCCCCAGTTATTTATGGCCTATGCTCAGGATAGACCATAAACTGCTTCATCTCAGACAACCCCTTCAAAATAATGAACACTAAATCCTCCCCTGAGCCCGGGATCTAATGGAGTCTCCATTCAGGTACCCCCCGCACTATGGCGGACCTGCTCGTGTACAGCACTAAGTAAACCATCAGTGGCCAAGCGCCGATACTCTGAACATTGCTCAGACACAGATCAGCTGCTGTGTGTGCCAAAGGTCAGGAAACCTGGGAACCTGATCCGAGACTCTCCGCTTGATCCCAGACATGAGAGTATATAGTATATAGTGTGTTATTTTATGTTACAAAAAGGAACCTCTTCAATTCAGGAGTTTATAGCAAAAGCAGGGAAACTGATTAAATATTGCCTTAAAGGGGTTGTCCAAACAAAAAACACAACACACACACCTACCTGTCCCCGGGGTCCCAGGCTGCTGTCTGGTTCCCACAGCACCCGGGGGATTTTGCAGTGAAAATCTGCGCTGCACAATCAGCGGCCGCAGGAAAGGACATGGGATCAGACAAGATTCCTCTCCTGAGGCCGCTTTTTGGGCTTTTACGCTGGGAAAACCCTGGGGTGTCAGACAGGAGAGTATGTCCCCCCCGCCTCCTGCTGCAGTAATAACATATCATGGAAAACCCCCTTAAGTAAGCCTTAATAAATCCCCACCATACTCCTGAACCCTATTCACTCCAGATTTTCACTTGAATGGATTCCCCCGATACTGCCCCTACAGATCTGCAGCCCACCCTCTTATTTCCAGCGGCTGCTCCCTGGACTCTATAATTTAGTAATGAAGACCACGATATATTTGGAAGTATATTTTGTTTTCTTTATTTACATGTTTCCAAACTAAAGGGTTTGAACAGATACAAGAGACGGATAGTAAAGACATCATACAGAGCGACAGACAGAACAGTCAAGAGGAAGAAAATAAAAACATTTGCTTCCAGGTAAAAAATAAAGTCACCCTTTACATTGAGAAACATGCCGCTTGTGCAACTTGTAATATATTTATATATATATAGATATATACAGAGCTTATAAAATCTTACATCTACATCGGCCCCTGTATCAACGGGGACCCTCTGTAATTATTTTACATTATAAAACAAAAAAAGAAAGTCATTACTTTCTCTTTCTTAAAATAAATACAAAAGGGAAAAAAAAAAAACCCCAAAAAAACCACAAACATGAAAGACTATACAGGACTTCTGCAGATGGGTGCAGATACAGGTCGACCGTGTCCAGCGACAGAACTTGCAGTCACCCAATCCAATGCATGCATTAAGAGGGCCGAAGGGATAACATTAGGTATAAAACTTGTCCAGGTGCAGATTTTCTGGACCCTTCAGCGGCCCCCTTTGCTGTGCTAAAACTCCTCAAGGAGCGCATATTAGTAAGACTACTGCCACAGCGTCAATCCTCCGGCAGAGTAACCTTCCTGCTATGCGCAAATTAAAAACAAAAAAAAAAAAAAAAAACACAGGAGAATACTAGAAGTGTCAACTTTATGTTGTTAAAAGCAAAAACTACCAGCGGCTCTTGAAATGTCCTAGTGCAGAGACAAGTCAAAGCAAGACTCTACTTCTTCCAGGTGTCTGTGCGTTCGGTGAGAACTTGTAAACAGAATAAAATAAGGACACTGCATCGATTCTACAGCTTGCCCGCCCTCGCTGAATGCCCACACAGGAGTCAGATATTAAGGGTGATGCCTCATGCTCCAGGACTTTCCCCAGCCGTGTTTATGTGCACCACTTGCCGTGGGAAAGAAAGGCAGGGAAGTCAAAACATCCAAAGGCCTCAGTTTGTTTACCCCCCCAAAAGGGTGTCAAGTGTGGTTCACAAGGGTTCTGTTCCCGCAGATCCTTTAAGAACCATGTACAAAGAATAAACCCAGCCTTTATCCCTGTTCCAGTGAAAGGTGAAGCGACTGTCTTATAAACCCACCCCTCAACCAGAATCAGAGTCACTTGTATCTGAGGAGCTGGAAGTGGAGCTGCTGCTACTGTCAGAGTCCGAGCTGGAGCTGGAAGCACTGAGGCGGGAAACAGAGACCGGCTGCGCCGTTTCCACCTTTTCATGAGCTGTGAAAGCGAAGAGGGAAAAATAAATAAATATCATGAAATGGAACAGAATATGAAGCAAACATCATAAGACCACCAGGTCCCCACCCACAAAGCATTGTACCAATGCTAAAACAATGTTACAATGGAAAAACATAGGATACAATTCAGGTCTGTGCTATTAGGGCTATTCCTAATGCCAGGACCTCTAAGGCTGTGTCCACACGGAGGAATTTGCCGTGGATTTGGGGGCAGAATCCGCCTCCCATTGTTTTCAATGGGAGGCAGAGATTGCAGCAGGACGCGGAAATAAGCAGCGTCCTGCTCGATCTTGCCGCGGACTCCCTCCTGATTAGGCCCATTCATCCGGGCCTAATCAGGAGCGGGGTGCTGATGCACTGCATCCCGTCACAGCTAGACCACAGCGGAAAATGAATTCATTTTCCACCGTGTGAACACCGCCTAACACAAGTCAAGCACTTACCAGGACAACAAAAAGAATTAAAGGGGGTTGTCTGAGAACAAAGAAATAAATGCAGGCAGCAGAGGGCTAGGAAATACTAATACTTGCCTCCATCCTCCCCTCTATTCTCAGTCTTCTGTTAGTACACAGAACAGCTACAGAAGAAACCATGTCCACAGGCGATTGGCTGCAGTGCTCCTGCTGACATGACATCACCACTACAGCTGCTCAGCCCAAAGGGAGGGATGCTGGCAGGTATAAATGTATATCCATGTTTTTACCCCTCCTCTGCTGCCTGCATTTAGGATCCCAGACAGCCCCTTTAAGCTGCTTTTTTGTAATTATAAACAACAGGTAAAGGAAACTGACCTTTCTTGGGTGGCTTTTTGGTGGAATTGAGTTGCCCACTGACGTCCTGCAGCCTTTTCTCCAGCTCCCTTTTCTTCTCCATGGCAATCTCTTCTTTTGTTTTCCCTACCGGCTTTTTCAGTGCTCCAGAGAGCAAAGAGTTAGGGGGAGCTGAGGAAGGCACAAACAAAACATTTGTTAACAGAGAATTCTAGTTCCTGTCAAACTCCAACCCCATTTTCATTAGTAGGCAGCCATCTATAGGGGCTCAAGGCTGCATGGCAGCATTCAGACACCAGCAGGCCACAGCGACTAAGGCTAACCATATACAAGACACACTTAGACCTGTTTAGCAGACAGATTCCCCCTATGTACATACACACTTGGCCAAGAGTGCATGTGTTCTGAAAGAGGAAGTGATGCATGACAAAGCCAGACACTTCTGGCACTGGCTAATCTCTCTTGACAACAAAGGGATCAGGCATGTTGAAATACAGCATGCACAATACTTTGCAGCCCCCCAACACTAGCCAGTGGCAGACATTCACATTGGGGAATAGGCAGGTGTTTGTGTACCAAACCAGCCGAACCACCAGTACGGCTTCTCCTTTAGTTCCATTGTTACTAAATATTTTAGTTACAATATCTGTACATTGTAGTTTTACATGGCAAGTTCTATAAGGTCTGGCTCTAGTATGGGGAATTCGTTATCAGGAGGATCAGAGCAATAGCAATAAAAATATCTGCTCCTGGGTGTGCAGGACGGATGCCAAGCCCGGGTCAGCTCTTAGAATACTTCCTCGAAATGCTGTCACACCAACTGGATTATCCAGTTATGGAGATTTGTCACAAAAAGTTGCACATACAACTAAACTTAATAAGGCAGAGTGGAAGGAAGTACAGTAAGTCGGGCAGCTCAGTCATCCTCAGGTAACCATTCCACTAGGCTATTGTAAGTTATTCCCAGGGATATAGAACAGATGACTCACTGTAGGGCTTTCTTGGCTTCTTCCTCAGACAGGACATCACGTATCGCTCAAGCTCCCGAAGAGTGGAAGGCTTTAAAGTCTCAAAGTCAATTTCAATTTCCTCAGGGTTGGAATCTCGCAATGAGGGTTCCCGGGACTGAATGATGTGCACAACACGACCCAGCTTCTCTCCAGGGAGTTTATTGATATCCAAACTCAGCTGCCGCTTCTCATCGTAGGTCATGGGTTTGCTTTCCTCCTCTTCGTCAGAGTCATACATGACTGGTGGAGGCGGTGGAAGAGATTTTGCAGATTTCTTAGAGCTCCTGAAGAAAAGGAAAAAAAAATTATTATTTTTTTTTAATTAAACCACAGAAATCAACATGCACTAATTTATAATATAATATATATAAAATTTTTATATATTTATATATATGGGGGAAGGAAAACTTCCACTAACCAGCAGACACTAGCAAATAAAAGCTTACTTTGAGACTGCAGGAGTGGTGCTGTTTGTGCTAGTGGTCCCACCAGATGTGGATTTTTTGGAGGGCTTTTTATTCTGTGATGGTCGCACTTTGCCACATCTCCATTCGTCGTCATCCTTCACTTTCTTCTTTTCGGATTTCTTCTTTTTCTTTTTTTTCCTTCTTTTCTTTCTTTTTCTTCGGCTTGGAAATTGGGCCCTGTGAAAGAGCAGCCAGCTGCTCATGTACTGCTCGGAGCTGGAAAGGTTACAAAATGCTAAGTGTTAAACAGGAAGTCACAAAAATTACCAAGCTAGAAGCAGAGGGCATTAAATCAGTAGAGGGACCAAGATCTTTGGCCTGTGTTTAGATTAGGCCATCATTAGACTGGTGGCGCCTATAGAAACTTCATCAATATCAGATCAGCAGGGGGTCCGATACCCAAAACACCTGCCAATGAGATGTTGATGCAGCAGCCGTGCTCAGGCGGGCGCCGCTTACTCTCCACAAGGCAGTGATAGCACATTCATGAGGCACTTGGCCCGTTTGCAGCGTATGGCGCTGTGGTTGCTATATAGTGAACAAGCTGTAGTGATAATCTCTGTGGTTTCTCTTTAAACAGTCGACTGTGGGAGGAAAGGCATCCGCCCCACACCAAACTGATGTTGAAGACCTATCCCAACTACTACAACACCCCTAGAAAGGTATAAAGCTGTAGTAAGCTGTAATACCAGTCACAGCTACGCCTAGTAAATTAAGTCAGTCACTCTCCAAAGCCCTGCCGATCAGCTGCCACTACCTGAGAGAAAAGGAAAGGGCACTGTGGAGTCTCCACTCATAACAGTATATGCCAAACAGCCAAGACACTTCCAGCTACCCTAGAAAGCCATTTTACAGTAATGTGTGTCTGTGTCTTCCATACTACTACTGAGTAAATGAAGCTTACCTGCTCCTGAAGTTCGGCCAGTCTGTTTGCCCGCTCTTCCTCAGAGTCATCAGAGCTCTCGCTCTCATCTGAGCTGTCGCTGCTACTCTCACTGGAAGAATCGGATGAAGACTTGGAGTCGGAGGGAGGTAACTGTGTGGATGTGGAAGGGGGAGTAACTACCATTGGCTCATCTGGCATTTTAGCGTAACGGAATTCGAACACATCCTGGAAAGAGGAGAAGGCGGATGAGTTTGCTTGTACATTAAAATAAAACTCCCACCAAAAAAAAAAACAAAATTTGCTAAAACCATCCTGTTCTCACCTGCAACTTCCTTGCCATGGCCACAACATCATGATCTGGGGGATTATACTTGTAACAGTTTGAGAACATTAGCCTGACGTCAGCAGCAAACTCTTGAGCGTCGTGGAATTCTCTATTCTCCATTTTTTTCTGTACAAGGAAAACACCAATGAATGCCACAACCAAAACATGACCTGTGTAGTCAACTCTGCTTTTAAGTATTCCTTACAACTGAGTCATATGACAGAGGTATAAGTGTGGCCATGTCTGTTCCTCAACCCACCTTAATAGTGCTGAGATCCATGGGGTGTTTAATGATTTCATGATAGTCGTGCAGTCCCAGAGCAGAGGCATCCACAGGCTTGTAAAAAGGCCAAGCATAGGCAGCATGTTTCTTGGAGAGAAGTTCTTTGAGTATGCCATTGCAGTATTTCAGCTGCTCAGATAGTTTGCCTTTCTTGGAGGTCTGATGCTGCTGCGAGTCTGGCAGATCCTTTCGAGGTGGTTTGATCGGCCGGCCGCTCTCCCTTCGGGCGGGGATCTTAGCGGGTTTGTTATCAGTTGGAGTTAGAGGGGAGGAATCTCCACTGGTGGCAATAATAGCTGTGGTGGTAGGAGTTGTAGTGTCAGCTTTTCTCTTCACACCTTTCTTCTATAGAGAGCAGAAAAATTAGCTCTAGTACAAGCAAGCTACCACCTTACAAAACACGGCACTATCTGCAGGCTGAATCTTACCTTAGAAAGGGATTGTGCGGTTGCTGAAGCTGGCAGCATTGTCTGAGCCGAGGACAAGGACTTGTGCATAGGGTTAGAGAGGACTGCAGGATGGGGCAAATTAATGACTGTCGTGGGCACTTCAGGGGAACTTGGGTAAAGCGTAGACTGAGACACAGAGGAAACAGCTGGCACTTGGTGTGCGGTTGTGAAGCCACCTGTAACAACTAATGAAATAGCAATATTCAGTCATTTTTGCTTAATCTGTGTGGGTCGTGAGAGGTATATTCAGTGAACTGATCATATACCTGGTGGCTTGGAGTTTGGCATTTTTACATGCTTGCTCTTCGTAGTGGTATTGGGGATTTCCTGCTCCTCCTGGGGCATCTGTGCAACTTTCTGCAGGAACATCTTCTCCAGACTTTGGGCCATTAGCACAATATCATCTGTGGGCTATAGGAAGAACAAGAGATTGAAAATGTTATTCTCAGTTACATAGAAAAAAATAAGTTACAATAAAATGGAGTCATGAAGACAGTCTCTTGGGGCCACATTATAAATGACAACACAGAGACACTGTATGAGCAGTTCCCATTCTGGCACATGAGATTCCAGTGTATTACATGGACTGAATGTCTGCCAGGAAAAAACAGCTGCAATAATGCCTGACTATGCCTTTCCTTGGCAAAAACCCGTGTGAAAGGGGCGACTACAGGGCTGTAGAGACGGTAGGCCTATCACCGACAGACTGCTTCATAAATGGTGTTAGAGGCGCAGTAAAGAACCTCCAATTCACAGAAAAGCCAGTGATGGACCTACTAATATAGAACAAGCCGGGCGCCATCCATGTACCGCCCGTGCCTACACAACTGCGTTCACTGAAGTCAGTGAGCATGGGCCCCAAAAGGCCCATGTCCTGAGTTTTGCCCCAGGCTCAAAGCCCCATACACAGGACTCTGAAAATACATGGTCATGTGTTTGGGACCATAGAATATAATGGATCAGTGTGTTAGCCATGACAAACACAGCTATAGCACACGGACGAGGCACATGGTCGTCTACATGGGGCCTTAGACCTATATATAAAATAAGCTGACTGGGAAACACTTTCCTGACTCCAACTTCACCCAAGACTGGACCCAACTGATCGTCCATGGCCACATTCCTTAAGGAGGTGGTCATGGTTTAGTACCAGTAAACTGGATGAGAATTTTGCAAATCTCAGCCACACAGTGCAGAAAATACCTCAAATGAAAATTGACATCCTGCGGATTTTAACCATCGCAGTGTGACATCCATGGCACATTCACATGAAACATGTAGATTTTACCATAGAACTGTGGCAAAATCTGCAGCTGAACATTAAGATATACCCCCGAAATGGTAGTCGCACGTACCTTGTTGTAAATGTAGCAGTTAGTGAACATAGTGTTGAAGTCCTGCATACACTCCAGAGCGCTCCAGTAGTAGTTGTTTTCCAGCCTCTTCTTGATGGAGCCCATATCCATAGGCTGCTTGATGATTTTGTGATAATCCTAGACCACCAGGCAACCATAAAAAGCGACAAAAGTAAATGAACAGCTCTGACATCACAGAAAGGCGCAACAAAAACTAAGACCTTTTGAGTTGTAAAAGCAGGTTTTGTTTTGTTTGTTTTTGTAATAGCTTTAGATAGCAAATGCTTAGAATTAAAAAAAAAATTGGTAGCATCTTCATTTAGCAAACCCATAAACTCCAAGGATGACTGCTTCTGTGTACAAACACACCTGATGACAGCTCTGAGGTAATCTGAGGACTGGACACCGGGGTCACATAGCAAACAAGCAGTTATTTACCATGGAAACACCAGACTGAAGGTCAGAGTCCGCTGGTAACGCGGCCATGCAGTCACCAAAACAGAAGTCATAACCAGGGTTCCGATTTAAGAATTCAAAGCTGATCATATGGAGTAACCCAAAGCCTTGTGGCTTTAGAGGTGCCGGTATCCACCGTGACGTTCCTGGCCAGCGCCGCAGCACACGCTTAGCCCACAGGTGTATTGATACTGCCAAGGATCCAAGGGACAAAGAGACTTCCCAAACGTGGAAGAATGACAAGCAGGTGATGTGGTGCACAGGGAGAATAGGACTGATTTCTAAAAGCTAAATAATAGGACACCTACCAGTTTAATGTACCTTCATACTTCTAATCCAAGACATCTCAGTATGTGTAGCGTTAAATACTTTGTCACAGTTGGGGTCCTGTACAAATTCATGGATCTGCAAAATGTATCAATTGGAAATTTGCATTTCACAAATGTTAAATTAACCAGTTCACAAAATATCGGGTTGTGGCTACATTATATGAAGCTTTTTTTGTACTATGCAATGGGTTTCGGGACATCCATACGAGTGTAGGGATGAAAGGGGAGGGGGCGGTGGGAAAGCAAGGTAGAAGGAAGAGGCGCAGGAGTTCCCTTTCCTTTTTCACGTGAGAACCTAATATGTTCCTCACCAAGTTCTCACCGAAGATACAATTCCAAAGACGTACGGAGAGAATTCAGGTTGCGAGCCCTATATGGGACAGTGTTGACAATAGCTGTAAAGCGCTGCGGAGTAGGATGGCGCTATATAAGCAATAGTAATTTAAGGTTCCCTGTGCCCCACAGCACCAGATGTTTCACACGGTTTCAAAACCAGAGCTGTCACCAGGTTGTGCCAATAATACATCTTGCAGACAGTTGTGTGTGTTTGTCAGGGATATAATAATGACAAACACGTAATGACTGTGTCAGGACCCCATCATGTAAAAATAGACATCAAATGATCATACCCTCAACAGCTGCCACCCAGATGTGCCCAAAAACATAACCATTAAAGCAAGAAGAGCCCAGAAACGTACCGGTAAGCCGAGCTTCATAGCATCCACAGGCTGGCGGAACGGCCATGAAAACTGGTGCTTCCACAGGGACTTCATGACCACCTTATGTAGGTACTGCAGCTGGTTGGTGGAGCGCCCAGGCTTCTTGGAATTGCTGACTTCTGGAGGTGGTGGATTAACTTGTGGACTGTGACTAAAGACAACCGACGTCATATTGGGTCCTTCAAAGTCCTCATACAATAGGGAGGGCTTGCGGATACGCTTTCCTGGGGTCCCCTCGACAGACTGACCCATTATAGCATGATTTAGATCCAGAGGTGGCCTGCAGACAGCAGAAAGTCTTCGGTAAGTGATCTGCGTTAAGAGTTACGACCTTCAGTATTATGTATCAGAAGAAAATACGGTAGTAATAAATGCAAATGAGCTCAAGCAACAAAACAAGGAAGCAATGACTAAAAACAAGCAAAGGTTAAAAAGTGCCCATTGATTCTACACAGCAACAGTAACACAACAAAGGTTACCAAACACGTGAATAAATTATTAGCATCGAGAAGCAGTGGCGCTTCAGATGAGCAGTCAGCTCGCTAGGGAACTGGGCCGCACCATTAACACAATCCCTGCTCGTAACCGCATGGTGTGGGAGGAGACTGCTGCAGCAACCACAAGGCAAATCCATTTACTATTACAGTGTAAACAAATAAAGCTCGACGTAGGAGCTCCTGCGAGGACAGGGATGGTGACGGGGGTGATGACGACAACCTCTGTTCAGTACTGCAGCATAGGTCTGTGCTAGAATAGTGTAAATATACCCGGCTCTTCTCCCTTACACTGATGGATTTGTCTCACCCCGAAACAATCAATACCAAGTCAAAATGAAAAGTAACAACTGCTGAGAGACGCCTGGCCGTGAGTACAGAGTCAATTTTCGGTTTCAGGGAAGTGTTGACTCATTCCCTCTGCCCTGGGGTGTAGAGTACACAGGCGGTGACATCATACCGTGTGATCTTACTTCACTGCATACAAACAAATCATCCCAGAACCCTTGGACCGACACTGGAACTAGTTGCTGACTACACGCAGAGATTCCAGGAACAACAAACCTCACAACCAGCCATGGCGGTGTATAAACACCACCTGCCCAGCTAGACGTGTCCCTCCTTACCTTCAGGCATAAGATATCCCATACAGACCCGCAGAACACCATTGCTGAACACTGCACTCCTAGTTATCCTACCCAAGTTGAAGCTCGCTATCTCATGGTGGTTATTTCGGGATCTCTCAAGCAAAGGAAAAATGGACACGTTGGTAAAGAGGGGGCTTGGACTCTACTCCATACAACCATATATTATACTGTGAGTATGTCAGGGACAACACAATTCAACAAAACAAAAATTATAAGTTTGGGGGAAAAAAACCCCAAAAAGCATAAAAATAAAGCAAACCTTGAATGACCCATACAACAAACCCAAGGCCTGCACCCCAGACAGCTGACTGAAGAGCAGGGAGTAACATCTGAGGTCGGGGCTGCCCTTGCACAGGGCAAACGCAGCACAGTGTAAACAGAGGCCAAGCACCCCTACAGTCTATACAGAGAACCAGTGACCATATATAAGGCCGTGTACACAGCCCAAGCACAAAGCTAAACAAACGCACCACAAGCTGCCTGTAACGCGTTGCGCTAACGCAGGGCTCCCCTGTTGCCGGGATACGCAGCGTCCCCTCCCCCGGGATATATAGGTCTGGCCAGCCGGAAGAAAATGGCGGCGCCGCAGAGCTAGGAGGGCACAGCTAAGAAATCTATCCAAAAACATTGCAGCCGATATCCCTGGCCGATAATACTGATCGGTATCCAGGCCCCGGGGTCGGCCTGCAAGGACAGAGGAAGCCGGAAGTAAGGGAACTGGCCGATGAAGTCGGATTGTATCGGTGTTGATAAGGGACGCCATCTCTATGGAAGCAAGGCCCGGGGGAGGGGGGGGGGGACTGCGGGGAGCCCGCGATTTCTAGAAAAAAATATGGATTTTTGTAACAATATCTGTGCAGTCTGGTACAACATCGCTCCATCGGTAACTTGTACCTTTTAAACGCTGGGTTAAGGGCTGCCTCCATGCGGATGGATGCGGATTGTGTGGACGCCCGCTCTCCGGCTGAGGGCGTAGCGATCTCTTTAGCTCAAACCACTTCAGGCTTTCCCCCTTCCAGCTCCGGCTCTCCGCTTCAGCGAAATGGCGCCTCGAAGACTGAGGCCGGTCTTATATAAATACAGCAACCCCACTGGATTGGCTAAGCAGGGCCAGCCCCTTTCACAGTTCCAACGCTCCCATTGGCCGACGGGTCCATCCATTATAGAGTTACACGCCCACTCCAACGTAGGCATCTTTCTATTGGCTGTCAGGTCTCACGCTGTTTGACGACCCCTAGCGGTGGCCTCGAGCACAACTACTGCAGCAGCTCAGGAGGACGCGCCCTTTGCATCGTAGGACTCCAGGACAAGTGACTCAGCGCGGCTTCCACGTCACCCAAGAAAACCTCTACGCTGATTGGCTGGAACCAGGCAGAACTCGGCGGCCGCGCCTCCTGCGATTGGCTGTTACTAGGCAGCGGGGCTCAGACGGGGCGGTCTTCTCGTATCACGCGACGTGGCTGTTGTTTTCTCCTTCTGGCAGCCTGAAGGAGACGGCGCCATATTGTTGCGCAGTTGTAATGTCCATCACGAGACAATGAAGAAACCGCCATTTTGTCGCACAATTCGTCCCCCAAATATGTAATAAAACGTCTTCTCCACCGTGTCAAACGTCAAATCCCACCGCCTCATAGCGAAGGGACAACAGCACGCGTCAAAATCTGGGAGAAAACCGGACAAAAACATAAAAGCTTACACAAAAACGCCTAAAAAGCGTAAAAACAACACAATACAACACAAAATAATAAATATATTCTTACCGTAAACCGAAACGGCTCCGTTTACGTCAAGTCACCCTCACACTCCTCACAACGCAACCCGACGGTTTTACGCGAGAACCGAAGCTTCTAGACAAAAACAACCCCGGTGTCCGGATACGTCGGAGTCCGCTTGTTAAAATGAGCCGGTTTTCGCCACTTTCCGCCGCCAGAATGCCGTTCCCCGTCCCCGCAGGCACACGCCGCCCCCGCCTGCTTAGATCCGCCGCCATTTTGTTGTCAGGAGCTGAGGCAGCAACGCTGTGCCTCTCCATCCTCCTCCTCTAGCTCTCCTCTCCCCCTGCCGCCGCTCTCCCGCAGCTCCTGGGACGCCCCGGCCCCCGGATGCTAGATCCCTTCCGCCACCTACTGGCGGTTGCATTATCATTTCCTGCCCCTTTCTCTCTCTCCACACCTCCCTTCCCTCGTCTGATATGTGCCTAGTCATTGCTCTAAGATGGCGGCCGCTCGTTGTTCTCTTCATTTCCCCGAATCATGGAAGGCGAATAAAAAATTAAAGTCACATACATGGCGGGAAAGGGTGGATTAGATCACCCCGCACCAGCCCCTCACAACGTCATGTTCCTCATACACACTGTGGTGAAGCTCTTGTTATAGGTGCTTTAAGCTGACTGAAAAAAAAGAAGCAACCTTCCATGCCCTGTGATGTCTGCCTCACCCCTGTAGCTAGGAGTGAACAGTGACTAAGATGTAGGGCGTAGAGAGCCCTGTGGGTTTTGTCACCCCCTTCGTAAACGCTTTTCGATACCTCACACAGCCCCCCTGGTCGTTTTTATTATTCGATATTGAGAAATTTGATGGAGTCAATTTGTGGATTTGCAGCGTCTGCTTCCCCTCCCCACAAGGGTTGCGTCTCGCTTGCCTCAGACGGCTGCTATATTCTCTGAAGTGTGTCATCCTGCCCTGCTGAGATCACCATGAGAGTGTACAAAGTATAACTTGGTTTCAGTATCCTCCATTTTTTTTCCTTTTACATAAAATTCAGTACAGAAATACAAATCGATGCACCCGCCCCGATCATCTGAACTTTAGGGACTTTTAGCGACATTTATTTAATGTCTTTTACAATTTATCTCCGAAGCTTATCGTCGTGACGTTTTCTTTATCTTACGTGTTGGTTGCTAATTAAATTAGCAAAAAAAAATTTTTGTGGAGATTGCTGTTTTCACATGCGGATTCTCTCGGAATAATTACAATTACTGTATTCGGCTTCTTTCACATTAAACATCCTTTTTGAGGACGTAGTGTGTTTCCGTTTTTGATCCGTGTCCGATTCGTACGTCATCTGGATGTCTTCTTTATTTTCCAACATCGCCGAACCATAGGGAGCAATTGTCAAGCCTCTTGAGACTATTTTTATCTAATTCTGCCCCGTCTTTTTAAGTTTTATGCAACGTGCACAAGATTTAGCATGTGTTTGCACCGATTTCGAAGGCTTTTTACATCTGGATCGTCACTTTGCTTTTTTGTCAGGGAAAGTGGACGTGGTTTATCTGTACTAAGATTTTATAATGCGTTTATGAAATGCCCAAAAGGAGGCAACTGCACTCCACTACATACGATGCATAAAAAAAACCTCTTTGCGTCACGATTTCCATTAGGTGAATTTTTCACAAAATTTATGATGAAAATGCATCTTTTTAGTAAATTAGGTGCGTGGAATGAGGTGTAAAAAAATTGTGTAAGTGATAAATGACCCTCAATGAATCTGTGAGAAAATGGGGTGAAACATGGACAGCACAAGGATGTGCAGTTGTTTTTTTTTTTTTTTTTCATGGCCCCCATAAACTTTCATGGCTGAGACGAGTAGAGAAAAGAGGAAAAAATAGTGTATGCTACTTTTTTTTTTTCACTGACCCTTGGCGCCTGAAAAAATAATGCGTGAATGGACGGTGGAAAATCAAGAGGAATTCCTCTTCATTTTCATCTGTTGGTATTTTCGCCGCGGTCTAGCCGCGACAGGATACTGATGAAGGGCATTGGCACTCTGTTGCGGCTTCCCGCTGATGATTGGGCCCAGATGAATGGGCCTAATCAGGAGGGAGTCTCGAACGCGTCCTGCTCAATCTCTGTCTCCCATTGAAAACAATAGGCGGATTCCAGGTGAAATCTGCCCTGGATTCGGGGGCGAAATCCGTGGCAAATTCCGCCATGTGAACATACCCTAATGGGTCTGTGCTTTCTGTGTGCTGTTGTTTTTTTCATAGACAGCTCTCAAATAGAAAAAAATCATTTATAAGAAAGAGCCCTTAAAGGGGTTTTCTGAGTTAAAAATATTAACGACCTAATCTAAGGATGGGTCATCAATATCTAATTAATGGCATCTGATCAGCTGTTCTCAGCAGGTGATACGCAGTGAATGGAATATGAAGGAGACAGCTCTGTTCTCTGGGTAGTGGCCAGAACAGGTACTGCAGATCAGCTCCTATTTATTTCAATAGGACCTAAGCTGCGGTGATTCAGTGCCACCACTACACAGAGGAGTGAGCTGCCTGCTTACGGCTCCATTCTCTGTGTATCACCTGCTCAGTAACAGCTTTTGCTGCATTTTTTTGAGCCATAGTCAAGAATGGCTTGAAACGGAAGGGGAAATATAAAGGAAGCTCTTACACTTCTCCCTTCTGTTAAATCTGCTCCTGGCTTTGGCTTAAAAAAAAAAAAAAAAACTGCAGCGAAATCTGCAACACAAAAAAAAATGTTTTTCTGCAACATGGGGCCAGAGCCTAAAGGAGTTTTTTTAAGCTAAAATTACTGATGACCTAGGCAAAAGATTGGTCACTAAAATCGGATCTCTGAAACACGTTGCCAAGAATCGGCCCAGTTGTGTGAATATAGCTTAAAGGGAACCTGTCAGGGTGATTTAGGACACTAAACCATCCACAGGTCCAACTGGACCAGGGTTTTAGTGTCCCAAATCGCCCTGTTACAAAACCATCCGTGACTGCAATAAAAATAAAAAAAACCTATATATCCCCCTGCCGCTATACTCCCCATGCCAGTGCAGTTCTTCAGTGAAGCCAGAGACGTACACCTCGGCATCAGTGCACATGCCCCGTACCTCCGGCACACTGAAGGCGGGGTATACGTCCCGCGCTGGAGAACCAGAGAGGAGTCCGATGAGACTATGACTGGTCCCTGATCATGTGATTGCCGTTTTTTTGGTTGACTAATGGCAATCATGATTAGTAAAGTTATAGATCCAAAAATGGGAATTTCTCTTTTCTCACTGCTTGTATTTTACGAGAGAGAAAGGAAGCCAAGATGACTTTGCAGTCCTCTTCCTGGTGCCAATGGTGTCCTTTTTTTGTTTGCTTCATAAAATAAAAGAATGATTTGTTCTAATAAAATGGTTCCTAGAATGTTCTGTGTGGAACAAGTTTATGTCTTACTATGCGCTGAATGTTCAGGGTGTGACATTGAAACAATTCAGAGGTGGAATTTAGCCAGTATACAATTTATATATCTACTGCAGGGCCCCAAAACCCTGTAGTAGTAACAGCAGTCGTCAATGACAAATTGTCCTGTGCAGGGGCTAGTGTTGTTGACCCTGTGGCAATATGGGATCCCAGAATTTTATTTCCTCCGGCTACCCCAGGAATAGATTTGTGAGTGACCAAGTCCTGGTGTTAATTGCTCAGCAAACAGATCTATATGCAGGGAAGTTCATTACACAAAGAAAACAACCTCTGCCTAGACCAGATGATTGACCCCACTAGATTAGATTAAAACATTTTTGGACTTTACATGTAAAGAGGTTTTATGGGCTAAAAATATTGATGACCTATCCTAAAAATAGGTGACTAATATCAGATCTGTGGTGACAGACACCCCCATTGGTTAGCTGTTCTCAGCCCTCTGCCATAGAATGGAGCAGGGAACAGCTCTGTACTCTGTGTAGTGGTGGAACTGAGTCATTGCAGTTTAGGGCCCAATCACATCAATGGGAGCTGGTCTGCCGTACCTGGTCTGGCCACCACACAGAGCTGTCTGTTTCCTGCTCCATTCTCTGTATATCCGTTGCTGAGAACAGCTGATCAGTGGGGGTGTTGGGTGTGCTCAGAAAACCGCTTTAATAAACAAAAAATAATAATCAAAAGTCCCAACATCACTATCTAGCACTAATGCAATTCATGCGTTTTACTTGTAATCCCCAAGTCCTCCCCAAGGAAGTGACCCAGGTTATGATTGCCTGGACATATCTGGGTCATTACACCCTCCTAATTCATTCATCTTTAAATGTATCTATAGATGAGTCCCTTATACATTTTAAAGATAATCTTTCCCTCCAGTGAGTCCTCCCCTCTAAACTAGCTAAATGATGTAAGATGTGTAAAGGCAGAATAGGGTGCCCATACTGTATTATGACCACAGAGACCACCAAACTTTTCTCCAGGCTACCCATAGACATATCTCGTAAAATTTTTGGGATGTAATGGTGACATTCATGCGCAAAGAATATCCACTTGTATGCAGGTCATATTTATTGTAGCATTGCTCTTTTTAACACCTCCTGTGATGAAAACACAGGGGCTCTTGGACGAGTATGGAAAAACAAAGCAGGATAAACACAATTGGTGTCCAGACATGTTGAAAGGGACATCATTAGCACTTGTATGTGATCAGTTACCTGCATTAAAGTGAAAAGACAGGAAAGACATGTACATGTTGACCATTGTGTGTGTAGGCATCAGGTTGCAGGGGGGATTACAGCTAATAAGTAAAACCTTGTGTGTTAATCTAGCAGACTCTGCTGCAGAAACCGTCGAAAATCGGTGGAGAGAGAAGTTCACCGATGTCAGTATAAAAACGGCAGACCCCATTATAGTCTATGGGGTCCGCGGATAACCGCTGTTTAACTCCTGGCAGACCCAAACGTCAGAGACCTGTGCGCAGATGTGAACCTAGCCTTGCCGGTTATAATAAGTTTCTGGTAGGAGTGGATCTGTCTATGGTAAAGCAAAAGACCCTGGTACAAAAAGGTAGCAAAATGTCTAATCCAGGTAAAATGGATTTGTGCTTTGTATAAAAATAACCATAAAAAAAATCATGCCCACAAAAAAGTAAAAATAATTCATATTTATTAAATGTATCAAAAAATGCATTGATACATATTAATCCATACAGTCAACAGCCTCCTAGTTGCCTTGGCCTAACATATACAGATAATATACAATATACTGCAATAAAGAAGTATTGCAGTATATTGTACAGGGTTTTCAGGTTCTAATCCCCTTGTGGATCAGTAAAAACATATTAGGTATCACCATGTCCAAACATTGCTTTTTCCCAGTAAATGTCCATTTAGCTCCAAATTTTTCATTTTCACAAGGGGTTAAAGAAGAAAGAGCACCCCACAATTTCTCCTGAACATGGCAATACCCCATATGTGGTGGTAATCTGCTGTATGGGTACATGGTGGGGCTCAGAACGGAAAGAGCGCTACTTGGCTTTTGGAGAGCAGATTTTGCTGGAATAGTTTTCAGTCTCATTTACAAAGCCCCTAAAGTACTAGTACAATGGAAACCCCCAAAAGTGACCCCATTTTGAATTTATCAAGGTGTATAATGAGCATTTTGACCCAAGAGATTGTTTCCAAAAAGAAAAGTGCAGTGGATGAGGCACAGTGAAAATTTAAATTTGTACAGAAGTATGCTGTTTTGGTACTCAATATGTTGTGCCCACTTTGTGTCAACAGAGACAAACACTCCTAAAATGTATAAGTGGGTTATCCCGGGTACAAAAAGGTGGTATATGTGGTTGTAAACTGCTGTTTGGAACACAGCAGGACTCAGAAGGGAAGGAGCTCTGTGCTTTTTTAGCTTTTGGAGTATAGATTTAGGGGGGCTGGTTTCTGGTCGCCATGTTGTTTTTGCAGAGCCCCAGAGTAGCCAGTAAATTGGAATTCCCCAAGAAGTGACCCCATTTTGTTGGGCAATTTTAGGGTTTCTGCAAACTTGACACGGCATCCAAGAACCAACAATCTAAATCTGCGCTCCAAAAGCCACATAGTGCTCCTTCACATCTGCACCCTGTTGTGTGCCCAAACAACATGTGCCCACATGTATGACACTGGTGTACCCAGGATAACGTACTTAACTATGTTATATGTGGTATAAACTGCTGTTTGGGCACAGTCTGGCACAGAATGGAAGGAGCGCTATTTGGTTTTTGGAGCGCAGTTTGGCTTGCTTTTGGACGTCATGCCACTTTTGCCCTCAAGGGATTTATCAAGTGGGGTAGCAAGCATTTTTAACCCTTGAGTGTTGCAATAATTTAGTTTCCAGAAATGAATGCGACATGAAAAGTGAAAGATGCCAATTTTCCAGAGATACACCATTTCAGTGCCCGATATGTTGCACCCATCTTGTGTCAGCAGAGACACAAACTCCAAAAACTGGTAAGCAGTTATCCCAGGCACAACAGCCTTTAGAGTGTTCATCTCTCAAACAAGCCGGGTATAACATATTGTGCACTTTTTGCTTTTCACTATCAGCTGCACATTCATTTCTGGAAAATAAATTAATGCAACACTTTGGGGTTAAAAATGCTCGCTACACCACTTGATAAATCCCTTGATGGGTGTTGTTTCCAAAATGGGATCACTTGTCAGGGGATTCCTCTTTACTGACCTTTCAGGGGCTCTGCAAAAGTGCCATGATGTCAAAAACCAAAGCATCTAAATCTGTGCACCGAAAATCAAATAGCGCTCCTTCGCTTCTGGCTGTGCCCAAACAGCAGTTTATACATATGATAAGAAGTACGTTATCCTAGGTACACCAGTGTCATACATGGCGGCATAAACTGCTGTTTGGGCACACATAAAGTAGATATCTCCTTTAATGTCCAAACTAAACTGGCCCACCTAGTCTAGCTCCAATAAGCATCTCCATATGTATAATTTCCATATAAAAAGCTCGAACTGTGAAAGAGAAAGTGTCTGTAATAAAGTGGCCTCTCAATGTATTTGTCATTTAAATGCTACAGGTTGGAGCATGGCAATGAGAAATGGGCTGGTCACAAAGAAAAAAATCAGCATAGTGCCCTACACCAATTTACAAAGTAAGGCATATCCTGATACATTATATGGTAAACTGGAATGTAAATAAAGTGAACAATGTAATGATTCAATTGCACCCAACTCTTTTATTTTCACACAAACAAGCCTGATACATCACACTACACACAATGCTTGGAACAATGTAAACCCTGCACTCTCCCCGTCTGAATTCCTAATTATTTTGTCTGGTTTATTCTTATAGTCTTGTATGGACATCATCCTATTAAATGGCCGTCTGAACTCTAGATCACATTGATGGATGTAAATTGAGTTTCAGCCGTGAAACTTGGTCTGTGTGTTGGCTGGATTTACGGGCCTAAGCAGTGGGCCAGGAGAGGGATTCCTAGTATAATAGTACAGGACAGTATGTCGCTGAGAGGCAGGGACCCCTGACATCAGAGATTACTATAATACCAGGAGTCCCGCTCCCAGCATAAGGTGCAGGCCAGTAAATCTGGTCAATACACGGACCAAGTTTCACGTGTTGTTTGAATCCAAGGCATGACCTATAGAAAGACTCCTATCATTATAGTTATCTATGCTAAGAGTCCCTGACATGGTTCGGAGCCATGCTCTGCTTTCTTGTCTTCTTTATAATGAAATTTGATACAGAGACAAAAACCCCACATGCTTGAGAACAAAGAATTGACTAATCGACTTAGGCATTACAATTTCCTTTTTAGCAATTCCTTTTAAAAGGTAAACTTGTAAGGAATACGCAATTCAATAGATAAGGCTGAACCATTTGGTATTTAGCATTTTAGTTAGGGGAAGTTAGAAACGCTTGTTCACAGGACAACTCCTGCACTGAAATTCTGATATTTTTACAGTACGACTTTAATATTAATCATTTTAGTGCCCTTAATTCATCATTGATCTGAACCCCTATAATGTGTGCATGTGGGGTGGACCAAGATCCAGTATTTTTTGGATATTTCACTTTTCACATTCTATATACTTGCGGATATATCTTACTTACTTACTAGACATCAAAATAGTGATTTTAGAATCTTACTAATCCATCCGTCAGTCACTGTAGCAGCTACAATAGGCAATTTTTGTAGCATTAACCCCTTAAGCCACATCAGTTTTATGATTTTGTGTTTCGTTTTTTCCCCCCATATGACTCTGTTCACTGTGCGGTAAAAATGACACTTTACCTATATTCTGTGGGTCAGTACAATCACAGCGATACCAAATTTATATAGCTTTTGTTATATTTTAACACCTTTACAAAAATTCAAAACTTTGGAAAATGTAAAACTTTCTTTCTGTTGCCATATTGTGACACCTCTAACTTATATTTCCATGTACACTGCTGTGTAAGGCCGGTTGCAGACGACCGTGCTGCAATTGGCCTGCCGTGAATTAAAAGCACGGGCGGCACACAGGGGCACGAGGATGTTCCCCGTGCGCTGCCCGTTCAATGGCCATGCTTCTGCAGCTCCTTTCATTAAATGAATAGGAGCCACGGAAGCAACAGCCACAAAATAGGGCAGGAATAGGACCGTGTGTACGGGCCCATAGAAAAGAATGGGTCAGTGTGCTATCCGTGAAATACACGGATAACACACTGACCACGGCCACGGTCGTCTGCAAGGGGCCTAAGGGCTCTTTTTTAATGGGGCAAGTTGTAGTTTATACTAATAACATTTTGCAAACTGTATGTCGCTTCGATCCCTATTTATTCAATTTTTTGTGTACGGGGAAAGATGAAAAAATGGCAGTCTGCGTGTTGTTTGTTTTCCCCCGCTACACTGTTCACTGTATGGGATAAGTATCATTGTATTTTTATAGATCAGGCATTTTTGGATGTGGAGATACCTAATTTTTGTATGTTAATTTCCGTTTGTTTATTTTTAGGTGTAAGGTAGGGATTTAAACTTTTATATTTTTATGTTTTTATAAACTTTTTGAGCCCTCTCCATACTTCCTTAGCAACAACATGACTTACAGGTAAGGCTAGGTTCACACCTGCGCCTGCACTCCGCTGGGGGATTCTGTTCCCCATTCCACTTGAAACATTTATTTTCCGCTTTTTTAAGCGGATTAGGTTTCCGTACGGAGGGGACCCCCCGAACCCGAGGACAGTCAAGTATGGGGTTGTTTCTTATGTTATAAAATTCCCCCACTTTGGCCTCATTTTATGATTAACAAAATCCCTTTAATACTGTACACAATTCTGCATCCATCTATATTTTCTGTCTTGCCTATATTACCAGATGAGAACTGGTCTGTAAATGACCTACTGGTGTCATTGTCTCTTATTACCTCTCTTGATATTCTTGCTCTGCCTGTTTAATATATTATTGTTAAAAATGGCTAGATTTCACATTCTTTGGCTGATGTTTGGCTGCTGAAGATAAATAGGTTTTCATTTATTTGCAGAAATGCAACATAATCTTCTGGAAAATCTAAATCATAGGGGGGTATTTGGATAGTACAGTAGAATGAAAAGGGTTAATGTAAACTGTTATCTTACATTGTTTCCTTGCCACACCCCAAGGTTTATCAGACTGTCCCAAACTTAATCAAGAGGTCCTTAAGTGCTGCAACTCTTAAAGAGATTATGCAGGGACATATACATATTACCAGTGAAGTCCCCACACTAGATAAATGTTAATACTAATAATATAAGCAGGACCCCCAGGGCCCAATGATTACATTAACACTGTCAAAGGCCACAAGTCTCATTCTTTTGTCTCCCCTCCTGATGATCTGATTTTCAGTGAATTGACTGACTCCACTCTACTCTATGGACCTGCAGCTGGAGTAGAGCAGAATCGGTGATGTCATAGAGAGCCGCAGCAGCAGAAGTGATACCGTGCAGAGACTTCCCGTACCCCACTGTGCTTTGCAGTGGTGATGATTTGAGCTTTGGGGAACTTGCTTATTTCTTAATAAAGTTTATCCAGCCCAGGGAATGCACTAGTAAGCTTTATTTGTCCCTACATAACCCCTTTAACATATGTAATCATATAATATTACTGGCTCACTAAGTGGCATAGCTTGGAGCTCGTTTGTCCTACGTTAAAAAAATCTGTAACATTAAGTCTACTTATTACATAGCATTTATACTACTAGTGTCTTATGTAGCAGAGGAAACTTTGGGTTTCCTCAAGCAGCAGAGCCTGGGGCGCGGAGCTGGTTCTCTGGTCCATTTAAGGCTAAGGCCCCATGTTGGGGAAAAGCTGCTTTTTTGTGGCAGATTTTGTTTGGGTACCTCCAAGTCCTGGTCAATCCCTTGAAAGCGTCCATCTCAAATACAAAGGAGCGGAGCTAGGTGCTTTTTAACTTTAGCTGTAGGGTCTGTCCTCTCTAAGGTCAGGATAACAGTATTTTCTATGACCAAGTACACTGTAAAACCAACCTCAATGTGGAGAGGGTAAGTGGACAAACAAGATAACATAGATCAATGCCCTTTAATGGGATTCCATGATCACAAGAAAAAGGGCTGCTGGTGTAGTACATTACATTCTGAAGATGTTGATCAATGAAAATATCTATTTCCTTGGATCACAGATTGAAAAGAAAACACACGGGTGGATATTTCTTTAAAAATTCAGCAAAAATACATGCAGGTAGAAAACATGGAAGAATAGAAAAGGGAAAAATAAAAACTAACACCCTGTGTAACTTACACGAATAGAAAATACCACAGAAAGGAGAGACATGAACTACACATGAAGGAAATGCACAGAATGGTGAATATAATAAACGTATAACCCTGAGGGCTCAGAATATATGTGACAAATACGTCTAATAAATAAACCCCTATTGTTGAAATAATGAATATATGAAGAAAAATCTATAAAAGGCTGCTAAGGGTGAGGCAGAACATTCAAAAGAGGAAAACAACGCGTTGTGGCCAAAAACAAATGGGTGTTCACTGTTCCGGAATGCTAGTCAAGCCGCCAAATGTGCGCTTATCTAGGACTAGCCTGGAACAAGGGCAGCCAGAAGGAGCAATGGGGTTAAGGTAACCAGACTCTCGCTGTAAAGTGAGCGGCGTGGCTAAGGCTACAGGACACTAATGTGGATTGGCTGGAGAAAGGAATAGAGACATGGCAGCAGCACGGTAAGAGAAGATTCACATGGTCCTGGGATGCTCGACTTGACATAAATAAACCAGAAGGTTGGAGGGGCGGCCAATGTGAATATAGAAGAATTGTGATTGGTGGCGGAAAGAAAGGGTTGGAGACAGAGGAAAGTGGGGAAATAAAGGGATGAGGTGGGAAATACAGGTAGAGGAATATTGAAATGAGTGCATAGAAAAATACAGGGCAAAAAAAGATGGAAGTAAAAAGTACTGCGGTTCTTAGGCTAGATTCACATCGAGTTGGAGTCTCTGTAGGAGACTCCACCGAAAATTGGCGGATAAAAAAGTCCTGCACAGAAGACTTTTCTCTCTGATAGTTTTAGTATAAAAACGGTGGAAACCCAACAGACGCCCTGCAGACCCCATTATAGTCTATGGGGTCTGCAGGTAACCACTATTTTAGCGGATGGGCTCTCTGTCGTTTGGGTTCCCTGGTGTACATGAATGAAGGAGAGCCTGGTGCAAGTGTGAACCTAGCCATAACTGTAAAATATGTGTGCTCCTGTATGCTGAGTGTCCCTTTCTTGTATGCTATCTGAATAAGCCTATTGTATAACGCCTGGTGCTCGACTGACACATCACGTTCCAATTTAACGTAATAGTAGGCGTCCCTCAGATCATGAAAGCTTCTTTCAAATATTCTTTGAGATCTTGAACTACTCTTCCACCCCCTTTATCTGCAGATCAAATGATGATTTTGTCGTTCCCCGCTAAAGGTTTTAGTGCCATTCTTATATGGTGGTGGAGTTGTTTTTGGGCAGGTTTTCTGAATTCATTCATAACTACAAAGAAGAATGTTTGTAGAAAATGCCCTCTATGATGGAGGTTGTAGGACTTGGGACGTCACTTCTGTGTAAGGTGTCACCTGAATTCTCTGCTTTCTCTCCAGTGGTGGAATTTCGTTTTTTTGAGACATCTTTTTGATATTTAAAAACTCTTCTTGCAATGTCAATTTTCATGTGAAATTGTCTATAAACAATTTAATATTGGCTGTGTCTGATCTGTGAGCCAAGGAACTGGGCATTTTCATGTGCATGTTTTTTTTTTCTACATGTCTTACCAAATATATATTGAGCCTGGAGAATACATTGATCCAATGCTCCGTTACGTTCCTCCAAAAACCACCATATTTACCTACCTACCGTACAACTCATCTTTATAGGACCAGACCCGGAGGTTTGTGAAGATTTAAATACCACTGATAGTTTTATCAGGTCACTTTTACACTTATCAATACCTAAAATAAAAAATAATTAGAAAGATTATGCACTAAAGCACAGTTGTCAATAGACTTTCCCCCGCAGTCAGGGGCCAGCGAGACAGATGGATCGAACATTGGAACTACTTACCGCTGTATCAGTCAGAACTGTTTATCAATGTCCACACATGATTAGAGTAAATGTCAAGATGAAGATCATCCCAATTGTCACTTAGACACAGACATAACGTGTGACAGCTCAATTCATTACCAGATTTAATCCCAAGGAAGAGATTTTGGTTATGACAGTTGTATTTAAGGTGAGGATTCCAGGCAAGGACCTTACCAAATCCAGGAATCGGTCATTCTGAATATCTTCAAATATTACTTTACGTTCAGATTTTTTAAAATTTATTTTTTATATTTTTTTCAGTTTGTTTTGAAGAATTGATCACACCAGATGGGATTACTTCAATATAATGCTCCTCAATAGTTATATTACATGAATGAATGTACCTAAAGACAAAAATCAGATACTGAATGATATAGCCCTCCTTGTTGAGCCTCTCCAATATCCCACCCACTTTTTATAAAAGTGGCAAGTGCAGCATAAAATGGCAAAAAAAAAAAAAAAAATCACTTTTTTTTTTTTTTTTAGCAAAAATGGGTTTGCACAAAAATGAATTACTTTTTTTTTGCCAGAAGTAGATGCGATCATAAATCCCTATATGTTATGTGGTATGTACAGTACTTAATTAGATGATTGTGATTATAAAGATATTGTATAGTATGGATTATTGGATAGAACAGACATTCATGTTACCCTCTCCCACATTATCACTGACATATGATTACTTTGAGCACAGTTTTTGTAAACCAGACAATTACGTTGTATACGGAGAATTACATAACATGTTAGATTTGAGGGCTTTGTTATATCCCACCGAGAAGAGCTTTATTGTAACATAATGGAGATTATAAAGATTGTTCTCATTGTGTATAGTACAAGACTTGTATATTATCATTTTCAGTCCTGATAACTGATCAACTTAACGGGCTTTTTGAGATAGGAAGATTTATCTCCTATTCACATAGATATGAACATGTAATGTGATCCAGGGGTGTAGCTGTAGGGGGTGCAGAGGTAACAATGGCTACTAGGCCCTGGAGCCTCAGGGGTCCCAAAGCCCTGTCTACAACATAAGAAGACACCAATATTATACACACGTGGACAAAATTGTTAGTACCCCTCGTTTAATGAAAGAAAAACCCACAATGGTCACAGAAATAACTTGAATCTGACAAAAGTAATAATATATAAAAATTCTATGAAAATGAACAAATGAAAGTCAGACATTGCTTTCCAACCAGGCTTCTACAGAATTTTTAAAAAAAGAAAGCTCATGAAACAGGCCTGGACAGAAATGATGGTTCCCTTAGCTTAATATTTAGTTGCACAACCTTTTGAGGCAATCCCTGCAATCAAACGATTCCTGTAACTGTCAATGAGACTTCTGCACCTCTCAGCAGGTATTTTGGCCGCTCCTCATGAGCAAACTGCTCCAGTTGTCTCGGGTGTGAAGGGTGCCTTTTCCAGACGGCATGTTTCAGCTCCTTCCAAAGATGCTCAATAGGATTTAGGTCAGGGCTCATAGAAGGCCACTTCAGAATAGTCCAATGTTTTTCTCACCATAATTTGCAAATAAATTCTTTAAAAATCAGACAATGTGATTTCCTAGATATGTTTTCTCATTTTGTCTCTCATAGTTGAGGTCTACCTATGATGACAATTACAGGCCGGCCTCATCTCTTTAAGTGGGAGAACTTGCACAATTGGTGGCTGACTAAATACTTTTTTTCCCCACTGTAATAGTAAAATACACCAATATTACAGATAACACATGGTATGTTGGGGCCCATTACATATTCTGCTTTTGGGCCCAGGAGCTTTATGTTACGCCTCAGCACAACATAACGGACATTCACGTGACCCGAGTTTTATCCATGAAACTTGGTCCATGTATGAGCCAGCGACACACTATGCCAGGATTCGGACTCCAAGTATTATAGTTATCTATGCTGCTAGAAGTCTCCCCGTGACTTACTGTTCCATACTGTAATAATGTCTGCCTATGGGCGAGATTTATCATGAGGGGAATTTCCGCTGGAGTTTGTGTTGCTGTAATTTCTTCCAAATCTATCAGCTGTAGCATGAAGTCTAACACTTCTATCCTGACGTCATATTTCACTTTTTTGCAACCTTTTTTTGAAATGTTTTGTTTTGTTTTGTTTTGTTTGTTTGAGTTGGAAGGGACCTCAAGGGCCATCGAGTCCAACCCCCTGCAAAAGCAGGAATTCCTAGATCATCCCAGCTATATACCTATCCAGTTTCCGCTTGAAGATTTCAATTGATGAAGAACTCACCACCTCCCGTGGCAGCCTATTCCACTCTCTCACTACCCTTACTGTTAGAAAGTTTTTCCTAATGTCTAATCTGTATCTCCTTCCCCTTAGTTTCATCCCATTACTTCTCGTGCTTCCTTCTGCTAATGAGAATAGGGTAGATCCCTCTGCACTGTGACAACCTTTCAGATATTTAAAGACCGCTATTAAGTCTCCCCTTAGCCTTCTCTTCTGCAAACTAAGCAGTCCCAATTCTTTTAGCCTTTCTTGCAAAAGGTCCAAAAATTTGTGTGCAGATAACCCCCAAAATTGCAAATCCTAGTGCGTGGCTTGATAATTTTTGGAGTGTGTGACTTAATAATTTCCCCCCTATATGTATCGATTCGATAAACCTAAAGAAATAAAATATTATAGTTGAAGTCATGTAAAATTCACTTCCATTGTTTACTAACAATGGTTGGCATGGGCATTGTGAGGCTGATAAACTAATAAAATGCACCAGAATTCTTTACACCTCATTCTAGGTATTTCAGACACTATCTAACATTTTCTGTGCCTTCTTAGACAGGTGGACGGGACTTGTTGAAAAGGAGACAAAGCTTAATATGCAAAATCTTGCACCAGAAAATGTGCTAAAATTCTGAACAATACGTCAAATTTCTGGACAGAGCACCAAAATTTTGCGCCATATTATCAGACAGCATTAGGCACTTTATAAAATCTGGTGCAGTTTAAGGGCCCATGCACACGACCGTGTGCTAGTTCTGTGTGCTATACGGGTTTTCGAGAGTCTGTGCCACAAAACTCAGGGCAGGTCCTATTCCTGTCCAGGTTTGTGGCCTTTCTCGCTGTCACCAATGAATGGGGCCACAGTATTGCAACCAGTGCATGGGCGGTACACGGAGGTCAGGGTCACTACTTTATCAGGGGCAATGACAGGTCTGTGATGATGTTGATAGGGCCAAAAAGTGTGTCCATTATTTTGTGTTTTTTTATGGACAGTGACAGGGTAACCAGTTAGGCCATTGAGGAACTCTGACATGGTCAGTGATCAAGGTAGTCCAGGACAGGGAGACAATGAAGAGGATCAGAGACCGTGTGTGTATACATAAACATCAGGGCAGATCTATCATACATTGTATACCCGTTTTGGCATACAAGGTATGAAAAATTAGCAATTTTTTTGTGCAAAAAATTACAAATATTCTTTTTTTTTTATGTCCACTTTCCTGAGGGGTGTGATATGGGCAGAGTCTCCATCCCCATCAGATTTATTATCATTTATGCCAGCTATGATCCCGCACCTCCTCATAAATCAGGCTCATCCTCCACGGGCCTAGGAGATAGGAAGAGCAGCATTGAAAAAACTAGTCCATAAATCTCCCTCATTGCCTCAGACACATTGTGCGTGTATGTGACCATGGTCGGGGACAGTCTGTATACAGTTCATGATATTTAAATGGTTTCTTCCACATGGTAAATACAAATATACTCTTAGGCTGGGGACACATGGGGAGCCGACGGCTAACCCGCTGTCATCTACAATAGCAGCATTGTGAGTGAAATTAGTTACAATGCAGTTACTGTATATCGCAGCAGGTTAGCCGCTCATCTACATGCCGCAACTAAAACCTGACCTGCAAGGTGACCTGCTCTGCGGGTCTTAAACCTACAGTATGTCAATTTTTCCTTCAGGTTTCTCCGGGTGTGCAGGAAACACCAGCTTGTGGTAGCTTTCACAAAAACAGGCTGAAAAAAATCAAGCAGTGTGTCCGATCCGTGTGGCCTCAGTCTCCATCTCGTTTTATATATTAGTTGACTTTCCTCAGGATGAATCTTGACTTTCATCCATGGCTAGTATTACTTACGCTAGGTTCACACTAGTATTCGGGTTTCCGTCCTTGGGGTCTGCATGAGGACCCGAAAGATGGAAACCCTGTTCACTTAAAAAGCGGGTTACACGCAGAAACCCGCGGACCCCATAGACTCCTTGCAGGACTTTTCTCTCCGCCGATTATAGGCGTATTCAATGACGGAGTCTCCTACAGAGACTCGAATACTAGTGTGAACCCTGCCTAAGCAATACATGCCTACAGCACATAACACATGTACATAGGTGGCCTAATATTCTGCAAATAGTTCCAAATTTACTGTAACTTTTGAATATATATAAATTTATTGTGCATTTTAACAGCACCTCGATGTACAGTATATTAAAGTATATACTATATATAGCTTGATGGATTTGCCAAGTTTTCTGGTCATTGTGGGTACAAGACAGCCAAGCAAGTGCTATGGCTCTTTAGATAAACTCAACTTTTAATACAAACTAAGCCCTCTACAAGGATCCTAAAACCAAGGAAATACACACATGGACAAAATTGTTGTTCCCCCCCCCTCGTTTAATGAAAAAAAAAAAACCACAATGGTCACAGAAATAACTTGAATCTGACAAAAGTAATAATATATAAAAATTCTATGAAAATGAACAAATGAAAGTCAGACATTGCTTTCCAACCAGGCTTCAACAGAATTTTTAAAAAAAGAAAACTCATGAAACAGGCGTGGACAGAAATGATGGTTCCCGTAACTTAATATTTTGTTGCACAACCTTTTGAGGCAATCCCTGCAATCAAACGATTCCTGTAACTGTCAATGAGACTTCTGCACCTCTCAGCAGGTATTTTGGCCACTCCTCATGAGCAAACTGCTCCAGTTGTCTCGGGTGTGAAGGGTGCCTTTTCCAGACGGCATGTTTCAGCTCCTTCCAAAGATGCTCAATAGGATTTAGGTCAGGGCTCATAGAAGGCCACTTCAGAATAGTCCAATGTTTCCCTCTTAGCCATTCTTGGGTGTTTTTAGCTGTGTGTTTTGGGTCATTATCCTGTTGCAAGACCCATGACCTGCGACTGAGACCAAGCTTTCTGACACTGGGCAGCACATTTCTCTCTAGAATCCCTTGATAGTCTTGAGATTTCATTGTACCCTGCACAGATTCAAGACACCCTGTGCCAGATGCAGCAAAGCAGCCCCAGAACATAACAGAGCCTCCTCCATGTTTCACAGTAGGGACAGTGTTCTTTTTAAGATATGCTTCATTTTTCCGTCTGTGAACATAGAGCTGATGTGCCTTGCCAAAAATTTCTATTTTTGTCTCATCTGTCCATAGGACATTCTCCCAGAAACTTTGTGGCTTGTCAACATGTAGTTTGGCAAATTCCAGTCTGGCTTTTTTATGATTTGTTTCCTCCTTGGTCGTCTCCCATAAAGTCCACTTTGGCTCAAACAATGACAGATGGTGCGATCTGACATTGATGTTCCTTGAGCTTGAAGTTCACCTTTAATCTCTTTAGAAGTTTTTCTGGGCTCTTTTGTTACCATTCGTATTATCCTTCTCTTTGATTTGTCATAAATTTTCCTCCTGCGGCCACGTCCAGGGAGGTTGGCTACAGTCCCATAGATCTTAAATTTCTGAATAATATGTGCAACTGTAGTCACAGGAACATCAAGCTGCTTGGAGATGGTCTTATAACCTTTACCTTTATGCCTGTCTATAATTTTCTTTCTAATCTCCTGAGACAACTCTTTCCTTCGCTTCCTCTGGTCTATGTTGAGTGTGGTACTCACCATGTCACCAAGCAGCACAGCGAATATCTGTAGCCCTATATACAGGCCACGGACTGATTACAGGATTGTAGACACCTGGGATGCTAATTAGTGGACACACCTTGATCTAACATGTCCCTTTGGTCACATTATTTTCAGGGGAACCCTCATTTCTGTCCAGGCCTGTTTCATGAGTTTTCTTTTTTTTTAAAAATTCTGTTGAAGCCTGGTTGGAAAGCAATGTCTGACTTTCATTTGTTCATTTTCATAGAATTTTTATATATTATTACTTTTGTCAGATTCAAGTTATTTCTGTGATCATTGTGGGTTTTTCTTTCATTAAACGAGGGGTACCAACAATTGTGTCCACATGTGTATATTCTGGAATATTTTATTATGTAATTTTACTTCCCCAGCTAATGTCAGAGTCATAGTACAGAATGTAAGATACATAGACAGATCGGTTTACCAGGAGAGGGCAGCACATACAAGGACTGGAGAGAAAAATTGTTCAATCTTTTTGAGTTAACTATTTTTAACCATGAATATAGTAATTCACCTTATATGTACAGTAATAGCAGAAAGAAATCATGTACGATATCACTAATGTAGACAAGGCAGTATTTGTAGATATGAACTTGCTTGAAAAAGAAAAATGGTGCCATTATATTATTTCTATTATATATTTGTACCTACTTACAATACTAAACACTTTAGGCAGAGATGGAAAAATACTGCAAATAATATTGGTCAGGAGTCTTTGAATTTCATAATTTTTTGGTGTAAAGTAGCAAACTGATTAGACTTTATTCGCACATCAATTTTATAGCAAAAAAATACACAAACATACAGTACTGTGTAAGGCTGAGGCCCCACGTTGCAGAAACACAGCTTTTTCTGTTGCAGATTTTGCTGCGTTTTTTTGAGCCAATGTCAGGAGTGGATTGAGGAGAAGGTAAAAGTATAAGAACTTCCTATATATTTCCCATTCCTTTTGTAGCCATTCTTGTAACCCGCAGCAAAATCTTCAACAAAAAGAGCTGCATTTCCGCAGTGTGGGGCCTCAGTCTTAAAAAATGATACATAGAATTATTTCAGAAATAGAAGAGTTAATAGTTTATTTTTGCCCTTTGGAGGAGGAGTCCTGGAAGTGATGATCCGGCCCCCGCAGATATAGAGATATAGCCCTGATCTGCATTTGTTGTGACTGGGTTATGATTTTTCTCGGTACTTGTAGACAGTTTTTGCAGAACTGGGCAGGGAGGTTGTTTCCGCCGCCATCTTGGAGAACTAAGCACAGATCTTCTGTGGATGTTGCTTGCTCCGATCCTTCTATCTCTTCATGTCACCCCAGACAGACTGGATGATGATGAGATCAGGGCTATATCTGTGGGGGCCGGATCATCACTTCCAGGACTCCTCCTCCAAAGGGCAAAGGTCACACCAAATATTGATGGGATTTACATTTCTCTTTTCTTCTTAAAAAATAAACTATTAACCCTTCTATGTATGAAAACATTCTTACTGTGCAGCATTTTTCCACACCTCCCTAAAAATATTGCCCAGTACTGTATGTATTTAGAGAAGGATAACATAGAGAAGCAGCACACCAATAAACACAGTGTTATTTTATTCCCTTATGTTTTGCAACATTTCATCTCTACCTTGAATCTTCTTCAAGTCTTTGTATTCTGGTACTATGTACTTAGATTTCTAACTCTGCTGGGCAAGTTTCTTTCTCATTTTCCTAAATTTTTTTGGTGAATACCTTTATATTCATCTCTCTGGACACTTAGAGAAGTAACACAGGACATGAATGTGATTGTCTGACATAAAGTTACATATGGAAGATGCGGAGTTTGACAATTTTTATAAAATTAAAGAGAACATGTCCGCTCTGCACAGCATGCTGGAACCAAGAAATGGCAACAATTGTTACAAACATGTCTGTTTCACGGGGGGTTTCCCCAATTGTTGGCACTATTAAGGCATATTTCTTTGCATCGGTGGCTTTTATTGTAACACTAAATTTATTTAGCTGACCTTATGTTATCCTCATTGGCACTGGGCACTCATATGTAATATGCACAGCGAGATTCCTTACAATACATACAAGTCTTTAGTTATGTTGTTGAGCGTTGTCTCAATGTGGTATTGACAGAAAAAAAAATTCTTTGCAGTTAATCGACATTGGGTCATTTTTGAAAATTTGTCTGTGGTGAATTCATGGTAAATAGATGTGGAACATAATTGTATGGACTAGTCTGCGGGGAGGGCACAGCCTACATTGGTGTGTTTATTTTGTGTATACTTCCTCATTCAGTACACGTCTTAGTAAACTTTTCTACTTATTAATCATAAAGGAACGATAAACTAAGCAAGACAACGTTCCATTTGGATACTCTGCTGGTGGTGTGTGAAGTAGCCGGTAATCTGCCCTTCCCCTCTTGGCATAGCTTTATGACTCACTTAGGTGTACTCTAAAGTAAAAATATGTTTAGAAAAAAATCCTTCCAGCAGGAACCTGACCATTGCATCTTGGAAATCACCTACTGCAGATAAGTCTTGGGGATTTCCCTAATAGTCATCTGTGTGTGAGAAAGTTTGACTTCCATGGTGACAATGGTTCTGCGCTTAGTTGCAGACTACAAGTGTTCAGTCACACAGTTCTTAATGGGAAGCAATAGTGGAATAATTATAGGGCATCCATTGGGGGCAGACTGGGAAACTGTATAGGGGCCCTATCTCCAAAATTTACCCGATGCAAAAGCACTGCTGTTCAGCTACCCATCCGCTGAAAATCAGTGACAGCAGTAGATAGTGTATGGCTAGGGACTAGTGCAGTCAGGAGTGGCGTTTCACCTCACTATACTTGTCACTGACTCCAAGCACAGTCTTCTTTTTGTCACACTGCTGCAGCCTTACAGTGGTCCCTTAAAAGGGTTTTCCGGCCCCAAACTGATTAAAGGATAGGTCATCATCATCTGATCTGTCACGGTCCAACACCCAGACCCTGCACAGATCAGCTGTGCTGGAACCTGCTAAGTGGACAGGCAGTATATTCATTGCCGCTCCTATTCAGGTAATAGAAGGAGAGCTGCAATTCCCCAGAACCACCATTATACAGTGGATGGGGCCGATGTGCCACGTCTATTACTTAAATAGGAGCGGTGCTGTACATGCTGCCCATCCACTAGTAGCTTCTGGCACCCGGAGGATGCTAGAACAGCTGATCTGTGTGGGGTCAGAGTGTTTGAAAAATGAAAAATCAGTTTGGGGCCAGAAAACCCCTTTAAGTTACAATGACCTCAGGATACAATTTCTACAATGGTGTTTTCTGGACTATTGTAACTTGAAAGCAGACTCAATATACACTGCTTGGCCAAAGAGTCTAAGAAATCATCATGGTCATTTCAGTGGTAAAACCCCTGTATTTGTAAAGTGCATGCACCGCCTGGCTGACTGATAGCGCCTCTCTATGGTATAGTGCAGTACTACATGCTGTGTACCTCTTTGTATCTCTGCCACGATGATCTTTTCCTCAGGACACAAGGTGAGAATGGCTCCATGTATTTTTTGGGTGCACCATGTATATTATTCAGGACCCTAAAAAAAGCTCCTTTCACCGTGGTAGAAAGTGATTTCCATCCTCCAGCAGCTTTTTCTGTCTTTTATGTATAAGGGTTTACTAGATCTATATTAGTTATCTTATTATTTTACTAGAATTTTTATTTTGTCATATTTTTGTGACATTTTGGAACCAATTACTAGTTATGGTCTCACGTTACATTGTGTCAACTTGCAATGGTCGTCCCAGAACCTATTAATATTGTAACTTCAGGGACCTCCCTACTGTACCGTTCCGGATCAGGTTGTAGTATACGGCAGTGGTGGTGCACACCACATTATAGATGTGTACACAGGTCTGTATAGAAGGTTTATTTCCTTTATGTTTCCCTTTCGGCATTCCCTTTCCTATCCCTTGGTTGATCTTGATAGACATCAGTCTTGCTTTCACCATGCTAACTATGTAATGTAGAATCTGCTCTTTTTTTGCTTATACACTTATATCGACTCTATCTTTCAACTTTTATAGTGATATTTTCAGTAAAAACGGGAACGTTTAGTCTAGAAATATAACATGGGCGTAAAAAATAATACAATCCCTGATATTACCAGTGAATCATGGGCATAGTCACAGACAGACGAGACTGAGAGAAGAGTCTACCAGGCAACAAGTGACAAAACCAGCAAAACTCCTTCATTGGTTGTATGTGTCAACGTGAATCCTAATAGGCGTATTCTGCTCGGTGCAGAGAGTCCTGTGACACTGGAAATACACTACAAGAGTTAAACATGCAAAAGTGAAAGACTCTATGCAGCTGTCCGACAGCAGACAAGACCCAGGGTGCCGCAGCACATGATGCAGAGGATTCCTGGCCTCTATTACTTCTCCTATTATTATTATAGGCTGTCCTGATGCCTCGGAGCGGTGCACAGGAATGACCAGTCTCCTAGGCTTACTACGACTAGTACTAGATTGTAGGGTTAGATATATCGCTGCTCTTTAGACGCTGGTTGTAGAGGGAGCTCACTGAGGTGCCATATACAGTCCTTACTCCATACTACAAAGACTTTGTGAACATGCCGCCACTCTGCCGATCTCTGGACATGCTCCATACTTTGGTGTTGCTGCTTCCCCTGCTGGCCATGCCGGGTCACTGTGGTAAGTGCCAATGCTGCTTCCATGTTAGAACTGGATGACCACACCATGGTACCGCAGATATACCCTGAAAGCAACGACTCTCTTTGTAGTATTATTGGCTTAGATTTATGTTTCCAAATGAATCATGATATTATGTTTTTGTCATCATAGTGAAGAGCGTATAGAAAAATATTCAAATGTAATGTTTTTTTTTAGAAATTTCCACCTGTTGTCCATCTGTAGGGTGATCCAACCTTACCGTATCACTGCTAGAAACACTCACATGAACTTTGTTCTGTAAATGGAACCTAACCTAACTATAATATTAGTATCTAACTGTAACTATATAATATACTTATCTCTGTATACACACTCGTACATGGAAAGCTGTTTTTTACTGAATAGGACCGCCCACTGGACTCCTAAGCAAGAGCAGAATTTGAATTAATAAGATACAAGTTATACTGAATCTTTACAATCTGCTCCTGTAACATGCAGCATGCAGAGCTGGCATCATGATCAATGTGATGGGTTCCATTTAAAGGGGTTTTCTAGGACTTTGATATCGATTGCTGTGACCTCTTCACTGCTTATCCAGCACAGCTCTGTACTTGGTATTGCAGCTCAGTCCCATTCTTTTGAATGGGACTCAGCTGCAGCCTGGCCATGTGACCAACGGAAGTGATGTCACTGACCTGAGAAGAGGAAGTGGAGCTCATCCAAATTCTAAAAGCTCTTTAAAGGGGTTATGCCATGAAAAGCATTTATACCTATATTTATTATACTTATAAATACCTGATCGGTGGGGATCTGTCTGCTGAGACCCCCAATGAGCCTGACAACAGGGGGTGTTTTCCTCTGTTGCACATTCAGCCCCCATTCTCAGCATTCGTGGGGGTCTTAGTGGTCAGTCCCCCACCGATCAGGTATTTATCCTCTAAACATCTGAGTTTGGGGGTTCCAGGTATCAGATTTCACCAATCCAATAATAATGGCCTATCCTATCATGGTCCCAGAGGACCCCTTAAAGTTTTGCACTTTGCAACGCTAATAATTGGGTCTTAGGTGATGCTTTTCTATACAGTATACATGTTTATCTAGAGCAGTAAATGCACTGTGACAAGTTTTCTATCCCCACATAACACCTTCAAAGCTGTTGTGGGACTTATCTAGTGATCCTTCTCAGCTCAGAATGACTCATAGATTGGTAAACAACCTGGAATTCCTTGTATCCTGATCAGGACTATGAACACCATTCAGGGCATGTAATAGATCCCCTATATTAAAGGGAATTTGTCAAGAGGGTCCCCATTTTAATAATCAGTATCTACTGCTCATAGTGTTGCACTTCGGCAGGTACATCCTCTAAATGGTGCCCAAAGTCTTACTTATCAAATCTGCACCGGTCTCTCCATCCTTTGGGTCCGCCGGGGAACACAAATGACAGAGACATGGGCCGCTGTTCTATAATGGAGTCCGACGGGTGTCTGCCATTTCAAAACTGGAACCAATGGACAGAAAAGTCCTCTGTGTAAGGTCTAAAATACAACACATTATAAATATAAAGGATATATGTTGCGGTCTAACATACAGTTGGGGACCAGATATTACATTTCTTGAACAATATAGTTATTATAGCTATTAAATTGGAAAGTTAAAAACATCACCAAAAATTCTTAAAAAATATGTTTAATGATATAAACAATAGGTAATTTTCTGATAACACATTGCCTTTAACTTTATTTCTAATATCAAAAATAGGGACATTGAAGGACCTAAGAGGGACAGAGGGACTTGGGTCGAAATTAGAGACAGTTCCTCAAAATGATGGAGACTTGGGGGTTGCCTGAGCTATGCATTAATATAAGACAAGGGTGGAAAAATTACTGTAGACTCCTCCAAGAAGCAGGAAGGGCATGGAAAACTACCCCAAAAATGAAGTGTCTTTTAAGACACTAATGTAAGATCTTTTTTTGGCACATTGGCTTCCAGGGTCTGTTACTGTTAGTGTAATCTATAATTTACATGATCAGTTCTTTGAATTTGATGTTTTATTCATTGTTTTATGACTTGCCATCACTTTTCACCCCACTCTTTTCCTCATATTTTTCAGATGATGAATATTCCTTAAGTCAGGTGTTGTTTTGTCAGCCCAGCGAGCCATCATCGGGGCTCCTGAAGATGTTTGGTGAAGATCAGATGTTCAGCTTTAACTTTAGTGATAGCGCCGTCTCTCCTTGGTTGCAAGAGTTTGGCAAGTGGGATGACCTGGCTTTCCCTGATCCTTCAACTATATTCGCCCATGTTAATGTATGTCAGCGGTTTAGAGAAGACTTGACTGAAGTACTTAAAGAGATCACTCCTGAAGCCAGAGGTTAGTTATTAAAGGGGGCTTCCATATTTGCGAACTAATCCAGGTTGTCGAAAGTCAGTTTGCCAGAAAATTACCTATTTTTGAATCTCGTTTTATGTTAAACATACAGTATTTGTAAAGAAATTTGTAAATAAGTGTTTTTTTTTTACATTTTCATGGTATTCTCCACATTTAAAAAAAATCCTAAAAATCCTGCAGTTCTGACTCTGGCCACTAAGCCAAATAATATCCTGAGACTTCCTGTTTTCTGTAGGAGATTTGCAGCAGCCACATCACTTATCAGCACACTGAAGATCACAGCGATCATGTATATGTAGATAAGACACAGAATCTACCTGTTACAATAGGTAATTTCACAATCTACTTCCCCTACTCTGTGCTTTGACCTTTGCAAAAGTTATAGAGCAGGGGTAGGCAACCTTCGGCACTCCAGGTGTTGTAAAACTACAACTCCCAGCATGCATACTTGCTCTGCTGCTCTTGGACCTCCTATGGAAGTGAATGGAGCATGATGGGAGTTGTAGTTTCACAGCAGCTGGAGTGCCGAAGGTTGCTGATCCCTGTTATAGAGCATGACTAGAAAACTGCTACAGAAGTCAATAGGGTCTGCTCCAGGCCTTCTCCAGCAAATAGGAAGTCACAGACTATTTTAGGCTTAGTGGCAAGAGCTGAAATTGCAGGATCTTTAGTTTTTTGGTTTTTTTTTGGTATACATAACAACATGGAATATTTAAAAGAACATCGCCAAAAATTCTTAAAAATTATGTTTAATATAAAAATGTGATTTAAACAGTAGTTAATTTCCTGGCAACACAATTGCTTTATTTTTTTCCCGTTTTCAATAAAAAATCTTTCACAAACCTTGGAATTTTTACAAAAATCTCCACTTAATTCTGTGGAAATTATAGCAAGTATCTGTCCTTTCTTTTCAATTCTGACATAAAATCTGTACGGAAGTTGCCGTAAATTACCTTCTAAATACAGTAAATTCATTGAATTGTTACAGCCTGTATTATACTCTAGAGCTGCATTCACAATTCTGCAAGCTTCAGTTATATCTCCCTGCCTCTCCTTCTTGTTCAGTGTCTGTAAAGAGTTATTTGTTGTAGGAAAAACTAATGTATCTGTGTCATGTCTCAAGTAAGCCATAACATTCCTATACACAGTATATAAACATAAAAAAATTTAGATTTCTTTGTATGGAATCAGAGGTTTCCGGTGGCCACCACCTGACAAATGTCTGCTAAATAGTCGGTCAAGTATTCTAACTCTATGGGACTGCTGGCAGAATTTTAGTCAGCCATATAGACGTTGAATGGCGCAGCAGTGTATATACTCACCCTCCTCTCAATTCAGAAGGGGGATACAGTACTGTTTTTTTGGTGGTTGTCCATCCTACCAATCAGATACTTGTCATCTATCCTGTGGATGATCCTGGGATAAGTTTCAGTCTTGGGAAAACCCCTTTAAATTGCATAAAAGATGACTCCTTGTATTACTAATCAGCCAAGTTATTTATTGGGGTGATGGAATGATCTAAGTGTTTGGCACATGTCTCATTTCATCTCATGTATGGGCAGCTTTAGTTTTTTTCTAAGGTCAAGCCTGGCAAATATTTCCACTAGCAACCTGCAGAATTATGAATACAGCTTAAGGATGAGGCCCCACGTTGCAGAACCACAGATTTTTTTTTCTTGCAGATTTTGCTGCATTTTTTTGAGCCAAAGCCAACAAAGGCTACAAAAGCAATGGAAAATATATAGGAAGTTCTTATACTTCTACTTTCTGCAACAAAAAAGCTGCGTTTCGCAACGTGGAGCTTCAACCTAATAGGACTTTCCCATGAACATAACTAAATTTAAATTTGTAGACAATTAAAAGTTAAACATTTTTGCAAATCTAAATAAGTGCTAATTTTGCAGAGTTTTAAAGATTTCCTCTAACCATCTTATTGCTGACAGTCTTTTGTCTTGATCAGTTGCCAATGAACGCTGG
The DNA here is from genome assembly GCA_947044405.1 of Leptodactylus fallax. Taxonomy (NCBI): domain Eukaryota; kingdom Metazoa; phylum Chordata; class Amphibia; order Anura; family Leptodactylidae; genus Leptodactylus; species Leptodactylus fallax. The sequence continues at coordinate 1,325,651 of CAMRHE010000113.1, forward strand.
ATCTTTCTTTGGTCTGGGACTTGCTTGAATACTTAGGTATGATTTCTTTATTGTGGACAGGTTAGCGGGCAGGGACAGTGCTGATAATCCGGCCACAATAAGGACATCATGGCTGAGATTCAAAGTATAGAAAGTTCCTGCATTCATGGTCATTTCCATTGGCAACTGATCAAGACAACAGACAAAAGTTTTAAAGCTTTTAAAACTCTTGAAAATTTTACTTGTTTATATTTGCAAAAATGTTTAACTTTTATTAGTCTACAGATATATACATGGTTATTTTCATGGGAAAATCCCACCCAAACGTCACCAATATCAAACAATATCTATTCCGATCATACATGGTATTTAATCTCCTCTTCTCCTTTTAGGTGGTACACATGTGACCATTTTTACTGCACATCCTCTCAGACTGGGCATGCAGAACACGTTGATCTGTTCCGTCAATGACGTCTATCCCCCGGCTCTGACCATTACCTGGAGGAAGAATGCCAATGTCTTGACAAGATCATTAAGCACAAATAACTATTTTGCTCTGGACAGTCTTTCCTTCCAGGCGTTCTCCTACCTCAATGTCACCCCCTACCACAACGATGTCTTCTCATGTGAAGTACAAGTGGCAGGAGATAACAGAACTGTTATACAGTACTGGAGTAAGTACCTCGCTGTCCTACGTCAAGGGAGTCTAAGGGTACTATTACAAGATTGTCTTTTTTGTGACTGTCGGTAATTATTATTTATTAATGAATTGAAATGCAATTAATTTATTAATTAAAATTAACACATAAATACATTTATTAATAATTAACACTGATAATAATATTAATAATTTATGTGTTAATTAAAAATAATACAATAACTTATATACAGATATTAATTATTGTGCAGGTATTAATTCCAGGTTAACTCTTCTTCTCATAAAATGTGCCAAATTTATCAAACAAAGGATGCCAGAAAAGTGGCACTTTTTAGGGGGGGGCATCGGTCTTAATAAATTACCCCCAATATGTTTTTATAAAGGGTTTGTGCCGCGATGGACACTTATCCTCTATCCACAGGACAGGGGATAAGTGTCCCATTGCCGGGTCCCCCAGTGATCAGGAAGACGGGGAACCGAAAGTCCTTGTAAGACCTCCTTGAGAATGGAGCGCCAGTGCGATTGCATGACCGGCGCTCCATTCATTTCTATGGGGCTGCCGGCACTGTAATGTACTCACATAACTGTTCTCATCAGTGTGCTGTAAGTGAGGTGGCTGCTGCAAAGAAATCTACAGAAAACAGGAAGTCTCAATGTGTTATCTGGCCTAGTGGACAAAGTTAGAACCGTAGGATTTCTAGGATTTTTTTTTTTAACTTAATTAATAACATGAAAAATGTAAAAAAAAAAAAAAAAAGCTCACCAAAAAATCTTTAAGTATATGTTTAATATAAAACTTACATTTTGTATGGACCCCGTTAAGCTGAGTCCCCTACATCCGTGTAAAATATCTCTGTTTCTGAGTATGACTTCACTGGAAACCTTATAGTGTCCAGGTAGATTACGTAACCTTAATCTTGTTATATGGGAACTCGTCTTCTCCACTTTATGAAGGAGATCCGTCCCCTTTCTTTATGCTTCATGTCCACATCCTTTTTGTTACGGCGTATGAGTTGCAGTGAAGCAGTGAGATGCCGAGTGTTCCCATCATCCATGGCCAAACAATATTTGACAATCTGGTGGGAAATGAAAGAGATTAATAAGCTTGTTACAACTTATCCTTATACTTACAGCCGTCTTAGTGGATGCGAGGACTAGGGTTATAAGACATTAACAAGTGACATAGACTTACCAAACACTGCTCCAGATATACTATTGTACCTACGATATGACAATGGCATAAATGTGGTACATCTTTGGCTCTTCTCAAAAGCAACTTGGAACAACTTGAGCAAAAATGTGTCCGTTTTGCTAGGCATGTGGGTGTGGCTTTGAAGAAAATGGTGCATGGCTTATATGTGCCAAGTAACTTTATGTGACTGGGCAGGGATAAGGCAGCTTTTACCTATATACTGATATGTCTTTATGCCTGAGTGTGTTATTTCATTAGCAGGAAGAACAGTGGCCGCCAGACTTCTCTGGTGCTGCTTATCTCCCAGGGCAGATTAATATTCACCCTTGGCTCTCGGCTGTGGGACCTAGGAATGCCTAAGTTCTGCTTTCTGTATATCTACTTCTCCAACTTCAAGCTAATAACAAAATAACATTTCCGTGCGGTTTTATGATAAGACACAGATGTTAAGTGTTCATCAATCCTTTCTTACTTTCAGTTCCTCAGTATCCAGCGCCTTCTGAACTTCTGGAAAATATCCTGTGTGGTCTTGGTTTCACTCTCGGCATTATCTTCCTCCTTCTGGGCTTCTTGTTTTTCTACTTTGCTAAGAGGTTGCACAATACTGGTAAGCCGGAGCTTCCTGTTCTATGAGCTGCAGATCATCACTTCTCCTTGTGTATTGGTTATATGTGCACAGATTCGGCTAGCCCGCAGTATTCCATCGACAAACATGGCACAAAACTGGAGCGAGGATTTGAGGGAATTTGGTGCTGATACAATTTTCCCATATTTTAAAAGTCTCAAAAATCTAATAAAATTTGGCATTTGGTACATTTTAAGCATTAGGCTACTTGCACACTATGAATTTCATTTTCATTGTTGTCATTTTTTCTGTCTTTTTGGGTATTTTTTTGTATTGGTGGTTCTTCCAGAGCATGCTGTCCCCACATAGCGAGCTGTTGCCAAAAAACGCTGCGGAAAAGACCGCAGCGAAAAAGCATCGCATTTTTTTCCGCAGTGTTTTTCACAGAAAGTCCACAGAATTTTCCTCTGCGGACTCCCTGCCTCTATTATACTTCTACAGAAAACGCCAACTTTGCAGTTAATGTAAAACGTTGCATTTTTTTGCCATGGCGATTCTGCCGCAACCAAAACGCTGCGTGTTCGCAATGTGGGACCACGGCCTTACACTGGAGAAAAATGCAGAATAAAAACAAAAAAGACTTAGTACGCAAGGTCCCACATTGCGGAAACGCAGCGTTTTTTGTTGCAGATTTTGCTGCGGCTTTTGAGCCAAAGTCAGGAGTGATTTGAAGAGGAATAGAAAATATAAAGGAAGCTCTTAGACATTTTCCTTCTATTAAATACACTCCTGACTTTGAGTAAAAAAAAAATCTGTAACAAAAAAAAACGCTGCGTTTTCACAACGTGGGGGCCTTAATGAACTGTTATTGATGCAATGCAAAAAAAAAATGCAAATAGACTTGATGAAACATCTATTGTTTTGTGTATACAGCTCCTATGCAGAGCTATGTGTTTCCATGGTTACAGACTACCACTACTGTATATCCTGTATGTAGTCTGATCCTGAAGTCATGTTTTACTCCACTTCCTCTTGAACTGCAGACAGTGGAGGAGGGGTCAACAGATTTTAAGTAGGTTCCAACAACTAAAATCTGTCACATTTAGAAATTCAGGAAGTAACATGAAGTTAGAAAGAAATTAAATTTCCCCCAGTTAATTTATTACGATTTGTTTCATTGTATTTATATGATTGGAAGGATTTTTCGACCAGGTGATAATTACTGATTATTGACAATTATGTTTTTCCTTTTGTTTCCCCGCAGACTGATTTTTTTCACCTTTTCAGACTCTCCTATTTTTGCTTTTTAAAGACTGAAGAAACTGCAAAGCCTCAACTCTTGCCTGGACCATACGCATACCTCAATATGTGACCGGATTCCCATACCTACTGTGATGATCTACTGCGCCATTTTATATGGTGACAACATGTTAGTTTAACATGTAGATATTACAAAAAGTGAGAACTTCACAAACTCTCTCTACTAAACCCAACTATGTACTTGCTACTTTCGGAAGATTTTCGTGTGACTACTGCTTCACCAATATATCAATAAGAATGATGAAAGTCGCTTGACATTGGTTTTCGAGGCAAACAACAAATGTCTGTGTTTAGTCAGGCCATAAACATCGGGGCAGCTTTATGAAGACGGGCGTTGTCAACATAAGTCTTCATAGCCCCATCGCCGGCAGAGTGTACGCCTCATATACCGTATGACAAGGCACAACCCTCCTCATACATGAGGCGCACCCTCCACCCGGGTCGTGCACTTAGAAGGAAATGTATGCCAGCTCATAGATTTGTGGTGTAAATGATAGGAAATCTGCACACCCTTGTTAAAAACAAAACGTTGCAATTCATTTGTGCGGAAACCTGATATACACAAAAAATTGCAACTTTTTATGCCTTCATTGCCAGAAAACTGGCAGACAAGACTTCATAAATCTGCCCCATCATGTTTTGGACAGCCATGATCTGACCAATTGATGCTAGGATTGTTTGTACGAACAAGACCACCATTCACATTAAAGGGAGTCTGTCATCAGAACCCAGCATATCAGTCTAGCCCTGCAGATAGATACTATAGGTTGGGTAGATAGATAGATAGATAGATAGGTTCCCCTTCGATGTCGATGCCTCCATTGCCAAGATATTGCTGTTTTTGTCAATATGCAAATGAGCTGTTTGGAGCAACAAGAGGGCGTTGCCATTGCTCCAAAGCGATAAGCAGCAGCACCCCCATTGAGCCAAACAGCGCATTCACATATTGACAAAAACAGATATATATCGGCAATGGAGGCTTCAAGGGTCTGGTGACAGACTCCATTTAACAACTAAACTGCCTGATCGAGGGGGCAGTTTAGTTAAAAAAGAAACAAAGTCCTAGGAGGGAAATTTAATAAGCAAAATGCACCCGAATTCTGGCGAAATTTGCACCAAAAAACTGTATAGCATGTGCACCACATTTATCAAGTGTCTTAGACACTTTTGAGACACTTTTCCAACTTGATTGAAAAAGGGACATGGCTTTATAAGATGTGTGTGAGACTTCATGGGGCCGGGGCGTTACCTAAGTGGCACCTCTGTGCGCCAACACTTCCAGATTTATCACACAGCATCAGACACTTTGATAAATCTGGTGCAATTTGTCACTTTCTAGCGTTTTGACAGTATTAGGGTGGGTTCACACTTGCGCCAGCACTCTGTCCGCCGCGAATCCGACTTAAATGTCGGAGGACTGGATAGGGAAAGGTTTACGACGCTGTGCTTAAAAACCCATTCACTTCTATGGGTTTTTAAAGCAATGCGGGGTGTGCGCTTACACCCTTCGTGCCACGAAGCTGGTGTTTTTCATCGGAAACAAAGTTGAACATGCAGGACTTTGTGTCCGACGAAAAAAAAACGGCTTTGCGGCGCAGAGGGTGTAAGCGTGCACCCGCGCATTGCTTTAAAAACCCATAGAAGTGAAAGGGTTTTTAAGCAAAGTGGCGCAAACCTTTCCCTATCCAGTGCCTTTCCAGTTTTCCGACATTAAGGTCGGATTTGCGGCGGACGGAGTGCCGGCGCAAGTGTGAACCCACCCTTAGTAAATCTGCCCCAGGGTGTCTATGCAAATTGGCTTTCGATTTGCCACTTTTGGCGGATCCCGACAAACACTGATAATGTCAGTCAGTTGCCAGCTGAAAATAACATGGCCAATTTTCTTTTGGCAGACAAACGTCTACCATCGGCCTTCACGAATGGACATTTGCAATATTTTCATGGCCGTTCATCCTCTGAAATCTACCATTTGGCCGACAGAAGACTAATGACTATGGCCAGCTTACACACCATGTTTCTCAAGATTGGTGATGGAAACCTGGCCATCTACTGTTCAATAAGCGTGTCATTCACTTAGAAAACAATAAAGAGGATTTTATGGTTAATATAAAAAAAGTGGTATATTTTGGCCATAAAATGTAAAAAAAAAAGGTTTCCAGTATACTTAGCTATTGATTCTGCTGCAGTCTCATAAAGCTGATGGTCCTGATGATGATGATGTGACATCCATGTCAGACACATGACATGACCGAACACAACGTTATTATGGCCACACATAGATATCATCTCATTACGTCCCCTATATAAGCTGAATGGCCCTGCACAAGCCGGGAGCAGGAGGGCTACAGGGACAGAATCAATGAGATATTACTAATATATTTTTACATTTTATGCACAAACACTCCTATTTATAAATCTAGCGGAAAACCTGCTGAGATGAAGGTGTAAATCCAATGCTCTTTGGGACTGGTTATTATGTAAGATTCAATGCTGATGTGGGTTGATGTTTTACATGCAATGAAGATTTCGGAAGTGATGATTCTTTTGTGCAATTTTTTAAAATAAATATTCACGACTTGGACTATTTTATAGATGATTATCTGGAGTTCATACAATAAGCTTCACGTCTAAATACCAGTACAGAGAAGTAATGGATAATGGTCACATGTTTGGAATGTGCAGAATTTGGGCTTCATATAAAAACAGGTACTAATAAAATGGTGGAGATCAAAAAAGTAGATGCAGAGCTGAAACGGTACAGGGCAGAATATTTTATCAGTACTTCAGCAGACAAAATGCTGCTCAGTAGTGTGACATTTACTGGGTCGGAAGTGGTATAAGGCTGGTTGCACACAACCGTGTGCTAGTGGCCAGCCGTGCCGTTCAATCATTGGTGTGCCGCCTGTGCTTCCGCAGCCCCGTTTATTGAATGAATAGGAGCCGCATAAGCACGGCCGCAAAACTGGACAGGAATAGGACTGGTCCTGAGTTTTGCGGCCCAGACTGTCAGCCTGCATGTGGGGACTGTGTAATTCACGGTCATGTGTGTAGACCGACAGAAATGAATGGGTCAGTGTGCTATCCCAGATAGCACACTAATCCAACCCACGGTCATCTGCAACAGGACTTATGTCTTCTTTTCAGGTCATCTTTTGGTGTACAGGGATTTACAGACCATACATATCCTGCTAAAAATTTCTCCTTGATGGGAATAAGGAGAACATGCTCTAGTGCCACCTTTTGAAAGGTAGCTCCCTATAGATCAATGCTTGGCAAAATCTGGGATTAAAGCCAAATGTAAGGGAATTGCCAGTTGAGCAATTCCCCAGTGCTGCTGCAGAAACCTGGGGGAGGGGCACAACAAGACAGTGAGCCCTATAGCTGAAAACCCCCCACTGCCCCTGGCTACTTGCCCGATCCGTCCTAGGCGACAGCCACCAACCAGTCGACAGTCCCTTCTTAATATAAGTGACACACTTAATATAAGTGACAACACAGAACGCAGACAGGACAAATAACAACAAAGGGAGGTCGGCTAGCCAAGGGGTCGGTAACAGTCGAACAATGCAGTACAGAATCACTATTCAAGAGAAAAGTCAAAGGTAAGCCAGTGGTCAGAAAATAAGAAGAACAGGTAAAACAAAGAGAAGCTAGCAGGGACAAAGTAAGAAACAGAATCTCAATAGCCAGCGGCCATGTGTGAACTGACAACCTGTTTATAGCAAGAAAGGACCTGCCCCAGACTTGATTGGACGATAGGCTGTCAATCACACAGGCAAGGCTAAGATTAACTATTGAGAAGCCGAAAGAAACAAGGTGCATGAGACGGGTGTGGCTGAAATTCAATTACATAGGACAGTGTTCAGACTGAGCAACAAGAATCTTATGCAAGGAATCAAACTGAATACGCCTCTTTCGCCGCAGTGTGCGAGCAGAGGGTGGCGCAGAGACCCGAACAGGCAGAGACGTTACACCAAATCAGAATTTCTCCTCCAAAAGGAAGAGAGACCCATCCGCAGACAGCAGATTTAAGGTTGTCGCCTCTCATTACTGCACAGCTGCGTATTAGGCCAGGTGAGAGGTCATAGACAAAGACGTGATAACATCTCAGTAATGGTATTTAATAATAATAATAATACATTTTATTTATATAGCACCAACATATTCCGCAGCACTTTACAAAATGTAGGGTTCAAGTACTGACAAAAAGAGACATTACAGAGTAATAGTCAATTCACACACTGGGACTGAGGGCCCTGCTCGCAAGAGCTTACAATCTATGAGGTAGAGGAGGTGACACAAGAGGTAGCAGGGGCGGCATTGGATGAATTTAATGGTTACATTGTGTATAACATAAGTAAATGGCAGGTGAGGTTGAATCCCAATCCAATAGTCATTTTTCCTCTCTTGACCACAGCAGTCGCTCATGTTGTACTAGTCATTTGTTTAGTGCAGGTTACTGAATGACAGAAGTGCGATAACTGAAGAAGGACAATCGCTCCACATTCCTGTTTGCGGTTATTGTGACTTTGAAGTTTTTAGTTAGACTTGAAACATTTCTAAATATTGGATTCCACCCCTGTACATAACTACAGCCCACGTGACATTGAGGTGACCACCGTCTCCAGGTATAGGTTGCTGTGTAATCTGGGGTTATTTTGTAGGACGTGAGAAGTCCATACTTTTATAAAAAAAAAAAAAAAAAGAAAGATATTGGCACAGACAGTACTTTCCTATTTTTTTTTTTTACTATATATTAAGTAGACACAGATAGTATTGCTCCTGGCCCTCCCTGGACTTTATGTAGACATAGGGGGTACTGCACAGATAGTACTGCCTCCCTTCCTTTTTCAGGACTTTATGTAGACACGGAGGCACTGCACAGATAGTATTGCCTCCCTTCCTCTCCCTGGACTTTATGTAGACACAGGGGGTACTGCACAGATAGTACTGCCTCCCTTCCTCTCCCTGCACTCTATGCAGACATGGAGGGTACTGCACAGATAGTACTGCCTCCCTTCCTCTCCCTGGGCTTTATGTAGACACGGAGGCACTGCACAGATAGTACTGCCTCCCTTCCTCTCCCTGGACTCTATGTAGACACAGGGGGTACTGCACAGATAGTACTGCCTCCCCTTCCTCTCCCTGCACTCTATGCAGACATGGAGGGTACTGCACAGATAGTACTGCCTCCCTTCCTCTCCCTGGGCTTTATGTAGACACGGAGGCACTGCACAGATAGTATTGCCTCCCTTCCTCTCCCTGGACTCTATGTAGACACGGAGGGTACTGCACAGATAGTACTGCCTCCCTTCCTCTCCCTGGGCTTTATGTAGACATGGGAGCACTGCACAGATAGTGCTGCCTCCCTTCCTTTCTCTGGACTTTATGTAGACACAGGGGCACTGCACAGATAGTACTGCATCCCTTCCTTTCTCTGGACTTTATGTAGACACGGGAGCACTGCACAGATAGTACTGCATCCCTTCCTTTCTCTGGACTTTATGTATACATGGGAGCACTGCACAGATAGTACTTCCCTTCCTCTCCCTGGACTCTATGTAGACATGGGAGCACTGCACAGATAGTACTGCCTCCCTTCCTCTCCCTGGACTTTATGTAGACACGGGGGCACTGCACAGATAGTACTTCCTCCCTTCCTCTCCCTGGACTTTATGTAGACATGGGGGCACTGCACAGATATTACTGCCTCCTTTCCTCTCCCTGGACTCTATGTAGACACAGGGGCACTGCACAGATAGTACTGCCTCCCTTCCTCTCTCTGGACTTTATGTAGACACAGGGGCACTGCACAGATAGTACTGCCTCCCTTCCTCTCCCTGGACTTTATGTAGACACGGGGGCACTGCACAGATAGTACTACCTCCCTTCCTCTCCCTGGACTCTATGTAGATACGGGGGCACTGCACAGATAGTACTGCCTCCCTTCCTCTCCCTGGACTTTATGTAGACACGGAGGGTACTGCACAGATAGTACTTCCTCCCTTCCTCTCCCTGGACTTTATGTAGACACGAGGGGTACTGCACAGATAGTACTGCCTCCCTTCCTCTCCCTGGACTTTATGTAGACACAGGGGCACTGCACAGATAGTACTGCCTCCCTTCCTCTCCCTGGACTTTATGTAGACACGGGGGCACTGCACAGATAGTACTACCTCCCTTCCACTCCCTGGACTCTATGTAGATACGGGGGCACTGCACAGATAGTACTGCCTCCCTTCCTCTCCCTGGACTTTATGTAGACATGAGGGATACTGCACAGATAGTACTGCCTCCCTTCCTCTCCCTGGACTTTATGTAGACACGAGGGATACTGCACAGATAGTACTGCCTCCCTTCCTCTCCCTGGACTTTATGTAGACACGAGGGATACTGCACAGATAGTACTACCTCCCTTCCACTCCCTGGACTCTATGTAGATACGGGGGCACTGCACAGATAGTACTTCCTCCCTTCCTCTCCCTGGACTTTATGTAGACACGAGGGGTACTGCAACCTTTTTCTTTTGTATCACATGTGACACATTCTTCCTGCCCTGAAGACATCATATTGCTATATCTACTACTTGGGGAACTGTATTCACTTTTATTTTTCAATGTACAAACTGAATTTTGTATTAAGCAGACACGGGGGAAGTGTTTTATTAAGAAGTGAGATAAATATACACACTCTTCTGCGTAGAGGGAAGTTCACAATGTTTGTAGGGGATTTCCAATACAAGCTTTTAGAAAAAAAAAAATCACATAGTATAAATATAAAATACATATTTTTTTATAATAACCTGGAGTTATTCTGATTTATGCCAACACTAGGAGGAGAAATCAGGCATGATGCAAATGTAGCCCAAAAGGAGGGAGATTTGGTCCATTTCAGACAATGCAAGGTATAGAGAGGATTGGTCTTCTCTGGACATAGCATATAATCCTCTCGCCCCCTCTCTCTGCCTCAATTTCCATTTTTTTAAAGAAATTGTCTTATAGCATTTCTTCCTAATATTACAGAAAGTTTATTGAGGTGTTCCTTCAAGGCTCTTTTGGGGTCAGGGTTTAGGGTCCCAACCTGCATAAATTGCAGCCACCCATTCCCTCAATGTTTAGAAAATGAGGTTATAACTTACTGGCGGATGAGGATAGGATCCACTTTAGTGCATAGGGCTGGGCACATTGCACCCAGTGAAGCTGAGCTCGGTACTTCACAATGCTTGCACCCAATGTGTAGGGTATGCGCATTGTATAGAGTATAGTGCCCTTGACTTCACCAGGCGCAATGCACATGCACTGAAGCAGACTCCAGGGCTTCTGGCTTCATTTTCTACACATTGCAGGGAGCGGCAGCTGTAATTTGCACCCTATATCCCAGCACCATAATGACAACCGGATAGTTTTGTGGCCCCAAATCACCTGACAAGGGAGAAGAGTTGGAGAGTTGGGCTGACGTTTCCTTGGGGCAGGTTTGCCACTGGGGATAATTCTAGCAGGGGTGATTAAATCTAGGAATGAGGGGAAGGTTATAGATGGCTCAGATAATACCATTGCTTGGAGAAGTAGATATAGGGGAGAGTATTATACCAATGGATAGATAGATCTCTACTTCACACATGGAAACAAATTTGTCCTCAGCATTGCTCAAATTGAGCAATATTTGATGTCAACTTGCCAGATGTCAAAATGAGTCCTGGACACTTTGTAGAAGACCCTGCTAGAAGTGATGCCCTGTTGAAGATCTTCTCAACCTTTTTTGTATTGGGGTTTCACCAGTGAGAACATTTGGACATCTGGACTTCCCCATTATTAAAATTTATGCCAATATCATAAAAGTAGATGTTAGGATTTTTATTATTTACTCGACAACCATTGAATTCCTGGGCTTATATATATGAAGTAATACTTTTAGAGGTTTGGCAGGCTGGAGAGATTCTCATTTGGTGACAAGGTAAGTTCCAGATTATAGGGGATCTCAATATACCCTTTATTTGCCCTCAGGCCTTAGTATAACATTAAAAAAGCACAAAAGACTTCACAGGCTACAATATGGTGATGCTAAATCTCCAAATGTCAAATTATGGAAGCTAGCGGCCCAACTTTGGTTACATAATATTCCTTACTACACTAGTAGATACGTCATTCACCTTGCACTCTTCTTGCAGTCCCTACTTTGGCAACATCGCCGAGGAGGTGGAAGATAACCCCCTGCTTATAAATACATGGCAGGCTTGGCAGAACGTCAGATGCCTTCTTGGCTTATGTCCTAACTACTCACTATATATCTCCCTAATAAACAACCCAAACTTTCGGGATGACAAGGATGACCCAATTTTCCATAACTGGAACCTCTCCTGACATGTTGCTGGACCTTAAGAATAAATTTATTCTTACACCTGATGAACTGCATCGCAAATATCTCCAGATCTACTTTCAATCTTCATTTCACAACTATATACATTATAGACACTTCTATCCGGGTTACAGACTTTGGATGGAGGCCAGCACCCCGAATGTGGTTCTCATAGCATGATAAACAGAGAAGTCCGATTTCGAGGAACTAAAGACTCCTTTACAAACCATGGACCTGGATAAAATGAGAACCTCCTGTCTATCATGTTAACCTTTGTCCTGCACTTGGGCTGCGCTGACATCTCCCTCCATAAACAACAACCAACACAGTTTTTTCTTTGAGACATGGAAAGTTTTCTTGCCTGGCTACTATCCAATGCCAAGTAAGCAATATGAGATAACTTTGTATGCACAACTTGGTGTCAGGAATGGCTTCTGCTGCGACTGCTACTTACTGTTATGTCTCTTATAGTTGTGTCGGAGGGTCCGGCGTGCCTGTTGGAGTCAGGTGACTATATTATATTATGTTATATACAGTGGCGTAACTAAAGTCTTGTGCGCCCCGGTGCAGTCTCTTGTCTGGGCCCCCCTACCTCATCCCTACAGCGAATTCTTGATAGTGATGGTTACGAGTGCCAAGGAGTTTAATCAACCTTAGTGTGGTTAGGGTAATCTGGGGGTCTCCTTGGTTTATGGGCCAGATTAAAGCTGCAATCTCAATACTGATGCCAGTGCTTAAGGGCCCCCTAAGGCTGCTGGGCCCCGGTGCGACTGCACCCTCTGCACCCCCTCAAGTTACGCCCCTGGTTATATACTGACTTGTTACGTGTTTGTTGAGCTAAGTTTGTTGCATTGTTGATCTTCTTGTTCCCCCTTTTCTCCATCCCATCATAGAGCATTTTTGTTTTTGTTCACTCAAATTAGTGACATACAGTACTGTGCAAAAGTCTTAGGCAACTGTGAAAAAAATGCTGCAAAATAAGAATGGTTTAAAAAATAAAAGTGTTAATGGTTTATTTTTGGCAATTAACAAAATGTAAAAAGTCAATAAAGAAAAGAGAAATGTAAAATCCCATCAATATTTGCTGTGACCTTTGCCCTTTGCCTTCCATCTCTTTCCTTCATTCACTTAATTTTGTTATTTGACATAAACAAACTATTAACCCTTCTCTTCCTGGAAGCATTCTTACTGTGCAGCATATTTCCCACTTCCCTAAAACTTTTGCACAGTCTTGTACATTTGCCCCATATATGGTATATACCCTTTTTTCCTGGCAGATTCAACATGAATAAAATGTAAGTTATGTAGCTGACTTTTTTTTATTATTATTTGCACTTATCATACATATAGAAGCGGTTGTGCTGTGTATTGTAGCATTGTCCTGTGGTCCTTGAAATCACTGATCGGCAGGGGTGCTGAGAATGGGATAATCGTCAATATTAAAAAAAAAAAAAACTTTAGGCTTAAACTCCTTTAGTCTAAGTCCCCAGGCAGCGAATGGCAGCCAAAAAACGCTGTGGAAAAGCCGTGGCAGAAACACATCACGTTTTTTTTCCGCAGCACTTTCCACCAGCATTTCCGTAGGTATAACTGACATGCTCCGATTTTGAAAAACGCAAGCTTCTTTACACTGCGGCCAAAACGCTGCGCGTTCGCAACGTGGAGCCTTAGCCTCACTTTGCTGTTGCTGTAAAACAGAGCATTTTTTTCTGCTGTGTTTCTGCAGCGGTGGAATAAAGCTTTGCATTCTACAGTACCAGCAAAGTGAATGGGATTTTGGCTAGTCTTATCCACACACTATGCGTTTTCAGAAATGCATGAGATTTTAAAAAACGCAGCGTGTCAATTTTAGCTTTGGCAATGCAAGCATTTCCTGAATAGATTTAATGAGGGAAGAAAAACTGCAGAGAGTAACGTTGCAAAAACACAAAAATACTTTAAAAAAAAAAAAAAGTGTTTTCGTAGCATTTTTTTCTTCAGCGTTTTTTAGCTGCGGTTCGCTACGTGGGGCCTCAGCCTCAGGCTCCATGCACAAAAACATGGACATTGTCACTGTGCTAGCCATGTTCTTCACGGCTAGCACACTGGCCCATTATAGTTTAATAATGTATCCTGGGTCCGTATATGGGCTGTGAGCCCGGGGCGAAGCAAATCAATGGGTCAGTGGAGGCATTGACCACCCGTGCCATTTTACCACGGGCCAGGCTCATGCACACAAGCATGTAGCGTAAGGCTTAGTGCTCACAGTAGGACATTTTGCGGTATTTTTCTGCAGTGTGTCCCATCTACTACACCGCTACTGTACATCGCAGCGAGCAGGTTAGTCGCTGCGGCTAGTCTGTTGTAAACTCGCCCGGTATGTCCTCAATGTACAGACACTGTAACTATTCCTGAATGTGTTTAGTCTTAAGAAGAGACATTGTAACTATTACAAGCTCCTGGAAACAATCTGATCGCTTTATGTAGGTTTTTCCCCTCATCCTGTCTCTTTTGCCTCCGTTTATCCTCCGGCGGTAAGCACTGAAATAAGTCAGGACTGTACTTTATTTTTTATTTTTAGCTTATACAAATTCTCACTTTGTATCTTTATGACATCCAGATCAGAAAGTACCTTGCAGTGTTGAGCGAGGCTCTACCTAGTAACATATGATGTCATCGTACTTCTGCCTTTCTATTGGCCACCAACATAGCACAGACTTTCTGCATTGAGAACTTTAGGTAACATCGGCATATCCAAGGACACTGCAGAGATGAGAGGGTGTATAGCTGGGCTGCTGCTGGTATACAGTGCCATATCTCTGCCTGCAACAGGTATACTGCATGCCATATTTATATGACTATATCACTGGCCTCGCTGTCACTGCTGTTAGGATTTGGCTTGAACCTAAATTTGTACCACATCACATTTCGCATAATGTTCGATTTATCATTCGAGAATTGTTTTCCCTGTTCCACCGTCTGCACGTTGGCGCCACCTAGTGGACACTATAACATGAAAATGAAATACAATACTACAATTTCTGGTATTACGAATAGCTTTTTTGCATTGTAGTGTATCATGTTTTTGTTTCAGATAGTTTTTCGAAGCTTATATTTTTACGTAGGTGTCTATGTTTTACAGGTTACGTTATGCAGGAGATTTCATACTGCGGTTTTGGCGATGATAAGCAAGGAAATGTTACATTTCAGTATGTTATTACACTTAATCACCTGCCTGCACTGGGATATGACAGCTCTGCAAATGAGTTTGTGATCATTGCACCTCTCACTCAAATGTGGCAAGTGGTGTCAAAGTATATTGAGGAATTCACCACTAAACTAGACATGTTATCGTATGTGAAAGCTGAGGAGAAAAGATGCAAAGATGAAATAAAGACATTCTGGGACAGTACGGTGGAAAGAAGCGGTGAGTAGTAACATCCCAGCCAGAACACATGGGATACGGTAGATGCTAGAACGGAGTGGCTAAAATCAGGTGCTGCCTGGTAGGTCCTGATCCAGTAGGCGGCGCTGCACACTCTGACAGTCACAACCTAGGACTTTCTATACCCGTGCTACAACCATGCACAATGTCGTATTTAGAAGTGCAAAATCTGTAACAGGACCCCTACATTGGAGATTTGCCTTTTATAATACTGATATCTTGTTATGTCGCAGAGGGGCTTTTAGACCCCTACATGGAAGTGGGGCCTGGTGTGGGACTGCTATCTCTACACCCCCAGGAGCTACACCAAATGTCAGATAGTATACTACTATATATAATGTAGTAAAGGAGGAGGAAGTAAAAAGAATAAAGTGTCAACCAGATATTCAGGAAAGTGAAAGGGGCGTTCCGTTTATTTTATTTACTCCCTAGAATAGCTTAAAATAACTAACACTACATACCCACCTGTCGGTTCGGTTTGGGATCCATTGGCGTTCATCCGCTTGTGTCCGCGGTCTCCCTTGACTGTTGGCTTGCACAGGGATGTGTCAGCCAATCACTGGCTGAGCGCTGGTTCTCCGTTTCAACAGCACATCAGGGCTCTAATTGGCTGACACACTCGTGAACAGGCGGAAGATAAACAAAGACCAGGGAACCAAACGGAGACTGTCACCTGGATCCGAATGAACAGGTGAGTATAAGTATTGTATGTTATTCTATGATTAAGTCATTCTTGGGAGTAAGTAAAAGAACTGGAGCACTCCTATAAAGCTACATTTACATTTGTGCTGGACTCAATGGTCACAATGTCCGTCTGAAAATCAGTGTAAAATGACAGACACCCGACGTGCATTATAGTCAGTAGGATCCTTCACATTCTGTGTGTTACTGCTCTTTTAGCTGTCTGCCACTCCATTGTTTTGGTCCTCCGATGGACCAGAACAACAGAGAGACGACGCTTGTGTGAACCTAGCATCAGTCTAAGGCTGGTGATAAACTTATACATTAGATGTAATACAATAGGCTTCACTTGGCCTAAATTGATAGAATTTGCAGACAGATATATAGTAACTGATCGGCTTTGCTAATGACCTGTACCGATGGTTACTTACTGTGTGCCAGACATTTACTCTCTGTAGTCACCCATGTTCTCAAAGAATGCAGTGCAGCCCAGCTGAATACTGTCCCCAAAATAGAATAAAATAGAGTGTCACCTTCTACCGCACCTATGGACAAAAACCTATGTGGTAATTCTATTTACTATTGACACATATATAACTACTAGATTACTGTTCCTTATATGTATGCTTATAATACCTATAATTATAATTCTGTCTTTTATAGACATGTATATAATTGTTATAATGCTGCCTTGTATATAACTACTGTAATACTGCCCCCTATGTACAAGAATATAACTACTATAATACTGCCTCCTATGTACAAGAATATAACTACAGTACTATAATACTACTCCTATGTACAAGAATATAACTACTATAATACTGCTCCTATGTACAAGAATATAACTACTATAATACTACTCCTATGTACAAGAATATAACTACTATAATACTGCTCCTATGTACAAGAATATAACTACAGTACTATAATACTACCCCCTATGTACAAGAATATAACTACTATAATACTACTCCTATGTACAAGAATATAACTACTATAATACTACTCCTATGTACAAGAATATAACTACTATAATACTGCTCCTATGTACAAGAATATAACTACTATAATACTACTCCTATGTACAAGAATATAACTACTATAATACTGCTCCTATGTACAAGAATATAACTACTATAATACTGCTCCTATGTACAAGAATATAACTACTATAATACTACCCTATGTACAAGAATATAACTACTATAATACTGCCCCCTATGACAAGAATATAACTACTATAATACTACCCCTATGTACAAGAATATAACTACTATAATACTGCCCCTATGTACAGGAATATAACTACTATAATACTGCTCCTATGTACAAGAATATAACTACAGTACTATAATACTACTCCTATGTACAAGAATATAACTACTATAATACTACTCCTATGTACAAGAATATAACTACTATAATACTACTCCTATGTACAAGAATATAACTACTATAATACTGCTCCTATGTACAAGAATATAACTACTATAATACTGCTCCTATGTACAAGAATATAACTACTATAATACTACTCCTATGTACAAGAATATAACTACTATAATACTGCTCCTATGTACAAGAATATAACTACTATAATACTGCTCCTATGTACAAGAATATAACTACTATAATACTACTCCTATGTACAGTAATATAACTACTATAATACTGCTCCTATGTACAAGAATATAACTACTATAATACTACTCCTATGTACAGTAATATAACTACTATAATACTACCTCCTATGTACAAGAATATAACTACTATAATACTGCCCCCTATGTACAAGAATATAACTACTATAATACTGCTCCTATGTACAAGAATATAACTACTATAATACTGCCCCTATGTACAAGAATATAACTACTATAATACTGCTCCTATGTACAAGAATATAACTACTATAATACTACTCCTATGTACAGTAATATAACTACTATAATACTACCTCCTATGTACAAGAATATAACTACTATAATACTGCCCCCTATGTACAAGAATATAACTACTATAATACTACCTCCTATGTACAAGAATATAGCTACTATAATACTGCTCCTATGTACAGTCATGGCCAAAAGTTTTGAGAATGATACAAATATTAATTTTTACAAAGTCTACTGCTTCAGTTTTTCTAATGGCAATTTGCATATACTCCAGAATGTTATAAAGAGTGATCAGCTTAACAGCAATTACTTGCAAAGTCAATATTTGCCTAGAAAATGAACTTTATCCCCCAAAACACATTTCAACATCATTGCAGCCCTGCCTTAAAAGGACCACCTAACATCGTTTCAGTGATTGCTCCATTAACACAGGTGTGGGTGTTGATGAGGACAGGGCTGGAGATCATGATTAAGTAAGAATGACACCACTGGACACTTTAAAAGGAGGCTGGTGCTTGCCATCATTGTTTCTCTTCTGTTAACCATGGTTATCTCTAAAGAAACACGTGCAGTCATCATTGCACTGCACAAAAATGGCCTAACTGGGAAGAGTATTGCAGCTAGAAAGATTGCACCTCAGTCAACAATCTATCGCATCATCAAGAACTTCAAGGAGAGAGGTTCCATTGCTGCCAAAAAGGCTCCAGGGCGCCCAAGAAAGACCAGCAAGCGGCAGGACCGTCTCTTAAAAGTGTTTCAGCTGCAGGATCGGGCTACCAGCAGTGCAGAGCTTGCTGAGGAATGGCAGCAGGCAGGTGTGAGTGCATCTGCACGCACTGTGAGGCGGAGACTCTTGGAGCAAGGCCTGGTCTCAAGGAGGGCAGCAAAGAAGCCACTTCTCTCCAGAAAAAACATCAGGGACAGACTGATATTCTGCAAAAGGTACAGGGAGTGGACTGCTGAGGACTGGGGTAAAGTCATTTTCTCTGATGAATCCCCTTTTCGATTGTTTGGAACATCTGGAAAACAGCTTATTCGGAGAAGAAGAGGTGAGCGCTACCACCAGTCTTGTCTCATGCCAACTGTAAAGCATCCTGAAACCATTCATGTGTGGGGTTGCTTCTCAGCCAAGGGAATCGGCTCTCTCACAGTCTTGCCTAAAAACACAGCCATGAATAAAGAATGGTACCAGAATGTCCTCCAAGAGCAACTTCTCCCAACCGTCCAAGAGCAGTTTGGCGCTCAACAATGCCTTTTCCAGCATGATGGAGCACCTTGCCATAAAGCAAAGGTGATAACTAAATGGCTCAGGGAACAAAACATAGAGATTTTGGGTCCATGGCCTGGAAACTCCCCAGATCTTAATCCCATTGAGAACTTGTGGTCAATCATCAAGAGACGGGTGGACAAACAAAAACCAACAAATTCAGACAAAATTAAAGCATTGATTCTGCAAGAATGGACTGCTATCAGTCAGGATTTGGTCCAGAAGTTGATTGAGAGCATGCCAGGGAGAATTGCAGAGGTCCTGAAGAAGAAGGGTCAACACTGCAAATATTGACTTGCTGCATTAACTCATTCTAACTGTCAATATAAGCTTCTGTTACTCATAATATGAATGCAATTATATTTCTGTATGTGATAAAAACATCTGACAAACACACATAAAAACCAAAGGGCAGCAGATCATGTGAAAATAGAATATTTGTGTCATTCTCAAAACTTTTGGCCATGACTGTACAAGAATATAACTACTATAATACTGCTCCTATGTACAAGAATATAACTACTATAATACTGCCCCCTATGTACAAGAATATAACTACTATAATACTGCGCCTATGTACAAGAATATAACTACTATAATACTGCTCCTATGTACAAGAATATAACTACTATAATACTGCTCCTATGTACAAGAATATAACTACTATAATACTGCCCCCTATGTACAAGAATATAACTACTATAATACTGCCCCCTATGTACAAGAATATAACTACTATAATACTGCGCCTATGTACAAGAATATAACTACTATAATACTGCGCCTATGTACAAGAATATAACTACTATAATACTGCCCCCTATGTACAAGAATATAACTACTATAATACTGCCCCCTATGTACAAGAATATAACTACTATAATACTGCGCCTATGTACAAGAATATAACTACTATAATACTGCGCCTATGTACAAGAATATAACTACTATAATACTGCCCCCTATGTACAAGAATATAACTACTATAATACTGCTCCTATGTACAAGAATATAACTACTATAATACTACACCTATGTACAAGAATATAACTACTATAATACTACCTCCTATGTACAAGAATATAACTACTATAATACTGCTCCTATGTACAAGAATATAACTACTATAATACTGCCCCCTATGTACAAGAATATAACTACTATAATACTGCCCCCTATGTACAAGAATATAACTACTATAATACTGCCCCCTATGTACAAGAATATAACTACTATAATACTGCCCCTATGTACAAGAATATAACTACTATAATACTACCTCCTATGTACAAGAATATAACTACTATAATACTGCTCCTATGTACAAGAATATAACTACTATAATACTACTCCTACGTACAAGAATATAACTACTATAATACTACTCCTATGTACAAGAATATAACTACTATAATACTGCCCCCTATGTACAAGAATATAACTACTATAATACTGCCCCTATGTACAAGAATATAACTACTATAATACTACCTCCTATGTACAAGAATATAACTACTATAATACTGCTCCTATGTACAAGAATATAACTACTATAATACTACTCCTATGTACAAGAATATAACTACTATAATACTGCTCCTATGTACAAGAATATAACTACTATAATACTACTCCTATGTACAAGAATATAACTACTATAATACTGCTCCTATGTACAAGAATATAACTACTATAATACTACCTCCTATGTACAAGAATATAACTACTATAATACTGCTCCTATGTACAAGAATATAACTACTATAATACTGCTCCTATGTACAAGAATATAACTACTAGAATACTACTCCTATGTACAAGAATATAACTACTATAATACTGCTCCTATGTACAAGAATATAACTACTATAATACTGCTCCTATGTACAAGAATATAACTACTATAATACTGCTCCTATGTACAAGAATATAACTACTATAATACTACCTCCTATGTACAAGAATATAACTACTATAATACTGCCCCCTATGTACAAGAATATAACTACTATAATACTACCTCCTATGTACAAGAATATAGCTACTATAATACTGCTCCTATGTACAAGAATATAGCTACTATAATACTGCTCCTATGTACAAGAATATAACTACTATAATACTGCCCCCTATGTACAAGAATATAACTACTATAATACTGCCCCCTATGTACAAGAATATAACTACTATAATACTGCTCCTATGACAAGAATATAACTACTATAATACTGCTCCTATGTACAAGAATATAACTACTATAATACTGCCCCCTATGTACAAGAATATAACTACTATAATACTGCGCCTATGTACAAGAATATAACTACTATAATACTGCTCCTATGTACAAGAATATAACTACTATAATACTACTCCTACGTACAAGAATATAACTACTATAATACTACTCCTATGTACAAGAATATAACTACTATAATACTACTCCTATGTACAAGAATATAACTACTATAATACTGCGCCTATGTACAAGAATATAACTAGTATAATACTGCGCCTATGTACAAGAATATAACTACTATAATACTGCGCCTATGTACAAGAATATAACTACTATAATACTGCCCCCTATGTACAAGAATATAACTACTATAATACTGCTCCTATGTACAAGAATATAACTACTATAATACTGCCCTCCTATGTACAAGAATATAACTACTATAATACTACCTATGTACAAGAATATAACTACTATAATACTACTCCTACGTACAAGAATATAACTACTATAATACTGCTCCTATGTACAAGAATATAACTACTATAATACTGCCCCTATGTACAAGAATATAACTACTATAATACTGCTATGTACAAGAATATAACTACTATAATACTACACCTATGTACAAGAATATAACTACTATAATACTGTTCCTATGTACAAGAATATAACTACTATAATACTGCTCCTATGTACAAGAATATAACTACTATAATACTGCCCCCTATGTACAAGAATATAACTACTATAATACTGCCCCTATGTACAAGAATATAACTACTATAATACTGCTCCTATGTACAAGAATATAACTACTATAATACTGCCCCCTATGTACAAGAATATAACTACTATAATACTACTCCTATGTACAAGAATATAACTACTATAATACTGCTCCTATGTACAAGAATATAACTACTATAATACTACCTCCTATGTACAAGAATATAACTACTATAATACTGCTCCTATGTACAAGAATATAACTACTATAATACTGCCCCCTATGTACAAGAATATAACTACTATAATACTACCTCCTATGTACAAGAATATAACTACTATAATACTGCTCCTATGTACAAGAATATAACTACTATAATACTGCCTGCTATGTACAAGAATATAACTACTAGAATACTACTCCTATGTACAAGAATATAACTACTATAATACTGCTCCTATGTACAAGAATATAACTACTTTAATACTACTCTTATGTACAAGAATATAACTACTATAATACTGCTCCTATGTACAAGAATATAACTACTATAATACTGCCCCTATGCACACGAATATAACTACTATAATACTGCTCCTATGTACAAGAATATAACTACTATAATACTGCTCCTATGTACAAGAATATAACTACTATAATACTACTCCTATGTACAAGAATATAACTACTATAATACTACTCTTATGTACAAGAATATAACTACTATAATACTACCTCCTATGTACAAGAATATAACTACTATAATACTGCCCCTATGTACAAGAATATAACTACTATTATACTGCTCCTATGTACAAGAATATAACTACTATAATACTGCTCCTATGTACAAGAATATAACTACTATAATACTACCTCTTATGTACAAGAATATAACTACTATAATACTGCCCCCTATGTACAAGAATATAACTACTATAATACTACCCCCTATGTACAAGAATATAACTACTATAATACTACTCCTATGTACAAGAATATAACTACTATAATACTGCTCCTATGTACAAGAATATAACTACTATAATACTGCTCCTATGTACAAGAATATAACTACTATAATACTACCTCCTATGTACAAGAATATAACTACTATAATACTACCTCCTATGTACAAGAATATAACTACTATAATACTGCTCCTATGTACAAGAATATAACTACTATAATACTACCCTTATGTACAAGAATATAACTACTATAATACTACCCCTATGTACAAGAATATAACTACTATAATACTGCTCCTATGTACAAGAATATAACTACTATAATACTGCTCCTATTTACAAGAATATAACTACTATAATACTGCCTCCTATGTACAAGAATATAACTACTATAATACTACCTCTTATGTACAAGAATATAACTACTATAATACTACCCCCTATGTACAAGAATATAACTACTATAATACTGCCTCCTATGTACAAGAATATAACTACTATAATACTGCTCCTATGTACAATACTATAACTACTATGACATTGCCCCATATATACATGTATGTAAGTACTTTCATACTACCCCCTGTGAGCACAAATAGCGGTATTATAATACTGCTCTAAATTAATGATTATATTGATCTAAATGTATTTATACAGTATCTGAGTATATAACATTTCTGTGCTCTTTCTCTGCAGTAAAGCCATCTATGGAGGTGTTTTCTCCGGAGCAGTTTAATGAGGAGAATCTCCCAGTACTGATCTGTTTTGTGTGGGGCTTTTACCCTCAAGACATTGTTGTTGCCTGGATTAAAAATGACAAGACTGTGGTTAAGAATGAAACTCAGGCTGTGCGAGCTGGGGACTGGACCTACCAGGTCGTTCTAAAACTAGATTTGAGGGACTCTCTTCCTGAAGACAACTATACCTGCATAGTAGAACATCCAAGCCTAAATCAATCCATGATAAAAACCTGTAGTAAGTATGACCCGGCTGCTCAGCACCAAAGGACCTCTTCAGACCTACTTGTAATGTTCTTGTTCTGGCTTCCAGTTTTTAAATTTTTTTCATTAAATTGTAACTAAACTTTTGGACAACTTTTGATTTTCTGTCAGTATTTGTGACATTAATACATTTTGTAATATATTTTATTAACACATTTTGGCTCCTAATCCCGACTGTGTTTTCAACCAGTGATATCTCTGGAAATAATACAGATAGCACTGCAGCCTTAGTGTCACATGAAAGAGAATCTCCTCTCTCATATGACACTAAAAGCAAGTTTGTAAGTTTTATAATGTCTGAGATAATGTCTGTTTTTCTTACTTTTTTCTCTGTTGTACAGGAATATTTTATGTTAATATTAAGGTTATTTTTATTAATATTTTTCACTCTTTCTACTATTTTAACAACTCTTTGAATAGTCATTGCTCATATTTCCCTGTAAAATATCATCCTAGGATGAATCCAGATGTGATGTTAAAGATTTTTGGTTTGGATTTGGCACCAAAAATCCACAACAAGTCACAGCACAAAATACATGGATAATGTTTTTATGACTCCATCCACATATAGCAGAAAAAACTGTGTGTACATCCTGGCAGGCTGGAGATTTTCAAATCCATTGTCTGCTTATTATATTGCAGAAAATTTTTGAATTTCACATTGCGGAAACGCGGCTTTTTTAAATGCAGATTTTGTTACGTTTTTTTGAGACAAAGCCAAGAATGGCTACAAAAGGAATGGAAACTATCTGGGAAGTTCTTATACTTCTTCCTTCTGCTCTATCTACTCTTGGCTTTGGCTCAAAAAACTGCAACAAAAAAAGCTGCGTTTCTGCAACGTGGGGCCTTGGCTTTACAAAGTATGAACCTGCAGCAAATTTCTATTTAACACGGACCAAATTTGCGGCAAAGTCTGAAGCAGAAACTATCTGCTATGTCCGGACTTGAACTCACAGCTGAAAGCGTATGGTTTTTAATCCAAATGATTCACTATTATATCACTTTCTTGTGCTTGTTTCACTACATCCCAGTCTCATCTATTGCCTCTTATTCATACAGATCATGGTTTGACCTCCAATCAGATCATCAAGATCAGCGTCGCCGCTGTGATTTTTGGTCTAGGATTGATCAACTTGATAGCAGGATTTATATGCTGGAAGAACTCCAAGAAAAGTGGTAAGCTCATAAGAACACGGGCAAATGAAACTGATAAGACTTGATTCACTTTTGCTTCTGTCTCGGGGGCCACTAGGAGGAGCTATTTTTTTGTTTTTAACAGTATGCTGAAAGCCCTGATCCTCCTGGTAGCTGCAGGAAGACACAAAGTATGTGCAAGTTCACATCTGGATTCACCTTCTGGTGAATTTATGATTTATGATAGAATCTGCGACAGCGACTGTGACGCTAAGATTAAGGCTAAGGCCCCACGTAGCGTACCGCGGCGGAAAAAAAACGCAGTGGAAACACATTGCATAATGTCAATTTTACCTGCAGAAACACTCAAGTTTTCCCTATAAATTTAACAAGGGAAGAAAAACTGCAGAGAAAAATACAACGGAAAAAATGTGATGCGTTTCGGCTGCTTTTTTACTGCAGCTTTTTTTAGCTGTGTTTCGCAAGGTGGGGCCTTAGCCTAAATCAGGGGACTGGAGAGTTAAATAAAAAGCAGTTTACTAGTCCTGTGATAGGGTAGCTCATTCTGTGTTCTTATGGGCTCTGTGAGCCCTGAATTTGGGTGGAGATGGGAGATGTGCGGAAACCTCATATGATATAAACCTTCATGGTAGAGGGGAAAGCATTATTTCCATTTTGGAGAGCTGACCCTAATTTATCATAGGAGCCGAAGGATCTCAGAGGTTTGTATAATATCAGATTCTACACAATTTGCAGGTTAATAATCTGCATTCCAATGTTGAGCAGCATTAGAAGGACCATGGCACCACCTGCTGGAGAGTGGAGCGAACTGCAGCCTTGCATGAGCATAAATACGATTTATTATATTGTCTCCTGGTGCGGTTACTTAGAAATCTCCATTTCATTAATGAGATTTGTATTGTCCCCTCCCCCAACATCCCTATATCCTATTCTTTGCCTGGCCTTCCATGGCCCATTGACGGCTTATATTGAGTTGACCACTGTTGCTAACCTTTGATCTGTGGTGTGGATGGTGGTCATCTAAGCAGGTAAGCTATACCCCCAGGAAAAGTTGGATGCTGCAGGGTATGCAAGAGGCCGTGACAGGTATGTTTTCTGTCTGGGTGCATTTTCATACATAACACCCCCCTCCCTTTTTTATTGCTAAAAAAAATTTGCAAAAATGTTTTCTTTGGGAAAGCTATAATATAACCCAGTGCTTACTTACCAAAATTCCAACATTTGCATTGACTTAGACCACTCATTTAGACCTGAGCTCTGGTGATCCACACTGGGACATGCCCGAATTTGCCAGGATTGTTTACAAAACTTTTGCACAAACCCAGCAAACTCGGGACAGCTGACACCTACGCCCGGGGAGGCTTGTCTATGCGATCTAGTGACAATGCAAATATATCATGTGTGCAAACCCGCCGCTTTCTGTTTGATGGTTCCACAGGGACGGTTATTTGGAGAGGATCTTGTATCGGACGATCTCCACTAATTCTTTGCCAAAATACATAATGTGAACATACCCCAGCGATGCTTGTATCATCTGCCCTATTCATGTACTACTAACCCTTCCTAGGACTCACAGTGGATTTCATGTTCCTGTCTTGTAGATGACTGTCACGTCTTACCCGCCATCTCCTGTCCTTGGCGTCACATGTTTGCTCCATGTTTTCCTGTTGCATTCATTTCCTTAAGCAGAGAGGGCTCCATCACTAATCGCTCCTCGGCCTCGCTGGTTTCAAGTGACTCAGAGTTACTTGTGGAAGAAGATAAAGACCTTATGGAAGACAGTGAGACAGACTCCTTGGAGGGGGAGCTGATAGTTGAGGAAAGCCCAAGTGTCTGCGCCATGTCGGATTCACCTGTTCCCTTTTACCAGGGGTGTGCACTGAAGGGGGCGCTAATAAATCTAGATGATGATAGACGCTGCTTCCCTATTTAATAGACTCAATACCAGCACTATAAATGCTGTAAACACATATGTGCAGGACTGTGCAAAAGTTTTAGGCAGATGTGGAAAAATATGTTTCAAAGTAAGAATGCTTCCAGGAATAGAAGGGTTAATGGTTTATTTTTTATCAGTGAACAAAATTAAGTGAATGAAGAAAAGAAAAATGTAAATCCCATCAATATTTGGTGTGACCTTTGCCCTTTGGAGGAGGAGTCCTGGAAGTGATGATCCGGCCCCCACAGATATAGCCCTGATCTCAACATCATCCAGTCTGTCTGGGATGACATGAAGAGACAGAAGGATTGGAGCAGCAACATCCACAGAAGATCTGTGCTTAGTTCTCCAAGATGGCGGCGGGAACAACCTCCCTGCCCAGTTCTGCCAAATACTGTCTGCAAGTACCAAGAAGAACTGATAAAGGGCAAAGGTCACACCAAATATTGATGGGATTTACATTTCTCTTTTCTTCATCCCCAAAAATATACAAATACCGCTTCTATTTCTGAAAGAATTCTTACTTTGATGCATTTTTACAACCTGCCTATAACTTATGCACAATACTGTAGGACAGATCCTCCTCTTCCTGTACTTTGGCCAGAGGGCTTGCTTTAGACCGATGCTGCTGCTTGATTTATGGAACTGTAATATTTTAATACATAACCAATTTAATAAGGTGCTGGGATTCCCTCTGATCCATGTGTATGTGATGGGCTTGTGCTAATACACAGAAGCCAATTTGTAAAAGCAGAGCTACAGTGTAAAGTATGGAAGGACAGAGCAGAAGGCTGAGATAAATTTTCAGTTAGTGTCAATGACATAGCTATAGTATAGATTAGCAACCAACACTTAGACTTCATGCACATGACCGAGTGTGCAGGTTGTGGGTGTTCTGAATTTTAACAGAAGGATCTCGGTTTCCGCCGATTTTATGCTGAAATCGGCAGAGAGAAGAGTCCTGCTTGCAGAATGGGGGACGGAGTCCCTGAAAGCTGGTGTGAACCTAGTGTAAGGCAGCTAGACATGTGCTGTACAATCTCCTGCATAGACATGAGACCATACTGTTATCGTGCACATACTGTACGTGTCTGTGTGTCTGCTGTCATGTATGTCATTCCTGTATGTCCATGTAACCTCACATGTCTATGTTATGGTATCTTTATATGTTTGTCTTCTGTATTTGTCACAATGTCACTTTGTCTTTATTCTTTAAATATATCACATATTCATGTTCTTATGTGTTGTCCTTGTCTTTATACATCTTTATTATACAACCCCTTCTGCTTCCTAGTTGTAGAGGAACATACGGTATATTGTCAAGTGGGTGTATCCATGGTCCAGCACCTGTCCACGTGACAATATAGGGATATCAGTAGTCAATGGCAACAATATGTCGGCAATGGGAGCCGATATCTGAAAACACCTTGTTAGATTCAGCAGGTGCGGCTGTCTAAAGGTATTTAACACTTAGGGGGTTTGACATTCTCTTTAAGACTTTGTTCACATCTGCATCAGGACTTATATGCAGGACGTGCACACAGAGCTTTTTCATCAAAATAATCGTGAAAATAATGGATACCTGATGGACCCCATTATAGTAATAGGAATCCTTGTGATCAGTGAATGTTTAGTCCGTTCTTCTGTTCTTACAAAGGAACAGATGACCTGATGAAAATGATGCATATGTGACCCAGGCTTAGGCTTCATGCACGTGACCTTGTGCATAGTCTGTGCTAACCAGCCACACTGACCCATTATAATCTGTGGCCCCATACACGCCTGTGAATTGTTATGGGCCCATCTATGGGGCCGTGAGTCTAGGACAAAACTCAGGATAGGTCTTATTCCTGTCGGTTTTGTGGCCTGGGCTCACTTAAGGATCCGTGGAGGCGGCACACAGATATGATTCATGTGCCATCCAACCACAGACCTGGCATATGCACATGGTTGTGTCGTAGCCTAAGTGCCATCTTTACAATGGGCTCAATACAGTAATGGGATGGAGGAATTACACCGTCACTCTTTGCCTCAAATTGGGCACATATGCTGCAAACTGGAGGGGGCCTGGCAAGAATCCTCACCAAATGCAAGTGAAAGAGTTTCTTTACTCTGCAGTAACAAACCACATCGTGCACATGGAGTTTTAGGGATACTGTCCAAATAAGATATTGTATTAAACTATATGATGTCGCTCGGATTGGTGGGACGACCATGAACTCCTAGAACCTGGTGCTGTGTGCGCGGCTGATGCAAGTGATGGGAATCAAGTTACACTATCTGCAGAGCACTGTGTTATGGGGAAAATGTGGGGGCCAGTCAGGTCTGTGTTAGCCATAGGGCAAACAGTGCATAAACACCGGGCCCTATGGTACCCCTCGGCAGACATGGATTGATCAGGACAATTCCGCATCTTGGGTGCTGTCTCACTGTTGCAGGCACCAGGTAGCGATTTCTTTTCTATCTGCACCCTGAGGACGCAGAAAAAGTTGCCTACCATTGTGAAGCACAGAGATATCCGTTCCGTGCTCCACCATTCAGGGTTCTGCTGACAATGCCTGTGGCGGGGAGGCGCAATGAGCTGTAGACATCGCTAAGGCTGGAAACAGCAGGCAAGATCCTGGGAACAGGGTTAGGTGAGTATAAGTGTTTTTTTTTAATTTGTATGTAATGTATTCATTGACTGGTCACTAGGGGGGCATTATGTGGAGACTACATGAGGAATCACTATATTTAGGGGTGTCGGTGGGGGGGGGGCAGTTACAAAACCTTTGAATGGAGACCACTAATGTGTGAAATCCACCCTGGGAGTGACTATGGTTTTTTTTTACAGAAATCAGATGTTCCAGTGGTGTCTTCCTCTCCTAAAGAGGCCTGCCTACCAAAAAGAGCACTTAAAGGGGTTTTCTCATAAACACTTACCCCCACATATACAGGGGTCCAACTGCTGGAACCTCCCAGAATCACTAGAATGGGAGTCCCCTGTGTAAATGTAACGGTAATGCACATGAGAAATCCTGTAGACATGAGGGGGAGGAGGTGAGAAGAGGAAATGAGTAACTCGGCAGAGGAGATGGTTAGGGGGATATCTCTATTACTCTTATAGCGACACTTTGGGTATTACAATAAGTACGTTGTTTACAGTGGGGTCTTTTCTTCTTCTGCAGGTTACACTCCAATCCCAGGATACAATGATTTCCAATGAGACTCCATGAAGTAAGTGATAAATGAATAGATCATATTTAGAATAGTAGTGGACTGCCGCTTACCAGGAGGCTTCTCAAGCTCTCGGGAGAATTGCTTTTCTGGAAGTCTTCAAGGTCTCCCCTTGTTACTGGAGCCTCATGGATATTCCGGGAGAGCTGACAAGTCTAAGAGGAATTGACTTTAGGCTTTATTATGGCTTTCAGTGACATTTCTTTTGCATTATGACTTAGGCTGAGGCCCCACGTTGCGGAAACACAGCTTTTTTGTTGCAGAGTTGTTGTTTTTTTTTGAGCCAAAGCCAAAAATGACTACAGAAGGAATGGGAAATATATAGGAAATTCTTATACTTCTCCCTTCTGCTCAATCCACTTCTGGATTTGCCTCAAAAAAACGAAGCAGAATCTGCAACAAAAAAGCTGCGTTCCCGCAACGTGGAGCCTCAGCCTTATACTGACTTTCTGGTCATCTCTTCCACTACCTTTACCACCATGCAGGTCATAACAAATAATTATGAGGCCATGGTTTTCTTTCATGACATGATACAATCATGCAGTTATCCTATT
This sequence comes from Leptodactylus fallax, assembly GCA_947044405.1. Lineage (NCBI taxonomy): Eukaryota > Metazoa > Chordata > Amphibia > Anura > Leptodactylidae > Leptodactylus > Leptodactylus fallax. The sequence goes on from CAMRHE010000113.1 coordinate 1,356,795, forward strand.
ATTATTATTAGAATTTTTTTCTGAGCCATATTCTGACCTCCTTGTTCCTTCAGTTTCAGGTCTACAGGAAATAAGACAACTTAAACAGACCTCCATTATATGGACCCAGTCAAACGACACCATAGATTTGTACACCCTCAGATACGGGATAGATGTCGGACATTTTTCTTTCATTTCACAGTCAAATGTTTCAATTTTTTTATGTGTAAGATAAATGGAGACTCTTGGGTTCGAGGAAGATCTCTGGACACAAAGCTCCACAAGGACTCCTAAAGGGGATATATACGTAACTGTATGTGGACAAGAGACACTTAGAAGCTATCACAAGATGTGTTGTTGTGTAGTTTTCTTGCAGTTGCTTCTTGTGTTTGTTATATGTTGTTTTTTTAATTTTCTTTGTCAAAATCAATCAGGAAAACTCACAGAGTACAAAGATTTGCACTGCCCTTCATCATAGATGTAACTTATGGCTGGTGTAGTACTATATAAGCAAAAATGCCATCTGCGACTCTATTCTTAAAGGTTCTTGGAAATAAAAGGGTATTTGAATTGTCCATTTATATCACTAAGGTGACTTTTGGTGACATGAAGATTGCAAAAATTGGGTTGCCGGTTACAAATAAGGCTGGGTTTTCGTTGGAGACTCCGTCGCAGAAACTGATGGACATCGGCAGAGAGAATAGTCCTGCACTGAGGACTTTTTTATGTGCCACTTTCAGTTTTGAAAGGGCAAACCCCATTATAGTCAGCGGGGTCCGCCGATGTCCGGTGTGTAACCGCTGTTTAAGTGATCCGGCTCTTCGTCATTCGGGTCGAAAGACGGAGACCACAACGCTAGTGTGAACCCAGCGTCATAATGTAGTTGTGCAGAACTCCAGCAGGGGTAGATTTCTGCTGACTGTCGGGACATGGCACTTTGCTGGTCACAACACAACCACATTTACTATTATTAGGTGTGTGATGTACAGTAGTGTGAAAGATCCTCAGTGCGCCAACACCGCTTTGGCTCACACCTGAGTCTTCTTTCATAAAAAACCACACTCACCTCCAGTGAGTCTTGGGTCCACAAGATAAATACAAGACAAGCTTTCTAAATTTTATATATTTATTAACCCCTAAATGGGTCGGTATTAACATCTAACACATGCAGTTCAGAACAGATATATGCAAGCATTAACAGTTACTAGTTACAAGATACAGTGCAATGAAATAAAAGGGACTAAATAATTACTTTACCACGCATCTCCTTGATGTGGCTCTATAGTCCAACACTCACACATGGCATGTGTGAGTAACCAGTGGAGGCTTCTCAGCATGTGGCAACAATCCAGCCTGCATGCTGTTCATAGTGGTCTGTCTGTCTGTCATAGTATTCTCTTGTAGTCTCAGCCCAATCTCCTCCCACAGACCTCTTACCTCATCTTTTATACCCTTGATGACACCACCCAGAATGAGGTCATCAACAACAGCAAGTCTGATTGATTAACGCACTCAAGTCCAGATTCTTTGTAAAGAGCTGAGACCAAGTGAAATGATACAATGTTATCAACCATGTCTGATCTACCAGTCCAGACTGATCAATGCATGTTTCTTTGAACACTCAGGGCTGTGTAGGAATTCAATGGAGCCCTGCTGGGATGGATACAAAGCCCTATTGTTCCAGTCCGGCCACTATTGGCAATATACCTGAGTAGGCACATTATGAGATACTATACCCAGAGATCAAAATACAGCTTTGAGTTATAGCCATATTTAAGCGGAATCATCACAAGTAGGATGGCAAAATAGCAGTCATTTGATACCGTATAGTCCTAGCCTAATTCTGGAACTACACAAGACTTTAATCGGGAACTGGTCAGGCGTGCGATGGTCAGATTACTCAACCAGCTGTCCCAAACACAGAAACAACAAAGAGGGTTGTCTGAGGATCGCAAAAATGCACAGTGTTCCCATTAGTATAGTTTAACAAAATCTGATATAAAGTATAAAGAGCCTATGCAAGGAAATGAAACATTATTTAAAAATTTTACTGTTTTAACATTTAAACCTTTTTTTACATTATAATATGGAGAATGTCTTGACTGCTTTGAGAATTTTTTATTTCTGAAAAATAAAAAATATATAGTTGTATATTTCTCTCCATTGTGTTTAAGATTGCAAAATATGACACGTTGTCAGCACACAAACATTCTTTAACACCTCGAGCACATATTGCCAAATCTACAAAGGCTCACCTGAGTTGACAAAGGACCAAAAAAATCTAACTAGATGAATTTTACTGTAGACAAACGTTAGTCACCAGTGGGCTGTATGTAATGATCAGGATGTAACAATCCTTTGTGGATGAACTATTGTTGGCCGAACAGTGTGGTGAGTGTGAAGTTTGTGTGACCGTTTTTACCACATTTTCGTTTATTCCTTTCTTTTTGAAAGTTGCAACTCTTGAGCAACTGCGCATCTATGTGTGGCCCCAGCCACCGAGGTGGAAAAATAGATACAAAGTCTTAAATGGTCACTGACTTTTCAGACAATATAGTCTCATTTAATAGAGCATGTGATTCTAGACCAAAAAGGTACGTAGTTTATTTAAAAATGTTGCTGATTTCTATCTAAAAAACCTCTCTAACGTTCCCCCCACTAGGTGTCTCTCTTCTAGCTAATTTAGTTTTAACTCCCTGTTACTAGGGAAGGTCTGTCCATAGATACCATTAAAAAAGCAAGGTGACTTCTCAGTGAATGAAGCGGGAGGCACTGTTCTCTATTCACACACTGGATGAGAGGGAAGGGGATGATTTTCCTTACAGCCTCCACACCTGTTTGCATACTGCTTTTTCTGTGCACTGGACTGAACATTCTGCACACCTCATCGCTTACAACATAAAAAAAAAGTCTACTATGTGCTTCTGGCTGTATGTGTTATTGCTGATGTGATCTTAGTCATAGACAGCAAGCAGCTTTCCTTACTGTGCTCATAGATTGCTCTTTTTCTGTCTCGGGTTAAAAAATTGCATCATATCCTGTATTTGCAATCCAGTGTCCCTGGATCTCTGTTATTATGGTCATTTGGAATTTTCTCAGATATTTGTTTATCCTACAGTTACTCCTGGCAGAATCACATATAACTAAATAAGCGGTAGTAATATGGGGGCGGGGCAGACTGCTCCTTATTGTACACGCCCCCTGTCTGAGATAGAAATGTAAAATGTGCTGCAGCCATAATAGGGCTATTAGCAGCAGAAAAACTGATAGGAGGCTTATATAGTCATAGAACAGACTGTCCAGTGAGACCCTGCAGAGATGTCAACTTTTCAGGTAACCTTTAAGAACTGTGTAAAAGAGTGTCAAGTTCGTAAATGATAAAATGGTCCTGATATTCATTGACTCAACCAAGATAATTTGATAAAATGTAATTTATTACAAAATATAAATATTAATGACTTTTTAAAAAAAATATTTTTATGCCTTCAATGAGGTGTGTGTCTTGTCTCACTGACAGAACTAATAATAACTAATAATTTTATTTTATTTTTTTTACTTTTCTATACATTTTTTTTTTTTTTTTTTACATTGTGTCCCCATAAGATCATAATAGATCTTTGGGGACATCTGATCACTTTTTTTTGTGGGGGAGGCTGATTTCCCCTGTAACTGGGGCTGGTACATTTAGCCCCAGTTGTAGGAGGAATGCAGCCTCCTGCCCGTTACTTACACATAACTATAGAGCTGATCTGGGTCCTGTAGGACCCAACAGCTCTAACACATGCTGATCCCGGCAGATCACTTGACCGCCGGGTCAGAGGGGAGCTGCAAGATGGCGCTGCCCATAGCATTCATCGAGCCCTGTATACACAGTGATCGGGAAGACAGGGAAGGCAATAAACCTTCCCTGCCTTCTCTCTGGGAGATCCGGCTGAGGTTACAGCCGGCTCCCCGTTTCAGCAGCTGCACGATTTAGCGCAGCTACTGAGTTTTGCTTGGATGTACCGGTACGTCCTCGCAGAACAAGGCAACCACCCCCTGGACATATATAGTCTATGGGCGGTCCGGAAGTGGGTAACATACATATTTTCAGTCAGATTTTAGTTCAGTACAGTGGGGGAGATTTATCCATCCCTGCCCTGGTGGAATACAGTCATGGCCAAAAGTTTTGAGAATGACACAAATATTATATTTTCACATGATCTGCTGCCCTCTGGTTTTTATGTGTGTTTGTCAGATGTTTTTATCACATACAGAAATAGAATTGCATTCATATTATGAGTAACAGAAGCTTATATTGACAGTTAGAATGAGTTAATGCAGCAAGTCAATATTTGCAGTGTTGACCCTTCTTCTTCAGGACCTCTGCAATTCTCCCTGGCATGCTCTCAATCAACTTCTGGACCAAATCCTGACTGATAGCAGTCCATTCTTGCAGAATCAATGCTTTAATTTTGTCTGAATTTGTTGGTTTTTGTTTGTCCACCCGTCTCTTGATGATTGACCACAAGTTCTCAATGGGATTAAGATCTGGGGAGTTTCCAGGCCATGGACCCAAAATCTCTATGTTTTGTTCCCTGAGCCATTTAGTTATCACTTTTGCTTTATGGCAAGGTGCTCCATCATGCTGGAAAAGGCATTGTTGAGCGCCAAACTGCTCTTGGACGGTTGGGAGAAGTTGCTCTTGGAGGACATTCTGGTACCATTCTTTATTCATGGCTGTGTTTTTAGGCAAGACTGTGAGAGAGCCGATTCCCTTGGCTGAGAAGCAACCCCACACATGAATGGTTTCAGGATGCTTTACAGTTGGCATGAGACAAGACTGGTGGTAGCGCTCACCTCTTCTTCTCCGAATAAGCTGTTTTCCAGATGTTCCAAACAATCGAAAAGGGGATTCATCAGAGAAAATGACTTTACCCCAGTCCTCAGCAGTCCACTCCCTGTACCTTTTGCAGAATATCAGTCTGTCCCTGATGTTTTTTCTGGAGAGAAGTGGCTTCTTTGCTGCCCTCCTTGAGACCAGGCCTTGCTCCAAGAGTCTCCGCCTCACAGTGCGTGCAGATGCACTCACACCTGCCTGCTGCCATTCCTCAGCAAGCTCTGCACTGCTGGCAGCCCGATCCCGCAGCTGAAACACTTTTAAGAGACGGTCCTGCCGCTTGCTGGTCTTTCTTGGGCGCCCTGGAGCCTTTTTGGCACCAATGGAACCTCTCTCCTTGAAGTTCTTGATGATGCGATAGATTGTTGACTGAGGTGCAATCTTTCTAGCTGCAATACTCTTCCCATTTAGGCCATTTTTGTGCAGTGCAATGATGACTGCACGTGTTTCTTTAGAGATAACCATGGTTAACAGAAGAGAAACAATGATGGCAAGCACTAGCCTCCTTTTAAAGTGTCCAGTGGTGTCATTCTTACTTAATCATGACAGATTGATCTCCAGCCCTGTCCTCATCAACACCCACACCTGTGTTAATGGAGCAATCACTGAAACGATGTTAGGTGGTCCTTTTAAGGCAGGGCTGCAATGATGTTGAAATGTGTTTTGGGGGATAAAGTTAATTTTCTAGGCAAATATTGACTTTGCAAGTAATTGCTGTTAAGCTGATCACTCTTTATAACATTCTGGAGTATATGCAAATTGCCATTAGAAAAACTGAAGCAGTAGACTTTGTAAAAATTAATATTTGTATCATTCTCAAAACTTTTGGCCATGACTGTACAGTGCTGGCCAAAAGTATTGGCACCCCTGCAATTCTGTCAGATAATACTCAATTTCTTCCAGAAAATGATTGCAATCACAAATGCTTTGGTAATAATATCTTCATTTAATTTGTCTTCAATGGAAAACCACAAAAAGAATTGTCAAAAAGCCAAATTAGATATAATTCCACACCAAACATAAAAAAGGGGGTGGACAAAAGTATTGGCACCCTTTGAAAAATCATGTGCTGCTTCTCTAATTTGTGTAATTAACAGCACCTGTTACTTACCTGTGGCACATAACAGGTGGTGGCAATAACTAAATCACACTTGCAGCCAGTTGAAATGGATTAAAGTTGACTCAACCTCTGTCCTGTGTCCTTGTGTGTACCACATTGAGCATGGAGAAAAGAAAGAAGACCAAAGAACTGTCTGAGGACTTGAGAAACAAAATTGTGAGGAAGCATGAGCAATCTCAAGGCTACAAGTCCATCTCCAAAGACCTGAATGTTCCTGTGTCTACCGTGCGCAGTGTCATCAAGAAGTTTAAAGCCCATGGCACTGTGGCTAACCTCCCTAGATGTGGACGGAAAAGAAAAATTGATGAGAGATTTCAACGAAAGATTGTGCGGATGGTGGCTAAAGAACCTCGACTAACATCCAAACAAGTTCTAGCTGCCCTGCAGTCCGAGGGTACAACAGTGTCAACCCGTACTATCCGTCGGCATCTGAATGAAAAGGGACTCTATGGTAGGATACCCAGGAAGACCCCACTTCTGACCCAGAGACATAAAAAAGCCAGGCTGGAGTTTGCCAAAACTTACCTGAGAAAGCCAAAAACTTTTTGGAAGAATGTTCTCTGGTCAGATGAGACAAAAGTAGAGCTTTCTGGGAAAAGGCATCAACATAGAGTTTACAGGAAAAAAAAAAGAGGCCTTCAAAGAAAAGAACACGGTCCCTACAGTCAGACATGGCGGAGGTTCCCTGATGTTTTGGGGTTGCTTTGCTGCCTCTGGCACTGGACTGCTTGACCGTGTGCATGGCATTATGAAGTCTGAAGACTACCAACACATTTTGCAGCATAATGTAGGGTCCCAGTGTGAGAAAGCTGGGTCTCCCTCAGAGGTCATGGGTCTTCCAGCAGGACAATGACCCAAAACACACTTCAAAAAGCACTAGAAAATGGTTTGAGAGAAAGCACTGGAGACTTGTAAAGTGGCCAGCAATGAGTCCAGACCTGAATCCCATAGAACACCCAAGGAGAGATCTCACAATGGCAGTTTGGAGAAGGCGCCCTTCACATCTCAGGGACCTGGAGAAATTCCAGCAGAGCATTGTAAGAAACTCATTGATGGTTACCGGAAGCGGTTGTTCGCAGTTATTTTGTCTAAAGGTTGTGCTACCAAGTATTAGGCTGAGGGTGCCAATACTTTTGTCCGGTCCATTTTTGGAGTTTTGTGTAAAATGATCAATGATTTGACTTTTTTTTTCATTCTCTTTTGTGTTTTTTCATTGCAAGCAAAATAAATGAAGATATTATTACCAAAGCATTTGTGATTGCAATCATTTTCTGGAAGAAATTGTGTATTATCTGACAGAATTGCAGGGGTGCCAATACTTTTGGCCAGCACTGTATGTACCTGATTTATGAGAAGACAAACACCTTGCCATAAATCAGGCACATCCTCCAGAGGGGCCAGTGCCCACGCTGAAATCTACTTCAACTCTTTGCTGGCATAGATTGCAATTTCAGGCCTCATTTACGTTAAAAGACTACTGTAAATAATAAATCTGATGGATCTTTTGCAGATTTTGCTGCGGTTTTTTTTTAGCCAAAGTTAAAAGTGGATTTAACAGAGGAGTCTAAGAACTTCCTATATATTTTCTATTCTTTTTCAAGCTACTTCTGACTTTGTCTCAAAAAACACAGCAAAATCTGCAGCAAAAAAAGATGCATTTTCACAATGTGGGGCCTTAGCAGTGGCGTAACGATCGTGGTTGCAGGAGGTGTGACTGTGACTAGGCCCGGAGGGGTATGGGGCCCTTGACCACCATGATAAGGGAAAGCCTGGTTCCCTGACCGCTACAGATATTGTTAATGGAAAAGGGCCCGGCATGTGAAGCATATAATACTATATGGGGCCACTGTGGTGCATATAATACTGAGTGGGGACCACTGTGGAGCATATAATACTGTGTGGGGTCACTGTAGAGTATTTTATACTGTGTGGGGTCCACTCTGGAGCATATGATACTGTGTGGGGGCTACTGTGGAGCATATAATACTGTGTAGAGCCACTGTGAAGCATATTATACTGTATGGGGGCCACTGTGGAGCATATTATACTGTGTGGGGGCCACTCCGTGGCTGATGACGCGTCGGAGAGGCGGCGCTGCATCTTCGGAAGAGCGTCTTCTTTGAGCACAGGGGGAAAAAACAGAAGAAAAAAAGAAAATTCTCAGAAATGGCAGCGTGGATCAGAAAAATAAAGGTAGGAGAAAAATAGTCTTTCTAAAGGCGTGGGGTTATTGAAAAATGCCTTTCCCAATGATAGAATCCCTTTAATGAAAAAATATCAAAGTGCTTTAAATAAAAACATCATTAGGACCTGTTCACACTTGTATTAGTTATTTTCCATCAAGTTACATTTTTGTGTCATTTGTCCGGGTGGAAAAATGGCACATCTAGAGTTTGGTACAGGTTTGGGGAAAAAAAAGCACAGCAAAACTAAATGAAAATTTATGAGTTTTCAGTGTGAACTTTTTGCACCTTTTTGCAATATAAACTACATTCATTCCTGGTGGATTTGTGCTGGGGCTGATTCAAGAGTCTGTACAGTAACTGGAAACAAATGTATCCATAACAGACTCTGTAGACAAGAGAATTGATGCAAACAAGAGTGATTTAGTCACTTGAGTAATACATAGAGTATAATGTGATGTTTCGGTCCTGTTCAGACCTTCATCAGTCTCTGGAAGAAGTAAGGTAAGTATAAAGATGATCACATATAGTGGTGGATGAGCTGCAAGCGGATACCTGCTATTGCACTTGCAGCTCATCCACCACTATGTGATCACCTTTATACTTACCTTACTTCTTCCAGAGACTGATGAAGGTCTGAACAGGACCAAAACGTCACATTATACTCTACGTCCCTGATGGCAAACCTATGACATGCGTCTCACAGGTGACACGCTAAGACATTTTGGGAGACACGCATCGGCAGCTACGTATTATGATATTGCAGTAAGCAGCTGCCGATAATTTTTACTCACCTGTCCACGCTCCTGTCCTGCCCGCCCTCCACTGCCTCCTCTAGGCGGCGCTACACTGACATCACGACGCTGAAGAACTCCGGGACGCTACGTACAGCATCTCGGCCTTCTTCAGTGTCCGCAACAGTGCGCCCTGGAGGCGGCAGCGGAGGGCGGCCAAGACTGGAGCGAGGACAGCTGAGTAAAAAGTATCATCCACTATTCTGTGTGGGGGTGGGGAGATAACAGGGGGTCATATACTGTGGGTGGGCTTTAAAAAAGGGGTCATAAACTGTGTGGGGGCCATAAATAGGGGGATCATATGCTGTTTGGGGGGGTAAAAAAAAGGGGGTCATATACTGTGTGATGGGCCAGAAATACATATAATACAAATATATAACTCTATGTTTTTACTAGAGCTACAAATATCACAAAATTATGGATATTTCTGGATGTGACACGGTGCCCGAGTTAAGCTAGGTTTTTTTTTATGAATTTTGACACACCGAGCTTAAAAGGTTATCCATCACTGCTCTACGCATTACTCAAATGAATAAATTACTCTTGTTTGCATCAGTTCTGGATACTGTTTAAGGGTTGGGACCCTACTCGGTACTAACTGGATGTGCAATCCATAACCCTTGGAAACAAATGTATTTCTAGCAGTTGCCAGTATGTGGCGGTATTACTCTACTTTCACTATTGGCTGCATCACGTGGTTTCCTGGAAATCAGCTTGTGACTTACCAGAGTGTAATTCATGGTTTTGCCATAGAGGGCATAAAGGAGACCTTCAGATATTTAATGTACTTTTTTTTGTTACCAAAGAGAAATAACAGACATGTGCTCCTGTCCTGACCCTGAGCACCCCGCATTCTGCCGCCACTATTGTTTATAGGGAACTCTGTGGACCTGGCCTTAATGTTCCCATTAATTTCTATGGGCCCAGACACAGGACAGCAAATTATGGATTGTGGCCTATTTTTGGCCGCCTTTGCGGCACAGACCAGTGTGGGGAATCCTACAGGAGGTCTTAGGGTGGTTACACTTGCAGCATTTTTGAAAAAATTTTGATGTTTATTAATGCCTTTTTGATGCAATTACCAAAATTAGAAGTGGATCCAACAAGAACGAGAAGCATATAAGTATTATATATTATATAGAATATCTTTATATTTTCCATTATTTTTCAATCCATTTCTGGCTTTGGCTCAAAAAGTTGCATGAAAAACTGTCATAAAAATACCGGGGGAAATTTACTATTCCCTCTAAACCAGTTTTCTGGCGTAGATGGAAACAGCTGTGACACATCTTTGGCACACAGACTTTTTTTTGCACCAAAGTTGCGCCACTTTCTGCACCCCTCTCAGCATGTTTTAAAGCAAAGGCCCCAAGTTGCGTAAATGCAGCAGAAAAAAAAACCTGCTGTGTATTACAGTACCAGGGAAGTGAATGAGATTCTGGCTAATCCCATCTGCACATTGCGGGAAAAAAAACCGCTACAGTAATGCATGAATTTTTTAAAAAAAAGCAGCATGTCAATAGTGTTTTCCCTATGGATTTAATAATGGAAGAAAAACTGCAGAGAAAAACGTGGGACACAAAACTGGTGTGAATGAAGCCTGGGCCCCACGTTGGGGTTTTGGTCGCAGTGGAAACACCACGGCAAAAAATGCTGTGTGTTACAGTATCTGCAAAGTAGATTGGATTCTGGTTAATCCCATCCACACATTGCAGAAAAACATCCGCAGAGAACATAATTTGTAAATTGCAGCATGTCAGTTATACCTATGGAAACGCTGGCGTTTTCTGTATAGGTATAACAGGGACAGAAAGTCCGCAGAGGAAAACTGTGCAGACTTTCTGTGAAAAACGCTGCGGAAAAACAGTGTTTCCACCGCAGTCTTTTCAGCAGTGTTTTTCAGTTGCGGCTCGCTACGTGGGGCCTAAGTCTTATACAGGAAATCTACGCCAGTACCTGAGTGACATAGACGCCCATTCTGGAACAGGGGAGTGCGCCAGAATTATTAAGAGACTGGAGCTTAGGTGGATCCCGCACCAGTCGGGAACTTCATTGAGACTTACATACAATACACCAGTCCTAATAAATTCCCCCTCTGTGTGTGACCACCCTGAATACGTTTGCCATGTGCTTATGAGTAATCGCCTTCGTTGCCTGGAGCAAATGACACATATCAGATATTACTTTCACTTCTTTCCTCTCTAACCTTCTCCTCCTGGTCTCTGCCTGGTAACTGCTGAGTATCTGTAGATTTATTTTGTAACTGGAGAAAACCCTCCCAGGCGTCCAATAAGCGCACGTCTTCTCTCTGTGTTCAAGGGACAGACACACTCGGAGTTTTTGATCATTTAACCCTTTTGCTGTGATATGTCCAGGACTTTGACAGATCTTCTACAAGAAAAATGATTTCCTTTATCCTGCTTTTCCTGTTGGTCCCTACTACAGTGCGTCCTGGTGAGAGTACAGGGAGGGGAACATGTAGATTATGGTACTTGTAGTCCTTTATTGCTTTACCATAGATGTCGCAGATGTCGTATTTCTACAGCATACTGTACTGTGCAATGAGATGTTTTTGTTCTTCCTCAAATGACCGAAAACAAGTTTAACAAAAGCTGTAAAAATTTTTTAAAGCTAGACAAAATTGACACATTGTGGGACCTTTGGTGGTGGGTGGGCCACATTAACACCCATCTACGCCAGAACACAAGCGTCAATGGATTGATAAATTCCCCCCATTGTGTTCAAGGCTATTCATAATTTCTTACTAAACCTGAAACATTTGGGCACAATAAATTTATCAGTGTTTTTCGCTATGAAAAATCTGTAAAAAAAAATGGCTTGAAAACAAGAAGTAAGCTTAGTCTGCAACCACGCGGAATCATTTTATAACAAAAGGTTCTGCAACTTCCTACTTATTAGTCTGATATTTAGAATATCTCTGCTTATTATCACTGGATAAAATACATTTTTGTTTTCATCCAAAAAGTGAAAACCTGCAAAATTCTAGTCCGTGGCTGTAATTCTATTTGAGAGCCAAATCTAAATTCATGTGTAAGGCTGAAGCCCCACGTTGCGAAAACACAGCATTTCCCATCCACACATTGCAGGAAAATATCCGCCCCGTTTTTGAAAATTGTAGCATGTCAATTCTACCTGTGGAAGTGCTGGTGTTTTCCGTATAGGTATAATAGGGACAGAAAGTCCGCAGAGAAAAACTCTGCGAAAATGCGATGAAAAATGCTGCGCAAAAAAGTTATGGCCCATTTTTTCAGCAGCATTTTTTTGCTGCGTTTCGCTACGTGGGGTCTTAGCCTAAAGGTTTTTTGTGTTGCAGTTTGTTGTTACTACAAAATATTAATCTAACGCAACTGCAAAAATCGCAGCAAAAACCTTTGACAAAACTGCAATAAGCCACTTGTGAATACTGCCTAAGACAAAGGCCTCATGTAGTGAGCCGCAACCAAAAAGCGCTGCAGGAAATGCATTGCATTTTTTCCCGCAGTGTTTTTCACAGAAAGTTTGCAGAGGTTTCCTCTGCGGACTTTCTGCTTCTATTATACCTATTTGGAAACCGCCAGTAATTCCGTACGTATAATTGTGTTGCTGCGATTTACAAAACCGCAACAGTTTTTGAAATCGCAGCATGTCCACTGCGGATATTTTTCTGCAATGTGGGGATGGGATTAGCCATAATCCCATTCACTTTGCAGGGACTTTAAAACATTGCGTTTTTTTCTACAGCGTTTCTGCCGTGACAAAATTGCAGCGTCTATGCTATGTGGGGCCCGGCCTAAATCAGTAGCCCAAAATTTCATACAATGACTCAAATTTATTAGTGTTTTCACAACTAGACTCTGGAATAAATTTAGCACATCACATATTTTAGGTGCATTGTAGGTTCAACTTGGCACATCTTGCTGCGTCTAGTTTGAGTTAAAATTTTCTGACTTGCTAGACATGTGGGTGTGGCTTCTCAGAAAATGTGGCGTGGCTTAAATGTGCCAAGATGCACCTAAAATGCATCAAAATTGTTTTATAAAATTCTGGCTCAAAATAAACCAGGTAAAATGTGGTATAAACTTACACTAGGTTCACACTAGCGTTCAAGTTTCTGTTCTTCGGGTCCACTCAGGCCCCTAAAAAACGGAAACCCTATCTGCTTAAAAAGCAGTTACCTGCGGAAACTCGCAAACCCACAGACTATAATGGGATCTGCCGGGTTTCCGCCAATTTTATACTATACTCTCCCCCTATTTTAAGAGGAATGGAGGGCGGAGTCCCCCGAACGCCAGTGTGCACCTAGCGTTTTTAAAAATTACAAAAAATGTTGCCCTCCTACTCCAGTAAGGGGGTGGAGTACAAAGTGGAGTAAGGACAGAGGTATTAGATTTAATGATGGACCAAATTTCTCAAACTTTGTGTGACGTTTCATGAATTAGGCGCACATTATAGCAACTCAGACTCTACAAAATTGACTATAAAAATTCCACTGATGATAATTTTAACCCTCAATGAGTTTTCAGTTCCTGACTGTAGATAAAAATGACAGCAAACTGAGATCTTCAAATATTTCTAAATGTGACCTAAATGAAATAGGTTGTTGTAGGAGCCGCTACTCACTTTGGCACTTCTTGTGTCAGAGCGCAGTCTTACTGCTGGGAAAATCAACTTTTGTTTGATATGAAAAAATGTTCAGTGCATCTGGGACATGGCCACGTCTGCTAGAAAACCTATTTCCTCTTGTGCAGAGCCGGTTTCAGACAAAGTGTAGCCCTTGGGCAAAATTAAAAGCGGGGCCCCAAATGCTGATATACCAACAACACCATCATATTTAGTGAATTTAGAAGGCAGTGCAGCACTTCCAGTGACAGCCCCTTTAATAACACCTCTTTTCTGCCCCCAAAACAGTAATAACCCCCATTTTCCCACACACAATTCAGATGAGCACCTTTGTACCACCTAATAGATTTTTGCACCCAGTCATCAGTTATTATAGCACCTCCTTATAAATGATAGTCCCTGCTTATAAATAGTGCCCTGCATCAGTAATATTCCCCCGTTATCTGTAAATGTCACCCCTTAAAAATAATACTGCTCCCTTGTAGTCCCCCTTATTAATAATAGCCCTCTCATAAATAATAGTTACCCTTATAAATCATAGTCCCCATCATTATTTCTAATTGCCCTCTTATAAATAATAGCACCCCTTTAACAATTATAACTCACTTAACAATTATACCCCCCTTATAAATAGTTCCCCTCTTATAAATAATAGCTCCCCCTTATAATAGATGCCTTATATATAATAGTTTCTCCCTTTTTATAGGTCTCTTATAAATAGTTGCTCGCTTATAAATAACAACCCGCCTTATATATACTTTGCCCTAATAATAGCCCCCCACACAATACAAAATGCTCCACAGTGGTCCCACATAGTATAATAGGCTTGCCACAGTGCAGAAGAATAAATCTCTTAGTATGATAGACTCCCCACAGTGCCCCCCAGTATAAAGCTCCACAGTGGCCCTGCACAATATAATATGCTCCCTAGAAGCCCCCCTAGTATAATGCTCCACACAATATAATATGCTCCCCACAGTGGCCCCACACATTATAATATGCTTCAAAGTGGCCCGACACAGTATAATATGCTTCTCAGAGGGCCCCCTAGTGTAATGCTCCACAGCGGCCCCACACAATATAATATGCACCCCTGAGGCACCCTCAGTATAATTCCCCACAGCGGCCCCACACTGTCAGGCACTGAGCTCGCTGGGTTTTGAGCCCTTGACTTCCTGGATATGTTCTGCAGCCTTGACCATTATGCCATCGAGAAGCCTATTTGTTCTGTGTCTCGCTTAGTCTGGTCTTTTTCATTGGAATAATTGGCTTATGGATATCACCTGCTCTGTGGCCAATCACAGTTTAACTAGCCCCATATAAACCCACAGCATACTCCATTTTGTGCCTGATTATTCTGGCTGTCTGTTCCTTATTTATTTATTTACCCCTCTGAGCCTCACCACCACTCTACTGTTCCTGTGTACTGAACTCTGCATATGTCTGACTACGATTGATCTACTGCTCCTGTGTACTGAACTCTGCAAACGTCTGACCACGGTTTCTTCTACTTCTGAGGTACTACTCCTGCATCTCTTACTATTTAAGTACTGTACCGTTTGCCTCACCAATTGGACTCCAGATCTGATAACTAGCATCGTTACACACACACACTATAATATGCACCCCAGAGGCCCCCCCAGTATAATGCTTCACAGTGACCCCACACAATATAATATGCTACCCATAGCCCCCCCCCAGTATAATATGCTCCACAGTGGGCCTGCTGAAGCCTGTGATTGGGCCTCAGAAGTCACGGTGGGCACGCTGGTGTCATCATAGGCCTCAGTGGTGACGTCCGGACCATGTGACATCAGCTACAGGCCAGAAGATGACGCCGGATGCCCAGGAGAGGTGAGTAAAAATGTTTGTTATTTTTACAGACTGGGCAGGCTTCTATTGACGCCTGGCCCCTTTCTGTTATCCGGATCCCAGGGGGCCCCTCCTAAATAGAACGATTGACATAACTTCCTGGAATCCGAAAATGGTACTCCAGCAGACACGGCCATGCCCTGGGTGCACCAAACAGCTCATTTGCATATGCAATAAAAGTTGAATTTCTTGCCAACAAGATTGCACTTTGAAACAAGAAAGGTATGTGAGTAATGGTCCCCACAAGAATGTATAACAGCCCCTACAATATATAGGTAAGTACATACTGTATAAGTGGTTTGAAAGCGTTTTATGCTGGTAGTAGCTTCCCCTTAACATGCAAATGTGTTTTTATTCTAAATCCTCCTCATTCTGAATTTTTTTTGCAGCTTGCAGTAAATTGTACAGAATATTAAATGGTACCATTATGAAGTAAAATCTCTCCCGCAAAAAATAAGCCCTCATTCAGCCCTTTGAATGGAAAAATAAAAAAAAGTTACAGTTTATATAAGGCGAGAGTAAAAAATGAAAAATGGCTGTGTCGGGAACGGATTAAAGGGTTAAAGTCCATCTGGCTGGATTCACATCTGTGTTGGAGTCTCCGTAGGAGATTACGCTGCAGAATCCGCTTAAAATCGGCGGAGAGAAAAGTCCTGCAAGAAGGACTTTTCTCCCTGAATTTTTCGGGCAGAAACTGGGTGGAAATCTGCCGGACCCCATTATAGTCTATAGGGTCTGCAGGTTTCCGCAAGTAATCGCTTTTTAAGTGGATTGGGTTTCCATTTTTTTGGGTCCCCAAGTGGACCTGAAGAACGGTAACCCAAACGCAGGTGTGAACCTAGCGTAAAATGTAAAGTTTGCAGCATTTGATTTGTTTTAATCAATAAATTGCTCTCCTGTCAGAATGGCGGGCCTTACAGTCTAGTGTCATTGCTGGGCGATAAGGAACGCCCCTCTGACAGTATAAGGCTATGTTAGAGTACAGTCAGGGGGGACTGTGAGTCCTGCCTTTCTGACAGTGGGGAGAGATCAGTACCGAAACTAATGGCATCCATATCTCCAGCCCCGGGGCACACATCGGGAAAACCGACAGTGCGCTGAATTCAGCAATGTCGACTTTCTGGCGGTATAGAATAGATATATGTCTATGAGGACGTGAAAGGTCCTCTTTAAGATTGTCTAGTCCAAGTTTGCACTGTCTAAGATTTAAAGAAATTAGATTATCTTGGTTACTGAATGATGAAATGAGCTTTAAAGGGAGTCTGTCACCAGCACCCAGCATATCAACCCAGGTACATGGGTTAAGGTCACCTGAATCAAATAGTCTTTTCCACTTGTGATTTGGGGCTTCTTTTTTTTTTTTTTTTTTTTTTTAATGCTGTTTTTGTCAATATGCTAATAAGCTGTGTGTAGCAATAAGGGTGTTACCTCGTTGGACCAATGGCAGCGCCCTCATTGCACTAAAGATCTAATTTGCATATTGCCAAAAAGAGAGATATCTTAGGAACAGAAACCCCAGTTCCAAGTTAGAGTCATCTGAACCTCAGTGTTTTCCCCTTGTGAATTGGAGCCTCAGTTTCCAAGATATTGCTCTTTTTGGCAATAGGCAAATGAGCAAAAGGGCGTTGACATTGCTCCAAAGAAGTAAGCGGCAACATCCTCATTGCTCCAAAGAGCTCATCTGCATATTTACAAAACTATTGATATCTCCAGAATGGAGGAAACGATCCACAAGAGAAGAACACTGTTTCATTCAGGTGACCCTAACCTATCTATCTATCTATCTATCTATCTATCTATCTATCTATCTATCTATCTGTCTACCTGTGGGGCTGGGGTGATATGCTGGTATGGGTGACAGACTCCCCTTAATGACACTATATTACCTGATATACTGCCAGTGTGTGATATGTAACCCTCTATATACCTCTCTCAGACAGTCACTCTCTGCGGTATTATTACACCGGGGTCTCAGCTCCAGGGTCCGGACTACCTGAGTTCTCAGTAGTTGGATATGTGGATGATCAGCAGATCGATTTATATAACAGTGATATTAAGAGGAATATTCCGGTGGCTCAGTGGATGGAGAAGAAAGATCCGGAGTACTGGGAGAGGGAGACACGGAATGCAATAAGTACTGAGCCTATTTTCAGACATGATGTGAGGACAGCAATGAGCCGGTTCAACCAGACTGGAGGTGAGAGGCGTATACTCTGTATGCACCAAAGCTTTAAAGCTCCTTACATTACCTTAGACTCAGAATTTGTCTTTCAAGAGGTATTTGGTGGAAATTTTTACATGGCAATAGTCTCTTGTATGACCCTTCATACCAATGACCATTCACATAGTCCAGTATAAACATCTCTGGAGATTGAACAATGGACAATAATTCACTTGTGACGGAGTTTTTATACCGAATTGACACTTTTTTTACAATAGTTTTTTACTACACTTTGAGTATTTAATACAGACAGAAATCATATAACTTATTATAAACTGTTATTCACAGAACCTCATCAATATAAGTTCCCAATATCAAACTATATTCACAGAAAAGAAAATCTAATGGGAGACACTGATTGCCAATTGAATATAAAACGTCACTTTTATTATAATCCAATAAAATTTATATATTAATTCAGGGTACAATATAAAATCATACAAAACCGCCAAACACAGCAGTCTGCTGTAAACCGCCTTAAAGCGGCAGTATATATGCTGTTTGTCTTCGATGGATAGTTGTAGCAATTTTACCATCAATTGTTCTAGTTAACCTGAGGTCCAGGAAGGTCAGGAAACCTGCATTAAATTCTGAAGTAAACTTTAACCCCAGGTTATTTTGAGGCCCTACTAAACGCCTTATCAACAATCCCTTTAGGGAAACCTCTCACTTGAAGGCGCCTCAATAGATCCCTGGATTGGCTGATAAAGTCTCCATAAGATGAACAGTTGCGTCGCGCTCTAAGAAACTGGCCTTCCGGTATACCCCGTTTTAACTGTGGCGGATGACAGCTTGCCCAACTCAAAAAACTGTTGGTTGCTGTTTGTCTTCGATGGATAGTTGTAGCAATTTTACCATCAATTGCTCTAATTAACTTGAGGTCCAGGAAGGTCAGGAAACCTGCATTAAATTCTGAAGTAAACTTTAACCCCAGGTCATTTTGATTAAGCTCTGCAGCAAAGATGTCAAAATCCTCTCTTGGTCCCCTCCATAGCAAGAAGATGTCGTCTATGTATCGAATCCAGAGCTCAATCTTAGTGGCCCAGAGACTGTTGTCCTCTGAGAATACTACGGTTTCCTCCCACCAGCCGAGGAACAGGTTAGCATAAGTGGGGGCCACTGGGCTCCCAATAGCTGTTCCCCTCAGCTGGTGGAAGGTCCGCCCCTCAAAGATGAAAACATTCCGTTCCAAAACAAAGGACAACAGTCTCTTCACAAGTAGATTATGCGGTTGCATCTGCTCCCCCCTGGACCTCAGGTAATATTCCACCGCCTCATACCCACGTTGATGTGGTATGGAGGAGTATAGCGCCTCGACATCCCAACTTGCAAATCAAACATCATTATCAAGGGTGATTCCTTCAATCTTATTCAGGACGTCCATAGTGTCCCTCGCGTAAGATGTAAGTCCGAGGACAAAAGGTCTCAATATATTATCCAAGTAAATACTGATGTTCTAGGTCAAACTATCAATTTGAGACACTATAGGGCGTCCCTTCAAAGGGACCACCCCTTTATGTATCTTAGGTAATGTATAAAAACATGCCATGACTGGATGCCGAGGCCACAAAAACTCCCTTTCTTGTTTATCAAATAGACCAGTCAATAAAGCATCATCCAAAATCTCCTTCAATTCTATATTAAACTGTCCCACTGTCTCCCTTGGAATGATTTTGTAACAGTGTTCATCTCTAAGTAATTCCCAACACATTTCCAAATATTGCGATCTATCGAGTGCCACTATGTTCCCCCCCCCCTTTGTCGACAGGTTTCAATACTAAATTATGCTCTTTCTCCAACAAAAGTAGGGCCCTCATCTCTTCCTTCCTCAAATTAGATACATAATTACCCGGACTATACTCAATACGCTTTAAGTCATCAGTCACCATTTGTCCAAATAAATATACATGAGTTAAATTTCCTGGTGGCGGTTGTTTTCTATTGATAGGTTTTAAATCAGTAAATGGACCCTTACTGGAGTCCCTCTCCGATTCCTCTAGAAGATCCTCCAACACTCTAAGACCCTCAAAATCAGACTTTTCCAACCCCAGTTCCTCACATTTATCTGTTTGCCTTCTTGTGAAACATACACCATTTGAGTTTTCTCGCAAAAAGGTGTATATCTTTAGTCCAAGTAAAAGCATTGAATCTAACTGCAGGAACATAGGACAACCCTTTCCCCAAAAGAGACAGTTCGGCAGTAGTAAATACATGAGAGCACAAATTAACTATCTGTGGTTCAGTTTTAACACAATTAGTCATATGTTGACCTGGATCACTTACAGAACACTCATTTTCCTCCAATCTAGGCTCAGATTCATTATTCACATGCATAGACAATTGCCCTATCATTATACCTCTCTCCTCCCCCTGAGGAGGTATCTGGATATGGGGGGATTTTGGTCTAAAAAAGGTTCCCTCAGATCCACTCTTCCTCTCCCCCTTCTATTGCATGAATTCCCCCTTGTAACAAATCTTGGGTTTATAGAAAGATCCCTGCTCCTCGCACTTGGTTGCTCAGAATCCGTGGAGGATCAGAGACCATGTGTGCAATATTCTAAACAAACGTGATACGTCGATAGCGCGACACTTTGTTCAACATCATGCCGGAGATGTCTCAGGACTCAAGTTTCAAGCAATTGAGTGGGTTAGACCACTGTTGAGGGGTGGGGATTGGGACAATTTCAATTTACGTAAGGAAGTACAGTGGATTTATCGTTTGGAGACTTTGAATCCACAGGGAGTATATGAACAATTGGATTTCACCTGTTATATATAGGTGGAAAATGTTTTATTTTTTTTTATTTTTTGCTGTTATCTACATTAGTACAAATTAATAACTGTGTGTTTAATAACAATTAGTTAAATTTCATTTTGGAGACTCTTTCTGATATCATATTCTATAGTCTTTAGCCATAAGTTTAACATTGTCTCTTTATATTATCAAGTACTATGCTCACCAAAAGTAATGACTGTGTAGTCCCTACTAGCATGCTCTTTTAGTCTCCTATAGATTATTAAGCGCAGTTTATCTATATTCCAATGACTAAGATTATGATAAGCCGTTAGGTATGTTTTATGTATTCAGCGCTAAGTTAGTATACAGAACGCTTTGTTTTGAAAGTTAGTGAACGTCTCCCATGTATCTGGGGGATTTCTAAACTTGTCAATGGAGCCTGTCGCTGAGTGCACGTGCCTGAGTGGGCATGGAAAGCTGAGGAAGCGCCATTGGCTTACAGAGTGGCTGTGCAAGGAATTGGTTGCATGATTGGCTTGTATAGCCTTGAGAGGAGAATAGCAGGTATCTCCTGTCTATCAGGGGAGTTACCGATAGAAGTTATTTTGAATTATCAGCTGTTCAAGGGTTAAGGAGAGCATGTAGGTGGGACTTTAAGTGATTGGCTCAAACAGTTTTTTGGGTGGAGTATAGTACTATTTAACCCCTTAAAGACCCAGAGCGTAATAGTACGTCCTGAGTCACATAACGATGTATGCTGAGCACTCTCCATACAGGGCGGATGCCGGCTGTATAATACAGCCAGGACCCGTCCCTAACAGCAGCGATCAGTGCCTGCACCGATCGCGGCTGTTAACCCTTTAGATGTCACGGTCAAACAGGACCGCGGCATATAAATTGCGCAGCCACCATGGGCGCCGCCATTTTTCTTCGATCGCCGCCCTCCAGAACGTCATCGGAGGGCAGCGATTGGTTGCCATGACAGCTGGGAGCCTATTGAAGGCTCCCAGTCCTGTCATTACATTAGATCTATTACGCGATGCCAGAGGCATCGTCTAATAGCAGTGAAGGCATTTTGCTATTCACTGGGATACAGTAGTATCCCAGTGAATAGTATGAGCGATCAGACTCCCTAGGTTTCAAGGTCCCTAGGGAGTCTGATCATACAAGTAAAAGTAAAAAAAAAAAAAGTTTTTAAAAGTATGAAAATTTTTTAAAAAAACACAAGTTCAAATCACCCCCCTTTCCCTAGATCAGATATAAAAGTAAATAAACAAAAGTAAGCATAAACACATTAGGTGTCCCCGCACTCCAAAATGCCCGAACTATTAAAATATTAAAATATTTATCCCATACGGTGAACGGCGTAGC
This sequence comes from Leptodactylus fallax, assembly GCA_947044405.1. Classification (NCBI taxonomy): domain Eukaryota; kingdom Metazoa; phylum Chordata; class Amphibia; order Anura; family Leptodactylidae; genus Leptodactylus; species Leptodactylus fallax. The sequence continues at coordinate 1,378,571 of CAMRHE010000113.1, forward strand.
GGGGAAAAAAAATCAAAATGGCCAAATAGCGTTTTTTTCATCACTTTGCCTCTTATAAAAAATTGAATAAAAAGTGATCAAACCATCAGACCTTCCCCAAATGGTATCAATAAAAACGTCATGTTGTCCCGCATAAAAAGACGCCTTACCCATCTCCATACATGTAAATATGAAAAAGTTACAGGTGACACAATATGGTGACGCAAAATTTTTTTTTTTTATTTAGCAAAGTTTTTAATTTTTTAAAAGGTATCAAAACATTACAAATACTATATAAATTTGGTATCGCCGTGTTCGTACTGACCCGCAGAATACAGGTAACTGGTCATTTTTACCACACCGTGAATGCTGTAAAAATTAAACCCATATGAATTTGGTGCAAATGCCGTTTTTCTCCAATTGCACCTCATTCTGAATTCTTTTCCAGCTTCCCAGTACATTGCACAGCATACTGAATAGTGACATTACAAAGTACAACAATAAGCCATCATGTGACTCTGTGAACTGAAAAATGAAAAAGTTATGGCTCTTGGAATGTGGGGAGGGAAAAACGAAAATGCAAAAACAAAAAATGGCCCGATCATTAAGGGGTTAAGGGTGGAAGAGTGCTGCATCCATCACCGCTGACATTAGAGCGGTCATGCTGGCGGTCAGACTAACATTAACGTTCTGTTACTATTATATTTAACAGCAGTTTTAAGTGCTCTGATGAATCATTTGTGCAGGGCTGTGGAGTCGGTACGCCAAAGCCCCGACTCCGACTCCGACTCCTCAATTTCCCCTGACTCCGACTCCAACTCCGACTCCGACTCCACCAAAATAGGCACCGACTCCGACTCCACAGCCCTGGCACTGCTAAACCTTATAGGTTCACTCAGAACTCAGTCCCATCATTATATGAGGAATAGAACAGACCTTTACAGGACATTTCATCATTTTCAACATTTCATCATTTTCCCAAATTCTTATGAAAATATATTCAGCACATACTGCATTGTACTACTAACTGTACCAATTTATTATATATTTTGGGAGTCGGAGTCGGTCCATTTTATACCGACTCCGACTCCACCAAAATAGGCACTGACTCCGACTCCACGACTCCGACTCCACAGCCCTGCATTTGTGAGGACACGTGTACGTAGGGCTATTTATGAGGTTGCAGTAATATCAGTTATATGGTTAAAACATGGACAATTTATCCACCTCTACACTGTGTGCAGAATTATTAGGCAAGTTGTATTTGAGATGATTATTTTTATTATTGAACAACAACTATGTTCTAAATCAACCGAAAAGACTCATAAATATCAAAGCTTAATATTTTTGGAAGTCGGAGTAGGTTTTTTTTAGATTTGGCTATCTTAGGAGGATATCTGTTTGTGCAGAATTATTAGGCAACTTAATAAAAACTAAATATATACCCATCTCACTTGTTTATTTTCACCAGGTAAACCAATATAACAACAGAAAATTTAGAAATAAACATTTCTGACATTCAAAAACAAAACCAAAAACAAATCAGTGACCAATATAGCCACCTTTCTTTACGATGACACTCAGAAGCCTTCCATCCATAGATTCTGTCAGTTGCTTGATCTGTTTACGATCACCATTGCGTGCAGCGGCCACCACGGCCTCCCGGACACTGCTCAGAGACGTGGACTTACTGTTTTCCCTCCCTGTAGATCTCACATTTTATGAGGAACCACAGGTTCTCTATGGGGTTCAGATCAGGTGAACAAGGGGGCCATGTCATTATATTTTCTTCTTTTAGACCTTTACTGGCCAGCCACGCTGTGGAGTATTTGGATGCATGTGATGGAGCATTGTCCTGCATGAAAATCATGTTTTTCTTGAACAATACCGACTTCTTCCTGTACCACTGCTTGAAGAAGGTGTCTTCCAGGAACTGGCAGTAGGTCTGGGAGTTTAGCTTCACTCCATCCTCCACCCGAAAAGGTCCCACAAGTTCATCTTTGATGATACCAGCTCATACCTGTACCCCACCTCCACCTTGTGGCGTCTGAGTCGGAGTGGAGCTCTCTGCCCTTTACTGATCCAGCCTCGGGCCCATCCATCTGGCCCATCAAGAGTCACTCTCATTTCATCAGTCCATAAAACCTTTGAAAAATCAGTCTTAAGATATTTCTTGCCCCAGTCTTGACATTTTATCTTATGTTTCTTGTTCAAAGGTGGTCGTTTTTCAGCCTCCCTTACCTTGGCCATGTCCCTGAGTATCGCACACCTTGTGCTTTTTGATATTCGAGTAACATTGCAGCTCTGAAATATGGCTAAACTGGTGGCTAATGGCATCTTGGCAGCTTCACGCTTGATTTTCCTCAATTCATTAGCAGTTATTTTTCAACACGCTTCTTGCGACCCTGTTGGCTATTTGCCATGAAACGCGTGATTGTTCGGTGATCACGCTTCAAAAGTTTGGCAATTTCAAGACTGCTGCATCCCTCTGCAAGACATCTCGCAATTTTTGACTTTTCAGAGTCCGTCAAATCTCTCTTCTGACCCATTTTGGCAAAGGAAAGGAAGTTGCCTAATAATTAAGCACACCTTATATAGGGTGTTGATGTCATTAGACCACACCCCTGCTCATTACAGAGACGCACATCACCAGATTTACTTAATTGGTAGTTGGCTTTCAAGTCTATACAGCTTGGAGTAGGACAACATGTATAAAAAGGATGATGTGAGCAAAATACTCATTTGCCTAATAATTCTGCACACAGTGTATACAAGGACATGTGATAAGCCTGAATGTGATTTTTGTAGAGCACATGTATAGATCAGACCTGACACAGTGCTAGGGGCGTAGCTATTGGAGGTGCAGTGGTAGTAGTCACTACTGGGCCCAGGACTCCTAGGAGCCCCAAAGGTCCCTCTGCCACAAAATATGCCATTACAGATTCTGCATTGCAGCCCAGGATGACAATATAATCATAGTCAAGACTGAATTTTCTGGTTTTTAGAAGATTGATCTCTGTATGAAGATCTCTGTATGAAGAGTCCATACAGTGCTGTATACTGGTATATATTGTACATTGATGTACATGTAGTGTAAGGCTGGCAGCCATGCTGTGTCCAAGATGATGGTTGGGAATTCTTACCTCCAGTTTCTAGTCTGCTAGAAATGAAAGTTATTGTGATCTACTCTGGGATTTTATGCAGTTGTGGTGTTTTCGTAATGTACCATGTTCCTGTGCTGTCTGCAGGTCTCCATATCTTCCAGGTGATGTACGGCTGTGAGCTGAGAGATGACGGCAGGATTACAGGATATGAGCAGCATGGATATGATGGCAGAGAGTTCTTGTTCCTGGACACACAGACATGGACATATATCCCCACCATGTCCCAGGCTCAGATCACCACACAGAGAAGCAACAGTCCAGATGTACAAGCAGGACAGAGGAGCAGATATTATCTAGAGAATGTCTGTATCCAAGCACTGGGAGAATATGTCGAGGATGGAAGAGCAGATCTGGAGAGGAGAGGTACCGTTATACCGCCATGCCACTTATTATTCCCTCTTTCTGTCACAAGTTCTTCTCTTATTATCCTCCTAATGTTACGATACATTTATGTTCTGAGATTGGGGAACATCTTTCATGGGAGATGTAGTGAGGGCAGGTGTGAGAATTATAGGGCAGGGGTAACACAGCGAATAGAAGGTTGTGTTTCCACTTTGAGGCTGAAGCTCCACATTGTCAAATCGCTGCATTTTACATTACCTGCAAAGTGGCCAGGATTCTGGCTAATCCCATCCACACATTGCAGAAAAAAATCCACAGCGGAAAACCCCACGTTTTTGAAAACCGCAGCATGTCAATTATACCTGCGGAAACGCTGGTGTTTTCCGTATACGTATAATAGGGGCAGAAAGTCCGCAGAAGAAAACTCTGTGAAAATACAATGAAAAATGCTGCGGAAAAAAACAATGCGTTTCTGCTGCGGTTTTTTCCACAGCATTTGTTTTGCTGTATTTCGCTACATGGGGCCTGAGCCTGAAGAAGCAGCGCTACAAAACTTTTTGTTCTCTTTCCCGTTACATAAAGAAAATTCTAGTGAAAGTAATCTTCTTAAGCTAAGTTCACATCTGCGCCTTTGGAGACTCTGTTGCAGAAACCTCCAAAATTCCAGACATCTGTAAGAAGATTCAGGCTACGGCCCCACGTTGCGGAAACGCACCTTTTTTTGTTGCAGATTTTGTTGCGGTTTTTTGAGCCAAAGCCAAGAATGGCTACAAAAGGAATGGAAAATATATAGTAAGTTCTTATACTTCTACCTTCTGCTGAATCCACTCCTGGCTTTGGCTCAAAAAACCGCAGCAAAATCTGCAACAAAAAAAGCTGCGTTTCTGCAACGTGGGGCTTCAGCCTAAAGGGGTTTTCTAGGGTTAATGTTTTTACGCTTATCCTGAGGATAGGCCATAAGTACCTTATGGTGGGGGGCATGGGGTGCGGCGGACCTGGCCACACTCTTCTCAAGATTTTTTCATTTTGGATTTGGTGGCCAAAGTTTGCTCAAAGACAGAAAAATCAGAGGTGGAGCTCTATTCTCTTCTCTTCATTGGACAAGCTGAATGGATTTGAAACCATCTTTGCAGATCCAGAGAAGTCACTTGTTTCTGCTTCTTTAAAAACCATTCTGTTCTGTGTCTGCGCCTTATTTATTATGTAGGCGCAAAAAAAAGGCAAGGACATGTGCATGGAATTTATCAACAGCTTGTGCCCGATTAGTGAATCACACCAGAAACTGAAATGGTGCAACTGCGCAAAATTTCGATGAAAAGAGGCAGATTTGATAAATTACCCCCCATTGAAGTCAGTGGGAGATGAGCTGCAGTGACGCGCCCAGCCAATATACAGGGGATGGAGCTGTTAGTGTATAGGATGGGCACCACAAGCAACTCTATACAGCTGATTGGTCCAGGGGCCGCTGTTGGCCCCCATTGATCAACTATTTATGACCTATCCTTAACCCCGGACAACCCCTTTAATGTCACCAAATTTCGCAGTGTGTGACTTTAACCCTTCTCATGACCAGTCATGATATATATCTATTAGCTGAAGGACCCGGCTTCGCAAGGGTATATTTAATTTTTTGTTTGTGTAGTGACCCCATAAGAATTGGCCAGTTTTGCACTTGACATCCAGTATGGCAGTCCAGTATAGGTACAGTCTATTTATGGCTGTGTTGCTATGGAAACCTGGTAAATGAAATGTGAACTTATATTGGCTGATACACGTCATATGACTGAATATGTAAGGACCTGTGAACTTATACTGATTAATACAGGTCATAAATAGTTTGATTGCTATGGAAACTTGGTGTAAACCTGTGTGCCTGAGGAGACTAAGTGCCTGTGAGCTTCTATTGGCTGATAAGGGACATGTGACCGTGTGTATGGCAGTTGGAATGTGAGTGAAAGACTTGCAGGCTTGTATTAGCTAATGCAGATCATTTTTTGGGAATACTGTATCTCAGGAACGGTATGTCCTAGAGAGCTGAGACCCAGTCTAAAATCTTCCCGGACACCTGATGTACATGTGTGCCAAATTTGGTGAGGATCGGTCCAGTCGTTTGGTCGCGTATAAAGAACAGACAGACAGAAACTCATTTTTATATATATAAGAGCTATATGTCTGTGACAGGTAAGTGCTGGTCCCTCCTCTGTGATAGATATATCCGTGATAATGATCTTATGGTGCTGGCCTGTACACACAAGATCAGCAGTGGGAATGCACTTGTAATAAACGGCAGCTATGGATAGAAAGACCCAGATCCCTACAGTTAACCCTATGAGTGCTGCAGTCCTGGCGTTGTATTGTACCCCTTGATATGATCACTGGGTCCCCACAACTGTAATAAACTGTACTATAAGTATATATTCTTTGTTTAAGTTAGTGATGAATGGGGTAAAACAAAAACGTACAATAAAGTCAAAAACATGGCTTTTTTATTAGTGAAAGTAAATCAAAGAAGTCCAACATGTACCTCTTAATTCTTATATAAGGTTCCTATGCTTTATCATTGCTGTCACAGTCTTGTTATGGCGCCTTCTGCTGTTCTTTAGATTTAGTGTCCATTGAGTGCCATTGACGTCTGTCATGAGGTTGTCCTGTCCCTATGATAGTAATAACATTGCAGGAGTGAACCCAGCTATGGGTAATTCTATACACCACTCCGGCTGCAGTATGTAATATGGCCTCTTCTCCATGCTGACCTTTGTGCCTGCATTGTCCCATGGCTCCAGAGATGTACATAGTCATCATTGTGGATGGAGCAGTTATATTAACAATGGATGTGACAGTTATTTAGCCCTATAAGTTTTTTTTGCCTGTGCTTTGGTCTCAGCTCTCGATTCCTGGGTAAAGCACTTCTCCCTTATTTATATATATATACCTGTATATATAAAACAATAATTTACATGAAAAAGACCCTGAAAGCCGAATAACAATAATGTGGTATCACCTGTACAAGGTACTGGGATGAGGTTTATAACCAATGTAGCAAAACCTGGTGTAACCTACATCATACACGGGGTCACATACATGTATATATGGCTGCAGGTCTGTGGAATCAGCAGGCGGCAGCACCTGTGATATATATTATATATTCAGAGCACAGGGGTCTCAAAGTGCTATACACAGTACAGGGGGCTCTGCAGGTTGTACAGACGACCAGAGGGGAAGACAGATCAGATCTGGGCTACAGGGCGGCCATTTATATTTTCTTTTTCCTCTCAGTTCAGCCAAAGGTGAAGGTCTCCGGTCAGGAGAAAGATGAGACTCTGACACTTCACTGCCAGGTGTACGGATTTCACCCCAAACAAGTGCATGTGAAGTGGATGAAGAACGGGGAGGACGACGTTCCCACATATAAGACCACACACACCCTCCCCAATCCTGACGGCACCTATCAGATCAGGGTCACTGCGGAAGTGATCCCCAAAGAGGGCGACAGCTACTCCTGTTATGTGGATCACAGCAGCCTGGCAGAGCCGATGAAGACTGTGTGGGGTGAGTTGTGTCCATATCGGGGGGTTGGTTGCCAGGATTAAATCACAGTGTACAGACAATACCCCTGATAGTAATTATGGCCACAAATAGTGCACAGAAACCGAGAGTGTACAGGTACAACATTACTAGTTACTGATATCACCCCTATTAGTGATGGTGCCATGCTCTATTAGATTTAGGACTGCAACAAAAACCAAACCAAACACTGTCCCCAACAGTAATAGTTCTATACTGTGCTCAGAATCCCTCGGTAAGTAATAGTGTCCACCCAGACCCCACTAAATAATTGTACCAGAGTGTCCCTATAGAGACTAGAAGTGTACCACCAACAATAAGTGACCACATAGAGTCCCCAAAACAATTGTGCCAACCGGAGTGCCCATATAATGCTGGAGCACCAACAGTAATAGTGCCAACACAGTTCCCAAATATATCTGTGCCAGTCATAGTGCCTGAGAATTGTTAGTGCCTATGTAATGCTCCCAATAATAATTTTGTCAAAAAGAGGTTCTTCACAGATTCCCCAATATTAATAGTGCCCCCATGTTTTCCCCAAAGTACCCCAGACAGTAATACTGCTCAAAAGACACTTCCGTGTGTCCTAGGTGAGTGACTTCATTGTACTTACCTACCCTGGAGATCTGTCCTCTCCTCCGTTGTGGTCCTACAATGGACTGTGGTCTATCAGGGTAAATGGCGCAGAGCTGGTAACTCCTGGGCTCTGCGGCAGGTTTCTGCTTCATCCATGTCCTGAGGATGTAGAGTTGATAGTGACTTGTTCTATCTACTAGGACTCTGTCTGGGACCATCAGGTTGCTGATCCGGCTGTAGTGTGATCCCTCATACCTGAAGCTCTCAGTATAATTCACATCTTGTATTTATATTTCTGTCCTGTAACTTTTAGAACCAGAAATGAAGAGTGCCCGGTTCATCCTCCTGATCGTAGCTGCGATTTTTGGCCTTCTTCTTCTTCTTCTTCTTCTTGCTGTAATTGTTGGATCTCTCCTATATAAAAGTAAGTATCAGTAATGCTGCACTTTAGACTAGTCAGGACTCACCAGTAACTACTATGACATGGGCCCTGCCGGATGGAGGAGGAAATGTAATGTTCTTCTATTTACAGCAGCCAAAATGTTTGCTGGACATGAAACAGGCTATTTCCCTGTGATGGTCTTGTAGAAGATGTGGAACATAGGTCTGGGCACCAGAGGGGGCAGAGAAGGGTCAGTGGCAGTGCCCTCTACATCAGTACAGGCCAGGTTGCTAGCTGTCCCGGTGTCAGGACCACTGAATGGGGACACAGAGCCAACTTGTGTGACAGCCGAGAGCTCTGCGAGAGATGAGACAAGATGAGAGCTCTGTATGAGATGAGATCTGGAGAGATGAGATGAGAGCTCTGCTGTCATGTTTATGGAGAACAAGTGAGTGGGATACGGGATAGAACAACATAATTCCTTGTCTAGTCCATGCAGAGTGGTCCTGGTATACATTAGGAATATTGTCTGAGTAGGCAGAGTTCACATGGGCAGGATTTTTTTTGTTTTGCTATTTTCTTTTCTGGATGCAAAAAAAACACAGCCAAGCTTTGCAGTTGTGTCCAGCACTCCCACAGAGATTGACTGGAGCAGCAGAGGGTATGCGTGGCATCAGGACAGGAGAATTGGAGACCCATTCTTGGGATTGATAGGGATTCCAGTGGTCAGACCCCCACTGATCATGAAGTTATCCCCTAGGGGATATCCTGTCCTATAAGGAGTAATTTCATAACTTTAATGTTATGGCTTATTATGTGTGTATATATGGTTACTGTATTTGTATGAATGTACATATATGAATAATACATATATATATAAATTATACATTATATATATATATATATATATATACTGTGTGTTATATATATATATATATATATATATATATATATAATTAAAACATAAAAAATATGTACAATAAATAACCAACTACATTAATCACCACAGTTGGGTAATATAAGCATAGAATAATCTAGACTCTGCTCATTTCCATATCATAAAGACATAATATCCATTTTCTTACCTAGTAATTATTCTATTAGCCTCCCACATGCCCCACTGTACAGGTACACAGCACATCATCTTGGTCAGACACCGCCATGTGTGACACACACGTGTAATAATAGGGAAAAGACCGGAACTCAGTATAAAACAATTAATAGATGTAATAAATAGATTGTGGCCTCTATAAATTCCAGGATCAATATTAATACTATTTATGTTTAATCAGTTTTTCTTGAGGTTTTTGCAAATAATAACAAAAGGAAACAAAACCAATACAAAGGCATCAAATGAGGCAGTAGGAGGCACGCAGGCCACCCAGTCGTGGAGAAGTCTCTGAGGAACAGCCAGGGTAGAGGGCTGCTGACGCCCGCAACAGAGAAACCAGTAACGGGTGGCACAATAACAACATGGGGAAATGCATCATTGGGGGGTGATGGCAGGGAACACTATAGGACAGAATGAAAAGTCCGGCTGTGGAGGGCCAACACAGAGCCACCCGGGCACTAGAAGAAAAAGACAAATGCTGGAGGGAAAGGGGAACTTGGGGAAGACACGGGTGAACAGAAACACATAAAACCACATACAAGACTAGGATGGGACAGGGCGACACTGAGGAGAGAGGGAAAGGGAAGGGGGAGAGAGAGGAAGGGAAGGGGGAGAGAGGGATGGTACAGAAGGGGACGGCCAGACCCCTTACGGAAAGGGGAGAAAGGCGCTCCCAGTTCAGGAAAAGAAAGAAGAGAACTCTGAAGTCTCCTGGCACATCACCCACGGCCGCCAGAGGGACTCAAATTTAGAAGGGTCAGGTGAGTCCTCAGCCACCAGGGCCTCCATTCTCTTAATAAGTAGAAGCTCCTGTAGGAACTCAACCAGGGTGGGCACAGCAGTACTGCGCCAATGCCTGGGAATGACTGTTCTGGCAACAGTGAGAAAATGTCGCAGGAGGTCTCTCTTAACAGCGGAGACGTTCCCTGGTATAATGGAGAGAAGGGCTAGACGAGGTGAAGGTGTGACAGATTTGCCACTCACTTTAGTGTACAACGCGAAAACAGCATCCCAGAAGGGTCTGAGGGCAGCGCATTCCCACCAAATGTGATACAGTGTGCCCCTTTCATAACCACAGCTCCATCACCGGTCGGATGCACCATAGGATAGGATAGATCCTGTGCAGGAGGTCAGGACAACGGTACCAGCGGGTCAGTATTTTGTAGTTCTTTTCCTGCGCACTGCAAGGCAGCGGGAGCTTATACGTATACAGGAAGGACCTATCCCAATCGGCAGGTGACAGACAAGTACCAAGGTCAGATTCCCAGGGGCTGGTATAGGAAGGGAGCCCAGGTGTAGCATCCTTGAGGAGAATGCCATAGAGAACAGAGAGGACACGTGGGCTGGTGTCAGCACGAGAAAGAGCAGACTCCAAGTCAGTCAAGGGGGATGAGAGCATGGGAAGTAAGGAGAACTTACGGAGGAAGGCAGTGAGCTGACCATATTCCAACCAAGATAACCGGAGATCGGGGTAGGAGGCATGCAATTGTGTCACGGAGGGGAGAGGTGTACTACCTGCAACTTGGTGCAAGCAAACGTCATCCCTACCTAGCCAGCAAAGGAATTTATCTGCAGAACAATCCAGGGGGGAACATGGGATTATTGAAGAGAGGGCTGAGGGGGCCCGGGACCCTGGCAATATGACCGCCCAGACACACTGCATCCCAGGTCCTTAGGAAATGGGATGACAGCACAGAATGCCTTACAGCACTGGAGCGGAAGTGGGACGGGATCCAGGGCAGAGAGGGAAGGTGAATTAATACTATTTATATCGCTAACATATATTATGCCAAGCTGCCTATGCCTAGCTTATTGCTCAACCAGGTCATGCAAGGAGCGAAATTCCCATATTCCAGAAAAGATCCTCTTTTTGCCTAGGTCTCTGTTGGGTAAGGGACCATGTACATGGCATTCTCCTCTTATACAGAGGCCCCCCGGGATCAATGGGAGCAATATCAATTACAGCTTAATGCTAAGGACCCATGTAGCGAGCCGCAGCAAAAAAAAACTGCAGGAAAAACCGCAGCATAAACGCATCACGGTTATTCCCGCAGTGCTTTTCACAGGAAACCTCTGCGGACTTTCTGCTTCAATTATACCTATAGGAAAAACGCCGGCGCTTCCTCAGGTATAATTGACAAGCTGCATTTTCTAAAAACGCAACGGTTTTGGAAATCGCAGCATTTCCAATGCACGTTGTGATGAAGATACCCCCAGTTATGAATTTCTTGTATTACTACTTGCTCATATTGCAGTGTCTATCTTTTTTTTTTGCAGCTTCCCCATACCTCATACAGAATAATAAATGGTACAATTTTTCCACAAATATTAAGCCCTCATATGGCTCTGTGAAAGAAAAATAAGAAAGTTATGGGAGTCAAAAACAAAAATGTAAAAATGCCTGCAGCGAGAAGGGGTTAAATAATGTCTGATCTAATCTTCTTTCGCATTACATACCAATACTTCTCCTTTATCCATAAGTTTACAATTAATGCAATTCAGATTTGGTCATTCGAACAAAAATATGTGTTTGTCATACTCTTCAATAGCCCCACATCAGATCTGACCAATTGATCCCTGGACTCCGGGCCCTTCTGTATGAAAACAAAGGTGGATTTTTAAATTCAGGACCATGAACCTCAGTCGTAGCCAGAAAAGACCAATGTTTATGTATAATAGAGGCAATTTTGTCACTTTTATCATTATATGTTGAAATAAACAGAATTCAGTTCAATCTACCTAAATTGCATATGGAATTCTACATCAGATACAACTTATCCCATGACCATGCTGGCACACCAATCATTATTAAGGGACTGCAGAAGTCCCAAAGAAATGAATGGTGTGATACTGCACCTGCACTACTCCTCCTACTACTGCTACTACTATTACTACTACTACTGCTACTATTACTACTCCTCCTACTACTGCTACTACTATTACTACTACTACTGCTACTATTACTACTCCTCCTACTACTGCTACTACTATTACTACTGCTACTATTACTATTACTACTCCTCCTACTACTACTGCTACTATTACTCCTCCTACTACTGCTACTACTATTACTACTACTACTACTACTATTACTACTCCTCCTACTACTGCTACTACTATTACTCCTCCTACTACTGCTACTACTATTACTACTACTGCTACTACTATTACTACTACTACTGCTACTACTATTACTACTACTACTGCTACTACTATTACTCTACTACTGCTACTATTACTACTCTCCTACTACTGCTACTACTATTACTACTACTGCTACTACTATTACTACTCCTACTACTGCTACTACTATTACTCCTCCTACTACTGCTACTACTATTACTCCTCCTACTACTGCTACTACTATTACTACTCTACTACTGCTACTACTATTACTACTACTACTACTGCTACTACTATTACTACTACTACTGCTACTACTATTACTACTACTACTGCTACTACTATTACTCCTCCTACTACTGCTACTACTATTACTCCTCCTACTACTGCTACTACTATTACTACTACTACTACTGCTACTACTATTACTACTACTACTGCTACTACTATTACTACTACTACTGCTACTACTATTACTACTACTACTACTGCTACTACTATTACTACTACTACTGCTACTATTACTACTCCTCCTACTACTGCTACTATTACTACTCCTCTACCTACTACTACTATTACTACTCCTCCTACTACTGCTACTACTATTACTACTACTACTGCTACTACTACTACTCCTCCTACTACTGCTACTACTACTACTCCTCCTACTACTACTACTACTACTCCTCCTACTACTGCTACTACTACTACCCTCCTACTACTGCTACTACTATTACTACTACTGCTACTATTACTATTACTACTCCTCCTACTACTACTGCTACTATTACTCCTCCTACTACTGCTACTACTATTACTACTACTACTACTACTATTACTACTCCTCCTACTACTGCTACTACTATTACTCCTCCTACTACTGCTACTACTATTACTACTACTACTACTGCTACTACTATTACTACTACTACTGCTACTACTATTACTACTACTACTGCTACTACTATTACTACTACTACTGCTACTATTACTACTCCTCTACTACTGCTACTACTATTACTACTACTACTACTGCTACTACTATTACTACTCCTACTACTGCTACTACTATTACTCCTCCTACTACTGCTACTACTATTACTCCTCCTACTACTGCTACTACTATAACTACTCCTTACTACTGCTACTACTATTACTCCTCCTACTACTGCTACTACTATTACTACTACTACTACTGCTACTACTATTACTACTACTACTGCTACTACTATTACTACTACTACTGCTACTACTATTACTCCTCCTACTACTGCTATTACTATTACTCCTCCTACTACTGCTACTACTATTACTACTACTACTACTGCTACTACTATTACTACTACTACTGCTACTACTATTACTACTACTACTGCTACTACTATTACTACTACTACTACTGCTACTACTATTACTACTACTACTGCTACTACTACTACTCCTCCTACTACTGCTACTATTACTACTCCTCCTACTACTACTACTACTACTCCTCCTACTACTGCTACTACTATTACTACTACTACTGCTACTATTACTACTCCTCCTACTACTGCTACTATTACTACTCCTCCTACTACTACTACTACTACCCTCCTACTACTGCTACTAGTATTACTACTACTGCTACTACTATTACTACTGCTACTACTGCTACTACTATTACTACTGCTACTACTATTACTATTACTACTCCTCCTACTACTGCTACTACTATTACTACTCCTCCTACTACTGCTACTACTATTACTACTCCTACTACTGCTACTACTATTACTACTGCTACTACTATTACTACTCCTACTACTGCTACTACTATTACTACTCCTACTACTGCTACTACTATTACTACTACTACTACTACTGCTACTACTATTATTACTCCTCCTACTACTGCTACTACTATTACTACTCCTACTACTGCTACTACTATTACTCCTCCTACTACTGCTACTACTATTACTACTACTACTGCTACTATTATTACTCCTCCTACTACTGCTACTACTATTACTCCTCCTACTACTGCTACTACTATTACTCCTCCTACTACTGCTACTACTATTACTACTGCTACTACTATTACTATTACTACTCCTCCTACTACTGCTACTACTATTACTACTCCTCCTACTACTGCTACTACTATTACTACTCCTACTACTGCTACTACTATTACTACTGCTACTACTATTACTACTCCTACTACTGCTACTACTATTACTACTCCTACTACTGCTACTACTATTACTACTACTACTACTACTGCTACTACTATTATTACTCCTCCTACTACTGCTACTACTATTACTACTCCTACTACTGCTACTACTATTACTCCTCCTACTACTGCTACTACTATTACTACTACTACTGCTACTATTATTACTCCTCCTACTACTGCTACTACTATTACTCCTCCTACTACTGCTACTACTATTACTACTACTACTGCTACTATTATTACTCCTCCTACTACTGCTACTACTATTACTACTCCTACTACTGCTACTACTATTACTCCTCCTACTACTGCTACTACTATTACTACTACTACTGCTACTATTATTACTCCTCCTACTACTGCTACTACTATTACTACTCCTACTACTGCTACTACTATTACTCCTCCTACTACTGCTACTACTATTACTACTACTACTGCTACTATTACTACTCCTCCTACTACTGCTACTACTATTACTACTACTACTGCTACTATTACTACTCCTCCTACTACTGCTACTACTATTACTACTACTACTGCTACTATTACTATTACTACTCCTCCTACTACTGCTACTATTACTACTCCTCCTACTACTGCTACTACTATTACTACTACTACTGCTACTATTACTACTCCTCCTACTACTGCTACTACTATTACTACTCCTACTACTGCTACTACTATTACTACTCCTACTACTGCTACTATTACTACTCCTACTACTGCTACTACTATTACTACTACTATGACATCACTCAACACAAAATAAATAATACTAACAATTGTGCTTTTATTCACTAACATGACATCACACATTCTCCCCAAGTCCATATAGATGGTGCTGTCCCCATACACATTAGATAGACAGCACGTTTTACCAAAATCACCAGGAAGTGCTGACATTTATGTAATGAGTATGGCCATGTCTATATGCACCCCTCTATTATAATATTCTATGTAAGCAGGGAAGGAGATGGACTGGGTGACATTGTAGGATATAATTATTCTTCCTAATTCCTTTTCTTATTTCAGAAATGAGCGTCGACTACAGGAGTAGCTTCGGTAAGTATTGTGTATATGTGTCTGTGCTGAGATGTCACTAGTTGTGATGTTACTAATGTACTGTGATAGTGTATAGTGAGGACAGTATATGTGACTGTATATGAGAGGAGGCTGTGACTGGGCTGTATATAGTGTGTCATGAAGGGAGATGGACTGGATGACATTGTAAGATATTATTCTTTCTAATTCCTTCTCTTCTTATTTTAGGAAAAAAAGATGGTTACCGGTCAACCAGCAGTGAGTATTGTGTATATGTGTCTGTGCTGAGATGTCACTAGTTGTGATATTACTAATACACTGTGATAGTGAATAGTGAGGACAGTATATGTGACTGTATATGAGAGGAGACTGTGACTGAGATGTATATAGTGGATCATGAAGGGAGATGGACTGGATGACATTGTAGGATATGATTATTCTTCATAATTCCTTATCTTCTTATTTTAGAAAAGAAAGATGTCCTCTGGGAAATCCACTGTGAGTATTGTGTATATGCATCTGTGCTGTGTCACTAGTTGTGATATTACTAATGTACTGTGATAGTGTATAGAGAGGACAGTATATGTGATTGTATATAAGAGGAGGCTGTGACTGGGGTGTATATAGTGGACTCTGTCTAGGATATGACTGTGATCTCCATAATAAGATCATTTCATAATACTTTATTGAAAATTTTTATTTTTTTTTTTTAATTAAAAAATTGAGATTTTGAATGAACATTTATGATATACCACAGTAAAGTCTGCATAAAAAGATTGCAATGCTCTGTTCACACTGGCGACATGGCCTCTACTAATAAGCTGTTTCTGATCCATCATACAACAGATGCAGACGATGATATACTGACTTACAATGTGATCCATCAATGAAATGCATCATCTGATCGGCGCTGTCCCCCTGAGCATTTTGGTGTTTTGTTTATCCAAATCCATTCAGCCATTCCAAAGAAATAAGCCCTGTTAGTGTTGACACAGATTAGTGTATACTAGCCAAGTGGGTGGTAACACTGCGGTTTCTCTGGGGGGCGGAGCCTCTGCATGACATACAGTGTTACTGCCCACTTGACTAGTAAACCCTAATTTGTATCAACACTAACAGGGCTTATATCTGTGGAATGGCTGAATGGATTTGGATAAACAAAACATCAAAATGTTCCGGGTGACAGCGCCGATCAGATGAAGGATATCATTGGGATTTTCAAAGCTGGTGACAGGTTCAAGGATTTCCTCCTTTTGAGAACAGAATAGAACAAATTATTGCCAAATTTGTCAATTGCAGAGAACAATGACTGCAATTTACTTATTAGAAAATCCAAAAAGCACAATGGGTTAGCGCATATAAGAGATGTACATTAGGTTAACACATATAATACGCTTCAAAACATTACAATTACATGTGTTTGTTAAGAAACCATACTGCAAAAGGGTAAAAACTCCCCCTAAATGTGTTTGTGCCCGAATTATGCCGCAGCCCATATGGAGAGAACCGAAGGATGGGAGTAGTAGTGGCAGATGATGTGCCACCAGCTAGGCCGAGTACACTATACCGAGCCCCCAGCTCTGCTCCTAGGCCAGACACCGATGAGCGGGCCTGCTGTGCTACCTGATGGGGGTGGTGGTGGTAGTTTACCCTGGGGCACTTCCAGTTGGAGATGGGACCTCTCTACTCTGAGCCGGTGTGATGGTGGTCGGAAGGGCCCTGATAGTAAGGCATGAACGACTCAACTTTACTTAGCAACTGTAACAGTGAAAACAAGCAGCTTCCAAATGGGGGTTGTAGCCTCCCAGTATTCAACTCCCCCAGCCTTGGTCTTGAGGGGATGTCCAGTGATATTCAGGCTTTAGTGCATTTCTCCACTCCAAGACTAACTCCACTCCTCAGCCTCCTCCAGCAGCAGATACTTGGGGCTGTACTCCAGGGTAGTCCTGATAGGGGTCTGGTTATCTTTTGGAGCAGGTCCCGAATAACAACATCTCCTGGCACAGGACTCCAGAGGTTCATCTCCCAGACCCCACCCAGTGGCCCATGATAGGCCCAAGATGTACCAAGTGTTGGGGTGATGCTAATGTGAACAGAGCATAAATTGCTTTTTTTTTTTTTTTTTACTGACAACACTGTGTTCAGAAAATCTCACAATTGTGCAGGATTCCCATTATCAGTTAAGTTGTGCGAGCTCACACATGAAACAACAAAAATCTACACAAAAACAGTAACACACTGAATTTACAAAATGACTGAACTTGATATTTACTTTTCAATGTTATATTTTGATCCAATGATGCAGCCAGAGCCTAATGGTGAGTGGTGATGTGTGATATAATGGGTAATGGGATCTGAGATCGGGATATAGATAATACTAGGTTATAATAGATAATGAATAGGGGATGGGGGAGTTTGGCTGAAAACAAAGATGTTGTTTAAGCAATTTTTGGATTTTTTATTGATCTGATATATTGATGTATTTCATTCTAATTGTTATACTATAGGATGCCCTGGAGAAGATCATGCAAGTGAGCATCTGAAAATATAGAAAGAGCTGGATTTTTTTTAATTTTTTTTTTTTTTTTTTTTGTGCCAAAATCAATGCATCACAAATTGTGATGTACTTTTATTATAAAATCCTTCCATCTGCATCTGAATAATAAATGTGCTTAATATAAGATGTGCCAGGAAAACTCGCTTAGCATAGTGATATCCATTGTGTTTTCTGGCTATTGGATACATCAGTAATTTTGTAAATCTTTATTTCATCTAAGACGGCTCATAATTATAGAAATATAGGATATATTACAGACAGTGAACCTGATTCTGCTTCACACCCCAAATTCTAAGATAATATTTGTATTATGTCTCGATGGCTATGAAGATTTGTCAAATGATCACATCAGTAGACTTCATGGCTTTGGACCAACAACAATTTCCAGATCAAAACATTTGTACAGAAATGTCCTTCAGCCTCCTTGTCACTGCACCGATGTGTGACATGTCACCAACAATTTTCATTGTAGGAAAGACTTAAAGGGGTTATCTAGTTTCTGATATTGCGCTACGCGGGGCCCTGTCCTAAATCTGCCCTCTGAGTGTTTTTTCGTGTGTCTGACATTTTTCAGTTGTTGTAATGCAAACCAGCACTATTTCTCTAAAGATACCTGCCCAGGGTGAACATATACTGTACTTATAGAGCTTGTCTGCTTTAGACAATCCCAATCCATATTTCCTATTAGGTCATATAGATGGAATAGAGGGGGATTGCTGCCTTTGATCCCCTCTTCTATAATCCACAGCAGAGAACTTATTTTTTGCATCATTTAGTAGAAATGTTTCATGCATACTGTAACTTCTACATATATACTTCTAATATATACTTCTGAATATATATAACTTATATGATGTATGTTGTGATGAAGAGATAACTACTAGAGATGAGCAAACTTCATGAGATTCCTTTCAACAAATATTCTTGAGCTTCATCTCTCCGGTTTGGTCTCAACAGATCTGAGAGTATAATAAATTCCGGGGAGGTGAGTAAAAATAACAGATAGTTAAACACACCTTGGCTCACCTCTCCTGGGCATCCTCGGCAATCACAGGCCTCCATGGTGAACCGGGGTACTTGACATAAGCCAGAGGCCTGAAGAGGGCACCTGGGGACCACCAGATACCCAGCAGAGGTGAGGCAAGAAGAGTATAAGTGTTTGTTTTACTTACCTCCTCTGGGCCTAGAGAGCCCAGACTATAATAGCGTTTCATGGGTGATGAGCCCCAAAAGTTTTGGGTACAGATCGAACCTGAAAATTTTGGAAAATTTTATTCAAATCCAGCTCAATACAATTCGGTTTGCGCATCCCTACTCACCACTAGTGTCCATTCATCTTTAACCCCTTAACGACCAATGACATACATGTACATCAATGGTCGCAAGGGACTGTATGGAGAGGGCTCAGAAGCTGATCCCTCTGCATACATGACATATGCCGGCTGTATAATATAACCAGCACCCGCTGCTAACAGCTGTGATCGGTTAACACTTTAGATGCATCTAAAGTGCATAGATTCCATGGGCGCCGCAATCTTTTACCAATCACTACCCTCCGGAACGTCATTGGAGGGCGGCGATTGGTTGCTGTGATAGCCAGGAGCCTATTGGAGGCTCTCAGGCTTGTCATTACCATAATTCTGCCTATGGCAGTGTGGAATAGAAGGCTATATACTCTGCAATGCATTGGTATTGCAGTGAATTGTATGAGCGATCAGACCCCCTAAGGTTCAAGGTCTCTAGGGAATCTGAAAGTAAAAGAATTTTTTTTTTAAAAAGTATTAAAAAAAAAACCCACAAAAAAATACAAAAATTCACCCCCCTTTCCCTAAATCACATATAAAAATAAATGATAATAAATGTAAACACTTTAGGTCTCCAACGCTCAAAAATGTCCAAACTTTTAAAATATAAAATATTTATTCTATATAGTGAACAGCGTAGCAGGGAAAAAAAAATCAAAATAGCCAAATAGAGATTTTTTTCAAACCATCAGACCTTCCCCCAAATGATATCAATAAAAACTACATATTGTCCCGCATAAAAAGACGCCATACCCAGCTCCATACATGCAAAGTGTTTAATTTTTTAAAAGGTATCAAAACATTACAAATACTATATAAATTTGGTATCACTGTGATCATACTGACCCACAGAATACAGGTAACATGTCATTTTTACCACATAGTGAATGGCGTAACAATTAAACCCATTAGGAATTGGCACAAATGCGTTTTTTTACAATTCCACCCCATTCTGAATTCTTTCCAGCTTCCCAGTACATTGATTTTGGAAGACTTTTCAGGATAAGTTGCCATATGTATTCTGAACATTTTTTATTTGAATAAAGCACTTGGGATGAGATAGAAAACTATTAGCTGCTTTAGCCTCTGTTTGCCGATGTCTTTGCTCCTCTTGCCACAGACTTCTATGGTAAGCTGTAATATAATTGTTGGAATATAGCAAAAATTTCAGAGCCAGAGAAAAGGAGAAAAAAGCATTTTTCTCTGATAAGATATAACGTTTCTTATTTTGACTTGTACTACTGTTTATTCAAAAAGTGTTAATAATGTTACATAGGAAAAAGCAGCAAATAAGATGAAGCCTTGAATTCAATTATGAATGTTGGTCAGTTGTGTTTTTTAGGCTAAGGCCCCACGCAGCTTTTTTTTGTTGCAGTTTTTTAAGCCAAAGCCAGGAATGGATTGAGTACTGTAGACGTATAGGAGCTTCCCATATATTCCCCATTCATTTTATAGCCACTCTTGCACTCTTGGCTTTGGCTCAAAAAAAAGCTACAAAATCTGCAACAAAAAAAGCTGCGTTTTCGCAACGTAGAACCTCAGCCTTATGGTTGTTTCTATGTTTCTTATGGTTGTTTTTGTGAAAAGTTGTGAAATGAATATCCTTAAGGCTAAAGCCCCACGTTGTGGAAATGCAGCTTTTTTTTGTTGCAGATTTTGTTGCGTTTTTTTGAGCCAAAGCCAGGAGTGGATTCAGCAGAAGGTAGAAGTATAAGAACTTCCTATATATTTCCCATTCCTTTTGTAGCCACTCTTGGCTTTGGCTCAAAAAACACAACAAAATCTGCAACAAAAAAAGATGAGTTTCCGCAACGTGGGGCCTCAGCCTAAAGGGAGATGTTATATGGGTTTTTTCTCTGTAAGCAGTAATGTTGGACTGTACTGATTTATGACTTCTCAATAAACATCTTTACAAAAGCACAAGCGTATTAGTGTATGTTCACACAATTATCATGAGCTCATTGTTGTGATCCATCAGATGATCCAGTTAACAGACCTTAAAATTTGGCAGATTGATGGATAGAGCCAAAAGACTAAAACAATGTTATGCTACAAACACACGAAAGTAGTCAACACTGCCAAACCATATGAACTATATGTGCGGGTGAACGTTGCCAAGGTTGCAATAGAAATGTGGATACAAAAAGTTCCAACAGCAGTGTTCTAGTGCCAAGACCATTACTCCTGTATATATAAACACATGGAAATGAGGTTCTTGGCTAAATTTATGCAGGTACATGCACGATTTATAGTACAAATGTGTTTTTCTCTTCATTATCAGCATATTATAAGCAAAATGCTGAGACTTGTAAAACAAAACACAAAACGATGCTAAATGCAGTGGTTTTTGACTACTCTCAACAGTTTGCTGAGATTTTGCAGTACTCACAGGAAAAAATTGCTTTGCGATCTGTTCATGTACCTTTGCCCTTAAAACGGCCATACACAAGATAACAGTCCCAATGATGGTAGGATTGTTCATGTGCCGATCCCACCATCAACATATCCAGCCAAATTGAAGTAAATGCTGCGCACAATGGTAAATGATCAGCCAAATCCTGCCATACACTTATATTTTTGGCTGACTCATGCTCTTAAACTTCCAATGTGATGGATCAGTTTTTTTGTTAGACAGTCGGCCATGACAAGCGGTTTCTTCCTCTCCAGTCTGTCCAGCTATTTGTGTCTTCTGCATTTCATCATGACATTGCTCGTCTCCAGTCCAAACCTGGATCCAGCTAAACACTGCTTTATATCCTGCTACACAGATTTCTTCTCCAGCTAGCACTCACCTGCTCCACTCTCCATACTTATACACTATCTGACAAAACATAGATGGCCATCATGGGCATGCACCACAATTGCACAGCCAATGGACACTACAACACCATTGATTATGAATGTGAACAATAGATCAACTGCAAAGGACTGGGCTTGTGAATCAATGAACTTCCAGATAAACGAAAATTCGGTCAGAATGACTGGGGCTTTTAACTGCGCACCACTGCCGGGAGGCTCAGCCACAGCTTGTATACTTGACAATGTACAGAGGGTCCAAAAAAAAGGGGAGATGACATGTCTGTGCTAAGTGTGCCTGCAAGAGACTGAGGGAAAAGGAGTTTGCAATTGTCAATGGTAATACATTTAGAGCTGCATGGCTTATATCTCCTGTATACACAAGCACATACATATATACAGTATATATGGACTAGACTGCAGACGAAATCAAGGGATAAGTGAGGAAAGGTCTCGTTACCAGGCAGGTGCCTAATTCCTGTGCTGTGACTATAATGAGCCTTGCACCTGTGTGTACATCCCATGACCATGGACCGTATATCACATGACCATGGACTGTATATCACATGACATGGACCGTATATCACATGACCATGGACTGTATATCACATGACCATGAACTGATTTTTATCCGCTGGGAGTAAGCAGAATGAATGACAACCAGCAGAGATCTAGAAAACCGCGAGGAATTGATACAGAAAGTATATTGGAAAATGGTACAACCTTTTATTATACAAACAATAAGATTGGTCTCTCAATATTGGTCTAAAAGTAGCCAACCCGTTTAATAACTTTGTGCTATTCTTTATTAATATATATTAATATATTTATTAATAAATATTGGCTCCTTTCTGTGAAATCCTGTATTTCTTTATTCTTTCCTTTGTTATTCTATAGAGATGTGTCCCTATTTCTCACTGTATATGGGCTTATGTGTAATGTAGGAAAATAAGAGTGGGAGAGGGTCACATCAGTTATATCTTCTGCATTATAGAACTGTTAGGGTGGTCTCAGTCAGACCGATAAATATATTGGATGGTAGTCAGATCAGGGAGGCTCGAGCCAGATGCAATCAACACAGAGTCAGTGTGAATCTGGGTAAAAGCATATTTTATTGTACAGATCATTCCTCTTTCTATCCATTGGTGCGGGCGTATACAGCCAAAGTCCATTCAGTTTATATTATCATCTAATAGTTTATGTCGTGTTGGCAGTTTCGATTAATATAATTATAATATCATAATTATGATGCCCTATCAGAACCTATAAACTTACTTCTGGTGTCATATGAAAGAGGAGAGCCTATAAAAATCCCAATCTCTACTGTATTTTCAACCAGTGATATCTCTGGGAATAGTAAAGGTAGAATTGCAACTTTAGTGTCATATAAAAGATGAGAATCTCTTCCTTCATACAAGCAAATTTCTATGACTTATAATGCCCCAGATATACAGTCATGGCATATAAGTGTTGGCACCCCTGAAATTTTTCCAGAAAATGAAGTATTTCTCCCAGAAAATTTCTAAAATTCCACATGTTTTGTTATACACAGGTTTATTTCCTTTGTGTGTATTGGAACAACACAAAAAAAGAGGGAAAAAAAGCCAAAAATGATATAATTTCATGCAAAACTCCAAGAATGGGACAGACAAAATTACTGGCCCCCCGACTTAATATTTGGTTGCACACCCTTTGGAAAAAATAACTGAAATCAATCACTTCCTATAACCATCAACAAGCTTCTTACACCTCTCAGCTGGAGTTTTGGACTCCTCTTCTTTTGCACACTGCTCCAGGTCTCTCATATTTGGGGGGCGCCTTCTCTGCTCCCAACATCAACTGTAAGATCTCTCCACAGGTGTTCAATGGGATTTAGATCCGGACACATTGCGGCCACTTCAGAACTCTCCAGTGCTTTGTTTCCATCCATTTCTGGGGGCTTTTTGAAGTATATTTGGGGTCATTGTCCTGCTGAAAGACCCATGACCTAGGATGCAAACCCAGCTTTCTGACACTGGGCCCTACATTGAGACCCAAAATCCTTTGGTAATCTTCAGATTTCATGATGCCTTGTACACAGCCAAGGCACCCAGTGCCAGAGGCAGAAAAACAACCCCAAAACATCTTTGACCCTCCATCATACGTGACTGTTGGTCCTGTGTTCTTTTCTTTATTGAAAACGGAATGTAGCGATTTCTACAAACAGTAGAATGATCTTGGTCTCATCTGTCCACAAGACGTTTTCCCAAAAGGGTTTTGGCTTCCTCACATACATTTTGGCTGTAAATTACATTCTAGCTTTGCTCTGTCTTTGTGTCAGCAGTGGGGTCCTCCTGGGTCTCCTGATGGATAGTTGGCGCTGACACTGATGCCCCCTGAGCCTGCAGGACAGCCTGAATTTCTTTGGAACTTGCTTGGGGCTAGTTATCCACCATCCGGACTATGAAATTGACACTACCGACCATGAAGGTGCAGGAACTAGTAGCGCAGTGACATGGTCCCCCTAGTTGATATGTGTTCCCTCCAGTGGGCACCTGCTCCATCTTTTGCCCCTAGAATGCACCCATTTACTGACACTCTTGGTATAACAGTGGTTGATTCCAATTTTACTCAAATAAAATACTTCAGTTTATTTATGAGCGCCAACCTCCTCAATGAAATCGTCCATCAAACTAATTTATACGCTACCCTTTATATAACACAGAAACCTTCATCTGTCCATGCCAAAGATTGGACACCCACAGATCTGGCCTCATCCTAAATAGTAAAAAAGCCCTCAATCAGATCATATTGGTCTACAAGTCCCGCCCAGGTAACCCCAGTATATTCTGCCGTCATGTCCAGGCATCGTTACATTATTGAGGTTCCTTCACTTCAGTGATAATTCACAGGCCCCTCCCAGTAATGATCCAAACTGTGATCGGTTATTCAATCCACGACCCCTGATAAATTCTTTTAACCAATCCTTTTTGCAATATTACACCCCAGAGCAAAATGTAAGTGCGGACGAATCCGTCCTTAGCTTTTAATGGCAGAATAAGCTTTCGCCAATATCTCCCTTTTAAAAGGGAAAGATATGACATTAAAGGGAGTCTATCATTCGCAAAAACAGTTTTAAGCTAATGGCACGTTGGAATGGCCTTTAAAAAGGCCATTCTTCTCCTACCTTTCCTTGTTTTCTTCTCCCAGCTGATTCCAAGATAATTTGTTTCTTCGTGTATGTAAATGAGCACCCGGGGCGTACCTTCACTCCGGCGAGCACCCATCGCGTCATCCCTTCTCACCACCCCTTCGGCCGTTGCAGTGACTCCCCTCTTGGCCTTCTTTCTTCTTACTTCTCGCTCTCAGCTAATTTTCGCGACTGCGCATGAGCAATCGCAGCCGCCATTTCCTGGTGGTCTGTTACTAGAGCGTGGCAGAGCCAATTGCACATGTGCAGTCTCGGAAATTAGCTGAGAGCGAGAAGTAAGAAGAAAGAAGGCCAAGAGGGGAGTCACCGCAACGGCCGAAGGGGCGGTGAGAAGGGATGACGCAATGGGTGCTCGCAGAAGAGAAGGTATGCCCCGGGTGCTCCGTGGTGCTCATTTACATACATGAAGAAACAAATTATCTTGGAATCGGCTGGGAGAAGAAAACAAGGAAAGGTAGGAGAAGAATGGCCATTCCAACGTGCCATTAGCTTAAAACTGTTTTTGCGAATGATAGACTCCCTTTAAGCTATATAAGCTTTGTGAAAGCGGGTTGGGATATACAGTGGGGAAAAAAAAGTATTTAGTCAGCCAGCAATTGTGCAAGTTCTCCCACTTTAAAAGATGAGGCCGGCCTGTAATTGTCATCATAGGTAGACCTCGACTATGAGAGACAAAATGAGAAAACAAATCCAGAAAATCACATTGTCTGATTTTTTAAGAATTTATTTGCAAATTATGGTGGAAAATAAGTATTTGGTCACCTACAAACAAGCAAGATTTCTGTCTCTCACAGACCTGTAACTTCTTCTTTAAGAGGCTCCTCTGTCCTCCACTCATTACCTGTAGTAATGGCTCCTGTTTGACATTGTTATCAGTATAAAAGACACCTGTCCACAACCTCAAACAGTCACACTCCAAACTCCACTATGGTGAAGACCAAAGAGCTGTGGAAGGACACCAGAAACAAAATTGTAGACCTGCACCAGGCTGGGAAGACTGAATCTGCAATAGGCAAGCAGCTTGGTGTGAAGAAATCACCTGTGGGAGCAATAATTAGAAAATGGAAGACATACAAGACCACTGATAATCTCCCTCCATCAGGAGCTCCACGCAAGATCTCACCCCGTGGGGTCAAAATGATCACAAGAACGGTGAGCAAAAATCCCAGAACCACACGGGGGGACCTAGTGAGTGACCTGCAGAAAGCTGGGACTAACGTAACAAAGGCTACCATCAGTAACACACTACACCGCCAGGGACTCAGATCCTGCAGTGCCAGACGTGTCCCCCTGCTTAAGCCAGTACATATCCGGGCCCGTCTGAAGTTTGCTAGAGAGCATTTGGATGTTCCAGAAGAGTATTGGGAGAATGTCATATGGTCAGATGAAACCAAAGTAGAACTGTTTGGTAGAAACACAACTCGTGGTGTTTGGAGGAGAGTGAATGCTGAGTTGCATCCAAAGAACACCATACCTACTGTGAAGCATGGGGGGGCAACATCAGGCTTTGGGGCTGTTTCTCTGCAAAGGGACCAGGATGGCTGATCCGTGTACATGAAAGAATGAATGGGGCCATGTATGGTGAGATTTTGAGTGCAAACCTCTTTTCATCAGCAAGGACATTGAAGATGAAACGTGGCTGGGTCTTTCAGCATGACAATGATCCCAAGCACACCGCCAGGACAACGAAGGAGCGGCTTCATAAGAAGCATTTCAAGGTCCTGGAGTGGCCTAGCCAGTCTCCAGAGCTCAACCCCATAGAAAACCTTTGGAGGGAGTTGAAAGTCCGTGTTGCCCAGCGACAGCCCCAAAACATCCCTGCTCTAGAGGAGATCTGCATGGAGGAATGGGCCAACATACCAGCAACAGTGTGTGCCAACCTTGTGAAGACTTACAGAAAACGTTTGACCTCTGTCATTGCCAACAAAGGATATAGAACAAAGTATTGAGATGAACTTTTGTTATTGACCAAATACTTATTTTCCACCATAATTTGCAAATAAATTCTTTAAAAATCAGACAATGTGATTTTCTAGATATGTTTTCTCATTTTGTCTCTCATAGTTGAGGTCTACCTATGATGACAATTACAGGCCGGCCTCATCTTTTTAAGTGGGAGAACTTGCACAATTGGTGGCCGACTAAATACTTTTTTTCACCACTGTACTCCTATACTGTACATGAGAAGTAGCAGAATGTGAAATGAGGTCAGTTTTACCCATTGCCTGAAATAAATCTGTAAACTACATGCATAAAATGACATATCTGCTAAAAAAATAGAAATTATAGTTTTAAAATTTTTTTCAAGAACATTTCAGAAAAGTCTGGATGGTCTAAGAAGACGCAGAGTCACCTAATGAATACCTTGGGGTGACTACTTTTAGAAATAATACGATTTGTGGGGTGACTGCACTATTCTGGCGCTCCAGGGCCTTCAAAATAATGTATGCAGTTAGGCTTTAGGCTAAGTCCCCATGTAGCGAAAAAAAAAAGCTAAAAACGTTGTGGAAAAAAATGCAGCGGAAATACATCGTGGTTTTTCCACAGTGTTTTTGCAGAGTTTTTCATTGTGGATTTTCTTCCCTTTGTATCCATTTCCATTGAGTTCAGTGAAAAATTAAAAAAAGATTCACCCCCCCCCCAGCTTTCCAAAAACAAAAAAACAGGTTAGGCTACAGTGACTACTCCCCATGTGCTCCTGCCTAGGTTTTCCACCAAAATACAGCTAACAATATGGCGCACATATGTAGTAGTGCCAGGCGATTCATTGCAAAATAACTGACAAACAAAAGCTCAATCAATATGAACTTGCCCATATGGATTATGTCAATTAGTTGCCCTCCTGCCATTGGCTACAGGAACTGTCACTCACTGTATGTTATCCAATCAGTGTATGGTGGGGCATGTAAAAAGGGGCGTGTCCTAACATAATTCACTGCCGGCCGGCAGCACACGACCGTCTGCAACCGGCCTAAGGCTGAGGCCCCATGTTGCAAAAACACAGCTTTTTTTGTTGCAGATTTTGCTGCAGTTTTTTGAACCAAAGCCAAGAGTGGATTGAGCAGAAGGGAGAAGTATAAGGCTAGGTTCACACTAGCGTCGGGTTTCCATACTTCAAGTCCACATGGGAACTAAAAAGTGGTGACCTATGGAAACCCGCGGACCCCATAGACTATAATGGGGTCTGCCAGGATTCCGCCGGTTTCCAATGATTTCATACTGAAATCAGCAGAGAGAACAGCCCTGCTTGGGGGACTTCTCTCTCCACCAATTTAAGTGGAATCCTGGATGGATACGAGCAGACACTGGTGTGAACCTGGTGTAAGAGGTTCCTTATATATTCTATTCCTTTTGCAGCCACTCCTGGGTTTGGCTAAAAAAAAAACGCAGCAAAATCTGCAACAAAAAAAAAGGATTTGGGTTAAGGTAGCGAGCTGCAGCCAAAAAGCGCTGCAGAATAAAATGTGTTGGGAATACATTGCGTATTTTCTGCCCTAAATATACACTAAATATATATTTTATTAATATTATTGTTATCATTATTATTTTTAATACAAAGTAAATGGAAAAAGATGCATTTTCATTGCGAACTTTTTGTGCCGTTTTAATGCAACACAACCTACTTTACACTAGAGTCTTTACACTAAATGGAAATAAATGTATTTCTAGCAGCTGCCAGTATGGGGCGCTATTACTCTAATTTCTCTATAGACTGCATCATTTGGTTTTCTGGAAACAAGAATGTATTTTACAAGAGTGTAATTCAAGGTTCTGCCATAGAGGGCGCAAGTGTAGCTGTAAGTGGAGACGTTGAGATATTTATTAGATAGAAAAATTTATTCTGTTTATTGGGAACTCTGTTGACATTACTGAGTATTGGGGGGTGGGGGGGCTGAGACGATGTTTTTGAGAACACCTGATAACATCAATAACATCATAGTAACCTCTAGCCTGTTGATTTTATACATGGGTATTAGTGCAGCTGCAGGAGTGGCAGCCAGCTATCAGTGGCAGCCAGACTCTCCAGACATGGTCATGTGATTGCTGTGGGAACTTCAGGAGCGGCTGGGTCTTGGAGGAAAGTCACTACCACGCACACATCACAGGTGTTAACCCCACAAATCTATTTTCCCGAAATAAAAGAAAAAAACATGCAAAATACAAATAACATAAAAATAAAGGCACATAAAACATTTGAATAATTGGAATGAAAAAAATGTTATAGCCTTCAAAACCGCATATATCAAAAAAAAAAAAAACTAAAATATGTCTGATCATGAACCAGTGAGATTGGCCCGGTCATGAAGTGGTTAATATGAAAGTGTTTACGACTTGACAACATTATGTTTAATCTATTAATAATGACCGGATAGATTTGTCAGTCTGATCTTCACTGTCCATATTGATAAGACTGACTAGTAAGAAATTCCTGACTTTTGTCTTAGTTTTTGAATCCAGTATCCAGGGAATACATTTTATCAGTCCTAAAATGTGCACTCTTATGGTGATCAACCCAGAACTGAGGGGGACTCTTACTTTAGGTTCACACTAGCGTTTGGCTTTCCGTTCTTCGGGTCTTGGGTACAGGAAAAACGGAAAGCTAACCCACTTAAAAAGCAGTTACTCATGGAAACCCACGGACCCCATAGACTATAATGGGGTCCGCCGGGTTTCCGCCTGAAAAATGCAGTGAGAAAAGTCCTGCAGGTTTGGGGACGGAAACCCTGAACTGAGAGAAAGCGCTAGTTTGAACCTAGCCTTATCTGTAACTCCAACTAGCTTGTCTTCATTGAAATACCTTAAATTTAAGGGGTCTGGCACAATATAAGTTTCCTTTCAACTTTTTTGTGCCAGGTTTTCAAGACCAATACAGACAAACACTTTAGCTTCTAGCTGTAGTCACTTATGACTTTGGCTCAAAAGACTGCATTAAAACTACAGAGGTGGTTTTCCAAAATAGTTATATAAGGCTAAGGTCCCACATAGCGGTCCACAGCAAAAAAGCGACGTTGGAAAAAACGCGGCGGCATACCTTCTGCTTCCTTTATACCTATAGGGAAACCATCGGTGTTTACGTAGGTCTAATTGACATGCTGCAACAGTTTTGGAAATCGCAGTGTGTCCGCTGTGTGTATTTTCCTGCACAGCGGTTTATTTCACATGGGGCCTCGGCTTAACCCTAGGTGACAAGCACCATTATAGTACAGGGCAGCTGCCTGGATCTAAAAGCACACCGCCATACTATTACGGTAGAAGCCTTACAGAGCAGGTGGTAGATGTTACTTACAGTACAGCTAACACCCTGCTCCAGCATACCTGATCGGAGCTGAGCACTGATGTGAGTGTTAGGCTAAAGCCCCACGTAGCATCCCGCAGCAAAAAAATTGCGTTTTCTCTCGCAGCGCTTTTCACAGAGTTTTCAGAGGAGCTTTTTCTTCTTTAACTGCTTGTGAAAATGACAATTTGGAGCTAAAATTACATTTTAACCATTTTTCATAAAATCTGTGAAACGGCTGTGGAGTCAAATGCTCACTATACCCAGCGATATGTTCTGTGAGGGGTGTAGTTTCACTTTTTGGGGGTTTCCTTTGTATTGGTACTCTAGGGGCTCTGCAAATGAGACATGGCACCGAAAACTATTCCAGAAAAATCTGCTTTTCAGACGCCCAGTGTCGCTCCTTCCCTTCCGTGCGCTGCCGTGTGCCCAAACATCAGTTTACACCCACATGTGGGGGATTTCTGTGCTCTGGAGAAATTGTATAACAAACTGTGAGATGCGTTTTCTCCTTTAACCCCTTGTGAATGCATACATTTTAGGGCTGAATGAATGTATTATTGAAAAAAAATTTCACCTCCATATTGATTTAATTTCCATGAAATGCATGAAGGGTTAACAAACTTCCCAAATTTGGTTTTGAATTATTTAAGGGGTACAGTTTTAAAAATGGGGTGATTCATGGGGGTTTCTAATATATAGGCCTTTATAATCCCCTTCAGAACTGAAGTGGTCCCTAAAAAATGGGTTTTAGAAATTTTCTTGTAAGTCTGGAAAATTGCTGTTACACTTGTAAGCTTTATAACATCCAAAATAAATGAAAGGACGATTAAAAGATGATGCCGATATATAGCAGAGATATGGTAGATAATATGTATTAATGTATTTGGTGGTATGACTGATAAACAGAGCATTCACATTTTGAAAATTGCTAATTTTTGAAAATTTCCATCAGATTTCCTTTTTTTATAAATAAATGCAAAAAAATATTGATTATTACCACTAACATGAAGTGTCACAAAAAAAAAAATAAAAATCTCAAAATCACTTGTGTAAGATAAAGTGTCTCAAAGTTATTATAAAGTGATACATGTCAGTTTTGAAAAATGGGGCCTGGTTCTTAAGGCAGTTTTTAGCCGTGTACTTAAGGGGTTAAGAAGGACGTTCCACATTAATAAGCAGGCCCCAGATTTCAAACAATATGGGAAAGAAAAAGGATCTTTCTGCTGACGAAAAGTGTCAAATAGTGCGATGCCTTTCACAAGCTATGAAAACATACTGTGAAGAGATTTGTGGCTGATCAGAGCACAGACGGGTTCGTGCAGATAAAGGCATAGTGAGGAAGGTTTCTGCCAAAGTCATCGGATTAAGAAAGCAGCTGCTAAAATACCATTACAAAGCAGCAAACAGGTATTTGAAGCTCCTGGTGCCTCTGGAGTCCCACAAACCTCAAGAGGCTTAGCAGAAACTGTTGCAGTTTGGGGATATGTTAAAAGCAAAAGAAAAGTGAAGGAAACCATTGGAGTCCTGAAGAACGAAAAGGGTGAAAAAGTTAACATGGTGAATCAGCAGGTGGAGTTACTGAATTCATATTTTGTATCCGTCTTCTCCCAAGAAATGGATGGTAATATCAACATTAATGGTGATAGTGATGAGGGGATTGAGGACTCCAAGCTGATTATAAGTGAAGGTTTGGTAAGAGAACATTTAGCTAAGATTAAGGAAACCAAGTCCCCAGGACCGGATGATTTACACCCTAGAGTTTTAAAAGAATTAGCAGAGGAAATAACAGAACCCCTTGCAATAATCTTTAATAAGTCATGGGAAACAGGAGTGGTCCCTCTAGATTGGAAAAGGGCAAATGTGGTCCCCATCTACAAAAAGGGGAATAGGGACGACCCAGGAAATTATAGGCCGGTAAGTCTGACCTCGATAGTAGGAAAAATCTTTGAACAAATCGTTAAAGAACATTTAATTAGGTACCTGGATGGGAAGGCTTTAATTAATCAGAGCCAGCACGGCTTTATGCCTAATAAATCTTGTCAGACTAATCTTATTTCCTTCTATAATAAAGTCACTGAATGGTTGGACCAGGGGAATGCAGTGGACATAGTATATCTTGACTTTAGTAAGGCCTTTGATAAAGTATCACATAACATTCTTATTGAAAAAATGATCAAGTATGGCTTTGATAAAATATCAGTGAGGTGGGTTCACAATTGGCTTAATGATCGGGCACAACGAGTAATTCTAAATGGCTATACATCAAACTGGAAGAAAGTAAAAAGCGGGGTGCCGCAGGGCTCTGTCCTGGGCCCAGTACTTTTTAATATTTTTATAAATGATCTGGATGATGGGGTTAATGGGGAACTAATAAAATTTGCAGATGATACAAAGCTAGGAGGAATGGCCAACACTAGAGAGGAGAGAGCGTGCATCCAAAAGGACTTAGACACACTGGAACAATGGGCTGAGGTGAACAAAATGGTATTCAACAGGGACAAATGCAAAGTTCTACATCTGGGTAACAGAAATGCAAGAAGCATATATAGTATGGGAGGAATAGTACTAAGTGAGAGTACAGGGGAAAAGGATCTGGGCATAATAATAGATCGCAAATTCAACATGAGTCAACAGTGCGGTGCGGTGGCTAAAAAGGCTAATAAAATTCTAGGATGTATCAAGACGAGCATTGAAGCTAGATCAAGAGAGGTAATTATTCCGCTGTACTCTGCCCTGGTCAGACCCCACCTGGAATACTGTGTACAGTTCTGGGCGCCCCAGTTTAAGAAAGACATCGATTTATTGGAGCAGGTCCAGAGAAGAGCAACCAAAATGGTGGAAGGTCTACAAACCATGTCCTACGAGGAGAGGCTAAAAGAATTGGGACTGCTTAGTTTGCAGAAGAGAAGGCTAAGGGGAGACTTAATAGCGGTATTTAAATATCTGAAAGGTTGTCACAGTGCAGAGGGATCTACCCTATTCTCATTAGCAGAAGGAAGCACGAGAAGTAATGGGATGAAACTAAAGGGAAGGAGATTCAGATTAGACATTAGGAAAAACTTTCTAACAGTAAGGGTAGTGAGAGAGTGGAATAGGCTGCCACGGGAGGTGGTGAGTTCTCCATCAATTGAAATCTTCAAGCGGAAACTGGATAGGTATATAGCTGGGATGTTTTAGGAATTCCTGCTTTTGCAGGGGGTTGGACTCGATGGCCCTTGAGGTCCCTTCCAACTCAAACAAACAAACAAACAAGCAGTGGGCCCAGACATACATGAAACAGTCTTGTTTACTGATGAGTGCCGTGCAACCCTGGAGGGTCCAGATGGATGGAGAAATGGATGGTTCGTGGATGGCCACCATGTCCCAACAAGGCTGTGACATCAGTAAGTAAGTGGTGAAGTCATGTTTTAGGCTGGAATCATGGGGAGAGAGTTGGAAGGTCCTTTTAGGGTCCCTGAAAGTTTCTGACTAATCACTTTCTTCCATGGTACAAAAAGAAGAACCATGTCTTCCGTCACAGAATCTTCTTCATGCAGGACAATGCACCATCTCATGCAGCAAAGAATGCTGTGGCCTCATGGTGTGGCCACCATCCTGCCCTGACCTCAACCCTATTGAGAACCTTTGGAATATCCTCAAGCAGAAGATCTATGAGGATGGGAGGCAGGTCACATTAAAACAGGAGCTCTCGGACAACATCCTGCAAAGAAATTCAAGCAGAAACTATCCAAAAACTGACAAGTTCAATGGATGCAAGAATTGTGAAGGTGACATCAGAGAAGGCTCCTCTGTTATCATGTAACTCGGCCTGTTAAGATGTTTTTGATTGAAATAGCTTTTGATTTCGGTAAATGTGACTTCTTAATGCTGCAAATTCAACAAATGACCATTTTCAGGTCTTTGCAGCCGATACAATGTTTAGAAACCCAGTTGTGCAGAATAATTCAGGACAGGGTATTTTGACTGACTGTCATTTGCACTGACCATTTAGGAAAATCAGAGAAAAATATAATTTGCATAATAATTTGGAACGCTGTGTACTCTGGTATTTTATATACAATTGTGGTGTTTTCACAATGTAACATGTTCTTTCTTTTGCAGGATTCCATATCTACCAGGCGATGTACGGCTGTGAGCTGGGAGATGACGGCAGTATTGCAGGATACCTGCAGTTTTACATACCGCTAGAAAGCCGAAAGTGCGCTGAATTCAGCACACTGTCAGCTTTCCCGGTATGTGCCCCGGGGCTGGAGATATCAGTGCTGTTCATGAGGTCATGAAAGGTCCTCTTTAAGTAAAACTAACAAAAAAACTATACAAATTTGGTACTGATATAATCGTATTGATCCAGAGAATAAATTTAGAGAAGTCTTGGAAGTGAGAGTGGGAGGTTCTGATTTTATCCCAGTAGGAATCCCAAACTCTAGATCCCAGATATTATATTTCATGACAAGGAGGCAGCAGATATCACACATTACCACTCACTAAATTTAGATAATGTCTCTGAACCTAAAAATAGGAAACTAACGTGAAATTCCGATACAAAATATAACAGTGAAATATAAATATAAAGTTACGTAATTTTAGAAATACTTTATATATTGGGCTAATACCTTCCACTAGTGTGTTCTGAGGTTGGAGAATAAGGGTACGTTCACACGTAGGTATTTGCCTTGGATTTGGGGCCGGATTTCACTGATAAAATAAGCCTCCTGCTTGATCTTGCCGCGGATTCCGCGCCTTGAGACTCCCTGCTGATCAGACCTATTCACCCTGAATAATTTTGCTACTTGTGAGTGATCTTTTCCTGGCGCATATATCAGATATGACTTTCTCTTCTTTCCTCTGTAACCTTCTTATCTGGTCTCTTCCCAGTAACTGCTGACTGTAGATTTAGTGTTTTTATTGGAGTCCAATAACAGAACGTCTTATCTCTGTGTACAGATGACTGGATCATCCTCAAGGTTACATTGCATTCAGTTTTGTGCTGAGATATGTCAGGACTCAGACCAAATCTATATGGAGAAGGATTATGTCTTCCTATATCCTGTTTTTCATTTTGGTGCCTAGTACAGGGCATTCGGGTGAGTATACAGGGAGTGAATATCTATATTATGATTCTTGTAGTCATTTATTGCTTTAATTTAAGTATCGTATTCCTACAACATACTGTACTGTGCGATGAGAGGTTTTTGTTATTAAATGACCAAAAACAGGTTAAAAATCTTGTAGAAATGGTTAAAAAGTTAGACAAAAATGACAAATCATTTGGTCCTATGGTTCATCTAAAAAAATAGGAACCACGTTGTACAAATATTAGACTTTAATATGTCTATTATGGGAATATTGGGGGCCATCTCTCCATTCCAATCAGGTATATAAGTTCCCTTTGTTGGTACTTTCCAGCTTTTACTGGCATTTCCAGAGGAGCCAAAAACGTTGCGTTTAGCCTAAGGCTACTCTTATATGGCCGTAATATGACATTGTGGGAGATATAGATATGTTTTGCTAAGAACTGCATAGGATTGGGAAAGGTACAAGCCGTGAACCTGAATGTGGCCTAAACAAGCAAAAATACAAAATGTCTACAGGTTTTAAGGTTTTCTAGATTTATTTAAATAAACCCTTAAAGGGGATTTCTAAAATATTGATGACTAATCCTTAGGACAGGTCAACAATATCAGGTTGTTTAGGGTCTGACGACTGGCACGGATCAGCTATCTGAAGAGATCACAGTATTTGGAGGAATATTGCGGCCTCTTCACCACTTACCAAGCACAGCGCCATATATTGTTTAGTGGCTGTGCTTGGTATTGCAGCTCAGCCTGATTTACTTGAATTGGACTGAGCTGGAAACTTACTTGAGCCAGTGGATTTTTGATGATGGACCGGTGGCTTCCAGCCTGGTTCCAACCTCTGGGACTGCTCTTTCCTGTGCTATGGGGGGCTTTCTAAAACTTAGACAGTATTAATTTATCAGGGTAACTGAATCATGGGTCTTAATATCTGTATTCTAAATTTAACCTGATATACTGCCAGTGTGTGATATGTAACCCTCTATATACATCTCTCAGACAGTCACTCTCTGTGGTATTATTACACGGGGGTCTCAGCTCCGGGGTCCGGACTACCTGAGTTCTCCGTAGTTGGATATGTGGATGATTGGCAGATCGATTTATATAACAGTGATATTAAAAGGAATATTCCTGTGGCTCAGTGGATGAAGAAGAAGGGTTCAGAGTACTGGGAGAGGGAGACACAGATTGCAAAAAATACTGAATCTATTTTGAGACATGATGTGAAGACAGCAATGAAGCGCTTCAACCAAACAGAAGGTGAGAGGCGTATACTGTATATAGTATATTCACTGTATTCCAAGAGACTTCCTGCAAATGTATCAAACAGCACCAAAGCAGCTTATGTAAGGGTCGGTTCACATCTGCGTTTGGCTTTCCATTTGGGGAGTCTGCTTGGGGACCCCCAGAACGGAAACCTATACGCATAGAAAAGCGGTTACCTAAGGAAACCCACAGACCCCATAGACTATAATAGGGTCAGTGTGGTTTCCACTCGGTTTCTGCACGAAGCAAGCTGCACTTTTCTCTCCGCATGTTTCATGCAGAAACCGAACGGAAACCACACAGACACCATTATATAAATTCTGGAAAGGGCTGCATCTGACATGAGGCGAGCATCTCGCCTCAGGCGGCAGATTCTAGAGGCCTAGAGGGGGTGGCGATGTTGTCTCCTCTTTCCCACTGGCTATATCTAATTACTGATACATTATACTTGGAGTGACTTACCAATGGATCTGATG
The DNA here is from genome assembly GCA_947044405.1 of Leptodactylus fallax. Taxonomy (NCBI): domain Eukaryota; kingdom Metazoa; phylum Chordata; class Amphibia; order Anura; family Leptodactylidae; genus Leptodactylus; species Leptodactylus fallax. The sequence continues at coordinate 1,416,025 of CAMRHE010000113.1, forward strand.
ACTCAACCAGTAGACTGACTGCCCTTCAAACAGCATTTTCTGGGTTCAAATTCCAGAATATACCAACTGAGAGAATAAATATTTAAGAGGGATCCCCTATTTAATTTACTTAGGCTAGGTTCACATCTACATTGGATTCTCTGTAGGACACTCCTCTGCAACTTCCACCTAAAATTGGTGAAGAGAAAAGTCCTGCATGGAGGCCTCTTCTCTCCGCTGGTTTCAGTATACCAGAAGAAAACCCGATGGACACCCGGTGAACCCCATTATAGTCTATATATATATTAGACATTACTACAACTTTACAATCGCAAAGAGGCGTCTGATTTATTAGACAAATTCAACCATGTATTTAGTAGGAGGTGTGGGAGAATGAACATCCCACAGTGTCTGTCTGTCTGTCTCTCTGCCTGTGGTGGGTTCAATTTTCTCCTCAGGCAGCAGAAAAGCTGAACTTGGCCCTGGTCAGGACATGACAATGCAGCTCTCTGCATCTCAGCTATTTGACCCTCTGTGAGAATGACAAGGAGGATGGTGGATATTAGTTTTATTGCAGGTATTCTTAAATTTTCAGTTTTTGCCCATCTGTCTACGGCAATGCTGCACACTGTAAAAAAGGCAGCCATGCTTTGTCCAAGAAAGTGGTTGGGAATACTTACCTCAAATTTCTAGTCATATAGAAATGAAAAGTGAATGTGATCTACTCTGATATTTTATATACATTTATATTTTTCACAATATACCATGTTCCTGTGCTGTCTGCAGGTCTCCATTTCTACCAGGTGATGTACGGCTGTGAGCTGGGAGATGACGGCAGGATTACAGGATATGATCAGCACGGATATGATGGCGGAGAGTTCTTGTTCCTGGACACACAGACATGGACATATATCCCCACCATGCCCCAGGCTCAGATCACCACACAGAGAATCAACAGTCCAGACATACAAGAAGGACAGAGGAGCAGATATTATCTAGAGAATGTCTGTATCCAAGCACTGGGAGAATATGTCGAGGATGGAAGAGAAGATCTGGAGAGGAGAGGTAACGTTATACCGCCATACCACTTATTATATAACGGCATTATCATTCCCTGTTTTTGTTGCAGGTTATTCTCACTTATCCTTCTAATGTTATGATACATTTATGTTTAGAGAGTATGGACCATCATAAGAGCGAGATTCCTGGGAGAAGCGGTGAGGGCAGGTGTGACAGCGATAGTTCTCATGAAAATGATAGGGCAGGTGTTAACACAGCAAATGAAAGCAAAACGTTATTTTCTGATCTGCTAGCTACTTTATGTAAATTGTAGCGACGTACTCTTCATGGTTATTTATAAGTTTACCACTACCTGCTGGTCCTCAGCTGTGTCATGTGACCAGCATTAAAGAAGGCCTTTCATGTTCTCTAGCACTGAATTCCATGCACTGAATCACTTTTGTGTGTAGATTCCCCATTGCAGATATATCAGTGCCGTTAATTTCGGCTACCAATATCACTGCATTGTCAGGAGGGTGGTCTTTATAGCCCAGGGTCATTGCTGGGCAGTGGAGAACGCCCTATTCAAGATAAAGGACAATACAAGTGAATTGTTACATGGGCGTTCTGCACCACCCAGTCATGACCCTCGGTTGTAAAGACCACCAGTAGATAAGTTAGTGTCACCATATCCCCAGCATGTCACCCCAGCCCTACTGGTAGATAGGTTAGTGTCACCAGAACCAGCACATCAATGAATGGGGTGATACACTTAGGTCCAGAACTATTTGGACAGTGACACAATCTTTATGATTTGGGCTCTGCAGCCACCACTTTGGTTTGAAATGACACAACTGAGATACAATCCTGTGTAGACTTTTAGGGTTAATGTAAGGGGTTGAACAAAAATATCCTCTGAACTATTTAGGAATTACACCCATTTTTCTACAAGGCCTCCTCATTTCAAGAGCTCAAGAGTAATTGGACAAATTAACATTCCCATAAATAAAATGTTCATTTTTAATACTTTAAAGAGAATCCTTGACTGCCTGCAATGACTGCCTGAAGTCTGAACTCATAGATCTTCTGAGTTGCTTTTGCAGTCTGTTTTGGGTCTGTAACACCTCTGCCTGTTCGGGTCTGCGCCACCCTCCGCTCGCACACTGCGGTGCAGCAGGCGTGTTCAGTTTCATTCCATGTTTAAGGTTCTTGTTGCTCAGTCTGAACACTGTCCTAGTACTACTTCTCTGTAATTGAATTGCAGCCACACCCGTCTCCTGCATCTTGTTTCTCTCCGCTCCTCTAACAGTTAATCTTAGCCTTGCCTGTGTGATTGACAGCCTGTCTACCAATCAAGTCTGGGGCAGGTCCTGGACTTCCTATATACAGGTCATCAGCCCACACAGGTTTGCTGGCTATTGTGACTCTGTCCTTTGATTTTGATCCTTGCTTGCTGTGCTCTTCCTATTGTATTGTATTCTGACTTCTGACCTTTGGCTTCCCTTGTGACTACTCTTTAGGATTTCGATTTGGTACTGCTTTGTCCCTTTGGTTTTGACCCTTGGCTTGCTGACTCCTCTTCTGTGTTGTTAGTCTTGTCTTGTTCTTTGTTACACTTATTTATAGGAATGGTTTTGCCACCCAGTTGCTCCTGTCATTAGGACAGTGTTGCAAGTAGGCAGGTACAGGGGCTGGGTCGATTTAGGACACACTGTCTCTGTCATTCCCTTCCTCCCAGGTTTCTCCAGCAGCACTGGGGAATTGCTCAATTGGCAATTCCCTTACAGGATCATTGTCCATCTGTTCTGTAAAGTGCCGTCCAATCTACCATGCTGAATTTGGTTGAATCTGAGCAGAAAGTCTATCCTGTACACTATAGAATTCATCTGGCTGCTTCTGTCACATTATCAATAAACACTAGTGACCCAGTGCCACTGGCAGCCATGCATGCCTAAGCCATCACACGGCCCCCACCATGTGTTACAGAGGATGTGCTGTGCTTTGGATCATGAGCTGTTCCAAGCCTTCTCCATACTTTCTTCTTCCCAACATTCTGGTATAGGTTGATCTTAGTTTAATTTGTCCTGAATGCTGTTCCAGAACTGGGCTGGCTTCATTAGATGTTTTTGGTAAAGTCTAATCTGACCTATTTTTGAGGCTGATGAATGCTTTTCACCTTTTTGGTTAACCTTCTATATTTGCTCTCAAGAAGTCTTCTGCGATCATCCACCACTGTTGTCTTTCGTGGTTATCCAGGCCTTTCTGAGTTCCTGAGCTCACCAGTGTTCTTTTTTTTTTACCAGAATATACTAAACTGTAGATTTGGCCACTCCTAAAATTTCTGCTATCTTTGTGATGAATTTTTTCTTTGTTTTCATCCTAATGATGGTCTGTTTCACTTCTATTGAGAGCTCCTTTGACTTCATGTTATGAGTTCACAGCAACAGCTTCCAAATGCAAATACCACCCCTGGAATCAACTCCAGACCTTTTACTTTCTTAATTGATGATGGATTAATGAGGGAATAGCCCATGCAGAGCATTAAACAGCTTTTCAGATAATTGTCCGATTACCTTTGGCAGCTACATATTACACAGCTGTAATTCCTAAACTCTTCCTCCAAATAGGATGCGAAGACCCTCAAATTAAAGTTGAGATCCTGACTATAGAACTGTATCTTGAATAGATTTTGGTAAACAGCTAAAATGGCAAAACTTATGTCCGTGTCCAAATATTTCTGGACTTAACTGTATGTTCTCCATGCTAATGTATGTGACTTCATAGTTGCATGGCTCCAGAGATGTGTATGTTCATCACTGTTGATGGTGCAGGCATGTTAACAATGGCTATGATATCACCTGCAGACATTTTGGCTCAGATTATTATAATATAATTATAATTATTATTATTATTAGCATATTTTGCAGCATTGGAATTGGAGAAAGAACTTAGTGAGCTTTGCTCACTTTGCTGCAGTGATCATATGCCATGCATTTACTGCTGCAGACAATCACTGGCAGTCTCATGCCGTACATATAAGCATCACTGTTCTGGCAAAATCATTGGATGTAGCAGTTTTCTTTAAAATTCCGTTTTTTTTTTTTTACCAAAATCTGTCACAAAGTATATTATAAATGCACATCACATATGTATAAACGGCAGAAGGTTCATGGAATCAACGGGTAGCAACATGCGATATTATACACAGTACAGGGGTCTCTGCTGATTGCCAAAGGGGTGGAGAGATCAGATCTGGGTTACAGGGCTGCTATTTATTTTTATTTTTTTGTTTTTCCCCCTCAGTTCAACCAAAGGTGAAGGTCTCCGGTCAGGAGAAAGATGAGACTCTGACGCTTCACTGCCAGGCATACGGATTTTACCCTAAACAAGTGCATGTGAAGTGGATGAAGAACGGGGAGGACGACGTTCCCACATATCAGACCACACACACCCTCCCCAATCCTGACGGCACCTATCAGATCAGGGTCACTGCGGAAGTGATCCCCAAAGAGGGCGACAGCTACTCCTGTTATGTGGATCACAGCAGCCTGACAGAGCCGATGAAGACTGTGTGGGGTGAGTTGTGTCCATACTGGGGGGATGACCAATGATCTCATGTGTATAGTCATCTTATGTGTATGGTCTCCCAATCACCCCCTAATGGCCTAGTGACTCACAGTTAATGTCGGTAATAATTGTAGACATTGAATAAAATGTGCTAATAGTGTATATAAACTAGACAGTGCAAAGTTAGACTAGACAGTCCTACGATGCATCAGATTTATCAAAGTATCTAATACTAGATGATACATCTGTCACATTATTAGACTGTCTAGTATAACTTTACAGCTGGCTTAGGTTACATCATAGAAATGCAGCAAATTATGGCCACAATTATTTGGCATCGTAAGTTAGATCACTCCTACTTACTGATAGGCCACACCGCTTTCCCACAAAGCCACATCCCTTATCGTACAAGTCTTCCGGTTAAGGCCCCACGTAGCGAACTACAACTAAAAAATGCTGCGGGAAACGCACAGTGAAAACGCATTGATGTTGTTTTTCTGCAGTGTTTTTTGTTGAGTTTTTGCTGTATTTTTCTCTGGTTTTTCTTCCCTTATTAAATTTGTAGGGAAAACGCATGCGTATTTGAAAATGCAGCTTTTCCGCAGCATTTTTTTTTTTCTTTTTTACAATGTGTGGATGAGATTAACCAAAATCTCATTCACTTTGCTGGTACTGTATAATGTAGCGTTTTTTCGTAGCAGCCAAAAACACTGCGTTTCCGTAATGTGAGGCCTTACCCTAAAAGTGCCTAAAAAAACTTGATAAAGTGGCACAAGGCATGTTAGATTTCTTTTTTTAGTTGTTTTGCAAAAATTATGCCTGAATTATGGCTCGTTTTTCTTAGTAAGTCTTCCGAGTCTCTTTCCTTATTTTCCTTATCCAGCCTAGGCTGCAATGAATACTTTTTTTCAGCCACAGTTTGCAGTTTGCTGTCCAGACATCACTTTTTTTATTGGTCTCCCCATCCTTGTGTCTTCAGAGGGTCATCCTGCTGCTGCCCCCAATACTGTGTCTGTTGCCCCTAAATGCAGAATTGTAGTGATAAGTGTGATATAACTAAAGGCACTGCAAAATGAATATTGTCATAGAGATGCAGTCCCAAAATAATAGTAACACATGCATAGTATCCCCCAAATAATTGTGTACAGACAATACCCCTGATAGTAATTATGGTCACAAATAGCACCCAGGAAATAATAGTGTGTAGATAGTGCCCCAACAGTATTTATTGCCACACATCACCCCTATCAATAATGGTTCCAAGCAGATATTAACCCAGTAGAATTAGCACTTTCCTCTCCGCATGTTTTATGCGGAAACTGAGCGGAAACCACACGGACCCCATTATAGTCTATAGTGTCCCTAGTTTTTTCTAAAGTACTCAAACAATAATACTGCTCACAAGGCTACTCCTGTGTACCAAAAAAATGTGCTGTAGGCTGTAAGTCTACAAGGATAGACAGCAGTGTACAAAGCTGATAACTTCCGGGCTCTGCGGCAGGTTTCTGCTTCATCCATGTCCTGAGGATGTAGAGTTGATAGTGACTTGTTCTGTCTACTAGGACTCTGTCTGGGACCATCAGGTTGCTGATCCGGCTGTAGTGTGATTCCTCATACCTGAAGCTCTCAGTATAATTCACCTCTTGTATTTATCTTTCTGTCCTGTAATGTTTAGAACCAAAAATGAAGCGTGTCCGGTTCATCCCTGTGATCATAGCTGTGGGGGTCGTCGTCCTTCTTCTTCTTGCTGGAATTGTTGCCTCTCTCCTATATAAAAGTAAGTATCAGTAATGCTGCACTTTAGACCAGTCAGAACTCACCAGTAACTACTATGACATGGGCCCTGCCAGATGGAGGAGGAAATGTAATGTTCTTCTGGTTATAGCAGCCAAAATGTTGGACCATGAACAGGCTATTTCCTTGTGATGGTCTTCTGGAAGGCCAAGAGCATAGAGTCAGTGCCCACTTCATCAGCACAGGCCAGGTTGCTTGCTGTCAGGAGGGTGCACTTAAACACCAGGTGTGCAATCCCTTGAAGAAGTCAAAAGCGATCTATTATTGGGGACACAGAAGCAACTTGTGTGAGAGTGGAGAAGACCTGAGACAAGAGCTCTACTCTCATGTCTACAGAGAACCAGTGAACGGGTTACTGGATAAAACAACATCATTATTTGTCTAGTGCCATTTAGCGTGACCTGGTATAGATTAGGACTATTGTCTGCGCAGGCAGTATTCAGATAACCAGGATTAGTTTTTTTCAGTTTACGCCATCTTGGAGAACTAAGCACAGATCTTCTGTGGATGTTGCTTTCTTCAGTCCTTCTCTCTCTTCATGTCACCCCAGACAGACTGGATGATGATGAGATCAGGGCTATATCTGTGGGGGCCGGATCATCACTTCCAGGACTCCTCCTCCAAAGGGCAAAGGTCACACCAAATATTAATGGGATTTACATTTGTCTTTCTACAATCACTTCAATTTGTTCATTGACAAAAAAAAAAAAGGATCCCTGACCATGCTGCCACTTCACACTCATGTATAAGGGACTGTTGCAGTCTTAAAGACACTAATGGCATGACAGTGCACCTGCGCTACTGCTGCTCCATTGAGGTGCCTTGCATGCTAATTTTTTGTGATTGGAGGGGATCCCAGCGGTCAGAACCCCACCAATATTTCCTATCCTTTGTATAGGGCATAAGTTACATTCATTGGCCATCCCCTTTAGGCCAGGACTACACGGCGACTTTGCACAACCCAACATTGCCCTGTTGACCTGCGACTGCTTCACTCATGTTAGTGAATGGAGTCGCATTGCAACCCGAGGATGCCACAACCGTTGCAGAAAAAGTTGAGCAATGTTCGATCTTTTTGTGACTAGAATTCGCGGTCGTGGTGCCCTTGGGGTTGCGATGTAACTCCATTCACTAACATGAGTGAAGGAGTCCCAGGGCAAAATGGCAATCTCGTATGCCCTAGCCTTAATGTTGTTGTCTGATATTGCTTAATACAAAATAAATAATGGGCAGAATTGTGTTTTTATTCACATACATTACTATACACCTTCCTCCTGACTCCATATATATCATGGTTATGCCTATAAATATTACATTGTCACCAAATTTCACCAAAATCACTAAGATGTCCCGGCATTTATCTAAGGTTTAAGGCCTTTTATGATACAAGTGTCGGTCATGTCTGTGTATGACTCTCCTATCTTCCATTATTTCTGGTGTTTTCCATGGAAGCTGTGATAATAGAAGGAAATAGACATGATAAGACAGGATTATTTTTCCTAATTCCTTCTTTTTTAAGAAAATAAAGGTGGCTACAAGAGAAACGGAAGTGAGTATTGTGTATATGTGTCTGTGCTGAGATGTCACTAGTTGTGATATTACTGACACATTGTGTATAGGGAGGACAGCATATGTGACTGTATATAAGAGGAGGCAGTGACTGGGGTGTATATAGTAGGATCACTGTGATCTCCAAAATAAGAAAATTATATAATTCAGGATTTAATTAAAATTTTTGAATATATAATATACCTCAGTTTAGTTGTGTAACTTTGTAAGGCTCTGTCACTGGCATCATGGCTTCTGTTAATAAGCTGTTTCTGATCCACCATACAACAGATCTAGATAGTGACATACTGACATGTGATCCATCAAAAATCCATTAAAGAGGACCTGTCACCAGATCTGATAATCCCAATCTCCTCCCTCTTCTGATGGCAGCCATTCCAAAGATATAAGCCCTGTTAGTGTGAATAAAAATTAGGATCTACTAGCTAAATGGGCGGTAACACTGCATGACACACAGACCCTGCCCCAGAGAACCCACAGTGTTACCACCCACAATAAAGCCTTCCAAATTGTGACGAGTCTGCAGACTATGAGATGGGTGAGAATTCTACCAAAATTCTACCTGCAGATCCCTACTGGCATGACTTCAGGGTTGGTTGGCCATAGACCAAATTTGGGAGTATAAATTTGCAGCTTGACAAGTATTCCCTGCTGCAGCCGAGGATGCACATGCCCAGCCACCGCTCTACACAGCACTTCCAACCCCAGGACCTCGCGGCAGTTCTGAGGGTTTGATGTGCTGCAGGCTGCGCTTCTCTTGTGTACATACAATACATTGTTTGCTTTAGTTATTTTTTTATTTTATATCACTTGTTACTTACACAACACTCCGTTCAGAAAAACTCTCCATTCTGACAGTTTCCTATGACCAGTTCCTTGTGGGAGTTCATATATACAATAAGGAAATATCTATACAAAACAGTAAAGCAAAGAATTTACACAATTGCTGAACTTTATATGTACTTTTCACTGACATATTTTGCTTTAGAACGTCACTTTCGTGTCCTGTTTTCATCTATGACATCATTTGACTTGTCCAATAATCCAGCCAAAGCCTAATGGTGAGTGATGATGTGTGATAAAATGGGATCTGGGATTGGGATATAATACTAATGCTGGGATATAATAGATGATGGGAGAGTTTTGATGAAGACAATGATGTTGTTTAGACCATTTTTATTCACATTATGTATTCATGTATTTCGTTCTTATTTTTATACTATAGGATGCCCTGTAGTAGATTCATGGAAGTGACCATCAGATGATGAGAACGTGCGCTCCTGAGAGGCAAAAACCTCGAAACAGCCGTCTGTGGATGGGACCCTGCTCCATGCCTGGCTATTATTCCACATTATGCCTTATCTATAGGGAGTTCCAATAGGTGGCACTAGGCGCAAATACCTTTTTTTTTCCACTAATGAGGTCTTATGTGTATTCCTTACTAGAAAGAAGTGCATGTTGTTTTTGTATCATGTAGTAAATTCCATCCATCTGCATCTGAATAATAAATGTGCCTAAAATAAGATATGCCAGAAAAGTTTGCTCGCTTAGCATAGTAAATACCTAATTGTCTGGCTATTAGATGCATCGGCAAACCCTTTTTCCATGTAAGAAGACTCATAACTGGATAATTTATTTATTTTACACCCACCCCAGCTGTCCCTGAGTTTGCTATCATTCCTGGAAAAACCCTTTAAGGCAGTGGTATAACTAGGAAAGGCGAACATTTGACATGGGCCCCCCCCCCCCACAAACCGCATTCCTGCACACATTATTATGCCCCATAGTGGCCCCTGCACACACTACTATGCACCATAGTGGCCCCTGCACACACTACTATGCATCATAGTGGCCCCTGCACACACTACTATGTCCCATAGTGGCCCCTGCACACACTATTATGTCCCATAGTGGCCCCTGCACACACTACTATGTTCAGCATTTATGCTACGTGCGGCCCCAGCCTAAGTCCCACAGGCCCTGCAGACATTTCTCTCGCACTCCAATGCAGATCCTCAGTGGCCCTAATGTGCCGCCTAAGTCTGACAGAAAAAACTTGAGAAAGGGGCCATGCATACTACAGTTATTTCATGCCGACTTATGGTCCATGAGAAAAAACTTGGAGCTTGTCCTATTCTGGTCCATTTTTCTGGAACAAAATAACACAAGTCAATGTACAGACCGAGATGTGTTTTAGCATCCAAGCCATGTACATATGTGTCCAACACATGTCCTAAACAGATTTTTCTTATTGACTGACAGAGATCTTGAAAACCAAGAAGAAATTGATACAAAAAGTATTTAAGAAAATTGTATAAATTTTCATTTTGCAAAAAGTCAGTATGTATACAATGGAATACCCTTCTAACATATAAAGCATAGCTAACCTATAGGAAGACTTTTCAGGATAAGTTGTCACGTGTGTTCTGCACATTGTCGATGTCAGTAAAGCACTTGGGATGAGATAGAAAACTATTAGCTGCTTTATCCTCTGTTTGCCGATGTCTCTTCTCTCCTCTGACTTCTATGGGAAGATGTAATATGATAGTTCAGTGAGCTTGGAGTCTGTCCCTGGAGAACAAGTTAGAATTTAGCAGAGATTTCAGAGTGAATGTCAGTTCATGAGGAGGAGACAAAGGAAGAAAGCAGCCCAGATAAGAGGAGAATAAAGCTATTTTCTCTGATAAGATAGATTACAAAGATTCTTATTTTGACTTGTACTATTTTTTTTATGCAAATAGTGTTAAAAAGTTTGTACATAAGAAAAAGCTAAAAATAAGATTAAACCATGAATAACATTACAATTGTGATTCCGATGTGTTCCTTTTTAAAAGTTGTGAAATTAAAGTGATTTTCCCTATAAGCAAAGTTGGACTGTAGTGATTTATGACCTCACAATAAACATCTCTGAAATGTTACAAATGCACAAGTATATTAGGGCTCATCATGGGTCCATTGTTGTGACCCATCAGAGGATCGAGCAACAGACATTAATGGTCCTATTCAGACAACCGTGATGCAAAATGGCCATGAAATAGGAAAATTTTTTACAGCTGTTTTGCATCTGTGGGTCACTCGTTTTCACAGAGCACTCCTAGACGTCTACTGAGGGATCTGTGAAAATTGCCAAAAATAGGGCATGTCCTATTTTTTGATGGACCGTTAAAATGGACCATCAAAAAATTGCGAATAGCCCCATTGAGACTGATTTTAATTCAGCCATGTCACGGCTGTTAAAAAACATCTAACATCTTTTTCCATTAAAAGTTTTATAAAGTTTTCAATACAATAAGCAAAGAATGAGCGAAAGTGTAAATCCCGTGTAGTTATTCAGAATTATACACCAATTGCAACAGAATATTAACCATAGTACAGAGCACTGATGCTAACAGAATAAAACTTAACATTTAATAATTATGTTTAAAATATTCAAGGGCCCCTAAAATAAACAAACCATCATAGAGAATTCTGTAATGTGGCAGTTACACAAAGATGTAAAAATAAAACGATCTTACCAACATCTGATGACGGGAGTAAACACAGTGAGCGCGCATCACAGGAGGAAGAACAACAGTCCCTATTCCTCCCCCTAGAGCACTCACCCTCACACCCTCACCGACAAGGGCAGTACCAAGCTGAACCCTAATTTCACCCTGGTTGTCCCTAGTACCTACGCGTTTCCTGGTACAGTGATGCACCAATTATCAGGGGACTTTAACTACTCATAGTCTCCAGTAATTCTGGTCAAAATAAATAGATAAATTATCTACAGTGGTAAAGCAGAGCAAATAAAACCCCACAATAGAGGAAAACTACTACAGGACTCCACGCAGTGACAAATGGTAGCCCCTGTCCTGCGGATAGGGGATAAGTGTCCATAATAGCACAACCCCTTTAAGAAAACTTTAACAGCAAATTTTGTCTGAGATCCCTGCAGCAGCCGATCCCCTCCCTATATATTGTCCTCACTGTAGAGTCCTTGTAATGAGGGCAATATACAGGGAATATTCAGAAAATAAATGTATATTCTGGCAGTCCCTACCTCAGACCAAAGCCTCTTCCCAACAAACCCACCATATAGCAAGGCAGAATTCATTACATATTATAATGTAGGCAAGGATATTTCACAAGTTTTCTAAACCTGCAAATTATTTCTGGAAAATCTCAAGATTTCACTTTCGCTTTCTCACGTCACTCGTCTAACTTACGGTATCTGAAGGAAAGTGCTGATAAACTGTTCATTGAGGTTCCTTATTGGAGTGGAAAGTAAGCTCCGCCCTCCAGTGTACAACGATACAGTGTTACAAGTGCCATTGTCTTAGGTGAAACTTACGTTCCTGTCCCTCGGAGCCCCCCAATATATGAGAGCCAGGATGAGGAAGATGTACCCGCTCATTGTACTTCTCCTCCATGTGTCTGCCGTGTATTCTGGTCAGTTATTATATGTGATATTACATGATTATTATGTATTATATATGGAGTATGTTGTGTATTATACATTGTACTTCTCCTCCATGTGTCTGCCGTGTATTCTGGTCAGTTATTATATGTGATATTACATGATTATTATGTATTATATATGTAGTATGTTGTGTATTATACATTGTACTTCTCCTCCATGTGTCTGCCGTGTATTCTGGTCAGTTATTATATGTGATATTACATGATTATTATGTATTATATATGGAGTATGTTGTGTATTATACATTGTACTTCTCCTCCATGTGTCTGCCGTGTATTCTGGTCAGTTATTATATGTGATATTACATGATTATTATGTATTATATATGGAGTATGTTGTGTATTATACATTGTACTTCTCCTCCATGTGTCTGCCGTGTATTCTGGTCAGTTATTATATGTGATATTACATGATTATTATGTATTATATATGGAGTATGTTGTGTATTGTACATTGTACTTCTCCTTCATGTGTCTGCCGTGTATTCTGGTCAGTTATTATATGTGATATTACATGATTATTATGTATTATATATGGAGTATGTTGTGTATTATACATTGTACTTCTCCTCCATGTGTCTGCCGTGTATTCTGGTCAGTTATTATATGTGATATTACATGATTATTATGTATTATATATGTAGTATGTTGTGTATTATACATTGTACTTCTCCTCCATGTGTCTGCCGTGTATTCTGGTCAGTTATTATATGTGATATTACATGATTATTATGTATTATATATGGAGTATGTTGTGTATTATACATTGTACTTCTCCTCCATGTGTCTGCCGTGTATTCTGGTCAGTTATTATATGTGATATTACATGATTATTATGTATTATATATGGAGTTTGTTGTGTATTATACATTGTACTTCTCCTCCATGTGTCTGCCGTGTATTCTGGTCAGTTATTATATGTGATATTACATGATTATTATGTATTATATATGGAGTATGTTGTGTATTATACATTGTACTTCTCCATGTGTCTGCCGTGTATTCTGGTCAGTTATTATATGTGATATTACATGATTATTATGTATTATATATGGAGTATGTTGTGTATTATACATTGTACTTCTCCTCCATGTGTCTGCCGTGTATTCTGGTCAGTTATTATATGTGATATTACATGATTATTATGTATTATATATGGAGTATGTTGTGTATTATACATTGTACTTCTCCTCCATGTGTCTGCCGTGTATTCTGGTCAGTTATTATATGTGATATTACATGGTTATTATATATTATATACAGTACATATTGTATGTAGTATATTGTTTACTGTCATCAGGGGTGACCCTAGCCTCTTTGCTGCCTGAGGTGGACTATAGAAAGACGCCCCCCCCCCAAAAAAAAAAAAAAAACGCTGTTATCGTCGCACAATATACACAATACACAAAGTTATAAAACAGTTTATAAGAATTCTTCTTCCTGTATTACTTCAGTATCAGATCAACAACACGGCATTAACAATGAAAGTAACTTCACACATCTTCTGCTTGGTGGATGGACGAGCCCACGTGGCCCCCATTCTCTATAATAGGAGCCCCGCAGATAGCTGAGTACTGGACTTCGGGTATCTTTGGCACTCCCATTGAAGTGAATGAGAGCCCCGCGGGTTCGTCCATCCACCAAGTGACACACCTATATGTATGGCTGCGGTCAGGCTGAATTCCCACCTAGTGGGGGGAAAAAACCCAATTCTCAGGCTCAGTGGGGGTCTCAGCAGACAGACCCCCATCACTCAGGTATTTATCCTCTATCATTTAGGTGAATACAGGGCAGTAACATTCTGTGACTTACAGGTGACGTCTCTGACTAATCGGTCACATTTCCCTTCTCTTCCCTCTGGACCGCCATGACCACTTCTTCCAGCTGTGACTTGTCTCTGTAAAGGTTGCAACACAGACATCTTTGGCTCCTCACTTTTCCAGGCATCCGACCCACATTGTCCTCACCTACACAAAGCCCCCATCCTGCTGCTACCCCCAATTATATAATATATTATATAACCCCCCATAATGAAAAATACCCCCAAGTGCATCTTTATATTAATAATACCCCCATAAAAAGTGCCCCTTAATAATGCCCCAGGTGTTTCCTAATTAAAAGGTTTTCCAGGTCATTAAGAAACTAATCAGTGGGGCTCAAAAACCCAGGACCCCTACTGATCAGCTGTTTGAATAAACCGTGGTACCTGTGTAAGCGCCGTGACCACTTCTCTGTTTACATAGTGTCATTCATCTCATAGCGGCCATGTAATGTAACTACAGCCTCGTCCTATACACGTCTATGTGACAAAGCTGGAAGCGTGTGATATAAACAGGCGCCATAGCCCCTCATACAGCTGATCAGAGGAGGGTTCACTGATCTCTTATTGATAATCTTTCCTAAGGATAAATTATCAATAAAAAGGAGCTGGAAAGCCACTGTATTAAAGCCCAAGTGACACCTTAAAGGGGTTGTCCAGGATAAATACTTTTTTAATATGAGGCTGGGGAAGGTGCTCCGGTGTCTTCCAGCGCATTTCAGTCCTGCTGCTCCGGTGTTTTCTTCCCCACAGCACTGTGACGTCCCGTGTCAGCACCCTCAGCGGTCATGTGCAGCAGGACTTCTGCCAGAAGAAAACACCAGAGCAGCAGAACTAGACTGCAGTGGGAAACATCGGAGCACAAGGGACAGGTGAGAGGTGTTTTTTAATTTTTTAAATCACTTTCTCCAGTCTCATATTAAAAAAGTGGTTATCCTGGACAACTCCTTTAATTAATTAGCCCCTTATATTATGCCCCTCATTCCCCCTGACATAAATACTGCTCCCCTAATGACCCTTTATATAAATGATGCCCCCTTCTATTCATAATGTCCCCTAAGGACCCCTTATATAATTAATTTCCCCTAATGAATGCTTATATAAATGACCACCCACTTATATATATAATGCACCCTAATGGCCACTTATATAAATAACCCCCCTTGTATTAATAATGCCCTTATATAAATAACACCTCTTAAGTTCATAAAGCTCCCTTATATAAAATGCCCCTTCCTAACGACCCCTTATCAGTGGCATAACTAGCAAAGACTGAACCCCACACTGTATAACGACCCATTTACACACACTATACTGTTCCATACCAGCTCCTGTACACAGTATTATGCCCCACAGCGGCCCCTGCACATGGTATTATGGCCCACAGCGGCCCCTGCACACAGTATTATGGCCCACAGTGGACCCTGCACACAGTATTATGCCCCACTGCAGCTCCTGTACATGGTATTATGCCCTTCTGTGGCCTCTGCACATGGTATTATGCTCCACAGTGGCCACTGCACACGGTATTATGCTCCATAATGACCCTTGCACTGGTATTATGCTCCATAGTGGTCCCTGCACTTGTATTATGCTCCATAGTGGCCCCTGTACTGGTATTATGCTCCATAGTGGCCCCTGCACTTGTATTATGCTCCACAGTGGTCCCTGCACAGGGTATTATGCCCCATAGTGGCCAAACCATGAACTACTATTATACTCTGGGGTCTATAATGATCGGAGATCCGGGGAGGTGAGAAAACATAAAAACCACTGTTACTTACCTATCCTGGGCTCTGGCGCACTCCCTGCAGCTTCTGGCTCTTTTCAATGTCGACACAGACGTCACTTGGGCCAGGCCGGCGTCGCAAGGCATAATGACGTTGGCCTGGCCTACATGACGTCTGGGACGTCAGTAAAGAGGCCTGAAGCCTGCTGGGAGTAACACCGGATCACAGGAGAGGTGAGTAACAATGGTTTTTATGTTAATCACCTCCACTGGACTTCCAATTATTATACTCTGGGGTCTGAAAAGACTCCAGAGTTTAATAATAGTAGTATTTGTTGGGGTTCGCGGGCCCGCGGCCTCGCCTACCTATCCCTGCTCCTGTTTACAGCCTCATTTGCTTCCCCTTCTGCGTCCTATAGCAGAAGGGGAAGCGGAGGTGGCCATGAACAGGAACAGATAGGTAAGTAAATAGGGCCCGTTACCTGCTGGGGTTACTCTAGCAGGTAATGGCCTATTAAAAAAAAAAAAAAGTTATCCTCACCTACCTGCGATCCCTTGATGGAGCCGCCACATCCTCTTCTTAACCCGTGCATAGGACGTCTTTGTCTCAGCACAGGAGGTGCAATGGCGTCATAGCATCGCCGCTTGCGCTGAGATGCAGAGGTCTCCTAAACCAGCCCAGGACAGGTATAGCTTTTTTTTTTTTTTTTTCAAAGCGGCCTGTCTTAGGCTGGTTTAGGTTAAAAAAATGGTAAAAATGCCGCCCCTACAAGCAGGTACTGATAGTGTCGCCTGAGGCAGCCGCCTCACTTCGTCTCATTAGAGGTGCGCCCCTCACTGTCATTGTACTTCTCCTCCATGTGTCACAGTTTCAGCAGTACTATGGTATAGCCAGTGTCAGTGTACAATACCTTGGGAGGAAAATGGGAATTGAGTAGTCATTAAGGTCAAGATATGGACTATGCGCGTTGATGTACATCATGTCGTGATGGCAGCAACATTGACAGTAAGTTTAAATAAAGTTTGTTTGATGCTGACCAGAGAATATGCTAATAATCCAGGACCTATACCCAGGATCTAAAGTCATAGTCACTCCCCTGATGTTATCCCAGTGGGTAGCGTGTGCCCCACCATGCCTGAAACGTCAACCTGGGAGAGCTCTTCACAGGGTGATTTGCGAATGGCAGATTGCAACAAAAGTGGGAGTAGTCCAGTGATGGCTAACCTTTGGAGCTCAGTGTGTCAAAATTCGTAAAAAAAAAAAAAAAAAAAGTTTAATTTTTGATATATGTATTTGTATTATATGTACAGTGCCTTGTGAAAGTATTCGGCCCCCTTGAACTTTTCAACCTTTTGCCACATTTCAGGCTTCGAACAAAAGGATATAAAATTTAAATTTTTTGGTGAAGAATCAACAACAAGTGGGACACAAAGTGGAACGAAATTTATTGGATATTTTAAACTTTTGTAAAAAATTTAAAAACTGAAAAGTGGGGCGTGCAATATTATTCGGTCCCCTTAAGTTAATACTTTGTAGCGCCACCTTTTGCTGCGATTACAGCTGCAAGTCGCTTGGGGTTGTCTCTTTCAGTTTTGCACATGGAGAGACTGAAATTCTTGCCCATTCTTCCTTGGAAAACATCTGGAGCTCAGTGAGGTTGGATGGAGAGCGTTTGTAAACAGCAGTTTTCAGCTCTTTCCACAGATTCTCGATTGGATTCAGGTCTGGACTTTGACTTGGCCATTCTAACACCTGGATACGTTTATTTGTGAACCATTCCATTGTAGATTTTGCTTTATGTTTGGGATCATTGTCTTGTTGGAAGATAAATCTCCGTCCCAGTCTCAGGTCTTTTGCAGACTCCAACAGGTTTTCTTCCAGAATGGTCCTGTATTTGGCTCCATCCATCTTCCCATCAATTTTAACCATCTTCTCTGTCCCTGCTGAAGAAAAGCAGACCCAAACCATGATGGTGCCACCACCATGTTTGACAGTGGGGATGGTGTGTTCAGGGTGATGAGCTGTGTTGCTTTTACGTCAAACATATCGTTTTGCATTGTGGCCAAAAAGTTGGATTTTGATTTCATCTGACCAGAGCACCTTCTTCCACATGTTTGGTGTCTCCCAGGTGGCTTGTGGCAAACTTTAAATGAGACTTTTTATGGATATCTTTGAGAAATGGCTTTCTTCTTGCCACTCCTCCATAAAGGCCAGATTTGTGCAGTGTACGACTGATTGTTGTCCTATGGACAGACTCTCCCACCTCAGCTGTAGATCTCTGCAGTTCATCCAGAGTGATCATGGGCCTCTTGGCTGCATCTCTGATCAGTCTTCTCCTTGTTTGAGATGAAAGTTTAGAGGGACGGCCGGGTCTTGGTAGATTTGCAGTGGTCTGATACTCCTTCCATTTCAATATGATCGCTTGCACAGTGCTCCTTGGGATGTTTAAAGTTTGGGAAATCTTTTTGTATCCAAATCTGGCTTTAAACTTCTCCACAACAGTATCACGGACCTGCCTGGTGTGTTCCTTGGTCTTCATGATGCTCTCTGCTCTTTAAACAGAACCCTGAGACTATCACAGAGCAGGTGCATTTATACGGAGACTGATTACACACAGGTGGATTATATTTATCATCATCAGTCATTTAGGACAACATTGGATCATTCAGAGATCCTCATTGAACTTCTGGAGTGAGTTTGCTGCACTGAAAGTAAAGGGGCCAAATAATATAGCACGCCCCACTTTTCAGTTTTTAATTTTTTACAAAAGTTTAAAATAACCAATAAATTTCGTTCCACTTCACAATTGTGTCCCACTTGTTGTTGATTCTTCACCAAAAAATTAAAATTTTATATCTTTATGTTTGAAGCCTGAAATGTGGCAAAAGGTTGAAAAGTTCAAGGGGGCCAAATACTTTCGCAAGGCACTGTATGTCTGGCCAATCACACGGTATATGACCCCTTTTTATGGCCCCAACACAGTTTATGACCCCCTTATATACCTCTCAACACAGTATATGACCTTTTTAAAGCCCACCCACAGTATATGACCCCCAGGACTGGAGCGTGGACAGATGATTAAAAATTATCGGCTGCTGCTTATTGTAATGACACAATAAGTAGCTGCTGATGTGTGTCACCCAAAACGTCTTGGCATGTCACTTTAGACACGCGAGTCATTGGTTCGCCATCACTAGAGTAGTCTTTTCAAGAGGCTTGGTCTTTATAAAAGGGCACAGCTAAATATATCATAAGGTCCAGGGTTTGAGACCCAGGACAGACTAAATGACAAACTAAAAATAAATCTTTACATAGACAAAGCATTTCCCCAGCATTCTAGGAATCATTGCAGTAGGCTGACGTCACAGTAAATAGTAATGAAGGGATTGGCCGGGTGACAGTGAATATTAACCAAGTAAGGGGGCTGGAAAAAGGTGAGTTGACCTATCTGCCATGTAAGTAGGCGCAGTGCCCCTGAGTCCCATCCCCACTGCTGATCTGTTGCCATTTTGTTGTGAATTCATTGTGTTGTGTTCCCATCTTGTTTGTTCTGATCATTCTTATCACAATCGTTATTTCAGGGGTCTTCTCTTTCTATGTGATGTCATTGGCTATAAATGTATTGTGCGCTGTTGGTGATTTTGATGAATTGCACCTCCCTCTCCAGAAGAGACATGGATGCTAAGCTCATAGATTGTTAACTCACGTGAGCAGGGCCGTGGTGACTCTTGTTTGAATTATTTGTTTTTTTTGCTACATAATGTCTGATTTTGTTGGTACATGTGGCCTGTGTATCACAAAGTGCTGCAGAATATGTGGGCGCTACATAAAGCTATATAAACTGTTACCCGTCAAAGATATGTAACACCCTGTTATCTCTCAGACAGTCACTCTCTGCGGTATTATTACACGGCGGTCTCAGCTCCGGGGTCCGGACTACCTGAGTTCTCATCAGTTGGATATGTGGATGATCGGGAGATTGTGAATTATAACACGGACAGTGGCAAAGTACAACCCCGAGTCCTGTGGATGGAGAAACAGGATCCAGGATACTGGGAGAGAAATGTCCTGGCCTGTGAACAGGAGGTGGCTTTTTTCAAGCACAACGTGAAGCTAGCGATGAGACGCTTCAACCAGACTGGAGGTGAGAGACAAATATACTGTATATATACACTAATATACACAATACACTGTGCACACACTACACAG
Organism: Leptodactylus fallax; assembly: GCA_947044405.1. Lineage (NCBI taxonomy): Eukaryota > Metazoa > Chordata > Amphibia > Anura > Leptodactylidae > Leptodactylus > Leptodactylus fallax. Next base: position 1,436,152 of record CAMRHE010000113.1, read on the forward strand.
TATGCATAGTGCACCAATCCTAATAGTATGAGTGCTGACGGCAGATGTGCAAGAAATATTAAGACGCTCTGGCCTCCTAATAATTTTGGCACACTGAGAGAGGTCTCAAGCACAAGTCAAGCACTAGCATAGACTTCAGATATAATTCACGCCAGTTTCTGGTATGAGTTATAGTAAATCGCATAGGCCAAGACGTCCACCTTGATCCCAGCTTTGCCCATTTTCTTAAAAAGTGGCAAGTGGGTCACAGGAACAGCAAAGTGATGAATCTTTGGTGTACATATGGGACACGTGCCAAAGATTTGCAACTTGTATATCAGAAAACTGGCATAAATGGAATAATAAATTCCCCCCACTGTATACATAATACACATACACTATATACACACACACATTAATAAACACATTGCATCAACTACACCTTATATACACATTACACAGTGTACACTGTATACACACTGATACTGAATACACAATACGTATACTACACTGTATACATAATACTGAATACACGGTACATATATTACATTGCATACACATTGATTTACACATTATACACTGCACTCTATACAATCTAATATATAAACTATGCAAACTACACTGTATACACACACTAGTGTAGATGATGCATTGTCTATATATAACATGACATTTTTTTTCCAGATGAGGCAGCTCTCCAAAAATTTAGTGGAAAAAAGAATACCAATCTTTTATTTACCCATACAATATTTAATTCCTTCTCCATGGGAACTTTCTCGACTAATTGAAGGTTATAACATTGTTACATTTGGCTTATTCAAATCATTGTTTCATTGTAAGGGTTTTGCCAGACGTAGCAATACCCTATACTACTGCAGGGGTCTGGGAGGAAGGACAGAGACAAGTGAGCCCTAATCTCACCCCAGCCACTGTCCCTTCCTATTGCCTCAGTTACCCTAGACGGTAAAAGGACAACTCGAAGACGAGCCCTATACTGAGTAAAGTGACAACACAGAACAGGACAAGACAAACCACAGAGAAGAATGGTAAACAAGCCAGGGGTCACAACCAGAGAAGCAAATGTGATACCAAATCGAAATCCAAGAGAGTATTCACAAGGCAAACCAAAGGTCAGAGATAATAGCAAGGTCAAAATCAAAGGTACAAAGAGAGCAGGCAAAGACAGTGCAATAACCAGCAACTTGCTGTGAAAGTGACATCCCGTATATAGAAAGTCTGGGCCCAGCCCCAGACCTCATAGGTACACAGGCTATCAATCACACAGGCAAGGAAAAGATTAACACTATGCAGCCCAGAGAGAAACAATGCTCAGAACATGGGTGTGGCCGGAAATTCATTACACAGCAAAGAAACTAGGACCGCGTTCAGACTAAGTATCCATAATCCTAAGCAAAGAATCAAACTGAGGACGCCTCCTACGCCGCAGCGTGCGAGCAGAGGGTGGCGCAGAGACCCAAATAGGCAGAGACATAACATTCATCTTTTTTCGGCGATACATTGGCATTTATATATCATTTTCTTTCTTTCCTTTCTTTCTCTTTCCTTCGTTCTTTCCTTCTTTCGTTCTCTTTCTTTCCTTCTTTCTTTGATTTCTTTCTTTCCTTTCTTTCTTTCTCTCCTTCTTTCTTTCTTTTCCGTTTCTTTCTTTCTTTCTTTCTTTCTTTCTTTCTTTCTTTCTTTCTTTCTTTCTTTCTTTCATTCTTTCCTTTCTCTCCTTTTTTTCTTTCTTTCCTTTCAACACAATTTACCATTTGTGAAGAATATCGCCTTGCCAAGCCCCTTGGCTTACCTGCGATCACCCTTCTTAACCTTCCACTCACAACCCGTGAGCGGACCGAGTTCGTAGGATAGAATGAAATGAGCTGTATAAATTTTATATATTTAATAACCCCAGTGGGTCGGTACTAATTAATAGCATATACAGAAATATACAATATTAATATGATCAAGCATAAATATACGAGCAAAAGTGCGATGATACAGCACATAAAACAAAAATGGGAATAAAGTATAGCGTAATACCAGACCTAAGGAAGACTCCTGAGCACAGCTCTCCCTCTTAGCTGTCTCTCTTCCAGGCTCCACACAAAGACAAAAGACCTCACCCCACCTCAGTGCTGTCCAGCTCCACCCTTCACCCCCCCTTTTGGACATCTGGGATATCACACTGACGATGGTATGCACATAAAACCACTGGAGCGAATTGACCACCAATGTAAACACAGCTCTACATTCCTACAGATATGTGAGACTGATATGAATAAAGAATGATACATGTCCAAGAAAGATACATAAATTGAGGGTCTCATCATCACACATCCCCTTTTTAGAGCGTGTCGGGAAGGAGGAGCCTCCGTTCCTCTTCCACCCGCACCTCCACAGCCTCACCCCGCCGGGACAGGCCATCGGCATTGCCATGGGCCTGGCCAGGCTTGTGCCGGATGTCATAGTTGTATTGCTGCAGCACCAGGCTCCAACATAACAACTGTCCATTCTGACCTGCAACAAGTTTGATCCAGATCAGAGGTTTGTGATCCGTCACCACGGTGAAGTGGCGCCCATACAAGTAAGGCTGCAGATGCTGCAAGGCCCAAACAATTGCTAGGCATTCCTTCTCCACTGTGGCGTAGGCCACCTCCCGCGGCAGAAGCTTTCGGCTGAGGTACTGCACCGGGTGCTCTTGCCCCGCTGAGTCAAGCTGGCTCAGTACGGCACCGAGTCCGTAGGTGCTGGTGTCTGTCTGTAGCACAAGCGGACGTGACTCATCGTACGCCTGAAGTACAGGTGCGTTCGCCAGGGCCGCTTTCAGGGCTTGGAAGGAGCGCTCGCAAGCATCCGTCCACTGGACAGTTTGCGGCAACTTCTTCTTGGTGAGGTCCGTCAAGGGGGCAGCCAGAGCACTATAGTTCGGTATGAACTTCCTATAGTACCCTGCCGTACCCAGGAAAGACATCACTTGTCGCTTGGTCCGGGGGGTTGGCCAGGACGTGATTACATCCAGCTTTTCAGGTTCTGGTTTCAGGGTTCCCCCACCTACCCAGTGTCCCAGGTATTGGACCTCGTGCATGCCCAGCTGACACTTTTCCGGTTTGATGGTCAAGCCCGCACTGTGGATTCGCCCCAGCACCTGCGCCAGGTGCTGTAGGTGTTCCTCCCAAGTGGAGGTGTAGACGGCAATGTCATCCAGGTACGCCGTGGCAAACCCTTCGCATCCCGTCAGCAGGGAGTTGACCATCCGCTGGAAATTGGCAGGGGCATTCTTCATGCCGAATGGCATGACAGTGGACTCGTACAGTCCGAAAGGGGTGATAAAGGCCGATCGCTCCTGTGCCTGAGGGGACAGGGGGATCTGCCAGTATCCCCAACTCAAGTCCATGATGGACAAGTACTGGGCCTTACCTAACCGGTCAAGCAGGTCGTCGATGCGCGGCATGGGGTACACGTCGTCGACTGTAACCGCATTAAGTTCCCTGTAGTCTACACAGAACCGGGTGGTCCGGTCCTTTTTGGGCACAAGAACCACAGGTGAAGCCCATGCACTGTGAGAGGGCTGAATCACCCCCAGTTCCAGCATCTCGTCAATCTCCTTGCGCATCTGGACCTGTACCTCCGAGGAGACGCGATATGGCGACCGCCGGATAGGGGCATGATTCCCGGTATCCACATGGTGAATGGCCTGGTCAGTTCTCCCGGGCTTCATGGAGAACAGACCAGGTAGGGAGTGCAAAACTTCATCCAGCTGGGACAGCTGGGCCTCAGCCAGCAGGCTGTTCACCTGTGCCTTCTTGTTGGACCCATCCTCCTGAAAATGAGCAAGCAAGTCAACAAGGTCTTCTTCTTCCCACCTCCTCTAGCAGACTGCATACCGGAAAGGTACTAGCTTCCCGGTCATGATGATCCTTCATCATGTTGACATGGAAGACCTTATGCCTGTTCCGGCCTGGATCAACAGTGACCAGGTAGCTGACGCTGTTGACCTACTGGTGCACGACGTATGGACCGGTCCATTTTGCCTGAAGCTTGTCCTGGGGCTCAGGGACTAGGACCCATACTTTCTTCCCTGGCTGGTATGTTCTCTCACGGGCATTCTGATCATACCAGCGCTTCTGGACGGCCTGAGCCTGGACCATTTTGTCATGCACCAGCTGCGCCATAGCCTGCATTTGGTCACGGAATCGCAGGACATACTCCACGACTGGCACACCTTGGATGGCCGTTTCTCCTTCCCAGGACTCTTTCACAAGAGTTAGGGGCCCATGTACACGTCTCCCGTACAAGAGCTCAAAGGGGGAGAACCCGGTCGAGGCTTGAGGCACCTCCCGGTAAGCGAACAGCAGGTGCGGGACATAAGGCTCCCAGTCGCGCCCGTGGGACTCGACTAACATCCTGAGCATCTGCTTCAGGGTGCCATTGAACCGTTCACACAGGCCATTGGTCTGTGGGTGATACGGGCTGGACACCAGATGTTGCACCTCTGTTACCTTACACAGGCCTTGCATCAAGACAGACATGAACTGGGTACCTTGGTCTGTGAGCATCTCTCTGGGAAATCCAACATGGGAGAAGATGCCTACCAGAGCCTTGGCCACGACATCAGCACGGGTGGAAGACAGAGCGACAGCTTCCGGGTACCTAGTAGCGTAGTCTACTACCGTTAATATGAAACGTTTCCCGGTGCGACTGGGAATGGACAGGGGTCCAATGAGATGCACAGCCACCCGCTGGAAAGGTTCGGTTATGATGGGCATAGGTATCATTGGGGCTTTTGAGCCTTGCGCCGCCTTGCCCATCCTCTGACAAGGGTCACATGAACGGCAGTATTTAGCTACATCTGTCCCCATTTTAGGCCAGTAGAATAAGTGGCTGAGGCGAGCCTTGGTCTTAGCGATCCCCAGGTGGCCTGCCAGTGGAATATCATGAGCAATCCGCAACAACTCCACCCAATAGGGTTGTGGTACCACCAAATGTTTCTCCCTGAGCCGACTTTCTTTTCCCTTTGTGGGGATCGTTTCCCGGTACAACCTCCATTGCTCCCAGTACACGCGGTCCTTGTCCGACTCCAAGGGAGGTTGAGCAGCACGCTCCTTCAATGCGTCCAGACTGCGGTCAGCTTGGACAGCGTCCCTGAACTCCTGACTGGAACCAGACAGAAGAGATGTGCATGTCACATACCCGCCGGACTCCTCCGGCTCCAGTGCGGGGAGGCTAGTCATGGCGGTCTCAGTGCCATCTCCGGGTGACAGAGGGAACGGCTCAGGGGTCGGAGCGCCTTCCACCCCTCTAGCACTCTGGCTGCGGGTTACCACCGCAACACCAGCAGTCCGTTCCTCATCCGGATCGGCCCTGAGATCCCCGTGACCCACCTGACCACCTGGCACATTGTCATCAGTTGGGTGCTGATCTGAGGTACTCTGGAAATCTGCAATGCAAGAATTAGCAATTACATTGACATTACATTCAGTCATTGATTCACAGTGAACTAAATGGGTGTATGGCTCAGCCAGGGTCACACTGAGGGGGCTATCACCACCCGCAGATGTGGGCGGGGCTACAGCCAGGTTAACATTCCACAGCCCCTCATGTACATGCTCACTGATTCCTTTAGCTGGGCACACAGCAGGGGGAAGCAGGCAGATGACCTCTCCCTCTGCCTGTGTGACAGGCTTCAACACCACATTAAAATCATCCTTCAGTACAGACATTTTGTCACAGCGAGGTGGGGCTACTCCCACCCCATATTGGGACACCAAGGGCCCCAAATCTGTTCCCAATAGCACATTGGCAGGCAGATCAGACACTAGCCCCACATCACGCATCCCTTTTCCCGCACCCCAGTCCAAATGGACGCAAGCCATGGGCACAGTTAAGCGTTCTTGTCCAATACCCCTCAGGGTCAGAGTTTTTCCAGGGATAATACTGTCCGGAGGGACCAAGTCAGGTTGCACCAGAGTAACATCCGCCCCAGTGTCCCGAAATCCCATGACCACTTTATCCCCCACAGTGACCTGTTGACAGTTGGCATTGGATTGCAACCCCTCCCTCCCCACCAAGTATACAGATGAGCCAGCTGCCGTGGCTGGGGAAACAGGGGGGTTCTTAGAGCGGTTGGGGCACTCCGCCTTGAAATGTCCTGGCTGGTTACAGGCGTGACACCGCCGGACCTCTCCTTGGGACTTGGAGATAGTCGCCGGGGCGCCCAGAGTTCTTGGGACAGGGGAAGTAGAGGGGGCACCCGGGACAGAGTTTGCCTTACCTCACTTGGAGACCGCAGGCTGTGGTGAGCTCCAGCTTTGCCCCTCCTTCCAGCTTGGGGGTCTCTGCAGTGTGGCTCCTCTCTTGGCCCCTTGCTCCCTGTTGGACACATAGTCGTCAGCAATCTCTGCAGCCTGGTCTGCTGTCTTGGGTTTCCGATCACACACGAACTGGCGGACCTCCAGAGGGCACACCTGGAGAAATTGTTCCTTTATCATAAGGTCCCCAAGTTCCTCAAACGTGGTGACAGTAAGTCCTTTGATCCACTGCGAGAATGTAGCCTGTAAGTGGTGCAGAACATCCGCCTAGCTCTCTGTGGGACCCCGCTGTATATTCCTGAACTTTTTGCGGTACACCTCCGGCGTGAGCCGGTATCTCCGGATCAGCGCCGCTTTGATGGTCTCATAGTCCGCGTCCTCTGGTAAGCTCGTGGAAACATCCAGGCCTTTTCCCTTCAGCCGGGGAGACAGGTAACGGGCCCATTCTGCCTGGGGAATATGATGCTGCTTACACGCCCTCTCAAATCCCCGCAAGTCCCCGTTATCTTCCAAGACTGGAAAGTCCTCGGATCGGATCTTTAGTGCTTGGGCTCCTGGAGTTTGTGCAGGGGAAGGTTGCACCTGCTGGGGAAGTTCCAGCTTTTTTAGCTCAAGCTGATGCTCCCTCTCTGCCTGGCGTTCACGGGCCTCTCGCTCAGCCTCTCTCTCAGCCCAACGCTCTGCAGCAGCGGCAGCGGCCTCTCTCTCCGCCCGGCGCTCTGCAGCTGCTTGGTACTGGAGAATCACCTGCAGACAGGTGTTAGAGTCACTGGCGTCTAGCTGCTGTAAGGCCATTTGCAAGTATAAGTCCGTTACCCCCACAGAACTGGGGCTACTGGTCGCTCCAGGCAAAGTTACCTCTGGGGTAAGGGCACCTGCTGAACCGTCTGGCATGGTGATGTTTTCTTGTGCCAGCCTCTCAGGACTTTGCTCCTCGTCCTGCCCGGCTGCAGCACCTTCCATATCAGCCATCTCCTCAGCGTCAGAGACCAAGACATCCATTAGAAGCCATTGCCAAATAAAAGATAGGACAGGAAAAAAAAGAAGGGAGGGAACAGTACTGTACCAAACTTTCACCGTATTTTAAGCTTGATCTCATACCGAGCTCGTGCCATAGGATTGCCACAATCCTCAGTGTCTGAGTGATACCACACCCACACACTGTTATCCTAAGATGCCACAACGCTGCCACGACTGTGAAGAATATCGCCTTGCCAAGCCCCTTGGCCTATCTGTGATCACCCTTCTTAACCTTCCACTCACAACCCGTGAGCGGACCGAGTTCGTAGGATAGAATGAAACGAGCTGTATAAATTTTATATATTTAATAACCCCAGTGGGTCGGTACTAATTAATAGCATATACAGAAATATACAATATTAATATGATCAAGCATAAATATACGAGCAAAAGTGCGATGAAACAGCATATAAAACAAAAATGGGAATAAAGTATAGAGTAATACCAGACCTAAGGAAGACTCCTGAGCACAGCTCTCCCTCTTAGCTGTCTCTCTTCCAGGCTCCACACAAAGAAAAAAGACCTCACCCCACCTCAGTGCTGTCCAGCTCCACCCTTCACCCCCCTTTTGGACATCTGAGATATCACACTGACGATGGTATGCACATAAAACCACTGGAGCGAATTGACCACCAATGTAAACACAGCTCTACATTTCTACAGATATATGAGACTGATACGAATAAAGAATGATACATGTCCAAGAAAGATACATAAATTGAGGGTCTCATCATCACACCATCATAAGGTCATAATATGATCTTATGATACACCCAGTTACAGAGGATTACAACCTCCTTGTGTACACTGCAGAGTCCTTCTAGGTTCTAGCAGATCATGCAGTTTCCTCTTGATCAATCAGCCAGATGGCATCTTCCATAGCTACAGTATATACACAGCCCGCACAGTATATACAAAGCCCACACAGTATACAGCGATTAGGAAATCAGGGATAGTAATAAACCATCCCCAGTGACAAATATTGTCAGCAGCAACAAATATACATGGACTTCATGGGATTCCCCTGAAAGGGTTATTTCCATCTCACTGCTTTCCTCCTTCTGGCCTCTTCTTCTGCGCTGCTGCTCGATTTGGGGCTGATACTAATCGATTTGATTGACAGTTTGGGCAAGCGACACTGTTGTGACTTCCTAGCACCCCTGGCCTGTGTGTACACGCTCCTGATACTGCAGCTCACACTATCCATAGGAGGACCAGCAGAGTAGCAGGCTCCCTGTTCACTGTAAATGCAATGGATGAACAGTGTACATGATCTAAAGTCCACATGTTATCTCCATATCTACACAGAGATAACAGCGGCTCAGAGCAGGCGCCCTGTGACACTCCTGATAAGGCCTTCAGCAATAACATGTAGTGCTATAGAAGACCCCGGCAGAGGATTTGTTGTAGGTGTAGTAGAAATTCCCAATACAGATAGTTAACCCTTCTCCTTCTGTTATTGTAATCTTCTACAATTAAAGAGACACTCTCACAAAAACTTTTATTCTCTGCACTGCTAGAAAGGTATACGATGTAAATTGTATTTTCCAGCAATGAGAGTTTCCAGCTGATACAGCATATTACATGTGGACAAGAAGTCAGCTTTTACATTCATTCTTATGAAGATCTTGATGTGAGTCTTATAGTAATAAACAGGGAAGCCTGTCTACACATAAGAAGCTGTGTCAGTGGGAGGGTCATCTTGTGGTCACATGACACAGCTGAGGACCAGGAGAGAGTGGATAACTCTCATATACAGCCAGAAATACATACAAGAAAAATTCAGACAGCACTTCCCAATGTGAACAGGTGCAAGCTACTATGGTAAAAATACAAAAGAGTGTAGCCGCCTCTGACACAGCAAAAGGGTATATAAAGAACAGAGATGGAAACTACATTACTGCGATTATTGGCACATATAAACTAATATGGTCTATAAAGTAAATATATAAATTTGAGGTTCTTCGTTATACATATTTGATCAAACAGTAGGAAGCCCACCTGCCCTGACAGGGCGACCTCATTCAGGTAGGACCCTACACTAATACCTCTATTGGAACTAAAATGAGTCTACAGTGTGAACTCAGGGCAATAAACATACCTCTCTCGGACCCAGAACAGGTCTACAGTGTAAACATAGGGCAAATAGGATCCAGAGCATACTCAACTTAAAATGGCCTTGGGCAGATGGAGAACTGAAAGGCATCCTCTATTCCATTTAAATAGGCCCGTGCAATTGAATGGGAGTGCAAGTCCAGCCAGAAATACAGAGATTTCACTGGTTGAAAACACAGTCAGTATTGGGATATATACATATCCTAATCCCAAATGTATATTCAATCAGTGATATCTCTGTAAATCATAGATAAAAATGCATCTCCGCTTTCATATGACACCAAAAGCAAGTTTCTATGTTTTATAATGCCCAACATATAGCCGTTTGAAGTGACCCTCGCTTCACACTTCACACAGCTCATATACCATACACAATGAGAAGCAGGGACAGCTCTCAGTAGAGAAGCCAGGGAAAGTGTGAAAAATACAGGATTTCACAGAAAGGAGACAAAATGTGCTAATAAAGTATATTACAAAATGTATTAATGACACAAATACTGCCAGAAAATCCAAAGTTGTCCGAACTTTTAGTTACACGTTAATAAAATACAGTGAAATATAAAGTGTGTAATTTGCAAGTTCTCCAGTTTTTGGTCCTTTGCAAGTCTGGCTGTTTCCCTAGGTATAATTGACATGCTGCGATTTAAAAAAAAAAACTATTGTTTTTGAAAATCGCAGCATTTCCGTTGCATGTATTTTTCTGTATTGTGTGGATGGGATTCGCTAGATCTGTAAAACACTGCGACCTTGGCCAAACTGCTGCATTTATGGTGTAAAAGGAATCCCACAAAAGTGGGAGTAGTGAAATATCATGCCACGTATAATGTTGTGTAAACACTAAATATTGATGGAATTTACATTTCTCTTTTTTCCATTTACTTAATTTTGTCAATTGACAAAAGAAAACTATTAACCGTTCTATTTCTGAAAGCATTCTTACTGTGCAGCATTTTTTCCATGCCTACCTAAACCTGTTCTGTATTGTATACACGTCAGAAAATCAGAGAGTATATACCTAATGTACAAACCACTGGATGGCTTAGACTCCAAGTCAGATTTTTATACCAGTTGGTTCTGTTAAGATAAAGTTCAGTGGCTACAGCACCATCTCAATAAAATAAGGTCAGGACATATACACCACACATATGACTTGTACATACATGATATATGTGCTGTGTGTAACATGTTCCTGTGCTGTCTGCAGGTCTCCATTTCTACCAGGTGATGTTCGGCTGTGAGCTGGGAGATGATGGCAGTATCAGTGGATATGAGCACCATGGATATGATGGGAAAGAGTTCATGTCCCTGGACACACAGACATGGACATATATCCCCACCATGTCCCAGGCTCAGATCAGCACACAGAAATGGAACAGTCCAGAGGCACAAGTGGGGGGGGAGACAGAAGAATTATCTGGAGAATGAATGTCTCGAGTGGCTGAGGAAACATGTGGTGGATGGGAGAGAAGATCTGGAGAGGAGAGGTGAGCGCTTATTATAGTTTGACAACAATACTAAATTCCTAGGGCAATCCCTACAATTATTTGTCCCAGGAACTTCTGCAAATGCAGTGGTGGCAGATTTATATATATATATATATATATATATATATATACTGTATATATATATTTTTAATGCCCATTTCCTATTGGATTAATTCAGTGGTTGATATTAAGTACGCACTTCTTTTCTGTCCTGACTCCTCAGTTACATAAATGTGGTCTTGTGTTTGATCTTCGAAACTGGAATTTGGTGAGCTCTTTAGACTGAGCCATTCCTTCACAAATGTTTGTAAAGGCAGACTGTGTGTCTGGGGCTGGATTGTCTACACCGAGAAAAGTGGGATTTAATTAAATACCTGAATTTAATTATTAAGAGCAGGGGACCAATATTTTTGTCCGTATAGTGTATGACAAGGTCAGGATAGAGGTTAAAAATGCATTAAAGGTAGTTTGTCCCCAGAACCAGCATATCACCCCACTCCTGCAGATAGATAGGTTATTGTTACCAGAACACACACACTGTTGCTGGTATGTTGGCCCATTCCTCCATGCAGATCTCCTCTAGAGCAGGGATGTTTTGGGGCTGTCGCTGGGCAACACGGACTTTCAATTCCCTCCAAAGGTTTTCTATGGGGTTGAGATCTGGAGACTGGCTAGGCCACTCCAGGACTTTGAAATGCTTCTTACAAGGCCGCTCCTTCGTTGCCCTGGCGGTGTGCTTGGGATCATTGTCATGCTGAAAGACCCAGCCACGTTTCATCTTCAATGCCTTTGCTGATGTAAGGAGGTTTGCACTTAAAATCTCACCATACATGGCCCCATTCATTCTTTCACGTACACGGATCAGTCGTCCTGGTCCCTTTGCAGAGAAACAGCCCAAAGCATGATGTTGCCCCCCCCCCCATGCTTCACAGTAGGTATGGTGTTCTTTGGATATAATTCAGCATTCACTCTCCTCCAAACACCACAAGTTGTGTTTCTACCAAACAGTTCTACTTTGGTTTCATCTGACCATATGACATTCTCCCAATACTCTTCTGGAACATCCAAATGCTCTCTAGCAAACTTCAGACGGGCCCGGATATGTACTGGCTTAAGCAGGGGGACACGTCTGGCACTGCAGGATCTGAGTCCCTGGCGGCGTAGTGTGTTACTGACGGTAGCCTTTGTTACGTTAGTCCCCGCTTTCTGCAGGTCACTCACTAGGTCCCCCCGTGTGGTTCTGGGATTTTTGCTCACCGTTCTTGTGATCATTTTGACCCCACGGGGTGAGATCTTGCGTGGAGCCCCTGATGGAGGGAGATTATCAGTGGTCTTGTATGCCTTACATTTTCTAATTATTGCTCCCACAGGTGATTTCTTCACACCAAGCTGCTTGCCTATTGCAGATTCAGTCTTCCCAGCCTGGTGCAGGGCTACCATTTTGTTTCTGGTCCTTCCACAGCTCTTTGGTCTTCACCATAGTGGAGTTTGGAGTGTGACTGTTTGAGGTTGTGGACAGGTGTCTTTTATACTGATAACAATGTCAAACAGGAGCCATTACTACAGGTAATGAGTGGAGGACAGAGGAGCCTCTTAAAGAAGAAGTTACAGGTCTGTGAGAGACAGAAATCTTGCTTGTTTGTAGGTGATCAAATACTTATTTTCCACCATAATTTTCAAATAAATTCTTTAAAAAAAATCACTGTGATTTTCTGGATTTGTTTTCTCATTTTGTCTCTCATAGTTGAGGTCTACCAATGATGTAAATTACAGGTCTCTCTCATCCTTTTAAGAGGAAGAACTTGCACAATTGGTGACTGACTAAACACTTTTTTTCCCCAATGTAGGTTAGTGTCACCAGAACCATCCAGTCTGACACACTGTGTATATTTAAAAAATAAATGTTTTGCTACTGTACGTGTATCTACAGGATTAAACTGCCTGGATTGTAGGTAAATGCCTCCATCCCATCATCGATCAGTCTGGGTTCTCCAATGTCTTCAGTCAGCATTGCTCCTCCCACAGTGAGATGTCTGCAATCATGGAGATCTATTATTTTAGGTTTGGGTCACAAGGGTCTCCAGAGTTTTATACACAGTACAAGGGTCTCTGCTGATACAGACCACCAGAGGGGAGGAGAGATCAGATCTGGGCTACAGGGCGGCCATTTATATTTTCTTCTTTTTCTCTCACAGTTCAGCCAAAGGTGAAGGTCTCGGGTCAGGAGAAAGATGAGACTCTGACACTTCACTGCCAGGTGTATGGATTTCACCTCAAACAAGTGGATGTGAAGTGGATGAAGAACGGGGAGGACGACGTTCCCACCTATCAGACCACACACACCCTCCCCAATCCTGATGGCACCTATCAGATCAGGGTCACTGCGGAAGTGATCCCCAAAGAGGGCGACAGCTACTCCTGTTATGTGGATCACAGCAGCCTGAAGGAGGCTCTGAACGTTATGTGGGGTGAGTTGTGTCCATACTGGGGGGATGACAGGAGGACAACTATGGGATATGTCAGGACTGGTGATCATTATTGTGACATGTCATTGCATAGTCTATTGACTGATCTCCAGCATCTTGTTAGTTTGAAATGGCTATACAATTCTGTAAATGACTTAATAGGGTTTCCAGCTGGCCAAAAGGCTACTTTTGGGTAGGGGGCACATCATTGGACTAAGAGAATCAGAATGATTGTTTCGATTAATTGCCTGCCATCTAGGCCATTCTGCCTTAACTGTTATTTTTTTTTTGTCAATGAGATTATAGATTTAGTTCATTTACAAATTGTATCAATTCAAATTCTGCTCCTTCCCTAAAAACAGTGTCCAAATGTCACAGCCATTTTTATATGTTCCTGTTCTAATGCCCTGGAAAAAAAAAACAAATCACCAACAAATATACACAAAAAAAAAAAATTCGCTAGGCTCGGTACTACTGACAAATCCATTGAAGTACCTTGCGGCGATAAGAATGACTCATTTTCAAACTTGAAATAATTTTTTAGTAAGGATCATCTCTAGTAAGTTGATAAAAACATAATAAAACATTTCCAAGAGATATATACTATTATATATACTATTACTGTATATATACTATTATTGTACTATATATACTATTATATACAGTATACTATTATTGTACTATATATACTATTATATACAGTATACTATTATTGTACTATATATACTATTATATACAGTATACTATTATTGTACTATATATTCTATTATATATACTATTATTGTACTATATATTCTATTATATAACATACATAGATTATGCTGTTACTACATCAAAGATAAGCCACAAGTGAGTCCCTGAAACATGAAGCTCTCAGTATAATCCGCAGCTCATTTTCACCTTTCTGTTTTCTAACTAGAACCCAAAAAGTCAAGTGTCTGGGTCATCCCTGTTATCATAGCTGTGGGGGTCGTCGTTCTTCTTGGTGTTGGCATTGCTGGGTTTCTCCTATATAAAAGTAAGTGTCAGTAATGCGGAGCTTCTTCTTTTCTAACCTGGGATGATCTCAAAGAGCATTTATAGCAGGAGTCAAAACTCACCATAAATATATTTATTAATTTACTATATTATATATGTTTTTCAATTGTTATACAGTATCTGTTTCTTAACATGTGGGAATACTAGCATTAGGGTTTGTTACCTATTTCTGCAAATACTGTGTTCCTTCAGTGTCCAAGCCTAGGGATATCAGTTATCATCCCTGATTTGTTCCATCGTGTGGTGCTGTACAGACATCAGCGCTGGAGAATCCCATCAGTCAGAATTGATCTGTGATTAATCTTTTCTATCAGGACTGTCACAAATCGCTGTAATAAAAAAAAAAAAATTTCCACTCTCTGTACAAAATTATATACAAAAAGTACAGTGCTTAGCAAGAAAAGATGTAATAAGAAAGACATAAAATAAAATGGAAATAAAATAAAAACGGACCCTTTTAAAGTCTTGCTGGGAGCTCAGCCTGAATTAGCGGACAGATGTTACAGACAGGACTGCATTACTAAAATATCTAACACTGAGTTCATGTACGGCATCACTTTGTATTGACCCTCAACCCTGCCCACTTCCTGGAACGTCCCACCTGTGACTGGGCGGCCTAATGATGTGCGTTAAATCCAAAAAGATATGACATATTCAGGGAACATGCTATATCTCTCAGTGTGTATGACATATAAGTATGATATGCATGGAAAGAGATGACAAATGCTTTTTCAAGTCCAGGCATACCAAACATGCAGATTGAATTATAATTCATTCCTTATTAATGCTCCACATCCAGGTTTTTGACATCACTTAAGATGATAGGGTTCCCTGACCATCTCTTGGTGCATGAATGGCTTAAAAGCATAAATGATATCATACATATGTCTGACACCACAGTTTTTCTTGGTTTGATATACAGTTTTGGCTTGGCCGGCTTCCAGACTGAAAAATGGAGTCAAGCTATCTGGATCACAAGCCGCACACCAAATGCTTGCTAATTAGTGGCTGCCTGCGCTGAATTCATATCCTGCTTAATCAATCACCTGCACCCTATATTGTTGGTTGTGAATGGTAATTGTCTTACAAATTAGACAGGAGCTGCGCTAACACATTGAAGCAACATGAGACTACTTGACCGAATATAAGTTAGGCAGACACATATGTTATATTTCTAGGAGGGACATAATCCGCTGCCGCACATACTGATACTTGTCTCACCCAACGGTATTGTCAGAGGATTCGGCCCAAGCCAGCAGGATGTGTGGGCATTATTCTAATGTGTATGGCCTTTCACGCTACCTGTGTCTATCATGTCTGTTCTGTATGACTCCCTCACCTCTCCACCCCGCTCAGTATTCCCTTATAGTTCTGGTATTTTCCATGGAGGGAGATGACTTGGATGACATGATGTAGGATACAATGATTCTTCCTAACGTCAGCTCCTCCTCTTATTTTAGAGAATAAAGATGGCTACCGGACAACCAGCAGTGAGTATTCTGTGTATGTGGCTCTACTAAGAAGCAAAGTAAAGAATATTTGTATTTTTAACCCTTTAATGATAGGCTTATTTGGGACAACAAACATTTGTTATTTTTCAGTGCTGCATTACAAGAGCCATAGGTTAATTGTATTATTGACTGATCTGTAGGAGGGCTTGTGTTTTGCAGAATGAGTTGTATTTTTTAATGACCTAAATTTTGGAAACATATCACCTATTAATTAACTTCTATTAACTCTTTTTGGGTGGAATAGAAAAAAAGAGCAACTGCCCTCTTGTTTTTTTTTTTGTTATAATTATTTTACCATTGACCATGTAGTATAATAAAATATTTTACTACTTCTAATAGGTATACAAAGATGGGGGCCTTCAGGATGCACTCAGATGCCATTGCGACCAGTTGACACCCTGTGATCATATTGCAGGGTCACCAATAGGGCTGACAATAAATCTGTAAAGCCCATTGGGTGCCACAATCACTAGTGACCATGGGGTGATACAGTCCCGATCAGAGTGATCTCCAATCCTGGTCATTGAAGCAGTTCTCTGGGTGTCACTTACAGCTGGGCCCCTAGTTGGAGTTAGGGTGGTGACTTAAGTAAGTTACTAATGTATTAGATAATAATATAATCTAAGAAAATGACACTGCAGCAGCAAAGCAGTGGAAACCTCTGGCACTAGTGTGAACATAGACTTATTTACAATTTGATTTGAACAGCTTCAAAGAAAGGCTTACAGAAAAACTTTTTTTCTCGATTCGACTATATATTTAAAATATCTTCAAATATTGCAGTTTTCACACTGACCACTAGAGCACACACAACGGGGGAGGATTTACTAAAGTGTTTAGAAGAAAAGCTGTCGTTATTGCCCATGGCAAACAAACAAAGCTCAGCTTTAATGACAGATTCTGCTCATGAAAAATAAGTTGACATATCCTTCCGTCAGTGGGCAAAGATACAATGACATCTCTATTAGGGGGTGTTCACACGTAGGAATTTGACGCTGAATTTGTCGAGTAGAAAATTTCTGCCTCTGGACAAAAACTGTTGTGGATTTTAACGCTGAATTTGAAGCGGAAATCGGAGATAAGTGCCAATGTATTTTGACTATTTTGGATTTATTGGGCAGGGCCAGATTCCAAATTCTGCCTCTAATTCCGTGCGGATGGAAAAGGAGTATTTTCTACCTCCCATTCATATCAGTGGGAATTCTTACGTGGAATCCGTCTGAAGAGCGAGCAGGACGCTTATTTTTTTTTGCTAGCTAAAAATATATCAGCTGCTGTCTCCCATTAAAATGAATAGGAGTCAGATTTCAAGTGGACGTTTAAGGTGGATTTTGATTCAGATTCCACAAAGTCAGCATCAAATTGTTACGTGTGAACACTCCCTAATACTGCTGGATGTCTAGATAAAGCTCTGCATGCAGCCCCTGTTACTCGCTGGTCTCTAGGAGAGAACAGTTTTCTACCTTTTCCTTTATGTTATTAGTTGTTATATTGGGATGAAAGAGATGAGGAGAAGGCAGGGGGTTTATTGAAAATGAAGAAGTAGTTTATATAATTTTATTTCTACATATTGTAAATGTGATAAACACTTTCAAAGATTTGAAGAGAACCTTTCATCACCGCCACCAACTCCAACTCTTTGCACCCTTTAATAGGTGGCGCTCTACTGATTCTGGTACAGCCCGTAAGAAATTCAGTTTTTCTCCACTTACACCCCATTTTGAATTTTTTTTCCAGTTTCCCAGTACATTGTAAAGAATATTAAATGGTACCATTACAAAATACAATTTGTCCTGCAAACATTAAGCGCCAAGTTATGAGGTTTGGAAGACAGGGAGTCAATAACAAAAATTGAAAAAATGTCTGCGGCAGGAAGGGGTTAAGGGTGTTTCTTCCCCTGCTGGGTCTTCACTCTCTGCTCCAGATAATTGCCCCTATCTGCCACCCAGCTCCGACCCCATTGCTTGAGTGACATCTTCCAATTTGTCTGTAGTTAGGGGCAGTTATCTGGAGCCAAGAGCGAAGGAGAAAAAAACGCATAATAATAAAATCCCAATTTTCATGACAATGGAGCTGCAATGCAGAATAAGAAAGACATCTTTGGAAAGTGTAGAAGCTGCCCTACAAGGTACTGTCATTGAACAGGCATCATTATATCAGGTTTTCTAAGATACATATTGTTTTTGCAGTTTCTTATTACTGACTAGATGGCACATAGACACATCTTCACATTTTTGTTCCTTTCTCTTACTTTTTATCACTCACATATTACACTACAGTTTTCACACATTAATGTACATTAGATCACATATTATTTTGCACTATTATTTATCATCGCTTATATTTATATTACCTTAAATATACATAATCCTTTACCCCCAACTATTAACATTATATATTTAAGTCCATAGATTCTGCAGGAGGAATCCCTCCATCCAGGAAGAATTTTGAGATCTTCACAAGGTCCATATCAGCCTTCAAGTATGGATGAAAACATTATGGAGACGTATCTCATAACCGAGGATGTTATTTAATTGACTCAGGTGAAGTTCTTTGGAGACTACATACAGTGCTGGCCAAAAGTATTGGCACCCCTGCAATTCTGTCAGATAATACTCAATTTCTTCCAGAAAATGATTGCAATCACAAATGCTTTGGTAATAATATCTTCATTTAATTTGTCTTCAATGGAAAACCACAAAAAGAATTGTCAAAAAGCCAAATTGGATACAATTCCACACCAAACATAAAAAAGGGGGTGGACAAAAGTATTGGCACCCTTTGAAAAATCATGTGATGCTTCTCTAATTTGTGTAATTAACAGCACCTGTTACTTACCTGTGGCACATAACAGGTGGTGGCAATAACTAAATCACACTTGCAGCCAGTTGAAATGGATTAAAGTTGACTCAACCTCTGTCCTGTGTCCTTGTGTGTACCACATTGAGCATGGAGAAAATAAAGAAGACCAAAGAACTGTCTGAGGACTTGAGAAGCAAAATTGTGAGGAAGCATGAGCAATCTCAAGGCTACAAGTCCATCTCCAAAGACCTGAATGTTCCTGTGTCTACCGTGCGCAGTGTCATCAAGAAGTTTAAAGCCCATGGCACTGTGGCTAACCTCCCTAGATGTGGACGGAAAAGAAAAATTGACGAGAGATTTCAACGAAAGATTGTGCGGATGGTGGCTAAAGAACCTCAACTAACATCCAAACAAGTTCTAGCTGCCCTGCAGTCCGAGGGTACAACAGTGTCAACCCGTACTATCCGTCGTCGTCTGAATGAAAAGGGACTCTATGGTAGGATACCCAGGAAGACCCCACTTCTGACACAGAGACATAAAAAAGCCAGGCTGGAGTTTGCCAAAACTTACCTGAGAAAGCCAAAAACTTTTTGTAAGAATGTTTTCTGGTCAGATGAGACAAAAGTAGAGCTTTTTTGGGATAAGGCATCAACATAGAGTTTACAGGAAAAAAAAAAGAGGACTTCAAAGAAAAGAACACGGTCCCTACAGTCAGACATGGCGGAGGTTCCCTGATGTTTTGGGGTTGCTTTGCTGCCTCTGGCACTGGACTGCTTGACCGTGTGCATGGCATTATGAAGTCTGAAGACTACCAACAAATTTTGCAGCATAATGTAGGGCCCAGTGTGAGAAAGCAGGACAATGACCCAAAACACACTTCAAAAAGCACTAGAAAATGGTTTGAGAGAAAGCACTGGAGACTTGTAAAGTGGCAGCAATGAGTCCAGACCTGAATCCCATAGAACACCTGTGGAGAGATCTCAAAATGGCAGTTTGGAGAAGGCGCCCTTCACATCTCAGGGACCTGGAGAAATTGGCCAAAGAAGAATGGTCTAAAATTCCAGCAGAGCATTGTAAGAAACTCATTGATGGTTACCGGAAGCGGTTGTTCGCAGTTATTTTGTGTAAAGGTTGTGCTACCAAGTATTAGGCTGAGGGTGCCAATACTTTTGTCCGGCCCATTTTTGGAGTTTTGGGTAAAATGATCAATGATTTGACTTTTTTTTTCATTCTCTTTTGTGTTTTTTCATTGCAAGCAAAATAAATGAAGATATTATTACCAAAGCATTTGTGATTGCAATCATTTTCTGGAAGAAATTGAGTATTATCTGACAGAATTGCAGGGGTGCCAATACTTTTGGCCAGCACTGTATATCCTTCTTGACAAAATGACAATCAGTCCTTATCCATTATGAACATTGAATCTGAAAATCTGGAAGGACTGTCAAGTTTATATTTGATGATATAACATGGAAAAGCTAATATATATATACTGTATCTAATACTACAATTTTTTTATTTACTTATTTTTTTTTTCATGGGAGCTACTATTGAAAATATTAGGAGTACCTATGTCTTTCAAACTGACAATAAACCACTTTTCTTGTGGAAGGTTTAGAATTCTTTGCAAAAACTTTTGTGTAAATAGGCTGATGTTTTTGGCATCGGGGCATCCGGCTGTGTCTATTCTGAAATTCTATACAGTACAGAGTTATGTATTAGTTTATGTGTTATACTTACCTACGAGTGTACCTATGGCTTGGTTTATTAATATATTCCTGTGGGATACTAGCTCATGCTCCCTGCAAGCTTGAACTGCTTATATTTAAAGTATATTTGAGATACTTAAAAGAGGGTTTGACGTACAATATATCAGATTAGCCACTCTGTATATATTTGGTATTATGCATTTATGGTATGAACCACACCTTAAATTGGTTTAAAACATAGTGTATGACACTGTCAGGGCTCCTTTGAATCTATCTATAAAACATAGTGTAGAACACTGTCAGGGCTCCTAGGAACCTATCTATAAAACATAGTGTAGAATACTCTTAGGGATCCTAGGAACCTATCTATAAAACATAGTGTATAACACTGTCAGGGCTCCTAGGAACCTATCTATAAAACATAGTGTAGAATACTCTTAGGGATCCTAGGAACCTATCTATAAAACATAGTGTATAACACTGTCAGGGCTCCTAGGAACCTATCTATAAAACATAGTGTATAACACTGTCAGGGCTCCTAGGAACCTATCTATAAAACATAGTGTAGAATACTCTTAGGGATCCTAGGAACCTATCTATAAAACATAGTGTATAACACTGTCAGGGCTCCTAGGAACCTATCTATAAAACATAGTGTATAACACTGTCAGGGCTCCTAGGGACCTACCTATAAAGCATAGTGTATGACACTGTCAGGGCTCCTAGGAACCTATCTATAAAACATAGTGTATAACACTGTCAGGGCTCCTAGGAACCTATCTATAAAACATAGTGTATAACACTGTCAGGGCTCCTAGGGACCTACCTATAAAGCATAGTGTATGACACTGTCAGGGCTCCTAGGAACCTATCTATAAAACATAGTGTATAACACTGTCAGGGCTCCTAGGAACCTATCTATAAAACATAGTGTATAACACTGTCAGGGCTCCTAGGGACCTATCTATCCAATTTCTAGTGTTCTAAAGGGAAACAGCTAAAGTTATGTCAACAAGAAAGTGACATTATTATACTCTGGGGTCTCTTCAGAAGATATACTGCACACACCAAACCATTACTATGATACTAAAATGTATGCAGCATATTGTATATAAAAATACAACTTAATATTTCATATATACAACCACCTTCATGCAACTTTGCAGCAGAGATTACCAGCAAAAATTGTACAAAAATTCAACTTTGCAACTAAAGCGCGAGATCAAGCAACAAAAAGCTAACAAAATGTGCTTTCCAAAAACCTGTAGGATGTGAGGAATTCATTCATATCACATATATCTATTTGCATGTGCAGGTGTTAAAGAAACACCACAATTTTTGTGCAAAGTTTTGTGTATACAAATGATATAGCGGTTTACAGAAGGTTTTGTTTTTAACCCCCTCCACAAACAATGATTAGAGATGAGCGAATTTCTCAAAAATTCGATGAGGCAGCTTTGCCGAATTTTCCAAAACGATTCGATCCGAATTAATATCGCAGCGAATTGCGTTAAAAAACAGCTATTTTCCTGGCTTCAGAGCGCCTGGGGATATGGCGATATGCATTTTAAACTAAGGACACATCGGAATAGCCTTTAGAAAGACTATTCTACTCCTACCTTTGCACCATGACCCTTGCAATGTCCGCTCATGTAGGTATGTAAAAAAAAAATGGCCGCCGAACATGCACAGAGCCGCTCGTGTAGAAATAGAAAATGCGCATGCCCGGTGGCCATCTTTTTTTCTACTGTATTCCTACACATGTGGCTCTGCGCATGCCCGGCAGCCATTTTGATTCTTTTACTACATGAGCTAGGAGTACCAGGACATCGCAGGGGGTGTGATGTAACGGTAAAGGTAGGAGTAGAATAGCCTTTCTAAAGGCTATTCCGATGTGTTCTTAGTTTAACCCCTTAACGACCCAGGGCGTAATAGTACGTCCTGAGTAGCATTACGATGTATGGAGAGCGCTCAGGAGCTGAGCTCTCTCCATACACCGCGGGTGTCGGCTGTATAATACAGCCAGGACCCGCCGCTAACAGCCGCGACCGGTGCCTGCACCAATCGCGGCTGTTAACCCTTTAGATGTCTCAGTCAAACGGAACCGCGGCGTCTAAATTGCGCAGCCGCCATGGGCACCGCCATTTTTCCTCGATCGCCGCCCTCCAGAACATCATCGGAGGGCGGCGCTTGGTTGCCATGACAGCCGGGAGCCTATTGAAGGCTCCCAGGCCTGTCATTACAGTATAGCTATTACACAATGCCAGAGGCAGCGTCTAATAGCAGTGACGGCATTTTGCTATTCATACTGTACTGTATCGCAGTGAATAGTATGATCGATCAGACTCCCTAGGTTTCAAGATCCCTAGGGAGTCTGATCATACAAGTAAAAGTAGAAAAAAAAAAAGTTTTTAAAAGTATGAAAAAATTAAAAAAAAAAAAAAAAAAACACAACACAAAAGTTCAAAATCACCCCCCTTTCCCTAGATCAGATATAAAAGTAAATAAACAAAAGTAAGCATAAACACTTTAGGTATCCCCACGCTCCAAAATGCCCGAACTATTAAAATATTTATCCCATACGGTGAACGGCGTAGCGGGGGAAAAAAAATCTAAATGGCCAAATAGCGTTTTTTTTTTCAACACTTTGCCTCCTATAAAAAATTGAATAAAAAGTGATCAAACCATCAGATCTTTCCCCAAATGGTATCAATAAAAACGTCATGTTGTCCCGCATAAAAAGACGCCTTACCCAGCTCCATACATGTAAATATGAAAGTTATAGGTGACACAATATGGCGACGCAAAATTTTTTTTCTATTTAGCAAAGTTTTTAATTTTTTAAAAGGTATCAAAACATTACAAATACTATATAAATTTGGTATCGCCATGTTCGTACTGACCCGCAGAATACAGGTAACATGTCATTTTTACCACGCAGTGAATGCTGTAAAAATTAAACCCATATGAATTTGGCGCAAATGCAGTTTTTCTCCAATTGCACCTCATTCTGAATTTTTTTCCAGCTTCCCAGTACATTGCACAACATATTGAATAGTGACATTACAAAGTACAACAATAAGTCATCATGTGACTCTGTGAACTAAAAATGAAAAAGTTATGGCTCTTGGAATGTGGGGAGGGAAAAACGAAAATGCAAAAACAAAAAATGGCCCGTCATTAAGGGGTTAAAATGCGATTTGATACCACGAAGCGTGAGAAAATCCGAATTCGATGCGAATCGAAGATTTCCTGAAATTCGGATTGAATTCCACTTCATCAGCTTCAATTCGCTCATCTGTAACAATGATGTCTGTGCATTTGCTGCTCATCCCTTCTGCCCCTGCTTGTCCTCTTAGCTGTCCTGCGATTCTGGCTGAGGCTGTAGGGGGGAAGACACATGATAGCCCCACATCTCCAAATCCAAAAGGGCTATCAAGAAAATCTTAGATTTATTTTAAAGATGATCGATGGAGCTCACGTTGTTGGACTAGAAACCATTTACAGGTCAAAATGGTTTTATACCAAATTTAGATTTAAAAAAAAAAAAAAGTTCTCAGAAGAGCATAGGACTAAGGTTTTCCTCATACACTATGTATCATATTTGTATTTGCATTTTATCTTATTTCTTCACTTTGTAGATCCACCTTGCAAACATCATTGGGCAGATTTACTAATGTTGTCTAAAGTTTTACCGGTATAGACTAAACAGCCTAAAAATATGCCAGATTTATCATAGTGGCTGATGCTGGATGATACATTTGGGACACCTTGGGACTGTCTAGCCACCTACCTATTGGCATTACTTTGTGCTAAAACTTTGTGATAACTTTGGCATACTTTGTTGCATCGTAAGTTATGCCCCATTTCCCACTAAGCTGCATTCTGTTAGTGTACGAGCCAAAAAATTATATTAGGGCATATAGATGAAATAGACAGATTCCACAGATACTCCTTCCATAAGACACAGTGGGGTAAATAAATGTGCAATAAATGTGCGCCACTTCCCCTGTGCAGCGTCTTTCTCATCACTTTCTGAGAAATGGGGTGTAGCGGGGCAGTGAGCAGGTTGTGCCGGGGCAGGGACACCCAGGTCTGACATATTTATTATAACTCACAGCAAAAAACTGTCCGGTGTAGATTTCTATTCAGGCTGATTTATTAAGAGGCTGGTCCTCTTGATAATTCAGGCGCAGATAGCGGCAGTCAGGACCTTTATTAAGCAATGCCAGTCTTAAAGGGATTATCCAGTTTTTACAATTGATGCCAATTGTTTCATGATATTAGATCTGACCCCAGGACCCCCGCAGATCGCATGTACTGACAGTGCGGCTGTCACTAATGTTTACACACCAGGAGCTGCGCTGCTCACTCGCTGTACAAACTGCAGCGCTGCCCCATTGAGGTCTATGAGCAGGGGTCAGCTTATAACCTCCGTTTTGGCAGAAGCATGAAAAATTCAGCTTTCTAAAGACTGGTGAGACTGTTGCTGTCTCTAAGGCATTGTGGCTTACACTGTGGTTGGCCTTGTTATGGGCACTGTAGGACTCACCTATTGTACATGTACCACTTTGCACATGGATGCCATCCTCTGGTCAGGCCAAGGATGTTTGAGAGCTTGTATTGTACGATGTATGTATATACATATACTGTAAGATGTCATCTATAGAAACATTTTAAAGATTTGTTTATAAAAATAAGATAAAATAATAGTTATAATAGAATTTTCTGAAAGGGAAGAAGGAAGATGTTGTGATACAATCTGCAGATCTGTACACTGTCTCGCACTTCTCTCTTTGTAACTAAAACAGGACACTATGGGGGAGATGTAGGAAAAGTTGTGCAAAAGGAAAAGTGAAGCAGATCCCCCAGCGACCAATCAGATTCCAGCTCTCATCTTTTAGAAGGTCTCTGCAAAATAAAACCAGTAACTGTATTAGTTGCTCTAGGAAATTGTTCCACTGTTCTTTTGCACTAGTTTTGATCAATTTTCCCCATTATAACAATGATAAATCTACCATACACTGCCATATTCCCTTCTGCCCAGCAGGTGGCAGTATATGGCTATACTCTCTATGGGGTGACTCCGGAGGTTTCCTGTAAATCAGCTTGTTTCTTCTCAGACCATGTAATTCATGTCTGTGCAATAGAGGGAGCAAAACCTGCAAGAAGAAGAAGAGTCTAATAATTCACAATATATTCCTAGAAGATGGAACGTCAGAAATCCTTTATAATGTATAAAATCTCCATTATCATTGTCATATCATGTGCAGCACATCTCCAGTGTCCCCTAATAGAGGATATGGAAGGAGAAACCTCTGTAAGTACACAGTCATTATCTGCAGATGATGGGAGTTATACTTATAGTGATCCCTACAATCCTGGAGACTCCTGTAGTCCTAGACAGAGACCTTGTACCTGTCATGTATGTATCCTATACAGAGTATATATATATATGGCAGTGAGATAGAGCGTCTCCTGTCATGGTGTATACATATATACAAGAGGCTGATAGATTGTAATAACTCGCCAGGACTTGTTACGTCTCCTGTTGACACTTCTAAACCTCTCGGCTCCCATTACTTATAGACGTGGCCATGTCTGTGCAGGAGATCCTCACTATTCTGTACAGGGATTTCTGGTTTTATGGATATAACACTTCACCAGCCGTACAGGAAAGTTCTGCCATTTTCTAATCATTTCTATCTCACGGCTTTTATATCTCTGCTTGCTGTCAGTGAATGGGAAGATTCTGGTTTCTATCCAGTGGGTGACTACCTGTCCTGTCCTAGTATACAGGAGAGGCTACACTGCAGATATAACACTACAGAAATTGTTATATTTCAGAATTGCCTATCAGACCTGCATTATGCAGGATCCAACCACTGTTATTGGAGATACCTCTGTGTTAGGCCATTTGTTCTCCTCTTCACGTCTGCCGGCACCTGCGCAATAGAACCAGCAGAAGTGAAGGAAGTGACAATTTGTGCCCAGAAGATCAGGACATGAAGACAGGTAAGTATGATGGGGTGGGGGAGTATTGGTGACGTCTGTTTCCGGAAAAAGCCCCTTGGGCGGTCACATGACAGCCCCAGGGATATGGGTAAATATACAATTTTGATAAAGTAAGTAATTTAGAAAGTAGGCGGGGGAGGTGGTTTAGATTACTGTACAAATTGCATTTTACCCTGGACAACCCCTTTAAGAACCCTTGTTTTGGGACATTTAACAGACTTCTCTGCCCTGTCAGAGGTCTCCGTAGCTACATCTCTTTGTTCTGATTATTATCTCTACCTAGAATACTCTTTTTGCTGTAACTTCACTCCTAAATAAACTTTCATCTGCTTTATCCACCGGATTATTTCTTGGTTTTGTATAAAAGTTTCCGTAACAACATGCACAAGACTGTGTACTTTGTCTGTATGCGATACTATAGCGCCCATATATTATCACAGGCCCATGTACAGGACATTACATGGAGGTCAGTAGTGTTATCTATACAGGACATGGCGTCTTCAGAGATTACTATTAATGATATTGATCATCCACGGAATAAATATCATTGGGGATTATACAGTCAGTACAGCTCTGTTCACACTGGGTTCTTGGCCTCAGTTTAGACAGATGTAGCCCTATTTGGGGGGGGGTATGAGTATTATCCCTCCCCGCAACAGACTCTGGCGCTGACCTGTGTGTATAATGGGACCTGAAGCCTTCGCTGAAGGGAAGAGTGGGAACATATATGAAATATATCAGTGCCTCCACCCAGGATAGAGCCTCTGTATTACAGGGAGGATCTCTTCCTGGGACTTACCCATGAAGTACAGTTAGTAGCCTTAACAAGGATTACTGTACTAATCTCACAGTATGAAGAATACATACAGATACCACATAAGGTTATAACAGTAGCTTTATAAGAATCAACAGGGTAATAATACATACATACAATATACTCAGAACACAGCAATACTACAACAACCAGCAAGTCCTCAACCGTCTTAGGTTATATACCCGGGTATATATATATAGATATATAGCAAGAGTCCAGTGCACAATACCTCCAGGCAACAGAAGAGATGCAGGGGCCCCTGTGGATGACTGTGGATCCTCGGATTCTTCCAGGAGATGACAGACAGCCGATCAGGAGATGATGATGATGATGGTGAGATTCTTCACAGGCAGCAAACAGGGCGACGGTGACGGCAGTAGATGCAGGCCTGACTACCCTAACACTGAGTCCTTAACCTGCCAGCTAAACTACTAGTGCCACCGGGCCTCTAACTAGCTAGTTGGCCTTCGGAAGCCTAACCTATCACTGCCCTGAACTATATATATATATATGGATCCCTAACTACGGTTACTAGCTAGGTCCTGTGAGTATATAGGGGGTAACACATACCTAACTATATACTGTGAAGTAAAGAGGAACAAGTGGCTCTTAGACTCCCCCAGACATAACATGTCTGTCTCAGCAGCTCTGCTCACATCTCTCCCCCCAGCAGCTCTGCCTCACATGTGTCTGACTCACTGTATTTACAAAACAAAACTTGCACTAAATGCCTGGGGTCTCTGAAGCCAAACTGCAGGGGCAAAGAAGCCAGATACATTATATACTAGTAGAAATGGCAGTTCCCTACACTCTCCCTCTGGTGAAATCTTTACGTCACGTCAAAGACATACAAAGTCATAGTATACAGTCAACATTACCAATGACAATATCAATATGGTTGCTTTTGCATTTACAGAGTCACAACAGGTTAATAGGTATACATGCCAGCAGGAGCGAAAATTGGTAACATATTGACCAAAGTGGACACTGCACCCACCCAAGCATGGTATAAATGAGGCTGAGTAGTAAATCTGGGGTCCCCCAAACTATCATATGTCAGCATAGGTGGAGGGTGTCTAATTCTCTCTCCTCTCCGTACCTCTCTCTGAGGTAAACTAGCATGTCCAGGCCCTAAACTAGGGTTGTCTGCCATGGGAGGGGATGGTGCTGGTGGCGTAGGAGAGCTAGATCCCTGCTCATCTGTAGACACAGATCTAGGTACGAATTCTGGAGTTTGAGGGTTCATAGGTCTCCCTGAAGGAGAAGATACTGGTGATCTAGGAACTTCAGGAGCCACAGTCCAATCACTCTCAGGAGTTTCAGGAAGGTCAGGTGGAATATCGGCTAAGGACTGTGGAGAATCGCAGGCCGAGCCATCATTGGAGATATCCATACCATCAATCTGAGGTACAGGCAACAAATGATTTCTATGCCAAGTCCTGATCCTCCCGTCCCGTCCTTTTATCTTGTAGACTGGTATTCCAGGCAACCGATCTACCACTGTAAAGAGTTCACTCCGCCATCGATCAGCCAGCTTATGTTTTGCAGATGCTCCCAAATTCCGTAGCAGAACATGGTCCCCAGGGTTCAAGTCTCGGTATCTTACTCGAAGATCAAATCTCCTTTTATTTCCTTCATTCACTTTGGCCGCATTTTCCTCAGCCAGCTGATAAGCACTCTTAAGCGTTTCTTTCAAACGTGCCACGTATCGGTAATGATCTCGATGACTGATACCATCGGTAGAGACTCCCAACAAGATGTCAATAGGTAGCCTAGGCTCTCTTCCAAACATCAGAAAGTATGGTGAATATCCTGTGCTCTCGTGCCTTGTACTATTATAGGCATGCACCATAGCCTCCACTTTTCTACTCCAGGATCGCTTATCCTCAATTCGTAAGGTACCAAGCATATCAAGTAAAGTCCTGTTAAATCTTTCAGGAAGGGCATCTCCCTCTGGATGGTAAGGCGTCGTCCGACTTTTGCGGATGTTCAACAACTGAAGTAACTCTTTGATCAGGTTACTCTCAAAATCCCGGCCTTGATCAGAATGCAACCGGTGTGGTAAGCCATAATGGATAAAATACTTTTCCCAAAGCACTCTTGCAACAGTGACTGCTTTTTGATCCTTAGTCGGAAAGGCTTGAGCATATCGTGTGAAGTGATCAGTCACCACCAATACATTTCCAAATCCTCTGGAGTTGTTGTCAATACAAAGGAAGTCTATGCAGACAAGATCCATGGGGCCCGAACTCTTCAAGTGTCCCATGAAGGCCGCTCGAACCGGGACAGTCTTCCTCTGCAAACATCTGCGACAGCACCTACACAGACGAGTCACGGTATCTCTCATTTTGGGCCAGTAGAATCGGTCTTGTATTAGGCCATAAGTCTTCTCAGGTCCCAAATGACCATGATAATCATGCAGACTTCGGAAAATCATCTTCTGAAAGCAGCTTGGAATAACTAGTTGGCGCCTTCCAGGGTGATCATGATACAGCACCACACGATAAAGTAGGCCATTGTCTATTTCAAACTTCTCCCAATCTCGTAGAAGTTGACTGCATTCAGAGGGTAGGGATGTCTTTAACATTTCTCTGTCTTGAGAACTCACTGCTTGATAAAGAGGTCCAATTAAAGGATCAGTCTTTTGACTCCAGATCATTCGCTTTGAAGATATAGAACAACTCTCAAAGGATCCTAAAGCGGCAGGGTAGGCAAACATGTCTGGTACAGCTTCGGGACCTCCCCCAATAGAGTCAATAAGCCGAGTTTCAGAAAAGGCTACTCGGTCTTCAACTACAGCAGCCATGGCACACAAAGCTCCTACTCCAGGACTTGGCACTTCTTCCCATTCATCCACTACTTCCGGACTAGGTAATCCAGGCCGTCTTGATAGAGCATCTGCCCCAATGTTCTTAGGCCCCGATTTATACTTGAGTGTGAATTGGTAGTTGGATAAAGCTGCCAACCAGCGATGTCCTGTAGCATCGAGTTTAGCGGTTGACAAAACGTATGTCAGTGGATTGTTGTCTGTTCTTACTTCAAACGTGGCTCCGTATAAATAGTCATGTAATTTATCAACAATGGCCCACTTGAGCGCCAAAAACTCCAATTTATGTACTGGATAATTTTTCTCGCTGGGAGAAAGACTTCGACTTATGAAAGCTATGGGCCGTAACCCGGCCGGGTATTCTTGGTGCAGCACGCCACCTAATCCTTCAAAGCTGGCATCTACATGTAGCACATATGGCTTATGTGCATCAGCATAAGCCAGAACGGGAGCTTCTGTCAATTTCTTCTTCAACAACTTAAATGCTTCTTCACAATCCGCAGTCCACCTATCGCCAAAAAGGCTTTTGGAAGACCCTTTCTTCTTTCCCGGATCTCCTGCATCACTCTTCAACAGGTCGAGGAGGGCTCGAGCAATTTTTGAATATCCTTCCACAAATCGTCGATAGAATCCACAAAACCCCAAGAAAGATTGCAACCCCGTAATATTTTGCGGTCGGGGCCAATTCACCACAGCTTCAATCTTACCAGGATCGGTAGCAACTCCTACAGCAGAAACAATATGACCTACATAAGTGACCGAAGATCTACAAAATTTGCATTTGTCAGCCGACAACTTCAGCCCCTCTTCTTTTAAGCGATGGAGTACTCTCATGAGTCGTTCTTCATGTTCTTCCAGCGTCTTTCCAAACACAATAATGTCATCAAGATATACAAGGCATTCCCGGGGCACTAAATCACCTAACACTCTTTCCATCAACCTTTGGAACGTTGCTGGCGCACCTTTTGTACCTTGCGGCATACGAGTGAACTGAAAGAAACCCAAGGGGCATATGAAGGCTGTCTTTTCCTGATCCTCAGGTGCCATTGGGACTTGATAGTATCCCGATCTTAGGTCCAGCACTGTGAACCAACAGTTTCCATTCAGAGCTTCCAGAGCTTCTTCAATTCTCGGCAGTGTATACTGATCAGGTAAGGTTCTCCGGTTCAGAGTTCTGTAATCCACACATAGGCGAATTGCTCCAGATTTTTTTCTTACCACCACAATAGGTGAGGCATAGGGGCTCTTACTGTCCACAATGATCCCCTGACCTTTCATTTGCTGTAGAGTCTGTCTTAACTCATCAACATCCTTTGGAGCAACTCTCCGTGGTCGCTCCCGGAAGGGAGTAGAATCGGTCAATCGGAAAGTGTGTTGAGCACTTTTAGCACAACCTACATCCATATCATCCATGGAGAACACTTCCGATAATTCAGACAACTTCTGTGTCAGTCGCTGATTCCAGGCCTCTGGTAAATGTGGATCACTCAAGTCAAGATTGAGATTAGGGATTGCATCTCGGATTTGAATCCTGCACACTTCAGCGTATGGATTTACTCCAAGCACAGGGTAGCAGTGGGCCACATTCTGGTATGGTCCAATTACAATCGGATGCGGTGAACAGTTCCTCACTGTCACACAGGTAGATAACTCCACTTTATTTCTCCAGTCCTTTCTCTCCGGGATCACCATCCAGCCATTCTGGTTAATCATTTCTTCAGGGGTTTCCATAAGGACATAACTCCCCCCTTCAAGCAAATCGGGAGCAATGCTGGAGGCTACTCTCAGAATTCTCTCCCCGCCGGCAGGAACTTCCACGGTTCTCTCACCGATATGATATACCATTCCATGTTGATAGCCAGTAGACAGGGCATCACAGAGTTCTCTAAGATCAGAAGATATATTCACCGGCTGAGCTGCAGGGTTCCAATCTCTTCCAAGAAACTTCTGAAAAGCATAATGCACTGCGGGACAATTAGTGCCAAGTATCACAGGAGCTGCACAAGAATCCCCTGTATCAGGACAGACAAGAGCCGTAATCTTCATGGGAGCGACACTCTGATCTTCTAATTCAGGGACAGCTATAACTACTTGTAGGCTGCCATCTACAGGATATGATCCTGAATTAAGCCCCCCACAATTTCATTTGTCCTGTAGACTGAAGAGGTATATCCCTCAGATACTTTTGGTAGAACGAGCGATAAATCAGGGTCACTTGAGATCCTGTATCAAACAGGGCAGGAGCGGCATGACCATTGACAGTGACTTTGACAACGGACCTGGAGCCCGCGATAGCGCCTCTGGTATTTACTCGGCCCGCCTTCCTTCGGTGTCTTTGATTCTGAATAGAGAAGACAGCACTGTGTCTCAATCCCTCACTGTCCTCCGTACACTGTCTGGCAGTATGGCCCGTCTGACCACATTTATAACAGGTTCTAGCATCCTTCCTCCATTGAGTGGCAGTGGGTGGAGTGGCGGACTGTCTAAGTTCTGACCGCTCCGCTGGTTTGTCCTTGTTTGAATTAGGAACAACATCTTCTTTAGAGATGCTTTTCGCTTTCTTAGGGGTACTAAAACTAATGTCAGCTTCTTGTTTCTTCACTAACTTCATTAAGTCAGGAAATGGAAGGACTCTATCAGATAGTAAGACCTTGAGTACTTGAGCAAGAGGATGATGAGGTTGTAACCCTCTCACCAACTGACTGGTTCTCATAGCGTCTACCTCTGAAGTAGATATAGCTGCGTGGTACACCAGACGTGAAAGAAGTAGCTGTAAACGGTTAATAAAAGTAGAGACATTTTCCCCTTCTTTTTGACGAACCATTCGGTAATCAGCAACCATCTGGGCAAGGTCATAGTATGGCTCAAAGTGATCAGACAGTACTTGTATATAGTCCAATGCACTCACTCCTTCATGAGAGTCTCTGTACAAGCGGATCAATTCTGCAGCAGGAGACCGCAAACTTTCACTGATACGCTGCCGCTTGCCTTCTTCAGAGCAAGACCATTCCTTCAGGCATTGGAGAGTATGTTCTTTCCATATCTCAAAGTTTTCCTCCCCTTGTGGTACTGGGACATTACCAGAGAATACTTTTAGTTTCTTGTAGTGAGTGGCCTGCAGGCCCTGAGCTAACATTTCAGTCAGCCTGGCTAAAGTGCTAATAGCACTGTCACTAGAGGAACTGCTAGCGACGGCCATACTGGGGGGGTAACTGGCTGAGCGGGGTTCTTCCTTTACCTGAACCAGGGGAGGAACAGGAGGTCGGTAATCCCATGTAGTAGCTAGTGGGAGGTTCCCCTCTGAGCTATATCGCTTCTCCATATCAATGACTATTCCCACTTCTAAATCTCAGCAGTGCCTCCAAATGTAGCCCTATTTGGGGGGGGGTATGAGTATTATCCCTCCCGCAACAGACTCTAGCGCTGACCTGTGTGTATAATGGGACCTGAAGCCTTCGCTGAAGGGAAGAGTGGGAACATATATGAAATATATCAGTGCCTCCACCCAGGATAGAGCCTCTGTATTACAGGGAGGATCTCTTCCTGGGACTTACCCATGAAGTACAGTTAGTAGCCTTAACAAGGATTACTGTACTAATCTCACAGTATGAAGAATACATACAGATACCACATAAGGTTATAACAGTAGCTTTATAAGAATCAACAGGGTAATAATACATACATACAATATACTCAGAACACAGCAATACTACAACAACCAGCAAGTCCTCAACCGTCTTAGGTTATATACCCGGGTATATATATATAGATATATAGCAAGAGTCCAGTGCACAATACCTCCAGGCAACAGAAGAGATGCAGGGGCCCCTGTGGATGACTGTGGATCCTCGGATTCTTCCAGGAGATGACAGACAGCCGATCAGGAGATGATGATGGTGGTGAGATTCTTCACAGGCAGCAAACAGGGCGACGGTGACGGCAGTAGATGCAGGCCTGACTACCCTAACACTGAGTCCTTAACCTGCCAGCTAAACTACTAGTGCCACCGGGCCTCTAACTAGCTAGTTGGCCTTCGGAAGCCTAACCTATCACTGCCCTGAACTATATATATATATATGGATCCCTAACTACGGTTACTAGCTAGGTCCTGTGAGTATATAGGGGGTAACACATACCTAACTATATACTGTGAAGTAAAGAGGAACAAGTGGCTCTTAGACTCCCCCAGACATAACATGTCTGTCTCAGCAGCTCTGCTCACATCTCTCCCCCCAGCAGCTCTGCCTCACATGTGTCTGACTCACTGTATTTACAAAACAAAACTTGCACTAAATGCCTGGGGTCTCTGAAGCCAAACTGCAGGGGCAAAGAAGCCAGATACATTATATACTAGTAGAAATGGCAGTTCCCTACACAGATATGATAGGTTCATAATTATACTTTAAGATGTTTGTTGTTTCTTGGCTATGACCTAGTATAGCAGAGATGACTGCGCTATTCCATCCTACAAAAAGCTACAGAAACCTGAGGACAATAACTGATACAATTCTATGTGACTGTGTCTTATCCCGCCCTGATATCTCACAAGTTTTCTACAAATCTCCATTATTTCTAGAAAATCCCCAGATTACCTTTCACTTTCTCCAGCTCTCACCTCTCCATCCTAATCTGCCTGGTAACTGCTGATCAGCTGGAGAGTCATTTTCCTATTGGAGGAGACTGTAACTCCCGTCCAATCAGAGCTGAGCTCCGCCCCCAGTGTACAGAGTTACATTATTACACTTGTATTCAGACTGGGCTATACTCACAGCTGTATTTGTCTTGTCACTCGGAGCCCCCCAATATATGAGGGCCAGGATGGGGAAGATGTACCCGCTCATTGTACTTCTCCTCCATGTGTCTGCCGTGTATTCTGGTCAGTTATTATATGTGATATTACATGATTATTATGTATTATATATGGAGTATGTTGTGTATTATACATTGTACTTCTCCTCCATGTGTCTGCCGTGTATTCTGGTCAGTATGGAGGAGATCAGTTATTATACTTTATGTGTGATGTGTCAGTGTATTGTGTAGTTACAGTGGGGAAAAAAAGTATTTAGTCAGCCACCAATTGTGCAAGTTCTCCCACTTATAAAGATGAGGCCTGCCTGTAATTGTCATCATAGGTAGACCTCAACTATGAGAGACAAAATGAGAAAACTAATCCAGAAAATCACATTCTCTGATTTTTAAAGAATTTATTTGCAAATTATGGTGGAAAATAAGTATTTGGTCAATAACAAAAGTTCATCTCAATACTTTGTTCTATATCCTTTGTTGGCAATGACAGAGGTGAAACGTTTCCTGTAAGTCTTCACAAGGTTGGCACACACTGTTGCTGGTATGTTGGCCCATTCCTCCATGCAGATCTCCTCTAGAGCAGGGATGTTTTGGGGCTGTCGCTGGACAACACGGACTTTCAACTCCCTCCAAAGGTTTTCTATGGGGTTGAGATCTGGAGACTGGCTAGGCCACTCCAGGACCTTGAAATGCTTCTTACGAAGCCGCTCCTTCGTTGCCCTGGCGGTGTGCTTGGGATCATTGTCATGCTGAAAGACCCAGCCACGTTTCATCTTCAATGCCCTTGCTGATGGAAGGAGGTTTGTACTCAAAATCTCATGATACATGGCCCCATTCATTCTTTCATGTACACGGATCAGTCGTCCTGGCCCCTTTGCAGAGAAACAGCCCCAAAGCATGATGTTGCCCCCCCCATGCTTCACAGTAGGTATGGTGTTCTTTGGATACAACTCAGCATTCACTCTCCTCCAAACACCACGAGTTGTGTTTCTACCAAACAGTTCTACTTTGGTTTCATCTGACCATATGACATTCTCCCAATACTCTTCTGGAACATCCAAATGCTCTCTAGCAAACTTCAGACGGGCCCGGATATGTACTGGCTTAAGCAGGGGGACACGTCTGGCACTGCAGGATCTGAGTCCCTGGCGGCGTAGTGTGTTACTGACGGTAGCCTTTGTTACGTTAGTCCCAGCTTTCTGCGGGTCACTCACTAGGTCCCCCCGTGTGGTTCTGGGATTTTTGCTCACCGTTCTTGTGATCATTTTGACCCCACGAGGTGAGATCTTGCGTGGAGCCCCTGATGGAGGGAGATTATCAGTGGTCTTGTATGCCTTCCATTTTCTAATTATTGCTCCCACAGGTGATTTCTTCACACCAAGCTGCTTGCCTATTGCAGATTCAGTCTTCCCAGCCTGGTGCAGGGCTACCATTTTGTTTCTGGTGTCCTTCCACAGCTCTTTGGTCTTCACCATAGTGGAGTTTGGAGTGTGACTGTTTGAGGTTGTGGACAGGAGTCTTTTATACTGATAACAATGTCACACAGGAGCCATTACTACAGGTAATGAGTGGAGGACAGAGGAGCCTCTTAAAGGAGAAGTTACAGGGCTGTGAGAGACAGAAATCTTGCTTGTTTGTAGGTGACCAAATACTTATTTTCCACCATAATTTGCAAATAAATTCTTTAAAAATCAGACAATGTGATTTTCTGGATTAGTTTTCTCATTTTGTCTCTCATAGTTGAGGTCTACCTATGATGACAATTACAGGCCGGCCTCATCTTTATAAGTGGGAGAACTTGCACAATTGGTGGCTGACTAAATACTTTTTTTTCCCCACTGTATGTGTGATGTGTCAGTGTATTGTGTAGTACAGGGGTCGGCAACCTATGGCACACGTGCCACTCTTGGCACGCGAGGCTTATTACCCTGGCACGGCAGCGGACTCCTCACCCAGCAGTTTCGATCGGACCAAACACGGCCGAAACGAAACTGCTATTATTATACTGTGGGGTCTCTTCAGACCCCCGAGTATAATAAGCGGAGCCCCCGGGGAGGTGATGAAACATAAAAAAACAAGGTTACTCACTAATCCGCGCTCCGCAGCCGCTCTGTACTCTTCAGGCGCTTCTGCCTGAAGTCAGTTGACAGGGCCTCAGGTGTTACGCCTGCGTCTGACGTCATTACGCATAATGACGCGACGTGACCCCTGAGCAGTCGCTGACTACAAGCAGAAGCGCCCGAAGATACAGAGCGGCTGCGGAGCGTGGAATAGTGAGTAACATTGTTTTTTATGTTTCATCACCTCTCTTTGCCCTCCACTTATTATACTCTGTGGTCTGAAGAGACCCCACAGTATAATAATAGCTAGTGAATGGCACAAATTGGAATATTATAAAAGTTAGAATATTATACCGTGTGCAGGGGCTACTATGGAGGTTAACACTATGGGACATATACCGTGTGCAAGGGCCGCTATGGGACATAATACTGTGTGCAGGGACTGCTATGGCTGTGGGACATAATACCAGTGCAGGGACCACTATGGGACATTATTCTGTATAACGGTGTGTTTTGTATATTAAGGATGTGTTTTTGCACAGAAAACCCAGGCTTTGGTTTTTTTTTGTTTTTTTTTTGTGCAAAAATGCCCCAGTTTTACATCGAATGAAAAAGTTCCAGTGGCCTAAGAATATAGCCTCATCCAGATACATAGTGTGTATTCACCATAAGGTGCCGCCATACGGTGCTCCTGGACACATTTACCACTAATTGGGGGCTGCGCATGGACTTTCATTGCTTCTAATCGGAAAGTACAGGAGCGTCCCAGGAAATAGCAGTAAGCGCATGTGTCCTAAAGCATCTGGTGGCAGCACTTCTGTGTTATGGTTTGTGGTATACGACTTTAGTTTAGGGGTCATCAGACTTACAATTTTTTACCGGCACTCCGAGTACCTCATCTTTGATTTTTTTTATTAAAATCGGCACGCCGAACAAAAAAGGTTGCCTACCCCTGGGGTGTAGTATATGTGTGATGTGTCAGTGTGTAGTATATGTGTGATGTGTCAGTGTGTAGTATATGTGTGATGTGTCAGTGTGTAGTATATGTGTGATGTGTCAGTGTGTAGTATATGTGTGATGTGTCAGTGTGTAGTATATGTGTGATGTGTCAATGTGTAGTATATGTGTGATGTGTCAGTGTGTAGTATATGTGTGATGTGTCAGTGTGTAGTATATGTGTGATGTGTCAGTGTATGCATATGTGTATGTGTATGTGTGATGTGTCAGTGTGCTGTGTAGTATATGTGTGATGTGTCAGTGTGCTGTGTAGTATATGTGTGATGTGTCAGTGTGTAGTATATGTGTGATGTGTCAGTGTGTAGTATATGTGTGATGTGTCAGTGTGTAGTATATGTGTGATGTGTCAGTGTGTAGTATATGTGTGATGTGTCAGTGTGTAGTATATGTGTGATGTGTCAGTGTGTAGTATATGTGTGATGTGTCAGTGTGTAGTATATGTGTGATGTGTCAGTGTGTAGTATATGTGTGATATGTCAGTGTGTAGTATATGTGTGATGTGTCAGTGTGTAGTATATGTGTGATGTGTCAGTGTGCTGTGTAGTATATGTGTGATGTGTCAGTGTGTAGTATATGTGTGATGTGTCAGTGTGTAGTATATGTGCGATGTGTCAGTGTGTAGTATATGTGTGATGTGTCAGTGTGTAGTATATGTGTGATGTGTCAGTGTGTAGTATATGTGTGATGTGTCAGTGTGTAGTATATGTGTGATGTGTCGGGGAGGTGTGTGCGTGTGTAGTATATGTGTGATGTGTCAGTGTGTAGTATATGTGTGATGTGTCAGTGTGTAGTATGTGTGTGATGTGTCAGTGTGTAGTATATGTGTGATGTGTCAGTGTGTAGTATATGTGTGTGTGCAGTGTGTTGTGTAGTATATGTGTGATGTGTCAGTGTGTAGTATATGTGTGATGTGTCAGTGTGTAGTATATGTGTGATGTGTCAGTGTGTAGTATATGTGTGATGTGTCAGTGTGTAGTATATGTGTGATGTGTCAGTGTGTAGTATATGTGTGATGTGTCAGTGTGTAGTATATGTGCGATGTGTCAGTGTGTAGTATATGTGTGATGTGTCAGTGTGCTGTGTAGTATATGTGTGATGTGTCAGTGTGTAGTATATGTGTGATGTGTCAGTGTGTAGTATATGTGCGATGTGTCATGTGTGTATGTATATGTGTGATGTGTCAGTGTGTAGTATATGTGTGATGTGTCAGTGTGTAGTATATGTGTGATGTGTCAGTAAAATGTCAGTGTGTAGTATATGTGTGATGTGTCAGTATGCGTGTAGTGTATGTGTGATGTGTCAGTGTGCTGTGTAGTATATGTGTGATGTGTCAGTGTGTAGTATATGTGTGATGTGTCAGTGTGTAGTATATGTGTGATGTGTCAGTGTGTAGTATATGTGTGATGTGTCAGTGTGTAGTATATGTGTGATGTGTCAGTGTGTAGTATATGTGTGATGTGTCAGTGTGTAGTATATGTGTGATGTGTCAGTGTGTAGTATATGTGTGATGTGTCAGTGTGTAGTATATGTGTGATGTGTCAGTGTGTAGTATATGTGTGATGTGTCAGTGTGTAGTATATGTGTGATGTGTCAGTGTGTAGTATATGTGCGATGTGTCAGTGTGTAGTATATGTGTGATGTGTCAGTGTGTATGTGTATATGTGTGATGTGTCAGTGTGTAGTATATGTGTGATGTGTCAGTCGTGTAGTATATGTGTGATGTGTCAGTGTGCTGTGTAGTATATGTGTGATGTGTCAGTGTGTAGTAATGTGTGATGTGTCAGTGTGTAGTATATGTGTGATGTGTCAGTGTGTAGTATATGTGTGATGTGTCAGTGTGTAGTATATGTGTGATGTGTCAGTGTGTAGTATATGTGTGATGTGTCAGTGTGTAGTATATGTGTGATGTGTCAGTGTGTAGTATATGTGTGATGTGTCAGTGTGTAGTATATGTGTGATGTGTCAGTGTGTAGTATATGGGAGTGATGGAGAATGTGTGATGTGTCAGTGTGTAGTATATGTGTGATGTGTCAGTGTGTAGTATATGTGTGATGTGTCAGTGTGTAGTATATGTGTGATGTGTCAGTGTGTAGTATATGTGTGATGTGTCAGTGTGTAGTATATGTGTGATGTGTCAGTATATGATATATAACCCTCTGTATCTCTCTCTCAGACAGTCACTCTCTGCGGTATTATTACACCGGGGTCTCAGCTTCGGGGTCCGGACTACCTGAATACTCATCAGTCGGATATGTGGATGATCTGGAGATTGTAAATTATAACTCAGACAGCGGCAGATACCGACCGAGTGTACAGTGGATGGAGAAGATACAGGAGCAAGAGCCGGGATACTGGGAGAGACAGACACAGATAGCTAAAGGAAATGAGGCTGTATACAGACATGATGTGAAGCTAGTGATGAGCAGATTCAACCAGACTGGAGGTGAGAGACAAATATACTGTATATCTCATATATATATTATAATGAGTTTCTGTCTGTTCTTTATGAGCGACCAAACAACTGGGCCGATCCTCACCAAATTTGGCACACAGGTACATCAGGTGTCCGGGAAGATTTTAGGCTGGGTCTCAGCTCTCTTTTTAGACGTACCATTCCTGAGATACAGTATTCCCAAAAAATGACCTAATACAAGCCTGCAAGTCTTTCACTTCTATTCCAACTGCCATACACACAGTCACATGTCCCTTATCAGCCAATAGAAGCTCACAGGCACTTACTCTCCTCAGGCACACAGGTTTACACGAGGTTTCCATAGCAACCAAGTTATGAAATAGTCATATGTCGTGTATCAGCCAATATAAGTTCACATTTAATTTACCAGGTTTCCATAGCAACACAGCCATAAATAGACAGTACCTATACTGGACTGCCATACTGGATGTCAAGTGCAAAACTGGCCAATTCTTATGGGGCCACTACACAAACAAAAAATGAAATATACCCATGCGAAGTCGGGTCGTCACAAGCACAAACCGCATTCCTGCACACACTGTTATGCCCCACAGTGGCTCCAGCTACACACTGTTATGCCCCATAGTGGCCCCTGCACACACTATTATGCCCCATAGTGGACCACCGATCAACAATTATTATACTCTGGGGTCTTTTCAGACCCCAGAGTATAATGATAGGAGACCCAGGGGAGGATATAAACATAAAAAACAAACAATGTTACTTACCTCTCCCTGGCTCCGGCGCACTCCCCGCTACCTCTTCAATGTTGGAACAGATGTCACGTGAGCCAGGAATGCGTTGCGATGCATAATGACGTCGGACTGGCCCACCGACGTCTGGGATGTCACCAAGGAGGCCTGAAGCCTGCTGGAGCGCAGGAGAGGTAAGTAACATTGTTTTTTAATGTTCCCTCACCTCCCCTGGGCCTCCGATCATTATACTCTGGGGTCTGAAAAGACCCCAGAGTATAATGATAGCAGTGTTTGTGGGATTCGCGGGCAGTTCGCAGGTACTTAAATATTCAGTCATATGACATGTATCAGCCAATATAAGTTCACATTTCATTTACCAGGTTTCCATAACAACACAGCCATAAATAGACTGTACCTATACTGCACTGCCATACTGGATGTCAAATGCAAAACTGGCCAATTCTTATGGGGCCACTACACAAATAAAAAATGAAATGTACCCGTGCGAAGCCGGGTCCTTCTGCTATTACACAATAATATGCACAATACACTATATACACAATAATATACACAATACATTGTATACACAGTAATATACAGACTACACTGTATACACACTAATATACACAATACACTGTATACACTAATATACACACTACACTATATACACAGTAATATACACACTACACTGTATACACACTAATATACACACTACACTGTATACACACTACACACTACACTGTATACACACTAATATACCACTACACTGTATACACACTAATATACATAATACACTGTATACACAGTAATATACACAATGCACACTACACTGTATATACACAAATATACACAATACGCCCCATTCACTTACATTAGTGCAGTGTTACAAGACAATATGGTGACTTTGGCCATGACATGATCCACGTATAAAGATCCCTCCTAAACCCCGGCTGTGTGTGACCAGGGGCCTGTCAGGGTTATCGCCGCCCGCAGTTCAGGTAACATAAACCTCCTGACAGTCTCCATTATCTCCTTCCCGCACTCCCTGGTATCAGTGTTGTCTCTAGGAGGAGATGTCGGAGGACATGTAATAATATCAGTATCTGTATCCACCAGCAGATTATATCTCATCTAATGGCCACAGGAAGAAGACTATGGCAGATGGTCAATGGGGCGGAGTCCACATCAACCAATCACATGGCATCTATTATAGATAAACAGGGACAAGCTGCAGCAGATGGGTGTCCGTATACACAGATCACAGCCAATCACTGATCTCAGGGGTAGCCACCATATAACCCCCATATTTCCCCTTATACCACTGATCAGTGATTGGCTGCTGCAGGACTCGGCACCTCCCTGTAAACAGATCTGGGCACTGAGGAGCAGAGGACAGCGCTGGCAGCGGTCAGGACAGGTAAGTATCCCTTTACATGCAGAATCATCCCGGTGACTGTGAGCGGCTCCATGTTGTGTATTACTCAGGACTCCGGGTCTGTATCTGCTCCTCTACCAGGGAATCCTCCTTCACACCACTGACATCCTCCTGTCTGCGGCTTCTCAGTCTCTTCATGTCCTATTAACATAATGACATGAACCAATCAGAGGCTGAGCAGCAGAGGGCGCTCAAGGGAGAGGTTAGATGCAGTCATGTGACTCAGGCTACTAGATGGCAGAGTCACCTTCTTAACACTTACTTTGCTGGTCCTCAGAGGACTCCGATCTCCTGACTGCAGGTCTACAGTGTGAACTGAGTCCAGGCAATCTGTATGTAAAATACCGGCAATTATACCCGCACCGGCCTCCTGATGTGATCACTGGCCGTGTGGTATGCTGGGAATTGTAGTTCATACACAACTGGGGTAATTGCAGCTGTCTGTACCTGTCAGTGTGCTGTGGTACAGACTGTATATGTATATCTATATCTAACCTATGCTGTATGTCATATACACGTGAGTGACCAGTGTTATATGATAATACACAGACATATATCATACACCTGCACCTCACACCCTGTATATTACATATATCACTGCACATATGACTTGTACATACATGATATATGTGCTGTGTGTAACATGTTCCTGTGCTGTCTGCAGGTCTCCATATCCTTCCAGGTGATGTTCGGCTGTGAGCTGGGAGATGACGGCAGGATTACAGGATATGATCAGTACGGATATGATGGCGGAGAGTTCTTGTCCCTGGACACACAGACATGGATATATATCCCCACCATGTCCCAGGCTCAGATCAGCACACAGAAATGGAACAGTCCAGAGGAACAAGAGGGGGAGAGACAGAAGAATTATCTGGAGAATGAATGTATCGAGTACCTGAAGAAATATGTGGAGAATGGGAGAGAAGATCTGGAGAGGAGAGGTGAGCGCTCAGTATACAGCTGTCTATGGTCCCTACTGTCACATGTCCTGTATGTGTGTAATGTGTGTGCGGATCCTACCGTCACATGTCCTGTATGTGTGTGATGTGTGTGCAGATCCTACTGTCACATGTCCTGTATGTGTGTGATGTGGGGGCGGATCCTACTGTCACATGTCCTGTATGTGTGTGATGTGGGGGCAGATCCTACTGTCACATGTGCTGTATGTGTGTGATGTGGGGGCAGATCCTACTGTCACATGTGCTGTATGTGTGTGATGTGGGGGCGGATCCTACTGTCACATGTCCTGTATGTGTGTGATGCGGGGGGCGGATCCCTACTGTCACATGTCCTGTATGTGTGTGATGTGGGGGCGGATCCTACTGTCACATGTCCTGTATGTGTGTGATGTGGGGGCGGATCCTACTGTCACATGTCCTGTATGTGTGTGATGTTGGGGCGGATCCCTACTGTCACATGTCTTGTATGTGTGTGATGTGGGGGCAGATCCTACTGTCACATGTCCTGTATGTGTGTGATGTGGGGGCGGATCCTACTGTCACATGTCCTGTATGTGTGTGGTGTGGGGGGGGCCCCCCCCTTCACTGTCACATGTCCTGTATGTGTGTGATGTGGGGGCGGATCCTACTGTCACATGTCCTGTATGTGTGTGGTGTGGGGGCGGATCCCTACTGTCACATGTCCTGTATGTGTGTGATGTGGGGGCGGATCCTACTGTCACATGTCCTGTATGTG
The DNA here is from genome assembly GCA_947044405.1 of Leptodactylus fallax. NCBI lineage: Eukaryota > Metazoa > Chordata > Amphibia > Anura > Leptodactylidae > Leptodactylus > Leptodactylus fallax. Next base: position 1,480,426 of record CAMRHE010000113.1, read on the forward strand.
TGTGATGTGGGGGGAGCCCCCTCTGTCACCTCCGGGGGGGGCCCCATGTCCTGTATGTGTGGGTGTGGGGGCGGATCCTACTGTCACATGTCCTGTATGTGTGTGATGTGGGGGCGGATCCCTACTGTCACATGTCCTGTATGTGTGTGATGTGGGGGCGGATCCCTACTGTCACATGTCCTGTATGTGTGTGTGTGGGGGGGCCCCTCACTGTCACGTGTCCTGTATGTGTGTGGCGTGGGGGCGGGATCCCTACTGTCACATGTCCTGTATGTGTGTGATGTGGGGGCAGATCCTACTGTCACATGTCCTGTATGTGTGTGATGTGGGGCGGCCCCCCCGGCCCCCTCTCCATGTCCTGTATGTGTGTGATGTGGGGGCGGATCCCTACTGTCACATGTCCTGTATGTGTGTGATGTGGGGGCGGATCCCTACTGTCACATGTCCTGTATGTGTGTGATGTGGGGGGGGGCGGATCCCTACTGTCACATGTCCTGTATGTGTGTGATGTGGGGGCGGATCCTACTGTCACATGTCCTGTATGTGTGTGATGTGGGGGGGCCCCCTGTCAGATGCCTGTATGTGTGGGTGTGGGGCGGATCCCTACTGTCACATGTCCTGTATGTGTGTGATGTGGGGGCGGATCCTACTGTCACATGTCCTGTATGTGTGTGATGTGGGGGCGGATCCTACTGTCACATGTCCTGTATGTGTGTGATGTGGGGGCGGATCCCTACTGTCACATGTCCTGTATGTGTGTGATGTGGGGGCGGATCCCTACTGTCACATGTCCTGTATGTGTGTGATGTGGGGGCGGATCCTACTGTCACATGTCCTGTATGTGTGTGATGTGGGGGCGGATCCTACTGTCACATGTCCTGTATGTGTGTGATGTGGGGGCGGATCCTACTGTCACATGTCCTGTATGTGTGTGATGTGGGGGCGGATCCTACTGTCACATGTCCTGTATGTGTGTGATGGGGGGCGCCCCCGCTGTGTGTGATGTGGGGGCGGATCCCTACTGACTGCCCGATGGGTGGTGGGGGGGGGGGCCCCTGCGGGGGGGGGGCTATCAGCTCTGTAGAGTAACACTGAGGATTTTCTCTTTACAGTTTATTTATTTATTTTTTTTTTACATGTCTCTTTTTTAACAAGTAGGAAAAGCGGTCAATTAAAAAAAAAATGGTAGTGTTCTGTTTTTTCATTTTGACGGACCCAGTAGAAATTGAGGGGTCAATTTTTAACGGACATAAAAACAGATTGATATCTCAATTATGTTCTTTAACCCCTTAGCGCTATGTGACGTACTATTACGTCCAGGGTGCCTGGTGCTTGGCGCAAATGGACATAATAGTATGTCACCGGCCGATCCACTGAGCGGGCAGCATTGGGAGCAGCTGTTAGCTGTAACTGACAGCTAACACACGCTCATTTAACCCCCAGTCAGAGTAATGCATCTGCATAGGCTGACTTCCTCTATAGATTGCAATGCATATGTATACTCGTGTATTGCAGTCTATAGTACTGAACCAGCAATCGCTGGTTCAGGTGTCGTAATGGGACATGTTTAAAAAAAAAAAAAAAAAAAAAATGTAACCCCTTCCTGCTGGAGAAATTTTTCGATTTTCGTTTTTCACCCCCCCCCCCATTCCAAACCCTATATGAGGTCTTAATGTTTGCTGGACAAATTGTTCTTCCTGATGTTACCATTTATTATTCTGTACAATGTACTGGGAAGCTGGAAACAAATTCTGAATGGGGTGGAATTGAAGAAAAACTGCATTTGTGCGATTTTCTTATGGGCTTCGTTTTTACGGCGTTCAATGTGCAGCCAAATTGACATGTCATCTGTATTCTATGTTTCGGTACGATTCTGGGGATATCACATTTTTTTGTTTTTTTACATTTTAACCCCTTAAAAATCCAAGAATTTTTTTTTTTTTATATATATATATATAAAAGTCACCATATTCTGACACCCGTAACTCTTTTATACTTCCGTGTACGGGGATGCATAGGGCGTCTTTTTTTGCAGGGCCAGGTGTACTTTTTAGTTATACCATTTTGGGGAATTGCTATTGCTTTGATCACTTTTTAACAGAGGCAAAACAGTGAAAAAACAGCGGTTTTGCACTTTTGTTTTTTTTTCCCCGCTATGGCGTTTACCGAACGAGAAAAATATTTTTATAGATTTGTAGACCGGGCATTTTCAGACACAGGGATACCTAATGTGTATGGGCTTCACAGTATTTAAAGTACTTTTATATGTGTTCTAGGGAAATGGGGGTGATTTGAACTTTTGAATATTTGAATATTTTTAATTTTTTTATATTTTTTTTATTTATTTATTTTGCATTTATTAGACTCGCTACTGGTCTTAAACCCCAGGGGGTCTGATCACTAATGCAATGCATTACAATGCTAATGCATTGCAAAAAAAACGGCTCTTCTATTGCAGGCTACATAGAGTAGCCTGCAATAGAAACTAATGAAAGACAGGCCTGGGAGCCTTCACAAGCCTCCCGGCTGACATAGTAACGGGACGCCAGCCCTGGAACTTGCTCTGGGTGTCGGCGATCGCTGGCAAAATGGCGGCGCCCGCGCGCCTCCGGTGAAATGCACCATCACGGGCATTAGCGCCGGGTCTCTCCTATATAAAACAGCAGAGACCCGGTGGCTATGGCAGCCCCTCAACTCCCGAACGGCCACCATATTTAAACACCCGACATCCGATGTACTCTTACGGCGGATGTTTTCGAAGGGGTTAAGTGTGTGAAAAAAGTGAAACTATAAAGCCCCAAAAATTGCCTTTTCCTATATGAAAAAAACCCTAAAAATTAATAAATAAATATTTGGTATTGCCGCATCTGTAATAACCTGCACAATGATACTGAAACAATATTTAACCTGCATGGCGAACATTGGGAAACAAAATGGGAGGGAAAAAAGGATTTTTTCCGGCGATCAGAAAGTCATATGTACCCCAAAACAGTACCAATGAAAAGCACAGGTTGTCCCGCAAAAAAGCAGCAACCAACTCTGGCAACCGAAAAATAGAAATGTTACACATCTCAGAAGATGGTGATGCAAAACAACTGATTTATGTCCCCAAATGGGTTTTTGTTCTGCAGAATTCGTCACATAAAAAAAAAAAATATATATATATATATTTGGTATCATCATAATCGTACTGACCCTCAGAATAAAGGTAACATGTTACTTATGCTGTACGCTGCATGGCAAAAAAATTAAAAGGTAAAAAGTAATGCCAGAGTTGCTGTTTTGTTGTTTTTAATCCACCAAGAAAGAGTTAATAAAATTTAGTCAACGAGTAATAGGCACCCAAAAGTGTTGTCATTACAAAATGCATTTCATCCCGCAAAAAACAAGCCCTCATATGGCTGCGTCACCATAAAAATTAAAAATTGCATTTGGCGCACATGTGTATCCCGTTTCCCCCTCTCCTCCTCGTGTTCCTCCATGACCGCTTTCCTTTTTCACCCTAATTACCCGCCTGGACTCACTGGGCCGGTAGCAGGTCCTTGGCTGAGAGCGGGCCTTTTTCGGTACGCTGACATCATTGATTATAGGTCCCGGGCTCTTTTACCATTTGCTGATCTCCAGTCCGGATTTGGCCTGCCCCAGTCCAGTGAGTTCACGTATATCCAGGTCTCCCATCTGACCTCCTCTCTTTTTCAAGGCCCCACAGCACCCATCCCTACACTTTTTGAGAAACTTTGTAAAACGGGTGTTGGGACAACAGGGCTTATTTCTGATATACACTGTGTTCCAAATTATTATGCAAATAATATTTTCTCATATTTTCCAAAATTACCTATATGAATTGCAGTCATTGTAATTTTCCAGTAATCAACTATTCGAGTATAATTGAAAGGTTTTTGAACAAACTGCCTATGATAACAGTATATTTAAAAAAAAAATAAACACTCAAAATGCATGTTTTAAATTATTATGCACAGCAGAATTTGCAACCTTTTCATTTTTATTAAGAACAAAAAAATGCTCATTGTGAAATTATAAGCATTAGCAGGTTATTACAAACTGAAATCAAACAGTTTTCAAGCCAAAACTTTATTCGAGGTGATGTTACATTTGCACATAGGACCCCTTGTTCGAAAGAAGCTTCTGAACTCTCTCGTCCATTGAATTTGTCAGTTTTTGGATGGTTTCTGCTTCAATTGTTTTGCATGAGCACAGAATACCCTCCCAGAGCTGTTGCTTAGATGAGAACTGCCTCCCGCCATCATAGACACTCCTTTTGATGATGCTCCAGAGGTTCTCAATGGGGTTGAGGTCAGGGGAGCATGGGGGCCACACCATAAGTTTGTCCCCTTTTATGCCCATAGCAGCCAGAGATGCAGATGTGTTATTTGCAGCATGAGACGGTGCATTATCATGCATGAAAATGATCTTTCTGCCGAATGCATGGTTCTTCTTCTTGAATCATGGCAGGAAGTGCTGTTTGAGAAACTCCACATACATTATGGAGTTCATCTTTACCCCTTCAGGGATCCTAAAGGGGCCGACAATCTCTCTCCCCATGATTCCAGCCCAAAACATTACTCCACCTCCTCCTTGTTGGCGCCGTAGCCGTGTTTGCATGGGGTGTCCATCAACAAGCCATCCTCCACTCCATCCATCTGGACCATCGAGCGTTGCACGGCACTCATTGGTGAACAAAACAGTTTTAAAGTCAGTCTTCATGTATTGTTTGGCCCACTGGAGCCGTTTCTGCTTGTGTGCAGTGGATAGAGGAGGTCGACAGGATGGCTTACGCACAGCTGCAAACCTCTGAAGGACCCTGCATCTTGTTGTTCGGGGGACGTTGGAGGCACCAGCAGCTTCAAAAACTTGTCTGCTGCTATGACAAGGCATTTTTGAAGCTGCTCTTTTAACCTGACGTAATTGCCTGTTGGAAAGAGTCCTCAATTTTCCCTTATCAGCACGCACACGTGTGTGCTGTGAATCAGCTACATACTTCTTGATTGTGCGATGATCACGATGAAGTGTCTTGGCAATGTTGATTGTAGTCATGCCTTGACCTAAACACTCCACAATTTGTTGCTTCTCAGCAGCCGACACATCCTTTTTCTTTCCCATTTTGGCTGAAAATGTAGGCTGCTTAATAATGTGGGACAGCCTTCTTAAGTAGTTTTGCCTTTAATTGGACACACCTGCCAAACTAATTAGCACAGGTGTCTGCAATTGCTTTCAGTGATATAAAGAGCCCTGACACACATCACCATCAATGAGTTTAACTGACAAACAAAAAAAATTCTTACCTTATCACTCCTAAACACTTTTTGCATAATAATTTGGAACACAGTGTATACCGCCTTCTTTTGAATCCCACCCCAGATGTTTTGCCCCAACATACCTATATGTCACGGTGGGAGGCCTATTTGGGGACACCCATCTCGAGTAATGATTGGTCCCTCATATGGAGTAGAGCACCCAGGACTTCTAGATGTGTTACACAAAAAGAAAATATTTTTAAGATGTTAATGCATTGGTATCACACCCCAGCTGCACTTCACTCTTTTGACAAGAATGTCCCGGACTGCTGCTGGCGGTGTGGCACCCGTCCCGCACACATTTTCCATCTCTTTTGGAACTGCCCCCCTGCTCCAGCCCTATTGGCGCCAGGTCCGGGGTCTCCTGGAAGGGGTCCTGGGTGTTAGCCTTCCCCTGTCCCCTAGGACTTACCTTCTCAACCTCCCCCCCTTGATACTTTGCGCAAGCCCACTCTCCAGCTCCTGTTGCTCCTCCTTACTTCCTCTAGATGTCTGATTGCTAAACACTGGTGGCCCCCCCCCGGCCCTGGAGGAGTTATACGCTAGGATAAAAGATGCGTGCTCCCTGGAGTACCTGACGGCCCTTCTTAATAATGAGGAGGAGAGGTTCTGCCTGATCTGGAAACCGTGGAATGAGTTTTGGGTGGCCCGGCCTCTCTGACCCGGCTGCTGTGTGGCTCCTTACTTCCTGGATGTCCTTCTGTCACCCTTCTGTCCTCCTGTCTTGTCTGCCCCTGTTTGTTGTCAGATTCCTTGGCCTTTTTGGGGTCATTTCTGGCCAGTTTGTTTAAAGTTTTGTAATTTATTGAGAATGCTGAGTAATCCCCGTCTGTCCTATGTTTCAGTTACTTTCAGTTCTCTTATGTTTCTCGTATATTGTTATTCTCTCTGTATGACAAAAACTTTGAAAATAAACAGTTGAAAAAAATAAATAAATAAAAAATTGCTTTTACAATGTGAAGACAAAAACTGCAAAAAAAAACCCCCACACACGTCAACAAATCATTAGGACATAACTGGCTGTGTCAGGAAGGAAATATATAAGGTGTGAGTGTTTATCAGGATACAAACCAGATTTAGAGTTTATGAGGGAAAAGAAACCAGAAGTGACGTCTCACCAGTCTTCAGAAGGTTTACACAGAACCTAACTCTTCCTTTCTCCCCCAGGAACGAGGAGCTTAGCAACCTTTTATAGTCCTTTAATGAGGCCAAGCTCCTACCTGTGCTCCCTAGTAGGACAAGAAGCAGTTAACAAAATGACTTCTCACAGCTGAGGTTTTGTTACCAGTGTTGTAAACCCACTTACCACACATAAGTGAGGAATCTGGGAGAGACATAGCGACCCTCCAGAACCTTACCAGTCACCTTCTCACACCAGGATAACGTACTTAATGCCATATGTGGATATAAACTGCTGTTTGTGCTCAGCCGGGCACAGAAGGGAAGGAGCGCTATTTGTTTTTTGGCACACAGCTTTAGACAGTTTGGTTTTTGGACGCCATGACACTTTTTCAGAGTCCTGAAATGCCAGTAAAGTGAAATCCCCTGACATGTGACCCCATTTTGGAAACTACACCCCTGAAGGGATTTATCCAGGGGTACAGTGAGCATGTTTAACCGTCAAGTGTTGCATTAATTTATTCCCCAGAAATGGAAATGTAGAGATGGTGATAGGAGAATACGACAATTTTTCCAGGAATATGTAAGTTCAGTGTGTAATATGTTGTAGTCGGCTTGTATCAGAGATGAACGCTCCAAAGGCTGTTGTGCCCGGGATCCCCACTTAACAGTTTTTGGAGTGTTTGTGTCTCTGCTGACATAAGCTGGGCACAACATATCGGGCACTGAAATGGCGAATCTATGGAAAAATTGCAATTTTCACTTTTCATTATCAGCTGCGCATTTATTTCTGGAAATTAATGCAATGCTCAACGCTCGCTACCCCACTTGATAAATCCCTTGAGGGGTATAGTTTCCAAAATGGGGTCACATGTCTGCGGATTCCATTTTACTGGCAATTCATGGGCTCTGCAAAAGTGGCATGGTGTCCCAAAATCAAAATAGCGCTCCTCCCCTTCCGTGCGCTGCCGTGTGCCCAGACATCAGTTTACACCCACATGTGGGTTATTTCTGTGCTCTGGAGAAATTGCATAACAAACTGTGAGATGTATTTTTTCATTTAACCCTTTGTGAATATGTTCATTTCATATTATTGAAAAAATAAAAAATGTCTAAATCAAATATCATATTGTTTTAATTCCTGTGAAATGCTTAAAGGGTTAACAAACTTCCCAAATGCTGTTTTGAATTATTTGAGGGGTTCCATTTTGAAAATGGGGCGATTTATGGGGGGTTTATAATTTATAGGCCTTTATAATCCTCTTCAGAACTGAAGTGGTCCCTAAGAAATTAGTTTGGGAAATTTATTTTTTTTCTTGTAAATCTGGAAAATCACAGTTACACTTGTAAGCCTTCTAACGTCCAAAATACATTAAAGGACAATTAAAAGATGATGCCGATATAAAGCAGAGATATGGTAGACAATATTTATTAATGTATTTGGGTGATATGACTATTGGTCTGAAAAGCAGAGCATTTCAGATTTTGAAAATTGTGATTTTTTTTTTCTTTCCAAATTTCCTTCAAATTTCCTATTTTTTTTTTTATAAATAAATACAAAAATTTTGATCAGTGTGTCACAAAAAAACAATCTCAAAATCACTTGTTATAGCGTCTCAAAGTTATTGCCATATAAAGTGACATGAAAAATGAGGCCTGGTCCTTAACGCACTTTTGGGCTGTGTCCTTAAGGGGTTAAAATGGATCACTGGGTTGGGTCAAAAGAAAAAAAATAATTTATTATTTGTATAGGCCTTTTAAAAATGGGTACAAAATGGCTGACACTTGGTCGTCAAGAACGAACACAAAAGGAAAGCAAAATGGCTGTTAATAATGAATGATAAACACAGTCATGTGAATATAGTCTAATGGATCCAGAAAAAAGCTGAGATGGCCGCTGAATGTAAAAATAATAAACTGCAGAATATTCTTAGTGTACAGATTCCTGCCGTTATGAACCCGCTGCTCTCCAGACGTGTCCTCCGTCCCCTCCATATGTGTGATAATGTGGGTTTAGACACGGGGCTGTAGAGTTCTGTACACACTGGTTCAGTATAATGAGATATTACAGTCAGGGGCCCCCGCACTACAGGCTCTCATTATAGTGAATGTAATGTCTAACATGGCGCCATCTGCTGGCAGAGAGAAGGAAAGCATTACATGTAGGTGGGATGAAGATTTTGCTCTTCTACTTACCTGGTAATAATTAAACATGCTGAAAAATGTTTCCTCTTATCACTTTATACATATCATAAAAGACCAAAGCAATATTACAAAATTATGGGAACAAGCATCATGTTCAATAAATTATAAAACAAAATGTATTATAGTAAAATACATATACAAAATACAATATATCAAATAGTCAGAGAGAGTACAAAGAGAGAAGCGTTGAAAACACCTCTGATAGGAAAACCCTCCCGCCCTTAGGAGATGGCAAGGAATTATATCCAATGTATAAATAGATAATGGCCGAGTAACAAAGTATAGTAATGTGCAGAGACTGCATAAACATGGAAGTAACAAATAGCCATATCTGATAAAGACAAAGTGTCCCTATGTATAGATGTACCATAGTGGCAGCTTCTAATATAATGTGGATATTCAGATAACATTGCTAAGGGCAGACCGGTCATACACACACAAAATACATAGAGGATAAAATATCCAGACCTACAAATCTCTGCCCCACAACAAATCACAAAAGATTCCCACCAAAAATATATTGCTATATACAAATATAGGGGGTAATTTGGGTAGTATAATAAAATAAGCAGAAATATCACTCCCAAAAATACATACCCAGCGCCATCTCAGAGCATTAAACTATAGGGACAAGTCCCTGCCACATCCCCAGGGGAGAACGCTTGCGGCTGACGTGGTTCGCTACCACAATGGCTTTGTCAGGGGCCAATGTACAAATGAAGTCAGAGAGTAATATATACAGTATGTGTGTGTGTGATGAGATATACACACATGGACAAAATTGTTGTGCCCCCTCCCTCGTTTAATGAAAGAAAACCCCCACAATGGTCACAGAAATAACTTGAATCTGACAAAAGTAATAATATATAAAAATTCTACGAAAATGAACAAATGAAAGTCAGACATTGCTTTCCAACCAGGCTTAAAAAGAATTTTTTAAAAAAGAAACCTCATGAAACAGGCCTGGACAGAAATGATGGTTCCCTTAACTTAATATTTTGTTTCACAACCTTTTGAGGCAATCCCTGCAATCAAACGATTCCTGTAACTGTCAATGAGACTTCTGCACCTCTCAGCAGGGATTTTGGCCGCTCCTCATGAGCAAACTGCTCCAGGTGTCTCGGGTGTGAAGGGGGCCTTTTCCAGACGGCATGTTTCAGCTCCTTCCCAAGATGCTCAATAGGATTTAGGTCAGGGCTCATAGAAGGCCACTTCAGAATAGTCCAATGTTTCCCTCTTAGCCATTCTTGGGTGTTTTTAGCTGTGTGTTTTGGGTCATTATCCTGTTGCAAGACCAATGACCTGCGACTGAGACCAAGCTTTCTGACACTGGGCAGCACATTTCTCTCTAGAATCCCTTGATAGTCTTGAGATTTCATTGTACCCTGCACAGATTCAAGACACCCTGTGCCTGATGCAGCAAAGCAGCCCCAGAACATAACAGAGCCTCCTCCATGTCTCACAGTAGGGACAGTGTTCTTTTCAAGATAGGCTTCATTTTTCTGTCTGTGAACATAGAGCTGATGTGCCTTGCCAAAAATTTCAATTTTTGTCTCATCTGTCCATAGAACATTCTCCCAGAAGCTTTGTGGCTTGTCAACATGTAGTTTGGCAAATTACTTTTGTCAGATTCAGGTTATTTCTGTGACCATTGTGGGTTTATCTTTCATGAAACGAGGGGTACCAATAATTTTGTCCACGTGTGTGTATATATACTGTATATATAGATAATTGTAAAGTGAACACACCTGTCCTGTTGCATACTCACACCACGCTATCACTATACGTTAGGCATTTCAGACCCGAATCATGTGGCATTAATAGACTTTTCTTACTTATTGGCTGCGCCATCTTCTCTGGTCTCTTCCATACAACAGACTTAAAGGGGTATTCCCACCAACATAACTATTTTTAAATTTGTAGATACTTAAAAGTTTTACATTTTTGCAAGTATAAGTAATTAAACACTTTGCAGAGTTTTAAAGATTTTCACTAAATATCTATTGGTCACAGTCTTGTTGTCTTGATCGGTTGCCAGTGGATACGACCATGAATGCAGGATCTGTCTAAGGTCAGAAAATCAGCCATGATGTCCTTATTGTGGTCGGGTTATCTTCTCATACATGTAGTGTCCCTGCCTGATAACCAGCCATGATGTCCTTATTGTGGTCGGGTTATCTTCTCATACATGTAGTGTCCCTGCCTGATAACCAGCCATGATTTCCTTATTGTGGTCAGGTTATCTTCTCATACATGTAGTGTTCTCCTGATAACCAGCCATAATGTCCTTATTGTGGTCGGGTTATCTTCTCATACATGTAGTGTCCTCCTGATAACCAGCCATGATGTCCTTATTGTGGTCGGGTTATCTTCTCATACATGTAGTGTTCCTCCTGATAACCAGCCATGATGTCCTTATTGTGGTCAGGTTATCTTCTCATACATGTAGTGTACTCCTGATAACCAGCCATGATGTCCTTATTGTGGTTGGGTTATCTTCTCATACATGTAGTGTTCCTCCTGATAACCAGCCATGATGTCCTTATTGTGGTTGGGTTATCTTCTCATACATGTAGTGTCCTCCTGATAACCAGCCATGATGTCCTTATTGTGGTCGGGTTATCTTCTCATACATGTAGTGTTCCTCCTGATAACCAGCCATGATGTCCTTATTGTGGTCGGGTTATCTTCTCATACATGTAGTGTCCTCCTGATAACCAGCCATGATGTCCTTATTGTGGTCGGGTTATCTTCTCATACATGTAGTGTCCCTGCCTGATAACCAGCCATGATGTCCTTATTGTGGTCGGGTTATCTTCTCATACATGTACTGTCCTCCTGATAACCAGCCATGATGTCCTTATTGTGGTCGGGTTATCTTCTCATATATGTAGTGTCCCTCCTGATAACCAGTCATGATGTCCTTATTGTGGTCGGGTTATCTTCTCATACATGTAGTGTCCTCCTGATAACCAGCCATGATGTCCTTATTGTGGTCGGGTTATCTTCTCATCATGTAGTGTCCTCCTGATAACCAGCCATGATTTCCTTATTGTGGTCAGGTTATCTTCTCATACATGTAGTGTCCCTCCTGATAACCAGCCATGATGTCCTTATTGTGGTCAGGTTATCTCCTCATACATGTAGTGTCCCTCCTGATAACCAGCCATGATGTCCTTATTGTGGTCGGGTTATCTTCTCATACATGTAGTGTCCTCCTGATAACCAGCCATGATGTCCTTATTGTGGTCGGGTTATCTTCTCATACATGTAGTGTTCCTCCTGATAACCAGCCATGATGTCCTTATTGTGGTCGGGTTATCTTCTCATACATGTAGTGTCCTCCTGATAACCAGCCATGATGTCCTTATTGTGGTCGGGTTATCTTCTCATACATGTAGTGTCCCTCCTGATAACCAGCCATGATGTCCTTATTGTGGCCGGGTTATTGTCTCATACATGTAGTGTCCCTCCTGATAACCAGCCATGATGTCCTTATTGTGGTCAGGTTATCTTCTCATACATGTAGTGTCCCTCCTGATAACCAGCCATGATGTCCTTATTGTGGTCAGGTTATCTTCTCATACATGTAGTGTCCCTCCTGATAACCAGCCATGATGTCCTTATTGTGGTCAGGTTATCTTCTCATACATGTAGTGTCCCTCCTGATAACCAGCCATGATGTCCTTATTGTGGTCAGGTTATCTTCTCATACATGTAGTGTCCTCCTGATAACCAGCCATGATGTCCTTATTGTGGTCGGGTTATCTTCTCATACATGTAGTGTCCCTCCTGATAACCAGCCATGATGTCCTTATTGTGGTCGGGTTATCTTCTCATACATGTAGTGTTCCTCCTGATAACCAGCCATGATGTCCTTATTGTGGTCAGGTTATCTTCTCATACATGTAGTGTACTCCTGATAACCAGCCATGATGTCCTTATTGTGGTTGGGTTATCTTCTCATACATGTAGTGTTCCTCCTGATAACCAGCCATGATGTCCTTATTGTGGTTGGGTTATCTTCTCATACATGTAGTGTCCTCCTGATAACCAGCCATGATGTCCTTATTGTGGTCGGGTTATCTTCTCATACATGTAGTGTCCTCCTGATAACCAGCCATGATGTCCTTATTGTGGTCGGGTTATCTTCTCATACATGTAGTGTCCCTGCCTGATAACCAGCCATGATGTCCTTATTGTGGTCGGGTTATCTTCTCATACATGTACTGTCCTCCTGATAACCAGCCATGATGTCCTTATTGTGGTCGGGTTATCTTCTCATATATGTAGTGTCCCTCCTGATAACCAGTCATGATGTCCTTATTGTGGTCGGGTTATCTTCTCATACATGTAGTGTCCCTCCTGATAACCAGCCATGATGTCCTTATTGTGGTCGGGTTATCTTCTCATACATGTAGTGTCCTCCTGATAACCAGCCATGATTTCCTTATTGTGGTCAGGTTATCTTCTCATACATGTAGTGTCCCTCCTGATAACCAGCCATGATGTCCTTATTGTGGTCAGGTTATCTCCTCATACATGTAGTGTCCCTCCTGATAACCAGCCATGATGTCCTTATTGTGGTCGGGTTATCTTCTCATACATGTAGTGTCCCTCCTGATAACCAGCCATGATGTCCTTATTGTGGTCAGGTTATCTTCTCATACATGTAGTGTCCCTCCTGATAACCAGCCATGATGTCCTTATTGTGGTCAGGTTATCTTCTCATACATGTAGTGTCCTCCTGATAACCAGCCATGATGTCCTTATTGTGGTCGGGTTATCTTCTCATACATGTAGTGTTCCTCCTGATAACCAGCCATGATGTCCTTATTGTGGTCGGGTTATCTTCTCATACATGTAGTGTCCTCCTGATAACCAGCCATGATGTCCTTATTGTGGTCGGGTTATCTTCTCATACATGTAGTGTCCCTCCTGATAACCAGCCATGATGTCCTTATTGTGGCCGGGTTATTGTCTCATACATGTAGTGTCCCTCCTGATAACCAGCCATGATGTCCTTATTGTGGTCAGGTTATCTTCTCATACATGTAGTGTCCCTCCTGATAACCAGCCATGATGTCCTTATTGTGGTCAGGTTATCTTCTCATACATGTAGTGTCCCTCCTGATAACCAGCCATGATGTCCTTATTGTGGTCAGGTTATCTTCTCATACATGTAGTGTCCTCCTGATAACCAGCCATGATGTCCTTATTGTGGTCGGGTTATCTTCTCATACATGTAGTGTCCCTCCTGATAACCAGCCATGATGTCCTTATTGTGGTCGGGTTATCTTCTCATACATGTAGTTTCCCTCCTGATAACCAGCCATGATGTCCTTATTGTGGTCGGGTTATCTCCTCATACATGTAGTGTACTCCTGATAACCAGCAATGATGTCCTTATTGTGGTCAGGTTATCTTCTCATACATGTAGTGTCCCTCCTGATAACCAGCCATGATGTCCTTATTGTGGTCGGGTTATCTTCTCATACATGTAGTTTCCCTCCTGATAACCAGCCATGATGTCCTTATTGTGGTCAGGTTATCTCCTCATACATGTAGTGTACTCCTGATAACCAGCAATGATGTCCTTATTGTGGTCAGGTTATCTTCTCATACATGTAGTGTCCTCCTGATAACCAGCCATGATGACCTTATTGTGGTCAGGTTATCTTCTCATACATGTAGTGTCCCCTCCTGATAACCAGCCATGGTGTCCTTATTGTGGTCGGGTTATCTTCTCATACATGTAGTGTCCCTCCTGATAACCAGCCATGATGACCTTATTGTGGTCAGGTTATCTTCTCATACATGTAGTTTCCCCTCCTGATAACCAGCCATGAAGTCCTTATTGTGGTCGGGTTATCTTCTCATACATGTAGTGTCCCCTCCTGATAACCAGCCATGATTTCCTTATTGTGGCCGGGATATTTTCTGATACATGTAGTGTCCCTGCCTGATAACCCAGCTACAATAAGAAAATCATGGCTGGGTTTTTGACAAGGCCCAGACCATAGAAATTTTCTGTATTTGTGGTTGTATCCATTGGCCACCGATCAAGTCAACAGACTGTCACCACTAACATAGTTAGAGAAAATCTTTAAAACTTATATTTGCAAAAATGATTAACTTTTAATTCTCTACAAATATAGATATGATTATATTCATGGGAATACCCCTTTAAGACCAAAACAGATTCTAGATTTACTTTTGGCTTGAGGTAAAAGGGTAGAATAGCACCCCCTCTCGATGATCTTCAACATATACAGTAGCTAAACATTTGGTCAAACAGATTATTTTTCATCTATACATTTTCTATTTTTACTCTCCACCTTCCACCCACCATGACTATTTTAGTTTTCCATATGAAGAGCCATACGAGGGCTTGTTCTTTGCAATGGCTCAATTTAATATTCTGTAGGATCTGTTGGAAAGCTAAAAAGAAAATTCAGAATGGGTTGGAATTGGAAAAAGATGCGGTCGTGCCAGCTTCTTATGTGTATTCTCTGTGCGGTAGAAAGGACACGTTACCTTTAGGCTACAATCAGATCATGTTTATTACATCCATTTAATGTATGCGAAAAATGGACGCAAATGGATGGCCAATCCCTTTATATAGACATCAATTTTAAAAAAGAAATGTATCCGTTTCTGTCAATTGTCTTTTTTTTTTTTGAAGGACACATAAATGTAGTATACCATGCTTATGTGTCCATCCAAAAAACAGACAAAAAATGTTTTTTTTTTTTCTTAACATTGTCTATGTAAGCGGATGGCCATCCATTTGCGTCTATTTTGCATCTGTTAAATGTACAGTATGTAAATAATGTGATCTGAATAGAGCTTTATTCTGCTGGTCTATAGAATGACGGTGACACCAAATTTATATAGTTTTTATTATGTTTTAATACCTTAAAATCTAAATCTGTTTTGCTGTTTTTGAGGGGCACGTTATAGTTTTTATGAATGAGCAGACACCAAGTGTGGATGTCAGGAAGGGGTTAAAGTAATTATTATCTATTTTATGTGAACCCTTCATAAACCCATAGAAAGATATTGATAATTTATTCTGCATGTGATACATTTATCTAGATCTCTCTATACTGAGATTTCTCGCTATAGGTAGTGATGGGATATTACTAGGATATGTCACCACTTACTGATCAGGGTAGGTTCCCGGCGGCCAGCACTGTGATCCCATTGTGGGGCTGCCAATGGAGAGACAAACAGGGTCTCCCCCTTTGTTTCTCACCCTTAGGTGCTGCAGTCACATGACTCGTATCTAAGGAGTTAAGCTGTCTTGATCATCGGTAAATGCTGCCATCCCCTCGTCCGCCAGTTCAGGTTCTGTGATGCCCCCTGAAGGGAGATGTCTGCAGATCTATTCTTATATGTTTGGCGAACAAGGGTCTCCAGAGTGTTATACACAGTACAGAAGATCAGAGGAGAGGAGAGATCAGATCTGGGCTACAGGGCGGCCATTTATATTTTCTTCTTTTTCCCCCTCAGTTCCACCAAAGGTGAAGGTCTCCGGTCAGAGGAATGATGAGACTCTGACACTTCACTGCCAGGTGTACGGATTTCACCCCAAACAAGTGCATGTGAAGTGGATGAAGAACGGGGGAGGACGACGTTCCCACCTATCAGACCACACACACCCTCCCCAATCCTGACGGCACCTATCAGATCAGGGTCACTGCGGAAGTGATCCCCAAAGAGGGCGACAGCTACTCCTGTTATGTGGATCACAGCAGCCTGAAGGAGGCGCTGAACGTTATGTGGGGTGAGTTGTGTCCATACTGGGGGGATGACAGGAGGACGACTATGAGATATGTCAGGACCAGGGCCGGCTCCAGGTTTTGGCGGGCTCTTGAGTCTCAGCGGCCTCCTGTCAGTCATGGTAAGAGGCACAATCCATGAAATCCAGTGAGTGCTGTGATACCTACAGTAGTATAATGTTGTACCGTGTTAGCCATTGAAAGTAGTGGAAGAGTGAAGAAATCAGGCGATACCTTTTAGAGGCTAACTGAGTATATTTATAAGTAAGCTTTCAGGAGTACTCGCTCCCTTCATCAGACATGGTGTGATACAAGAACTGAAAATTCACAGATTTTTATACACATGGTTTTCAAAGTATTTTAGAGTCCTTAAAAAAAATGCAATCTAAGTAGAGAAGTTATTTACAACAGGTCAAAAAAACAGTCTGCAGGACGCAGGAGAAAAGGAAAGAATCGGAGTACAAATTTATGCAAAAATTTCAAACTCTTCAATTTGGACTTAATATTCATGCCAGCTTCATGTCACACTATGTATGACCTGTGAGGGACACAAATCACCTCCTGATAGCAAACAGATAACAGCAAGAATTACTGATCCCTCCGTCACGCACCACAAGTTTCCAGACTGTTTTTTTGACCTGTTGTAAATAACTTCTCTACTTAGATTGCATTTTTTTTAAGGACTCTAAAATGCTTTGAAAACCATGTGTATAAAAATCTGTGAATTTTCAGTTCTTGTATCACACCATGTCTGATGAAGGGAGCGAGTACTCCTGAAAGCTTACTTATAAATATACTCAGTTAGCCTCTAAAAGGTATCGCGTGATACCTACAGAACATCAGATCTGCTATTTCTGAGTGGACTTTATCTACGGTAAAACAATAACAAGCAAGACAGAAGAAAGTTTCCATCTTGTTCTTAACATTGCAGTGAATGATGGTGGTTGTAGACGGAGGATTCTCTGTCTATATCTGTCAGAAGAACAATCTGAGAAGTGTGAACCGAACCTTACTCATACAGTACTGCGAGCACTAGTAGGTTGTATACACCAGTACTATTATCATACATATACAGCATTCATTGTAGTCTCAATACACTTTATAACATAATGCAAAAAACACAATTTAAGGTTCCATTCACATCTGCATCATGGATTCTGTTATAAATGCAAACCACGACATATTGATAGCTTTGTCTCATGGCAGACATTACCTTTACCTAACAGATCCCATTGACTTACAGTGTGGTCTGTTGAGTTTTATCACTTCATGTTTATACACTGGACATTGTTGGGATTCTTCAATACAGCTACAGCTATACACAGTCACTGACAGCTGTGTAACTAGGAGGAGGTACTACAAGTCCCAGGACAGAAGAAATGTACAGTGGACTGAATCATAAGCTTTATCACATTAACATGATTAAAACTTTCACTACTTCTTATCACTTATCTGCAGCCACTCACATATCATCTGTCCAGTGTCTGTGCAGGTCAGTTACAGATTACACTACTTGTGGACAGTCGACAGCAAGTTTAGCAAGGCAAGAGACTGACTAAGGCTGTTTTATTAATAGGACTGATGTTTTCAGTTCTCGGCAGATCAGTGGCCCCGCTTACGCCCAGGGTGTTCGGCATCTGCCCAGGTTTGCCAGGTGCTGACTCCGGCTCTAGTCATGGCTGGTGATCACTATTGTATAGGTCTTTGTGTAGTCTATCAGAGGACCCTAAATCTACCATGTGTAAATGAGGGCTTGTAAAACCCCAATGACCAGCAGCGCACTGTAAATTTGGTGCAGATTTTGGTGCAGAATTAGCATTGAAAATCCACACCAAATCTGCAACGTCTGAACATATCCTAAGGGGAAGTTGCATGAAGAGATAAGGTGTCATATTCTACACTGTAATACTGTTAGGGTGTGTCACATCTCATTTTTGCCCCATGTTATACATATACATTTGGGAAAAAGGATTTAAAAGCATGCTATACTATACCATACTATGCCATACCATACCAATACTATACTATACCATACCATACCATACTAATACTATATTATACCATACCATACCATACTAATACTATATTATACCATACCATACTAATACTATACTATACCATAACATACTAATACTATACTAATACTATACTATACTATACCATACCATACTAATACTATACTATGCCATAACATGCTAATATTATACTATACAGTACTATACCACACCAATACGCTACTATACCATAACATACTAATACTATACTATACCATACTATACCATACCATACTAATACTATACTATGCCATAACATGCTAATATTATACTATACAGTACTATACCATACTATACTATACCATACCATACTAATACTATACCACACCAATACTATACTATACCATAATATACTATACATTAAGTTGTATCCAGTACAAAGACTTATACACTAAATGTGGGTTAAAAATTAAGAATGCAGCCTTACAATATATATATATATATATATATATATATATATATAATCCACAGCTCATATACACCTTTCTGTTTTCTCACTTTTAGAACCAAAATCACCCAAATGGGTCATCCCTGTGAGTATAGGTGTGGTGGTCGCTCTACTTGTTGTTGGAGGAATTGTTGGTGGAATTGTTGGATTTCTTCTATATAAAAGTAAGTGTCAATAACAAGAAGATTCTTCTCTTTCAAACATTCCATACAAATATACACACACACACACACATTTATATATTTGTACAGCTTTCTCTGTATTAGAAGTCTCTGTCCACACTAGTGCTGGATCCATCATATAACAAACACCAGTGTCATCTGTTTGGTTTCCATCCTGGTATCAGTCATAACAGGAATAATTGCCTAACTAAATTGGTCTTTGATTTGTTCCAAATTCTAGGTCTTATCACAAGCTGTTTCACACTGAACCCACACAATACCCACACAGTAGCACTATTTTGCACATAATTTTCAGTGCTATGTCTGTGTGCTAATGTAGAACAGAACAGTAATAAAATCCACACTTTTTGTCCATCTTCATCACCATAAACTATAAACATACTACAGCAGCACCCACAGAGTAGTTATTACTACAGCAGCGCCCACAGAGTAGTTATTACTACAGCAGCGCCCACAGAGTAGTTATTACTACAGCAGCACCCACAGAGTAGTTATTACTACAGCAGCGCCCACAGAGTAGTTATTACTACAGCAGCACCCACAGAGTAGTTATTACTACAGCAGCGCCCACAGAGTAGTTATTACTACAGCAGCACCCACAGAGTAGTTATTACTACAGCGGCGCCCACAGAGTAGTTATTACTACAGCAGCACCCACAGAGTAGTTATTACTACAGCAGCGCCCACAGAGTAGTTATTACTACAGCAGTACCCACAGAGTAGTTATTACTACAGCAGCACCCACAGAGTAGTTATTACTACAGCAGCACCCACAGAGTAGTTATTACTACAGCAGCACCCACAGAGTAGTTATTACTACAGCAGCGCCCACAGAGTAGTTATTACTACAGCGGTGCCCACAGAGTAGTTATTACTACAGCGGTGCCCACAGAGTAGTTATTACTACAGCAGCGCCCACAGAGTAGTTATTACTACAGCAGCACCCACAGAGTAGTTATTACTACAGCAGCGCCCACAGAGTAGTTATTACTACAGCGGTGCCCACAGAGTAGTTATTACTACAGCAGCGCCCACAGAGTAGTTATTACTACAGCAGCACCCACAGAGTAGTTATTACTACAGCAGCACCCACAGAGTAGTTATTACTACAGCAGCGCCCACAGAGTAGTTATTACTACAGCAGTGCCCACAGAGTAGTTATTACTACAGCAGCACCCACAGAGTAGTTATTACTACAGCAGCACCCACAGAGTAGTTATTACTACAGCAGCACCCACAGAGTAGTTATTACTACAGCAGCGCCCACAGAGTAGTTATTACTACAGCAGCACCCACAGAGTAGTTATTACTACAGCAGCACCCACAGAGTAGTTATTACTACAGCAGCACCCACAGAGTAGTTATTACTACAGCAGCAACCACAGAGTAGTTATTACTACAGCAGTGCTCATACTAATGCACCATACATTGTTCCGCCACAATACAGCACTATATCTCCTGTGTGCTCCTGCACTACTCCCTACTATCTCTTGATACATCAGTAAATCCGCAGCCGCTCCCCAGTGGTCTCTACAGAGATCAGCTCTGGAGGATCCATTAGTCAGAAGTGATCTATGAGGGATCTCTTCTATCAGGGTGGATATTTGAGGTTCTGGACAATGCTGGGAATGGAGGATGATTCCTGGATATTTTGTTATAGGGTTGGGGAGTCAGGAGGTGCAGAAAAGCTCTGCATGTATGTATTTAATGTTTATGACTCTCTACACCTCACTAGATACTTTTTCAATGTGTCTTAACTCACATTTCATTATTGCCTTCCATCAGATGTGCTGTATACACCAGTATATAACTCTAAGGGAAGGCTGCAGTGTATGCCACTGTATAAGCATAGAGTAGTATACATCACCTCTAGGACCTCATACTATAAGTCATATACAGTGCAGTATACATTTTTACTGTATGTTTTAGTACAGAATACCGTAGTCTACAATAGGACAGTAGGAAATAATAAAAGCCTTTTAGCTTATAACAAGTGAACGAGGGTCTCTAGATATGTTTGGTATATACACCGTAGCTCAAAGTGTGGACAGGGCCTGATGTATATAAAAGGTTTTTTGATCGTTGTTAATTTTTTTTCTATATTTTCTTAAAAATCAGACTAGATACGGAGCTCAGTATTGATGTCGTAATAACATATCTGATATTACTCATCCAGAATAACCAGAAATATACCCAAAATAAATTATATAAATATAAACGTACAATCTGTCTCCATATATAACAATGTATTGACCAGACATTTCCATAAAGATTGTCCGATTGTTGTGATGATGGAGATAAGCGGCTGCCACACACATACCCGATCCTTCACCCAGTGCCAGCCGGGCTTATGTCTGTATGTCTGGATCTCCCCTCACATATCTCCCATTATACGCTATATGGACACAATGATAAGGGATTCTTCAGCTTCTTCTTCCTAATTCCTTCTTTTCTTCTAATTTTAGAAAACAAAGATGGCGGCTACAAGACAACCAACAGTGAGTATTGTGTATGTGTGTCTGTGCTGAGATGTCACTTCCACAAGCAGCACCGCACCTTTCCCTGGGTTGTAGTTGCTTCTGAAGCTCGGCCCATTTACTTCAGTGTATCCGAACTGTCATACCAGGCACAACCCATGGACAGGTGAGGTGCCGCTGTCTGGACCAAAGAAAACCAGAAGAAGCCGAGCAAAATGTGAATAAACTAATAACCAATACAAAAGCAGCAAAGCCCAAAAATTACAACATTACATGTTTCTATTTCAGCTGTGACATTCTGTTACAATGTGGAATTTCCCTCTAAATATTTTTCTATTTTCACAGCTTCGGACACATCATCTGACTCCAATAGTTCACCCAAAGTCTAATGGTGAGTGGTGATGTATGATATAAAGGCTGCCGCCATGTCATGTAATGTGGAATCCACTGGGATCTAGAGTAGAAATCTACTGGGATGAAATAGAGGATATTATTAGACCTGTTGTGATGATGAGAGACCTCCAGCTATGGATTTTCCAGATATGTATTTTGCGTCAGTGTGTTGTCACGTGCTCAGATTACTCCTACACCATGTGGTAGGTCTGCTGGGTATCCAATTCTTTGTTGTCCCACAACCCTTTGATCCCCAGAGAATCACTTACACAGGCCTTTGTTTAAATAACAGTGCTACACTCGTTAACATGGCAAGGGGTCCTGCAGAAAGGGTGTGCTGGGAGGGCTCTCTGCATATAGTCCATAGACAAGATGGAGCCAGCTACAGAACAAAAGGATTATGGTTTTATGACAATATCTGCCCTGGGGAACTTCTTACAGTCACCCCGATAAATTCCTCAGGGAGGCCAGGCCAAGGCGAACGTTTAGAGCCCACACAAGCTATGGTTCAAAGCCCAGAAAAGGTCTAGACACTGATCTCCTTACCCAAAGGGGATTGGGGTGTCATTCTTGGTGTCTACACGATGGGGATCTCATCAAGAAGCCCATCAGACCTCTTGCTTTACAATATGGACACCCAGTAAGGAGATATGAAGAATCCTAGTTCTGAGATGAAGGGCTGGGTTGCGGGACTTACTCCTCATTTAGGGAGGAGATCAGTATAGTAAAAGGTATCAGACCAGGAAAAGGGGGGCTTTTGTTATATTGTTCCTGGAGGAGATGTTAGGGCAGGTCATGGTGTGGACTTCAGCCATGCAGCCTAGCCATGCGGCGTAAAAGGCAGGCCTGAGTCTTCTTGCTCTGGAGAGCATGTAGGAGACACATGCTCTGTAACTTGCTTAAGGAAGAACCCTGAAGCCTTCCACGTGGGCTCAGAGAAACGGACTATCTACTTGTTCTGGTATTTTTTTCTTTTATTTCCCTTTTTATTTGGCTGTGCTATATTTTACTTTTATCCGTATTTGCATGGTAATTGATATATATTTCTGTATATGTTAATGCTTAGTACCGACCCACTGGGGTTAATAAATACAGTATATAAAATTTAGAAAGCTTGTTCCGCATTATCCTATAACCCGTTCCGCTCACTGTGTGTGAGTGGGAGGTTAAGAACGAAGGTTGGTCGCAGATGTGTCAGGAGCGTGGCAAGGCGAGATCCTTCACAGTGTACTGGGGTGGGTGATGGTGATACCTTGGGCAACTGACAGAGGTCATATTCCCCCAAACTATCCCCCAACAATACATTGACAGGTTGTAAGGGAATTGCCAGTTGAGAAATTCCCCAGTGCTGCTGCAGAACCCTGGGGGGAGGGGCACAACAAGACAGTGAGCCCTAAAGCTGAACCCCCCAACTGTCCCTGGCTAACTTGCCTGATCTGTCCTATGCGACAGCCAGCAACTGGTCGACAGTCCCTTCTTAATATAGGTTGCAACACAGAACGCGGACAGAACGAACAACAAAAAAGGGAGGGCAGCTAGCCAAGGGGTCAGTAACAGACGAGCAATGCAGTACAGAATCAAAATCCAAGAGAATAGTCAAAGCCAGAGGTCAGAAATAGGAATACAAGTAACAAAACAGCAAGGAGTAATAGCCAGTACGCAAGAAGCAATAGCAAGCGCCAATGTGAATGTGAGCAAAGAATAAATAGGAAGGAAGAACCCGCCCCAGACTTCATAAGACAATAGGCTGACAATCACACAGGCAAGGCTGAGATTAACTATTTGAGGAGCAGAGAGAAACAAAGGTGCAGGAGACAGGTGTGGTTGAAATTCAGTTACAGACAAGAGGTACTAGGACAGTATTCAGACCGAGCAACAAGAACCCTACGCAAGGAATCAAACTGAACACGCCTCCTTCGCCGCAGCATGCGAGTGGAGGGTGGCGCAGAGATCCGAACAGGAAGAGACATTACACAGGTAATACATTTGACACACCCCCTTCTTGAATCCCACCCCCAGCACCCCAGGCGATATGCACCTGGGCCATGGGTACTCTTGGAATGGAACTAGACAGAAGAGACTTGCATGTCTCATACTCACTGGACCCCTCCGGCTCCAGTGCGGCGAGGCTGGTCACAGCGGTCTTAGTACCACCTCCGGGTGATATAGGGAATGGCTCATGGGTCGGAACGCCTTCCATCCCTCTAGCACTCTGGCCGCGGGTTACTACCGCCCTGCTAGCAGTCCGTCCCTCACCTGGATTGGCCCTGAGATCCTCGTGACCCAACCTGGCACATAGTCAGCAGTTGGGCGCTGATCTGAGACACTGGGTGAATAATAATAATAATAATAATAATAATAGTCCTTTAATAGTCCCACAATGGGGAAATTCAGTGTGTTACAGCAGCAAAGATAAGCAGATACAAATACAAATACAACATGTACAGGAATGTTCCAAGGTGAGAGGCATTACATTAATAGCAGACAGACAGATAGGGCGTAGCAGAGGGGGGGGGGAGGGATTTAACAGGCAGAGAGATATTTCAGTTCTCTGTGTGTAATGATCTCCGCTTAGGTCGGTGTTGGTTGTACAGCCTAACCGCGGTGGGGAGGAAAGACTTCCGATAGCGCTCCTTCTCACACCTAGGGTGGAGCAGTCGGTCACTGACAGTACTGCTCAGCGCGATCACAGTCTCATGCATGGGATGGGACTTCTTCTTCTGCATGGAGCTCACCACGGACAGTATCCTTCTGTCACCCACCACCTGCACTGGGTCCAGTGGGCTCCCCAGGACAGAGCTGGCCCTTCTAATCAGCTTGTCAAGTTTATTTCTGTCCCTGGTTGATATACTGCTCCCCCAGCAGGCAACTCCAAAGAAGATGGCTGATGCCACTACCGAGTTGAAGAAAGTTCTAAGAAGTGCCCCCCGGATTCCAAAGGCTCTCAGCTTCCTAAGCAGGTAGAGCCTGCTGTGGCCCTTCCTGTACAGGGCCTCCATATGATCTGCCCAGTCCAGCTTATTATTAAGGAGCAAACCCAGGTACTTATAGGTGTTCACAATCTCGATGCCCGTCCCCAGGATGTCCACTGGTTTTGGAGGGCATCTGCCTTTATGGAAGTCCACCACCATCTCCTTGGTCTTCCCCGCGTTAATCTTCAGGTGGTTCCGGTGGCACCAGTCCACAAAATGCTGGTTCAGTTCTCTGTACTCCCTGTCATCATCATCTGTGATGAGACCCACTATTGCAGAGTCGTCAGAATACTTCTGTAGGTAGCAGCTGGATGAGTTGCGCCTAAAATCTGCAGTGTACAGTGTGAAGAGGAAAGGGGCGAGAACCGTACCCTGAGGTGCCCCCGTATTACAGATCACGGTACCTGACACACAGTCTCGGGCTCTCACGTATTGAGGTCGATTGTGTCTCAGAGGAGTTACCCGGTACATTTTCATAGCAAGCACTAGCAATTACATTGACAGTACATTCATTAGCAATTGTTAATTCACAGCGAGCTTCAGTGGTGTCCTGTGGAGGCAGGGTCACATCGAGGGGGCTAGGTGCCCCCGCAGATGTGGGCGTGTATACAGCTAGGACCTCATTAGCTTCTTGCACAGGAGTAAACAAAGCATCATTAGCATTTTCCCTAGACTGTCCTGCTATGCACACATCAGAGGAGAGCAGGCATCTGACCCCTCTCTCTGCCCGTGTGACAGGTTTCAGACCCCATTAACCACATCATTATTCATAGACAATTTATCACAGTGAGGTGGGGTTCCTCCCACTCCATATTGGGATACTTGGGGCCCCAAATCTGTTCCCAACAGCACATTAGCAGGCAGATCAGACATTAGCCCCACATCCCGCATTCCTTTTCCCGTACCCCAGTCCAGATGGACACAAGCCATGGGTACCGTTAAGCGTTCTTGTCCAATTCCCCTCAGGGTCAGAGTTTTCCCAGGGATAATACTGTCCAGAGGAACCAAATCAGGTTGCACCAGAGTAACATCCGCCCCAGTATCCTGAAATCCCATGACCACTTTATCCCCCAGAGTGACCGGCTGACGGTTGGCTTTGGGTTGCGAGTTCCCCCTTCCAACCAAATACACAGATGAGACAGCTGCTGTGACCTGGGAAGCAGGGGGATATTAGGGCGGTTGGGGCATTCTGCCTTGAAATGTCCTGGCTGGTTACAGGCATGACACCGTCGGACCTCTCCTTGGGGCTTGGGAAAGGTCGCTGGGGCACCCAAAGTTTTGGGGACAGCGGGAGTAGAGGGGCCACCCGGGACAGAGTTTGTCTTCCCCCCCCTTCCTCCAGCCGTCACTGGTAGGTTTCTGCGACATCTGATTGGCGGCATAATGATCCACCATTGCTGCAGCCGTGTGAATGTCCTTGGGTTCTTGGTCCAGGATGTACTTCTGCACCTCCTCGGCACAGATATTCAAGAACTGTTCTTGGAGCATGGAAGCTGTTGCCAAATAAAAGATAGGATAGAAAAACAAAGAGAAAGGGAAGGGAACAGCACCATACCAAACGTTCACCGTATCTTACAGCTTGCCCTAGTAACGAGCTCGATTAATAGGATTTGCCACAAGTCGCCAGTATCTGAATGATACCACACACTCACACACTCTTTATCCTATATCCCACAACGCTGCCACCACTGTGAAGTATCTCGTCGTACCGAAACCACTTTCGGCACCCCTGAGATCGATTCAGTACCTCACCCTCACCACTATTGAGTGTTCTGGGCCCATTGGATAATACGAAAGGAGCTTTCCAAATTGTATATATTTATTAACCCCTAAAAGGGTTGTTACTAGACACTTAACACATACAGAACATACATGTAGCGATTATCAAGCAAATACAAGTGGAAAGCAACATGACATGATGCACAAAATAAAAAGGGGAATAAACAGTAGAAAAGGAAATATTACCATCACAAGCCTGTGATTGGTTCTCTGGGCTCCGGATAGTGGACCCAGGGCGCGTTCTTAGGTTAGTCCAAAAGCATGCGTCCGGGCATGTTATTCCAGTGGTAGCACCCCCTTGGCTCTCGGCAATGCTGTTCAGATGGCTTTCAGCAGAAAAAGACCCTGTGGCCTCCACATGGCAGGCTTTTGTGTTATCCCTGCCCCCGCCCAGAGTGACGTCACTGGGGAGGGAAGTTACACCTACCGGCTTGGAGCCCCCAGACGAGAAAATGGTCCTGATTCCTCATTAGCTGACCGGACTGTCAGGCAAGTGGTATGATGGTACTCAGGAAAAGATCGCCATCGTGTAGACACCAATGATGACACCCCAATTCCCTTTGGGTAGGGAGTTGAATGTCTGGACCTGTCTCAGGCTCACAACGGCGCCATGATTAGACTGACCGCGTGCGGGGTAACTGTGGGGTGCCCCCCTTAAGGAGATATGAGCATAAAACTGTGATCTCTCTGATCTATAAACGGTGCCAGGCTGTCTCTCTGTAACATGGTTGAGCAAGAAACCCCGTGGTGAGAGGTTGAGGGTTGCAAGAGTGTGTTAATTACTCGGGACAATACAACAGAAGGACTGTGATTAACCAGCAAAAGGGATCCAGCTTCCTATAGCTGAGTTGAGGGGGTTTGAACAAATGGTGCACAAAGGGGGAGGGAAAGGGTCGGTTAGATACATATTTGTACAGAAATACATATATATACGGGAGTCCCCGATCATCATGCCCGTGTAATGATCTCTAATGTGAATGTTTTATACTTTTTCTCATTACAGGCCCAGAGGCTTCCAATCTTCTAGACTACAGAGAAACTCACCTTTCCATCTGTCATTGTGTCCTGTCATTGTGTGTAATGTAGAAGGACCTGCCGTATACAGTCATCTCATTTCTATTCAGCCTTTGCCTTCTAGAAAATGGCTGCTTAGACAATTTCTTCCACAAAAATATCTCCTAAATCTGAAGAAAGGTGAATTACCTAAATTCTGCCACCACCAAACACTGCAGAGACTGCTGTACTATTGAGAACTGTGCAGTCCACAGAGAGAGTCCAGATAATTTGCAGATTTTGAATTTATGGCTCAGATAAATCTTCCTGGAACATATTTCCTGTACTTTATGTGCATTTTAACCCTTTAACAAATTTTAGCCTTACGCCAGTAACTATTTTATCCCTCTCTACATTCCCGGCTTCCATAACTTTTTACATTTTATTTCAATGTATCTTTACGAGACCTTGTATTTTCTTGGTGCATAAGACTTTTTGATCAGTTTTTATTACTTTTTATTTTTGAGAGATGAGATGAACAGAAAACATCAATTCTGGCATCTGAATTTTCAGGTTTATGGCGTTTATTACACATTTATTTTAGGGGTTTTTATGTATGTAGAGATACTAATTTACTTTTTTTTTCATTAACTGGGAAAAAAAGTCTATTTTTACTTTTTTCTGTAAAATAACTTATGTGCTGCGGTCAATGCTGACTGCTGCACCTAAGGGGTTAAGTGACAAGTATGCTACTGATTAATAATGAGGGATGATATCATGAAGAAAATTTCATGGTGCCCCCTGCTCTGGGGTTATCTGAAGTGACAGGGACAGTAGAATAATAAAATCCTTCTCCTCTCCCTGCACTGTCAGCTGCTCGTGTTTTCCTACACTCTGGTTGAAGTGAAGCTGTGACTATATGGAGCTTCGCTTAAACCAGTGACTTCTTAAAATGTAGGTGGACTATAGACAAGATCTTGGCTTAAAAACAAGACCAAGATCGCAGCTCTAGCCCACATGGCTCCGGAGTCAGAGCCGATTAAAGTGGCTGATATCTCTGCAGTCTCCCTGGATGTTTCCAGCTTGGGGTAAACTGTAATGCACTTTGCCCAAACCCCGAGCAGGGTTTGTCCAGAACTGTGTGTGTGGCGGGATAATAACTAAAATATAAAGAGGCTCTTATAGTAAATGACTTGTTATACGGCAGGTTTATCTCCAGTATATTATCAGACGGTCTTATTTTCCAGGTAATTATAATAAGGTTTTGGGGTTAAGTCTTTACATTCTTCACTATCTTACTGTTATTTCCAATATATATACATTAGAGTATATGATGAGTTTATATAACATTATACAGTTTTATTTCAGTCCCTTCCTATTTTGAGTAAAGATTTGGGTTTCATTTTACTGTATATCAAGTTTTGTTGTAATTTTATGGATTTTTTGTATTTGTGAGATTTACTATCAGTATAGGAGACGTCACACCGCCCAGACACAAACTGTATATCATGTCAGGTACAATTCTCCGTTCTTCTATATTACACAGGTGAATGTCTGGTGTAAATAGTAAAGAATTGTTCTTCCTCCATATAAGATCAGATCAGGAGCGCTCACCATAGTCAGCTCCGCACCCAGTATTCATCTCACATGTACAATTTATATCATATGGCCCACGTGTGAATAGGATGAGGAGGGGTCGGGGTACCTGATAGTGATGTCACTAGACTGGATATAGTGAGTGTGTAAAGACTATTTTGTAAATAAGATTTTTATGAATCATAGTTAAAGTTTTGATACTAACCATGGACATCTTTGTACAGTAGATATTGACAGCGAGTATGTTGGAAATTTTCTTGAATTATTTTTATATTAATAGTTGTACACGTCATGTTGTTAGTCCTCCATGTTTTCTGGTCACCCCGTACATCACTGCAGAGGAAAGTCATCCATGTAGCTGCCATATTATAGGGAATGGGTGAGGAGCATAATGGACAATGGAAGTCAAGTGTCTTTATATCCTGTACTATATATGTATAAGGATAGTCAGCAGACACCAAGCACAATATGACACCCGCCATCTGTGTTGGGCTCTTGAATGTAATGTAGTCAGTATTACTAGAGATTATACAACAACACTGAATAGACTTCTAGTCATGAGACTAAAGAGAATAAATCCTGAAGAAATGTCTGATCCCCGGATTGTCAGATCCAAAAGTTACTTTATATATAGAAAATAGGAATAATTATCACTGTAGGAGGAAATAAACCAGATGAGGATGGCAGTGCTTTTACTGTGTGCACCTGAGATACAGAGATCTTACAGGATTTCCTGCTTACTGACTGTCTCCTGATTTAATGTATCAATAAAGTAAATTTACACCAATATCACAATTGCCTTTTTTGTGTTGCTATCACTATTTATGTTGCTAACTTATATAGGGCCAGCTAGGGGTGCAGCACAGGGGGGCCGAATATGTCCAAGTGGGCCCCCAACTTGGACATGTTCGTATACCGATACAATCAGTATACGGTGAGCGTATAGTGGTATTTAGCGGCTATACACAGGGCTCTGCAGATGATTTAGGTGAATACAGTACAGTAATATTTAGTGACTTACCGGTGACGTCTCTTGTCTCTGACTAATCCTTCACATTCCCCGTCTCTTCCATCTGGACAGCCATGACCACTTATTCCAGGCTCTGTAAAGTTTGCAGCACAGACATCTTTGGCTCCTCACTTTTCCAGGCACCCGACCCACATTGTCCTCACCTGCACACCCATCCTGCTGCTACCCCCAATTATAAAATATATAGTATAATCCCCCATAATGAAGATTACCCCTAAGTGCATCTTTAAATTAATAACTTCCCTGTGCACCCCCTTTACATAGTGCCCCTTATTAATAATGCCCCAGGTGTTTCCCAATTAAAAGGTAAAAAAAAATTATTGGGGTTCCAATATCCTGGACCCCCAGGATCAGCTGTTTGAATGAACCGTGGTACCTGTGTAAGCGCCGTGACCGCTTTTCTGTTTACATAGTGTCATTCATCTCATAGCAGCCATGTAATGTAACTACAGCCTCGTCCTATACACATCTATGTGACAAGGCTGGAATTACATCACACGGTCACTATAAACAGAGAGCGTGTGATATAAACAGGCGCCGGGGCCCCTTCATACAGCTGATCAGTGGGGAATCACTTATCTCTTATTGATGATTTATTCTGAGGATAGATCATCAATAAAAATGAGCTGGAAAACTCCTCAAGGCTAAGGCCCCATGTAGCGTACCGCAGCAAAAAACAGCTGCAGGAAAAACCACAGCGGCAACGCATTGTGGTTCTTCCTGCAGCGCTTTGCACAGAAAGTTTGCAGAGGTTTCCTCTGCGGACTTTCTGCTTCAATTATATCTATACGGAAACTGCCGGCGTTTCCGTAGGTATAATTGACATGCTGCCATTTCCAAAACTGTGACTGTTTGGAAATCGCCGTGTATCCGCTGCGCATATTTTACTGCAAAGTGGGGATGGGATGGGAGCCCCATGTGGTGAAAACCCACAGAAAAAACGTGATATTCTAGCAAATCCCATCCACACATAAAAACCACAATTTTACCGCCGTGGTTATTCCTGCAGCACTTTTTTTGCTGTGGCCCGCTACGTGGGGCCTTAGTCTTAATAAAGCCCAAGTGCCACTTTAATTAAATTAATTAGCCCTCATATTATGCTCCTAATTCCCCCTGACCTAAATACTGCACCCCTAATGACCCCTTATATCAATGACCACCCCCCTTATGTTCATAATGCCTCCTAATATAAATGATGCCCCCTAATGGCCCCTTATATAAATAACCTCCCCCCTTGTATTCATAATAACCCGTAATAATCCTTATATAAATGACCCCCCCATCGTCATAATGCCCCTTAATGAATCCTCCATTTATACAGGAGCGTCTCAATAAATTAGAATATCTTTGAAACGTTTATTTCTGTCAGTAATTACATTAATAAAGTCACCTCCTATATTTTCTAGATTCTTTACACACAGAGTCTTCTATCTCAAGTGTTTTATTTCTGTAAATGTTGATTATGGATTACAGGGAATGAAAACCCAAATCTAAGAAAATTAGAATATTGTAAATTCAGTGTCACCTGCCAAGGTTTCCTAAGCCTTTAAATGGTCCCTCAGTCTGGTTCAGTAGGACACACAATCATGGAAGACGCTGATTATGGATTGTATTACTGAATTACTGAAATGAATGAACGGTTCAAAGATATTCTAATTTATTGAGATGCAGCTGTATTTATATTTCTCCCTCCTCACATATACCCACAACTGCGCTAAAAAAAAAAAAAAAAAGTTATACTCACCTACCTGTGATCCTGATGAATGGAGCCGCTGTCGCTTCCTCCCAGTCCACGCTCAGGACATCTGTGGTCTTGGGGTCTTGTAAACCGCAGGTCTGTATTGGCTTGCGGTTTATAATACTGTTAAGTTGCAGGTTACGTTTTAACTAGATCGGTGTCTGCAGACACTGATCTAGTTAGAAATAAAGGATGTATTAATGGCGGCACCGGGGTGGGCCCCAGAGAGTCAGTGGGCCCGGGGCAGCCGCCCCTCTGCCCCCCCCACTAGCTACGCCTCTGGGGCCATCATATTCTGCAGAGCTTTACAGTCACTGCCCTATATAGGGCTCACAATCTATATTCCCTACCAGGATGTCTTTGGAGTGTGGGAGAAGATACAAACTCCTTGCAGATATTGTCTTTGGCTGGATTCAATCCCAGGACTCCGATGTTACCGTACTAACCACTGAGCCACTGTGTAATTGTAATGAAAATGGTTTCCACATGAAGCAGGAACTACAAAAGTCTGGTGTTTTAGGAAAAAAAATTCAATTAACACAATGGGGCAGATTTACAATCATGGTTATGACTCGACTTGACAAAATGTGGCGTATTTTCCTGCATCTAGTTTGAGATTAAACTTTTTCAACTTGCTCAAAAAATGGACTTGGCTTTCTGTGTAATGGGGAGCGGCTTAAGGCAGAGGCAGAAAAGCTGCTTTTTTTTGTTGCAGATTTTGCTGCATTTTTCTTTTAATCAAAGCCAGAAGTGGCTACAAACAGACTAGGAAATGTAAAGGAAACTCTTTTTTTTCCCTTCTGCTGAATCCTCTCTTGGCTGTGATCCATGGCTGTGGCCAGTGTGCTGTCCATGTATTTCACAGATAGCACACTGACCCATTCTATTCTATGCGCCTATACTGTACACGGCCAAAAGTGAGAAGAACAAAAAAACAAAGCACGCCAGCAAGGCAAGCAAACCCAGAAGTAAAAGAGGACACAACAGCAAACGCAAAGCAAATGCCAGAAAATGAACATCCCCCAAAACACACAACACAGCAGCCCGCCAAAAGGACCACCAACACGTTCAGTGATTGCTCCAAACACAGGTGTGGGTGTTGATGAGGACAGGGCTGGAGATCAACGTCATGATTAAGTAAGAATGACACCACTGGACACTTAAAAGGAGGCTGGTGCTTGCCACATTGTTCTCTTCTGTTAACCAGGACTCAAAGAAACACGGCAGCATCAGCACGCACAAAAATGGCCTAACTGGGAAGAGAGCAGCAGAAAGAGCACCCAGCAACAACACGCACGACCAAGAACTTCACGGAGAGTCCCTTGGGGCCGAAAAGGCCCAGGGCGCCCAAGAAAGACCAGAAGCGGCAGGACCGCCAAAAGTGTCAGCTGCGGGACGGGCACCAGCAGTGCAGAGCGCTGAGGAATGGCAGCAGGCAGGGGAGTGCACGCACGCACTGTGAGGCGGAGACCGGAGCAAGGCCTGGCCAAGGAGGGCAGCAAAGAAGCCACCCCCAGAAAAACACAGGGACAGACGATATCGCAAAAGGACAGGGAGTGGACGCTGAGGACTGGGGAAAGTCATTTTCTCTGAGAATCCCCTTCGATTGTTTGGAACATCTGGAAAACAGCTTATGGGAAGAAGGTGGAGCACCACCAGTCTTGTCTCATGCCAACTGTAAAGCATCCTGAAACCATTCATGTGTGGGGTGCTTCCAGCCAAGGGACGGCTCTCTCACAGCTTGCCTAAAAACACAGCCATGAATAAAGAATGGTACCAGAATGTCCTCAAGAGCAACTCTCCCAACCGTCCAAGAGCAGTTTGGCGCTCAACAATGCCTTTTCCAGCATGATGGAGCACCTGCCGTAAGCACAGGCGGCACACAGGGACATACCCATGGCCCCCATGTGCCACCTGTACCTTTAATTCATGGCAGGCCAGTTGCACACGGTCATCTGCAACCGGCCTAAATGTGACAAGATGCACCAAAACCTTGGCTTAAAATTCTGGCCAAAGTAAGCCTTTCTACATTCATACCACTAAGTACACTAGAGGGTTAAGGATTACAGTGATGGTTACAGCTCTCACCCCTTCACCAGTTTAATCCCGCAGCGCCTCCACCCAGACCATTACCAGGCTTGTGAGTAAGGTGTTGGCGAGTCTCCTCCACCAGGGGTCAATTCGAGAAAGCCTCTAAGCCTACCTGAAGTTCTTATATAAATGACTATGGCAAATTAAAGGAAACCACATCTGTAAGATTTAACATTTTCTTAGGAACAGCAACCAAATGGACACACCCCATCCAAGAGTCTGTATTTCATGACTATAAAAAGTAGACACACTGAAGGCACAAAACAGAAAACACAGTGGAATTATATACAACAAAAAAGTGTGAAACAACGAAAAATGCATATCTAGGTCCAAAGTAGCCACCGCGAACGCTGCACACCGGCATCCGATGACCAAGAGGTAGCACCTGAAATGGCACTCACAGGTGGCCCGCAGGAAAAGTGGGACCCAAAAGGGGTGGGACCACAGGTGGCAGAAGCAGGTGGAACACAGCGATAGTCCACGAATGGAGTGAGAATGAATGGAAAGAAAAACAGCAAGAAAGAAAACAAGGGCCACATTACAAGAAATGAAGGCAGCAGCCGAAAAGGGAAAACGAAAGTGCCCCAAGGCAGTGGCCAAAACCACAAGCGCACAAAGAAACGGCCAAGAGGACCTCCCCAGGAAAGGAAGACCAAGAGCACCCGCGCGGAGGATAAGCATCCGAGTCACCAGCCCAGAAACGCAGGAACAGCAGCCAGAAGAGACCAGGCAAGCCACACAGAGTCAGCAGCAGACACACCACAACAACGTTAAGAGGAGACGTGTGCAGCAGGCCCATGGTAAAATAGCTGCAGGAAACCATGCAAGGACAGGCAACAAGCAGAAGAGACGGGGCAAAGAACACAAGGAATGGACATTAGACCGTGGAAATCTGACTGGTCTGATGAGTCCAAAGAGATCGGCCAACCACCGGCGGCGACGCAGAAAGGGAACGAATGGACCACAGCCTGGTCCCACCAGAAGCAGGAGGAAGAGGGGAGGGGGGGGCGCTGGTGACACGGGGGATACAAAAGAAGGAATACGAACCAGCAGGACCACAGCACGCAGCGGCAGCACCACCGGTGCGTTAGTGGACCATCAGTATCAACAAGACAAGACCCCAAACACACCCCAGACGGAAGGGCATACCAAGAAGGAGAGAGGGCACGCCAGAGACCGGCCCCACAGCACCAGACCAACCCAACGAGAGGTTTGGGGGAGCGGCCGCAGAATGAAGGCAAAGGCCAACAAGGCAAGCACCGGGAACCCCAAGACTGTGGAAGCCATTCAGGGACCCCTACCATCAAGAGTGCCAAGAGGGCAAAGCAGATCAAGCAAAGGTGGCTACTGAGCCTAGTTAAGCATATTTTCAGTTGTTTCACACTTTTGTGAGTTTACCACAGTGTTAATTCATAGTTTGTGCCTTCAGTGGAATCTACATTTATAGTCAGATCAGAAAACTCTGAATGGAAGGTGTGTCCAAACTTTGGTCGTCTGTATATTAATAAATGAAATGGGTGCGAGGCATATAACGCTCCTAATAACAGTGTAATGAAGTATATAACATTAATGGTTAATATTAATTGTCAGCTAATATCACAATGGCTGAACCTTCTGGGCCCCAATGCAAAATCTGTAATGAGGCCCCTACTTACTGTCTGCCATTCAGACTAGTGGTATGTTTTATGTGGCAGAGGGGCCTTTGGGGCCCCCTTAGGGTCCAGGGCCCGGTATCGGCTGCTACTACTGCACCCCCTGCTACAAATCTGATACCTAGGTCTTATAAGCCTGGACTCTTGGCTTTACATAAGCAGTGTGAAAATCGGCTCATAAGGCTAAGGCCACACATAGCATACCGCAGCAAAAAAGCGGGAAAAACTGCTGTAGCAACGCATCACGGTTGTTCCCGCAGCGCTTTTCACTTTTTGCTTCAATTACACCTATAGAGAAACCGCTGGTGTTTCTGTAGTTATAATTGATATGCTGCGTTTCCCAAAACCGTGACAGATTTGGAAACTGCAGCATGTTCCCAGTGCGTATGTTCCTGCACTTTAGGGTTGGGATTCGCTAGAATCCCCTCCACTACACAGTGACTGTAAAACACTGCATTTTTTTTTTTTCGCGCCATTTTCACCACGTGGGGCCCCGGCCTTAGAGGGTTCGGCCTGTAAATTTATACAAAACCTCTTATGGCAATATCTAACCTGGAACAGACCAAGGACTCAATAAATACTTACTCCGCACTCACTTTAGGGGGGTATAGGGAACTATATAACAATCTTAGTTTTCGTGCCTCTCCTCACCCACAGGATCCCATTCACACTATGCATACTGCTAACTCTCAGTATTACAGTAAATATCAGTACAAGATAAATGATTCTACTCTTTTCACAGCCGCCATCACTGGTCAGGGGGGATTTGAGGATCCTCTTAGGATCAGGTCTCCTCCAGCCATAACAAGGTGAACTATCTGTAATGTCCTCCCTGATATAATATGGTAAGTGAAGGGCAGTGATCATAACTCTATGTACAGTATGGACTGTCATAACTGTAGTGTGAACATGGCCTAAGTTTAGGATAACTCACCATTACACCAGTTTACCTCAGGGTATTTTAGTGTCTTCCCTACCTGAGAGGAAATATCTGGTATTAAATGGCAAAAGTCTCAGAAACAAGATGGAGGAGGCTCCTTTATCTTTAGGATTACTTCACATAAAATGGTGGATGTTCTTTCTCTATCCGTGTACCTCACATGAAGATGATTTTGCCTTTTCAGTCTCTCAGTCTTTCTCACATAAAATGGAGGAATCTCTCTCAGTCTCACATAAGATGGAGGAATCTCTCTCAGTCTACCTCAGATAAGATGGAGGATCCTCTCCCAGTGAACCTCAGATAAACATGGAGAAGGATCTCTCCATCTTCCTCACATCAAATTCACTTTGGCTTTCAGGGCTGTCTCACATGACATGGAGTCTGATCTGACCATAGTAGATTCTCCTTTTCCTCTCACAATCCTCCTGACAGAACGGACATTACACGGCTCTCCCTCCTCCTCCTTCCTGACTATTGTACATCACAGGTTTGATGGGAGTTGTAGTTCAGTCCACTCATATCTTCTGAGGGCCCAGGTGTTACAGGCCTCGGCACGGTCTATATTATTATTATTGGTGATATATTATATGGTGATCTATTATGTGGTATGGTCGGTCTTCTCTTCTTCCCTCCCCTATTTTTATCCATAGTGTTTCTTATCTGATGGAGTTCACTCTTGGGTCAGCTGTGCTCAGGCGCCAGCAGGTTCTAGAAGTTTTCATGAAGTCTGCCCAGCAGCAGGATTCATCAGCTGATTGGTCAGTTGGCCGCTGTGGCGGGGAAGATTCAACTTGGGTCAGCTGTGCATTGGCACGAGCAGGTTCTAGAGACATCTGTGGAGTCTGCCTAGCAGCAGGAATCATCAGCTGATTGGACCGTTGGATTCAGTGGCGGGAAATCCAAATGTTTAAAAGAACCTCTCTGAGGTGTCCGTGGTCATCGTTGTCTGGATCCCCTATGGAGCAGCACCCTCCCGCCCTCACACCCTATTACAAATAATAATATAATATTACAAATATAAAGGAAAATAAATATATTTTCCTTTGTCGCAATGCTTTGTTAGTGGGGGGACTGGTTTTAACAATGGTTATTGATTAATTATTTAATTTTAATTATATTTCATGATTATTAATTTATTTTAATTTATTAATTAACTATTTATGTATCCCCTTAATAAAGGCATCGCGGCCATTTTATTCCAAGGAAACTGTTGTTTTCTTTTGATTTCAGGTTATATAATTTAATAGTGCTTGTAGGCCTTGTAACACCATGTACATAAAGTGCTTTGTCTCCCATAGACTGTATATGGCAGGATTACACTCCCATAAGGATCGCTTTAACAGTTTCTGCACTGAAAATTGTAGTTAAAGGGGTTCTCCACTTTCTACAATTGATGGCCTGTGAGAAGGATAGGCCTTCAATATTAGATCTGCGGGGGTCAGACACACGGGACCGCTGCAGATCACCGGTACTGAGGCAGCGCGGCTCTCTCACATAACTAGTGGTGAATGTAGGTACTGCAGTACTGTTCCATTGAAGTCTATAGGACACTGCTGTAATACCTACACTTGCCGCTACAGTTTGTAGGTGCCTCAAAAATGGTGATCTGTGGGGTTCCCAAGTGTCGGACCCCCACAGATCTAATATTGATGACCTTTCCTAAGGATAGGCCATCAATTGTATAAAGAAGAGAACCCCTTTAAACCTGCTATAGCCTGGCAGCTGAACAGTAGGGGTTACGCATCTATTAGTGATGTGGACCCTAGTCTTGTACACCATAAGAAACTTGTTAATAGAGATAAAGAAACTAAAGGAATCTTCAAGGGGTTCTCCAAATATGTTGCCATTTTGTGTTTCCAGACAGATGTTTAAGACACAGATGTGACCAGGATGAAGAACATGAAAACAATCTGGATATGAGGCAACGGATTACCAGGTGTGCCAGGTAGGTGTCAAACCTAAAGAACAAGCAGCCTATAACTAAATACCAGACAAGATGGAGACAAATGCAGGAAACGGTACAACAATATTGGCCCATATGTAGACAGGACAGGATGTATACCCCTCCACCGCCGAAACACCGACCCTCACTGCGACACAATGCACAAGTCTCAGTGATATGTAAGTTTGGTCACTGGGGGTTATTTACAATAACCACAATTTTTCTACCTCTTCTTTTGCAATGCTTTTTTTTATGCCTAATTTTCTAAAAATTGCATCATAAATTTTGTGCCCTTTTTTCACCCTTTTTTAATAAGGGGCAAGTCATAAACACATCATAAAATGTTACTCCACATAAACCATGCTAAATTTATTTTCTCCTACAAAAAAGTCACAGTTAGCACTATGTATGTGCGCTTCATCCTGCCTCTGACTAGCTGACTGGTGGTTACACCATACGACCGCTGCAGACACGCCAAGAAGTGAGTTGCACCATTTAGGGAAGGAGTCATGGCCTCCAGAGGCAAGTAGGTAGAATGTGCCTAGGTAGCCCCAGTCATCGCACTCCCTCCTGCCTGTATTCTTATGTAATGGTGTGCAGTACGGCAATGAAAGGGTTACTACTTTTTCCCTCCATCCTCTGATTCCCGTTCAGGAATAGGGATAATTGGTTGGTTGGAGATGGCTCAGCCCCTAATTCCCCCTCCTGGGGCTTGCATAGTCAAAGTAGTTGAGTCCATGGGCATAAAAGTTGTGTTTGCCTGGGTCTTGGCTTTTTGCCTTGTAATCTTATGTGGTGGAGAACGTGGGCCGCTCCTTGAAATTATTACTGTGCGGCAAAGTGCACAACATCTCCTATATGGGGAGCAGCAATTACAGCCAGGGACAGTACTTGTATCTCATGGCCCTCTAGGTCTATGTTGATGAGGAACCTCAATGAGGCCTTGTGAATCAGGCATGGATACATGAAGATTTTCAGACTCCTCCACCTGATGCCAATGAGTAGATCAGTCAGTGCTGACAGTGGGATTATTTATCCCCTGCCAATGATGCCACTGCCGCTGTCTGCCTGTCCTATACTGTACTGCTCCTGTCTGCCTGTCCCATACTGTACTGCTCCTGCCTGCCTGTCCTATACTGTACTGCCGCTGTCTGCCTGTCCCATACTGTACTGCTCCTGCCTGTCCCATACTGTATTGCTCCTGTCTGTCCTATACTGTACTGTTCCTGTCTGCCTGTCCTATACTGTACTGCTCCTGTCTGCCTGTCCTATACTGTACTGATCCTGTCTGCCTGTCCCATACTGTTCTGCTCCTGTCTGCCTGTCCCATACTGTACTGCTCCTGTCTGCCTGTCCTATACTGTACTGCTCGTGTCTGCCTGTCCTATACTGTACTGCTCCTGTCTGCCTGTCCCATACTGTACTGCTCCTGTCTGCCTGTCCCATACTGTACTGCTCCTGTATGCCTGTCCCATACTGTACTGCTCCTGTCTGCCTGTCCCATACTGTACTGCCACTGTCTGCCTGTCCCATACTGTACTGCTCGTGTCTGCCTGTCCCATACTATACTGCTCCTGCCTGTCCTATACTGTACTGCTCCTGTCTATCCCATACTGTACTGCTCCTGTCTGTCCTATACTGTACTGCTCCTGTCTATCCCATACTGTACTGCTCCTGCCTGTCCTATACTGTACTGTTCCTGCCTGTCCCATACTGTACTGCTCCTGTCTGCCTGTCCCATACTGTACTGCTCGTGTCTGCCTGTCCCATACTATACTGCTCCTGCCTGTCCTATACTGTACTGCTCCTGTCTGTCCTATACTGTACTGTTCCTGTCTGCCTGTCCCATACTGTACTGCTCCTGCCTGTCCCATACTGTACTGCTCCTGTCTGCCTGTCCCATACTGTACTGATCCTGTCTGCCTGTCAATACTGTACTGCTCCTGTCTGCCTGTCCTATACTGTACTGCCACTGTCTGCCTGTCCCATACTGTACTGTTCCTGTCTGCCTGTCCCATACTGTACTGCTCCTGCCTGTCCTATACTGTACTGCTCCTGTCTGCCTGTCCAATACTGTACTGCCACTGTCTGCCTGTCCCATATTGTACTGCTCCTGTCTGCCTGTCTTATACTGTACTGCCACTGTCTGCCTGTCCCATACTGTACTGCCACTGTCTGCCTGTCCTATACTGTACTGCTCCTGTCTGTCCCATACTGTACTGCTCCTGTCTGCCAGTCCTATACTGTACTGCTCCTGTCTGTCCCATACTGTACTGCTCCTGTCTTCCTGTCCCATACTGTACTGCTCCTGTCTGCCTGTCCCATACTGTACTGCTCCTGCCTGTCCTATACTGTGCTGCTCCTGCCTGTCCTATACTGTACTGCTCCTGTCTGCCTGTCCCATACTGTACTGCTCCTGTCTGCCTGTCCTATACTGTACTGCTCCTGTCTGCCTGACCCATACTGTACTGCTCCTGCCTGTCCTATACTGTACTGCTCCTGTCTGCCTGTCCCATACTGTACTGCTCCTGTCTGCCTGTCCTATACTGTACTGCTCCTGCCTGTCCTATACTGTACTGCTCCTGTCTGCCTGTCCTATACTGTACGGCTCCTGCCTGTCCTATACTGTACTGCTCCTGTCTGTCCCATACTGTACTGCTCCTGCCTGTCCTATAATGTACTGCTCCTGTCTGTCCCATACTGTACTGCAGCCACGACTACTAGCCTTCCATAGTCACAAATCTCCTGCTTTGTCTGTCATGTTTCATACTGTACTACTGCTGTGAACCCCCACTCTGCTCAGAGTCACAAGTTTTCTATAAATCTTCATTATTTCTATAAATCCCCAGATTTCCTTTCACTTTCTCCAGCTCTAATGTCTCCACCCTCATCCGCCCGGTAACTGCTGATCAGCTGGAGAGTCATTTTCCTATTGGAGGAGACTGTAACTCCCGTCCAATCAGAACTGAGCTCCGCCCCCAGTCTGCAGAGTTACATTGTTACACTTGTATTCGGACTGGGCCAAACTCACAGATGTATTTGTCTTGTCACTCGGAGCCCCCCAATATATGAGGGCCAGGATGGGGAAGATGTACCCGCTCATTGTACTTCTCCTCCATGTGTCTTCCGTGTATTCTGGTCAGTTATTATATGTGATATTACATGATTATTATGTATTATATATGGAGTATGTTGTGTATTATACATTGTACTTCTCCTCCATGTGTCTGCCGTGTATTCTGGTCAGTTATTATATGTGATATTACAGGATTATTATGTATTATATATGTAGTATGTTGTGTATTGTCACTGCCACAAAATTGTAACATATGACTCAGCACAACCCTGACTCTTGCGTGTCCTCTGCTGTGATATTGTGGGCAATCACTTTTTTTCATTGTTTTCCATCTCAGTGTGGAGATGGGCAGGATGATCGAAAAATAACAACTGTGGCTTTTTCTGCATTCACTGCCTCACATTTACTAATAGTATAAACAGCAGTCCGAAAAAGTGCTAGATTTATCACAGTGACTGATGCTGGATGATAAATCTGGAGTCTTTACACTCTTTAGTCTAAGTTTATACTACCTATTAGTTGTCTTACTTTGAGCCACAATATTCTGAAAGAATTTTGGCACATAATGTCACATTTAAAGACGACCTTTCACCACCTCCACCAATTCACGTTCTTAGCCTCTGATCTGTTGTTAGGCTCTGCTCCGCTGATTCCAGCACAGTTGGAATTTTCTCTGTAGCCCCCACCG
The DNA here is from genome assembly GCA_947044405.1 of Leptodactylus fallax. NCBI lineage: Eukaryota > Metazoa > Chordata > Amphibia > Anura > Leptodactylidae > Leptodactylus > Leptodactylus fallax. Next base: position 1,522,900 of record CAMRHE010000113.1, read on the forward strand.
TTCCTGTGTAACAAGCACAGTTCGGTTTGGTGCCTGATGTGCTATTTAAAGGGGTTGTGCGGGATAAAAGCTAATTCCTACACTAATCTAAACATCCCCTCGCCTACTTTATAATTATATAATTTATCAAAAATGTATATTTACCCCTATATTTACCCCGGGACATTTTCAGCTGCTCCCAGGCCTATGCAGTAGAGGTGGATTGCCGGCTGCAGAGCACAGAGCAGCGCCGGGACCATAGCGTGCGCCAGCATTCAGAAAAGAGGGAGGAGCAGTCCTGCAGGAGGAAGTCTGAAAGGAAGAGAGGTAAGTATAATGGGGTGGGGGGGTGGTCTGAGATAGTTGGGAAGGGCTAGTAGTGGGCGGGATAGCTAGAGAGACAGGGGGGGGTATAAGGGAGGGAAGGAGAGAGGAGGGGGGGAGTGAGGTGAGAGGGAGCTAGTGTGGAAGCTATACAGGAAGGTACACCATGTAAACAAATGCAGAGTATGCCAGGAGCTCCAAGAGACACCCAGAAATCACTCAAAACACTGCTAAAGGTATATGGGTGTACTTATTAACCCATTAATAGCACTAACAGACCTTTTTTAAAAAAATATATATATTTTTTGCCCGGAAAACCCCTTTAAGCTCTGTAATGTCAGGTGGGCGGTGTCAGGCAGGGGGTGTGTGATTCAGTGCTCCAGTCAGAGGCAGCCAGTGTCAGAGCTCAGAATCACACCCTTTGTCTGCTGCGATCTGACACCGCCCACCTGACTGTACATAGACTCTGCCCTCCTGACAGTACAGAGACTCCGCCCTCCTGACAGTACAGAGACTCCGCCCTCCTGACAGTACAGAGACTCCGCCCTCCTGACAGTACAGTCACAGTACAGAGACTAAATAGCTTATCAGGCACCAAAGGAACAGTGCTTAGGAAAAGTGGCGGCTAGAGAAAAAATTCCAACTGTGCCAGAATCAGTGGAGCAACAGTGGCTATTGATGGATGTAAAGAACTGGACATCTTGGAGGTGATGAAAGGTCTTCTTTAACCACTTCAGGACCAGACACATTTTCTCTTTTTTTGTATGTTCCGTTTTGAGGGCTGTAACATTTTTATCATTTGCGTTATTCAACTAATTTCTGAGTCTTTTTTCAGTGACACATGGGGCTTTATTTTTATGCTGTTTTTATTTTTGCATGTTTTTTGAATTTTTTTTTTTATATCCAGGAAAATATAAACAAAAGGAGGAAAAACGTGTCTGTCTTTCATTTTTTTTTATTTAATGGCACAAAGTACTAAAAAACTTTTTAAAATAGTTTTCCTCTCTGTTTTTATTTTGTATGGTGTCGTCAGGGCGTGTTATTGGTATATTATTTATTTATTTATTTAATTTTTTTTTTTTTTTTTTTACTTTATTTATTTTATGTATTTTTTACATTGTGTCCCCATAAGGTCATAGTAGTATAATGTTGTACCGTGTTAGCCATTGAAAGTAGTGGAAGAGTGAAGAAATCAGGTGATACCTTTTAGAGGCTAACTGAGTATATTTGATAAGTAAGCTTTCAAGAGTCTAGCTCTCTTCTTCAGACATGAAGAAGAGAGCTAGACTCTTGAAAGCTTACTTATCAAATATACTCAGTTGGCCTCTAAAAGGTATCGCCTGATTTCTTCACTCTTCCCATAAGGTCATAATAGACCTTTGGGCACATCTGATCACTGTTTTTTTTTTGGGGGGGGAGGCTGATTTCCCCTGTAACTGGGGCTGATACATTTTGCCACACTTACAGGAGGAATGCAGCCTCCTGCCCGTTACTATAGAGCTGATCTGGGTCCTCCAGGACCCAGCAGCTCTAACAAACTCTGATCCCGGCGGATCACATGACCACCGGGTCAGAGGGGAGCCGCATCATGGCGGCTCCCATAACTGTATACACAGCGATCGGGACGGCAGGAACAGTAATAAGCCTTCCCTGCCTTCTCTAGGGGAGCTCTGGCTGTAGTAACAGCCGGTTTCCCGTTTCTGTAGCTGCTTAAAACTGCAAGGACGTACCGTTACGTAACCAACCACTTCCGGACGTATGTACCCAATGGGTAGTCTGGAAGTGGTTAAGTCACAATATCTTTTTTTTTAGAATCCACACCCACATATGTATCAAGTCTAAAAATTTTTAGCCCAAATTGGATGCGTCACGTTTATGCCAGTGTCTTTTCATATTCACAATAGTAGATGTGGGTTAGTGTGTGGGATCAATAATCGAATAAATTTAGTTCAGGTTGTTTTACAGATGCTGATATATATTTGTAGTAGTTTATATATATATATATATATATATATATATATATATTTTTTTTTTTACAAAACCATCCATGCCCACAATAAAAATAAAAAAGCTTTATCCTCCCCCTGCCGCTGTACTTCTTGTACCTCCGCAGTTCTTCTCTGACGCCAGAGGAGTAGGCTTCATCTTCATGCACATACCCCGTATCTCCAGCACCTGCGCAGTGTAGCCAGAGTGCATGTCCTCAGCTTCATTGAAGATCTGCGCAGACACTGCGAGCACCACAGAGGAGGCCGATGAGACACATCTCTAGGTAAGTATTTTTTAATTGTGGGCACGGATGGATTTAAAACAGGGCGATTTGTGACATTAAAGCCCACATTAAATCCCACCCGTGGGTGGTTTAGTGTCCCAAATCAACCCGACAGGTTCCCTTTAAATTCTCTTTATTTGAAAGTTCTTTCAATAAACTTTATTAATCTTCTTTTTACAATTTTTTTAGTCCCTCTATGGAAGTTTGCCATGACATCATAAGATCGGTACGATGATCCTCTGCGATCGTCTTGTATTGCAGTATATTTTATCTTTACTCTACAACAGCCCCCCATGCAAAAACTAACTCACCCCCCTCCCCCTGCAGAAACCTTAATCGCTTGGACATTCACACACTCTCTGACTCTGTTCTACCACTTTCTGCCCATCTTCACTCCAGGACACAGAGGCCACCACTGCTTTCTTTAGCACCACTATTAATTCTGCCCTGGATTCAGTGGCCCCCCTCACACACACTATAACTCCGTCCTCCGGCGCCTCCTCCGACATCACTTATCTTGGCTGGAGACTTTGCCTCTCATTTCAAAAACAAAATGGACGCCATCAGAGAGAGCCTCATTCTTCAGCCCCCACAAACCACTCTACTTAGCTATTCCGTGCCCTGACCCATAATCTGATTCTCCGTCCTCACCAATTAAAATCTCTCCACCCTAATTTCTAAATCCCACCTCACCACCTGTGCTCTTGACCTGATCCAATTGTACCTTATCCCCAACCTTACAGAAGTCTTTACTCCTCTCTATTCCACCTCTTTAACCTCTCTCTCCAGAGGTATCTTCCCTACTGCCTTTAAACATTACATTACTACCCTTACACCCATCCTTAATAAACCATCCTTCAACCCGTCCTCTCCAGCCAACTATCTCCCCATCTCATTGCTCCCGTATGCCTCACAACTCCTCAAACAACACGTCCACTTTCACCAATCCTCCTATCTGTCACCCAACTCACTCTTTGAGAGACTACAATTTGGCTGCTGCTGCTTACTAACTGCCAAAGCCAAACAACACTACTGCGTTCTCCATCTTATAGACCCTTCCTCTGCCTTCACCATAGCTGACCACAAACTCGCTCATCCCTGACATCACAGACTTGGCCCTCTCCAGGACCTCTTCATACTGGTATCTCACCCACTGCATATTTAGGGTCTCCCACTCACACACCACCTCCTCATCTCGCTCTCTCTCTGTAGGTGTCCCTCAAGTCTCTGTCCTAGGACCCCTCCTGTTCTCCATCTATACCCTAAGCCTAGTCCGGCTCTGAGAATCCCATGATTTTCAATATGTCTGTTACACCAACAACACTCAGATATATCTCTTTGGCTCAGATGTTCTGCTATCCAGAGTCCCAGAGTGTCTAGCAGCCATAGTCTCCTTCCTCTCCTCCTGCTTTCTGAAATTTAACATTGAGAAAATGGAGCTCAGCATCTCCGCCCCCCATCTCACGAAGCCCCCCCTACTGGACCTATCAACCACAGTTAATGGTACGTCACTTACTCCAGTCCCACAAGCCCATTGCCTTGGGGTAACCTTTGACTCAGTCTTGTCCCTCAAGCCCTCAACACCTCCTGCCGCCTCCAAATCAAAACCATTAATTGAATCTGCTCCTTCCTCACCCCTGAAACTACAAAGATGCTAGTCCATGCCCTCATAATCTCCTGCTTAGACTACTGTAACACCATTGTGTGTGACCCACAGCAAATACTCTCCCCCCTCCAGTCTACCCTCAACTCTTCTGATCTCTTAATCCACCTCTCTCCTCATTATTCATCTTCCTCTCCCCCTCTGCCAAATCCCTTCTCTGGCAACCCATTGCCCAGCAAATAGTTTAAAGTCCTAACACTGATATACAAAGCCGTCCACAACCTGTCCCCTCCATATATCTCCGACCTAATCTCCCTCTATCTGCCCGTACGTAACCTCCGATCCTCCAAAGACCTCCTACTCCGCTCTGCTCTCATCCGCTCCTCACACAATCATCTCCAAGACTTCTCCCGTGCATCCCCCATACTCTGGAACTCATTACCAAGACACATAAGACTGACCCCCACAGTCACAAGCTTCAAGAAGGCCCTGAAGGCTCACCTATACATAATACATGACAGCTTCCTGCAGCCACCACTAGGGGGTGTTCAGTGCACAGAGATGTATACAGCTACTAGGGAACTCAATGGGACTGTAAAAATCTCTTTGCACTGATCTCCACCTAGTGGTGACTGTTGGAAAATGCTTGGATGTATATGAAGAAGTTGGAGAAAGAGCACAGTATCGAGCACAGACACCATAGCCATGTCGCCATAGTAAGTACACCACGGGGATGTAGAGAGAGAGGAAACAGAAATGACTTCTGAGCTCCATTATTGTCCTGACATTATTGTGTCAGCGTAGTATATGTGTGATGTGTCAGTATATGATATGTAACCCTCTGTATCTCTCTCTCAGACAGTCACTCTCTGCGGTATTATTACACCGGGGTCTCAGCTCAGGGGTCCGGACTACCTGAGTTCTCCGAAATAGGATATGTGGATGATCGGGAGATTACAAATTATAACACAGACAGCGGCAAAATGGAACAAAGAGTGCAGTGGATGAAGAAGATACAGGAGCAAGATCCGGGATACTGGGAGAGAGAGACACAGAGAGCGAAAGCATGGGAGGCTGTATACAAACATAATGTAAGGACAGTGATGAGCAGATTCAACCAGACCGGAGGTGAGAGACAAATATACTATATATACATAATAATATACATAATATACTGTATACACAATAATATACACCCCTGTTCACACGGTGGAATCTGGCTCTGATTTTGCAGTGGATTTTGCCCCCAAATCAGCAGCAGATTTTTCCCTCATTCTGCCTCCCACTGAAAACAATTAGTGCAGGACGCTGAAAAAAAAAAAGTGTCCTTCCTGGATCTTTCTGCAGATTCTGCAGCTGATTCGGAGGCCACAGCTTGAGACTCCGCACTGATTAGACCCATTTATTTGGGCCTAATGAGCAGTAGAAAGCAGCGAGGGCTCTGTATACTCTGCATACTCTGCATCCACCACCGTGAGCCGGGGGGAAGAAAATAAAGAGGAATCCAGGGCAGATGTCTGCCTAATATTCATCTTTACTTTCTGATGTCTGAACAGGTTCTATCTACTTGTATGGAATGGACTGTATTACACTCCACTCCTGTAGGTCCACCTCAGCAAAAAAAACCACCCAATTTCGATAGCTTTTTTGCTGCGGTGCGCATGGGTTGCTCCAAAAGGGGCCCACTGAGGTTCTGTCAACCAAGGGCCCACACAAATCTGGAGCCGGCCCTGACTGTATACACACAATACACTGTATACACACTTCACTGTATACACACTAATATACACTACACTGTATACACCAGGAGTTGGCAACTCTTGGCACGCAAGACATATTTTGCTGGCATGGCAGCCAGCACGGGACCTGCAGGAACTAAGAGACTGGTCTAGGACGCTCCCCCTTCTCTGGCTGCCCTCTCTGCCCACCAATGAGAGGGGTGAATGACGCCCAGGAGGCGGAGCTCATCACTGTACTGAACAAGGACCCTGCCTGCTACAGAGATAAACTCCTGCTGTGTGAAGGAGGAGGAGAGGAGAGCTCTGTCTGCAAAGTGAAATAAAAAAAAACCACCAGGTACCTGCTGGGTTTACTATTCTTATTAATGTCAAGCGTTTGGGTTATTAATTTAGTTTTAGTAACTTCATGTGCCTCACATTAATAGCAATTAACCCCATCATGTCCTCACATTAACCCCTGTGTGCCTCGCATAAGGGTTACTAATAAGTGAGACATATATAGGAAGGTACTAATAAAGGACCTCAATAATGAAGATATTTACTTAATTACCTCCATATGTCTCACATATCAGTAACCCTTATGTAAAGCACACAGGGGTTAATATGAGGGAGATGATAGGGTTAACTGCTATTAATATGAGGCACAAATGTGGATAAAAGTACGGACCTATACATTTCAATGGGCCCATACACACAGACGTTTTTGCGGCTGTGTCCAGGCCAAATTGAAGAGCTGCAAATTATGGAGCAGGTCCTATATCTGTCCTATAAATACCCTATACCTGTCCTATACATACCCTATATCTGTCCTATACATACCCTATATCTGTCCTGTACATACCCTATATCTGTCCTGTACATACCCTATACCTGTCCTATGTTGCATAGTTGTGTCACAGAAGAAGCTTGAGAGTAGATTATATGGGATAATCAGCATTTACTTCTTAGAACATGAGGTAAACAGCATCAAAACGTTAACACAGCAAAACTTGAAAGTAAAAAGGACCTTTTACAATAGAGAGATAAAAAGCAAGGTACAGCAAGTCTCACATAGCATACCATTACACTCTATTCAGCATATAACACTAATAACATCGCCATCTACTGTCAGATAGATGTAAACTTCTCCTGCAAACAAATAAGTCTATCTGTTGCATATATATGTATATAGTATATACCAACATCCTATACATACCCTATATCTGTCCTATACATACCCTATATCTGTCCTGTACATACCCTATATCTGTCCTGTACATACCCTATATCTGTCCTATACATACCCTATATCTGTCTGCATTTGTGGCCCTGTCAATTCATTTTTAATGTATAGGTCAGTGAAAACCACATCCGTGCCATTTGCGTGCAGGAGACCTAAGGCCGAGGCCCCACATTGCGGAAATTCAGCGTTTTTGTTGCAGATTCCGTTGCGGTTTTTTGAGCCAAAGCCAAGAATGGCTACAAAAGGAATGGGAAATATATAGGAAGTTCTTACACATCTCACTTCTGCTCAATCCACTTCTGGCTTTGGCTCAGAAAAACGCAGAAAATTCTGCAACAAAAAATGCTGCGTTTCCACAATGTGGGGCCTCAGCCTTAGGGTGTTTCTTTTCAGGTGTGACACACTGTGTACCCAGGTGCGGCTATAGCTAAATCCAGTGCCCGGGCACCAGTGCTGTCACTCTGGGGTAAGTGTGACACCCATTAGTTACTGTCTGTGGTTTTGCTGTTACCGACAGGAATTAAATGTGGATGAAATGAATCCGCGTTTCACTTACAGAAAAGTGAAAGTACCGGCGGCCGGGGATGCAGCATCCAGGTACATAGTGTGTCGCCCCCTACAGGTGTTACCTCACTGTTCAGTCATATACATTTACCACTAGTTGTGGGTTACACATGTACTTACATTGCTTCTAATGCGAAAGTACAGGTGTATACAGGCTAATAGTGGTAAACGCACGTGGCTGGGAGCGCAGTATGACAGCACCCCATGTTATAGTTTGTGCTACATTAGTTAGTGTAGGGGTCATCAGCCTTACAATTATTGCTCAGCACTCCGAAGACCTCATCTTTGATTTTTTTAATTAAAATCGGCCCACCGAACAAAAAAAAGTGTGCCTACCCCTGGTGTACACAATACACACTACACTGTATACACAAATATACACAATACGCCCCATTCACTTACATTAGTGCAGTGTTACAGGACAATATGGTGACTTTGGCCATGACATGATCCACATATAAAGATCCCTCCTAAACCCCGGCTGTGTGTGACCAGGGGCCTGTCAGGGTTATCGCCGCCCGCAGTTCAGGTAACATAAACCTCCTGACAGTCTCCATTATCTCCTCCCCGCACTCCCTGGTATCAGTGTTGTCTCTAGGAGGAGATGTCGGAGGACATGTAATAATATCAGTATCTGTATCCACCAGCAGATTATATCTCATCTAATGGCCACAGGAATAAGACTATGCCAGATGGTCAATGGGGCGGAGTCCACATCAACCAATCACATGGCTTCTATTATAGATAAGCAGGTACAAGCTGTGATGTGATTGGTTACTGGTGACTGCTGGACCTGCCATCTCCTCTATATATCTATATATTACACCTCTCCACATGGCCACATTATCAGGTTCCGGCTTCTTCTCGCTCTCCGCACCCCCATCGCCTCCTCCAGCGCTGCTCAGTGATCCCCAGCACCAGGATTTATTGGCATGGCTGCAACAGGTCGGTGTCTGTATACACAGATCACAGCCAATCACTGATCTCAGGGGTAGCCACCATATAACCCCCATATTTCCCCAATATACCACTGATCAGTGATTGGCTGCTGCAGGACTCGGCACCTCCCTGTAAACAGATTTGGGCACTGAGGAGCAGAGGACAGCGCTGGCAGCGGTCAGGACAGGTAAGTATCCCTTTACATGCAGAATCATCCCGGTGACTGTGAGCGGCTCCATGTTGTGTATTACTCAGGACTCCGGGTCTGTATCTGCTCCTCTACCAGGGAATCCTCCTTCACACCACTGACATCCTCCTGTCTGCGGCTTCTCAGTCTCTTCATGTCCTAGTAACATAATGACTGCAGGTCTACAGTATGAACTGAGTCCAGGCAATCTGTATGTAAAATACTGGCAATTATACCTGCACCGGCCTCCTGATGTGATTATCAGCCGTGTGGTATGCTGGGAATTGTAGTTCATACACAGCTGGGGTAACTGCAGCTGTCTGTACCTGTCAGTGTGCTGTGGTACAGACTGTATATGTATATCTATATCTAACCTATGCTGTATGTCATATACACGTGAGTGACCAGTGTTATATAATAATACATATATGTCACACACACCCAATAAACCTCACACCCTGTATATTACATATATCACTGCACATATGACTTGTACATACATGATATATGTGCTGTGTGTAACATGTTCCTGTGCTGTCTGCAGGTTTCCATTCCTTCCAGTGGATGTTCGGCTGTGAGCTGGGAGATGACGGCAGGATTACAGGATATGATCAGTACGGATATGATGGCGGAGAGTTCTTATTCCTGGACACACAGACATGGACATATATCCCCACCATGCCCCAGGCTCAGATCACCGCACAGAGAATCAACAGTCCAGACATACAAGAGGGGCAGAAATACAAGAATTATCTGGAGTATGAGTGTATCGTGTACCTGAAGAAATATGTGGAGAATGGGAGAGAAGATCTGGAGAGGAGAGGTGAGCGCTCAGTATACAGCTGTCTATGGTCCCTATGTCCTGTATGTGTGCGGGCGGATCCCTTCTGTCACATGTCCTGTGTGGGGGCGGATCCCTACTGTCACATGTCCTGTGCGGGGGCGGATCCCTACTGTCACATGTCCTGTGCGGGGGCGGATCCCTACTGTCACATGTCCTGTGTGGGGGCGGATCCCTACTGTCACATGTCCTGTGTGGGGGCGGATCCCTACTGTCACATGTCCTGTGTGGGGGCGGATCCCTACTGTCACATGTCCTGTGTGGGGGCGGATCCCTACTGTCACATGTCCTGTATGTGTGTGATGTGTGGGGTCGGCGCTCTGACCATCACATATGGCCACCAGCTCCTGCACATTGCCCTGTTATCAGCATTATAAAATACCACTGAAGATTTCTCTTTACATTTTTTTTATTTTTTTACATGTCTGTTTTTTTGACAAATAGAAAAAGCGATCAGTTAAAAAAAAAATTGCTAGGGTACTAAGTTTTTCCATTTTTTTTTTTCCATTTTTGACAGACGTAAAACAGATTAATGTCAGAGTTATGTCCTTCAAAACTGGATCACTGGTCCGGGTCAAAAGAAGAAAACATTCTTTTTTTTTTTTAAAGGTCTTTTAAAAATGGGCACTAAATGTCTGACACTCGGCCATCAAAAATGGACACAAAAGGGAAGCAAAACGGTTGTTAATAATGAATGATTTGTCCTTTTGTCATGGCTAAAAAACACAGTCATGTGAATATATCCTAATAGAAGAAAAAAAAAAAGGAATAGGGCGGAGGAATAGGGCGATATTGGTTACCCGTGACTATGCTAATAATTTAACACCTTTGAGCGCTGAATCTATATATGGATGCTGTCAAATAGAACCTTATCAAGCTGCTTTGTTTTGGTCAGCGCTAGTAACTTATCTCTAAAATAGGGACCTCTGGGGCTGGATTAGAGTGAAAAACAAGATGATGATAATATCAGGGGATAAGGATAAGAACCCATATGAAATTTTGGGACCCCCTCTTATTTTATATTTCATATGAGCCCAAGGTATCGCCTCTAAAGAGGAACACAAAAATTCAAAGGGAGTGCAAGTATTGAAGAACTTCTCTATTATATACCAAACCAAACGGGAGTTATGGTCCTATAGGGATAGCTTATATACTTACCTTTGGACATTAGTGGTTAATAAATACTCCCTCTATACCTTGCGTCCGTATACTCCTGATATTGAATAAATGTGACTTCTCCCTCTCCTCAACATTTACTTCACTATATATAGCGCTCACTGCTCGGCGTTTATTGGGATACTATATGTGTGTGTTTTCTCCGTAACATTTTTTTATCTTATACAAATAAAAGTTATATTTTAACATTATTTAATGAGACTTATTTAACATAAATTCTTGTGACAAATAAGGGATAGAGTCTTTGGAGACGCCATTTCTCCTACACTATATTTAAGTGGTCCAGAATTTGATACTTGTTCTTTACAAGACAAATTGTACTTCTTATGTCCTATTAATGCCGCAATCCAGATGGAGGAGACCGGAGGATGGGAGTAGTGGTGACGGATGATGTGCCACCTGGTAGGCCGAGCACACTCAACCAAGCACCCCAGCCCCGCTCCTGGGCCGGACACTGTTGAGGGGGGTTCTGCAGCACTACCTGATGGTGGTGGTAGTAGTTTCCCCGGGGGCACTTCCAGTTGGAGAGGGGACCTCTCCTCTCTGAGCCGGTGTGATGGTGGTCGGAAGGGAACTGATGGTAAATCAGACACGACTCAGGCAGCCAGTGGTTGCAGTTAAACAGGGTGATAACTTTATTGCAGCAACTGGAAACATTTACAACGGCAGACTCCAAATTGGGGTAGTAGTACCACAATGTCCAATCCCCCAGCCTTGGTTATAGGAGGGTGCCCAGGGATAATACAGGCGCTATGGCAGACTTCTCCAACTACTCCTCCTCTCATGCCACTCCCAGCTATGGATACTGGGGACAATAGTGCAGGGAGTCCTGACAGGGATCTGGTTACCTTTGCTTAGACCAAGTCAACTCCTTCTGTCAGTGTCCTCCACTGCTCCTCCTGGCACGATGTCCAATAGTCCAGACAGCTGTACTCCCTTCTCAGGGCTGTCTCTAGATGAGCCCGAGGCAAGTAATTTCTCCTCCTAGAGGCTGGATGGACGGCCGTTGAGGTCCAGTCTCAGTGCTGATGAGTACCTCTGAAAAAGCAGGAAACCAACTGCGAATAGCTAGACAGGAAACTAGACTGACTGAAGACTGAGCTCTCAACGGTCACCCTGGAGACCTAGGTCTCCTACACCCCCGCCCAGTGGCCTGTGATTTGGCCAGGGCTGACCCTAGGGAAATATTTGAACACGGGGAAAAATAACAAGGGAAAGCTGCAAAACAATATATATACAGTCATGGCCAAAAGTTTTGAGAATGATACAAATATTAATTTTTACAAAGTCTACTGCTTCAGTTTTTCTAATGGCAATTTGCATATACTCCAGAATGTTATAAAGAGTGATCAGCTTAACAGCAATTACTTGCAAAGTCAATATTTGCCTAGAAAATGAACTTTATCCCCCAAAACACATTTCAACATCATTGCAGCCCTGCCTTAAAAGGACCACCTAACATCGTTTCAGTGATTGCTCCATTAACACAGGTGTGGGTGTTGATGAGGACAGGGCTGGAGATCAATCTGTCATGATTAAGTAAGAATGACACCACTGGACACTTTAAAAGGAGGCTGGTGCTTGCCATCATTGTTTCTCTTCTGTTAACCATGGTTATCTCTAAAGAAACACGTGCAGTCATCATTGCACTGCACAAAAATGGCCTAACTGGGAAGAGTATTGCAGCTAGAAAGATTGCACCTCAGTCAACAATCTATCGCATCATCAAGAACTTCAAGGAGAGAGGTTCCATTGGTGCCAAAAAGGCTCCAGGGCGCCCAAGAAAGACCAGCAAGCGGCAGGACCGTCTCTTAAAAGTGTTTCAGCTGCGGGATCGGGCTACCAGCAGTGCAGAGCTTGCTGAGGAATGGCAGCAGGCAGGTGTGAGTGCATCTGCACGCACTGTGAGGCGGAGACTCTTGGAGCAAGGCCTGGTCTCAAGGAGGGCAGCAAAGAAGCCACTTCTCTCCAGAAAAAACATCAGGGACAGACTGATATTCTGCAAAAGGTACAGGGAGTGGACTGCTGAGGACTGGGGTAAAGTCATTTTCTCTGATGAATCCCCTTTTCGATTGTTTGGAACATCTGGAAAACAGCTTATTCGGAGAAGAAGAGGTGAGCGCTACCACCAGTCTTGTCTCATGCCAACTTTAATTCATCCTGAAACCATTCATGTGTGGGGTTGCTTCTCAGACAAGGGAATCGGCTCTCTCACAGTCTTGCCTAAAAACACAGCCATGAATAAAGAATGGTACCAGAATGTCCTCCAAGAGCAACTTCTCCCAACCGTCCAAGAGCAGTTTGGCGCTCAACAATGCCTTTTCCAGCATGATGGAGCACCTTGCCATAAAGCAAAGGTGATAACTAAATGGCTCAGGGAACAAAACATAGAGATTTTGGGTCCATGGCCTGGAAACTCCCCAGATCTTAATCCCATTGAGAACTTGTGGTCAATCATCGAGAGACGGGTGGACAAACAAAAACCAACAAATTCAGACAAAATTAAAGCATTGATTCTGCAAGAATGGACTGCTATCAGTCAGGATTTGGTCCAGAAGTTGATTGAGAGCATGCCAGGGAGAATTGCAGAGGTCCTGAAGAAGAAGGGTCAACACTGCAAATATTGACTTGCTGCATTAACTCATTCTAACTGTCAATATAAGCTTCTGTTACTCATAATATGAATGCAATTCTATTTCTGTATGTGATAAAAACATCTGACAAACACACATAAAAACCAGAGGGCAGCAGATCATGTGACAATATAATATTTGTGTCATTCTCAAAACTTTTGGCCATGACTGTACAATACATAGAACACAGAGGACGGGACATACCAACACAACCCAGAGGCACAATAGACAAACACTTAAAGTAGTAGCACTCTGGGATGCTGCATTAATGACGTAATATTCGTTAGGATCCGTTGGAAAGCTGCTTATTGTACAGATGGTCAGAGGGGAGGAGAGATCAGATCTGCGCTACAGGGCGGCCATTTATATTTTCTTCTTTTTCCCCCTCAGTTCCACCAAAGGTGAAGGCCTCCGGTCAGGAGAAAGATGAGACTCTGACACTTCACTGCCAGGTGTATGGATTTCACCCCAAACAAGTGCATGTGAAGTGGATGAAGAACGGGGAGGACGACGTTCCCACCTATCAGACCACACACACCCTCCCCAATCCTGACGGCACCTATCAGATCAGGGTCACTGCGGAAGTGATCCCCAAAGAGGGCGACAGCTACTCCTGTTATGTGGATCACAGCAGCCTGAAGGAGGCGCTGAACGTTATGTGGGGTGAGTTGTGTCCATACTGGGGGGATGACAGGAGGACGACTATGGGATATGTCAGGACCAGGGCCGGCTCCAGGTTTTGGCGGGCTCTTGGGTCTCAGCGGCCTCCTGTCAGTCATGGTAAGGGTCACAATCCATGAAATCCAGTGAGTGCTGTGATATCTACAGAACATCAGATCTGCTATTTCTGAGCGGACTTTATCTACGGTAAAACAATAACAAGCAAGACAGAAGAAAGTTTCCATCTTGTTCTTAACATTGCAGTGAATGATGGTGGTTGTAGACGGAGGATTCTCTGTCTATATCTGTCAGAAGAACAATGTGAGAAGTGTGAACCGAGCCTTACTCATACAGTACTGCGAGCACTAGTAGGTTGTATACACCAGTACTATTATCATACATATATACAGCATTCATTGTAGTCTCAATACACTTTATAACAAATTGCAAAACTTAAACTGTAACTCCCATTTCATTGACTTTTTTTATTTTATTTTTTTTCGCTATTGTGTCGGGGTGTGTAATTGATCTAACTAAGCAATGCCAGCAGACTGTCCATACACATGTACATAGTAGAACATACTAAGTGTAATTCCAATTAGTTTTTTCGCTGTTGTGTCGGTGGTGTTAGGGTAATAAAGTATATTACAAAATGGTCACCAATCTAACTTCCTTTATTATTATAAAACAGGCTATGACATTCTCCTTACAACCTCTAACTGAGCTGTTACTAAGGGAAGTCTGTACACATTTGTATTGTAGATATGCAGAGCTGAAGCATTTACCAAAGGGGTGGGTCACTACAAGTGGCTGTATCTCTGGTTTTAGATCATCTAGAGAAATGATTCTATTTTCATAAGAAAGAAGAGATTCTCAGCTTAATATGCAGCAGTTCATGCTACATATAGAATCACATCCGACTGTGTTTTTAATTAGATATATCTCAGATTTTGTTATAGCTAGTTCTTAAATCTATATATTTGCTCACTCACCCAGCTTAATAGTCACGGCGCCGGACCCCTGATGGAGCCGGTCATAAAAACGCTGCAGGGAACGTTTTTTGATCCGGCTCCATCAGAGATCCAGCGCTTTCTGGCAGTAAAACTGATGCAGTTTGCACTAGAACTGATCTCATAGAAAACTATGGGATCCGTCCTGACATCAGTTTCCCTCCGGCTTGTGTGCACCACACCGGAGGGAAACTGATCAGTGCGCCGTACATATTTGAACGCACCCTTACACTGCACATTTGTTGTGATGATACACACCAGAGGGAGGTACTACAAGTCCCAGGACAGAAATATAAGCTTTTCCACATTTAGGCTAGGTTCACATCTGCCGCAGATTCCGCTGCACGGAGGACTTTTCTCTTTGCCGGTTTCAGTATAAATTGTCGGTGACCCAGAAGACACCATTATAGTCTATGGGGTCCGCGGGTAACCGCTGTTTTAACGGATGGGCTCTCAGTCCTTCAGGTACTCACATACCAGCTATGCAGGGACTATACTATACTATACATCACTTGGAGAAGACACAGAAGGGTCAGAGAGGGGAACTGAGCAGATGGGGGGTTGCGGACAGTCAACAGCAAGTTTAGCAAAGGAAGAGACTGACTTAGGCTGTTTGGTTAATAAAACTGATGTTTTCAGATGTCAGCTGAGCAGTGCGCCCGCTTGAATCCAGGGTGCCCGGCGTCTGCTCAGGTTTGCCAGCTCTGGTCAAGGTTGGTGATCACTATTGTCTGTCATTGTGCTACTAAACAGATCTGTACAGGACTTGACTCTTCATATTCTGCTACAAATCTCTTCCTGCTTTTAGGGATCAGATAATCTCCTGAGATCTATAGACATATCTATAATGTATTTCTGCTTTCCTGCTATGTGGGCCGGGGCTGGAGCTATCGGTGCCGGTAGTTCTGTGCCCCATCGTCAGAAGGGCATTTCTGACAGTCTAGCTGCGCTTTAAGGAGCGCCCCCTCTGACTGTACAGACTATGGATGAGTACTGTCAGGGAGGGCGTTCCATACCGCCCAGTGATGATGCTGAGCTGTGAGGACGCCCCCTCAGTACAGGGCTATGGAGGAATACTGTCAGGGAGAGCGTTCCTCACAGCACAGCTAGACTGTCAGAAATGCCCTTCTGACGATGGGGCACAGAACTACCGGCACCGATAGCTCCAGCCCCGACCCATATAACGGGAAAGCGGATGTGAAAGGTCCTCTTTAAAGTGGCTTCAGCAGGAAAATAAGAAGTAAAATAAAATGTCCTTTATTATCAAGTACAATAAACAACTTAAAGCTTAGTGCTCCTCACCAGACACTGAATAAGAATGCAGCCGTACACTATACATATGTCATCACTACAGCGGAGATCATGTCTAATGTGATCCCTGATACATGAAGATCTCAGTATAATCCACAGCTCAGTCACCTTTATGTTTTCTCACTTTTAGAGCCAAAGTCACCCAAATGGGTCATCCCTGTGACTGTAGGTGTGGTGGTCGTCATTCTTCTTGCTGTAATTGGTGGAACTGTTGGATTTCTCCTGTGGAAAAGTAAGTGTCATATATATACATATATATATATATATATATATATATATATATATACATACAGATGTGGACAAAATTGTTGGTACCCCTCGTTTAATGAAAGAAAAACCCACAATGGTCACAGAAATAACTTGAATCTGACAAAAGTAATTTGCCAAACTACATGGTGACAAGCCACAAAGCTTCTAGGAGAATGTCCTATGGACAGATGAGACAAAAATCAAAATTTTTGGCAAGGCACATCAGCTCTATGTTCACAGACGGAAAAAAATGAAGCCTATCTTGAAAAGAACACTGTCCCTACTGTGACACATGGCGGAGGCTCTGTTATGTTCTGGGGCTGCTTTGCTGCATCTGGCACAGGGTGTCTTGAATCTGTGCAGGGTACAATGAAATCTCAAGACTATCAAGAAAGAAATGTGCTGCCCAGTGTCAGAAAGCTTGGTCTCAGTCACAGGTCATGGGTCTTGCAACAGGATAATGACCCAAAACACACAGCTAAAAACACCCAAGAATGGCTAAGAGGAAAACATTGGACTATTCTGAAGTGGCCTTCTATGAGCCCTGACCTAAATCCTATTGAGCATCTTTGGAAGGAGCTGAAACATGCCATCTGGAAAAGGCACCCTTCACACCCGAGACAACTGGAGCAGTTTGCTCATGAGGAGTGGCCAAAATACCTGCTGAGAGGTGCAGAAGTCTCATTGACAGTTACAGGAATCGTTTGATTGCAGGGATTGCCTCAAAAGGTTGTGCAACAAAATATTAAGTTAAGGGAGCCATCATTTCTGTCCAGGCCTGTTTCATGAGATTTCTTTTTTTTTAAATTCTGTTGAAGCCTGGTTGGAAAGCAATGTCTGACTTTCATTTGTTCATTTTCATAGAATTTTTATATATTATTACTTTGTCAGATTCAAGTTATTTCTGTGACCATTGTGGGTTTTTCTTTCATTAAATGAGGGGTACCAACAATTTTGTCCACGTGTGTATATGTTCAATTATATGTTTATTTGTTCAGCTTTTTCTATATTAGAAGTCTGTGTTCACTTTTTCATCAGAAGACCATAAAAAGGGTGAAAACGGAGTGCTGGATCCATCATATGACAAACACCACTGTCATCTGATGGACCCCACTGACTGTATAATGGGTTTGTCTGGTTTCCATCCTGGTTTCCATGATGACAGGAAGAATTGCCAAACTAAATTAGTCTCTTATCACAGACTGTTTCACACTGAAGCCACACAGTACCAACACAGTATCGCCATATTGCACATAATTCACACTGCTATGTCTGTGTGATAATGTAGAACAGAAAAGTAATAAAATCCACATGGAATTGCTGATACCATTGTGCCCACCACAGGGAATTACCCAGAACTTTGTGCCTACCAAGATCATAAACTAATGACCAAACAGCGTCCACAGAGTAGTTATTAATACAGCAGTGCCCACAGAGTAGATATTACTACAGCAGCGCCCACAGAGTAGTTATTACTACAGCAGAGCCCACAGAGTAGATATTACTACAGCAGCGCCCACAGAGTAGTTATTACTACAGCAGAGCCCACAGAGTAGTTATTACTACAGCAGTGCCCACAGAGTAGTTATTACTACAGCAGTGCCCACAGAGTAGTTATTACTACAGCAGCGCCCACAGAGTAGTTATTACTACAGCAGCGCCCACAGAGTAGTTATTACTACAGCAGCGCCCACAGAGTAGTTATTACTACAGCAGCGCCCACAGAGTAGTTATTACTACAGCAGCGCCCACAGAGTAGTTATTACTACAGCAGCGCCCACAGAGTAGTTATTACTACAGCAGCGCCCACAGAGTAGTTATTACTACAGCAGCGCCCACAGAGTAGTTATTACTACAGCAGCGCCCACAGAGTAGTTATTACTACAGCAGCACCCACAGAGTAGTTATTACTACAGAAGTGCTCACAGAGTAGATATTACTACAGCAGCACCCACAGAGTAGTTATTACTACAGCGGCGCCCACAGAGTAGTTATTACTACAGAAGTGCTCACAGAGTAGTTATTACTACAGCGGCGCCCACAGAGTAGTTATTACTACAGCGGTGCCCACAGAGTAGTTATTACTACAGCGGTGCCCACAGAGTAGTTATTACTACTACAGCGCCCACAGAGTAGTTATTACTACAGCAGCGCCAACAGAGTAGTTATTACTACTACAGCGCCCACAGAGTAGTTATTATTACAGCAGCGCCCACAGAGTAGTTATTACTACAGCAGCGCCCACAGAGTAGTTATTAATACAGCAGCGCCCACAGAGTAGTTATTACTACAGCAGCGCCCACAGAGTAGTTATTACTACAGCAGCGCCCACAGAGTAGTTATTACTACAGCACTGCCCACAGAGTAGTTATTATTACAGCAGCGCCCACAGAGTAGTTATTACTACAGCAGCGCCCACAGAGTAGTTATTACTACAGCAGCGCCCACAGAGTAGTTATTACTACTACAGCGCCCACAGAGTAGTTATTACTACAGCGGTGCCCACAGAGTAGTTATTACTACAGCAGTGCCCACAGAGTAGTTATTACTACAGCAGCACCCACAGAGTAGTTATTACTACAGCAGCGCCCACAGAGTAGTTATTACTACAGCGGTGCCCACAGAGTAGTTATTACTACAGCAGAGCCCACAGAGTAGTTATTACTACAGCAGCGCCCACAGAGTAGTTATTACTACAGCAGCGCCCACAGAGTAGTTATTACTACAGCAGCACCCACAGAGTAGTTATTACTACAGCAGAGCCCACAGAGTAGTTATTACTACAGCAGTGCTGTAATAAATGATGGGAGTATAAAGTACAATCTGTCTCCATATATGACAATGTATTGACCAGACATTTCCATAAAGATGGTTGTGATGATGGAGATAAGCGGCTGCCACACACATACCCGATCCTTCACCCAGTGCCAGCCGGGCTTATGTCTGTATGTCTGTATCTCCCCTCACATATCTCCCATTATACACTATATGGGCACAATGATAATGGATTCTTCAGGTTCTTCTTCCTAATTCCTTCTCTTCTTATTATTTTAGAAAAGAAAGATGGCGGCTACAAGACAACCAACAGTGAGTATTGTGTATATGTGTCTGTGCTGAGATGTCACTTCCACAAGCAGCACCGCACCTTTCCCTGCGTTGTAGTTGGTACTGAAGCTCGGCCCCATTTACCTCAGTGTACTCGAGCTGCCATACCAGGCACAACCCATGGACAGGTGAGGTGCCGCTGTCTGGACCAAAGAAACCAGAAGAAGCCGAGCAAAATGTGAATAAACTAATAACCAATACAACAGCAGTAAATCAAAAAAAATTACAACATTACTTCATGTTTCTATTTCAGTTGTGACATTCTGTTACAATGTGGAATTTCCCTCTAAATATTTTTCTATTTTCACAGCTTCGGACACATCATCTGACTCCAATAATTTACCCAACGCCTAATGGTGAGTGGTGATGTGTGATATAAAGGCTGCCGCCATGTCATGTAATGTGGAATCTACTGGGATCTAGGGTAGAAATCTACTGGGATGAAATAGAGGATATTATTAGACCCGTGTAATGATCTCTAATGTGAATGTTTTGTACTTTTTGTCATTCTAGACTGCAGATAATCTCACCTTTCCATCTGTCATTGTGTGTAATGTAGAAGGACCTGCCGTATACAGTCATCTCATTTCTCTTCAGCCTCGGCCTGCTAGAAAATGGCCGTTCTGACAATGTCACCCAAAAAATATCTCCTAAAGCAGAAGAAAGGTGAATTACCTAAATTCTGCCACCACCAAACACTGCAGAGATTGTTGTACTATTGAGAACTGTGCAGTCCACAGAGAGAGTCCAGATAATGTGTGACAAGTGACTGACGGGACATTGTCTGATGTAAATATTGATCTGACAACCTTTGAATAATATCTGTGTGTTGTCACGCTGCTATGTAGGTGAAGCTGCTACCTGAATATTTGTCATTTTGGTCAGCGGACATATCAGTGGGATTAGGATTTCATGTGGGTGGAGTTACCTTAAAAAGAGGCCGACTTAAAGGGTTTGTCCTAAGTGTATAATCTTTGATGATATGGCCTGCTAGGCTACACATACCTCATTGAAGGTGGCCCCTTACTTAAAACGCTTCTTTATCAGCCATAAAAGAGAGCAAGTGGAAAGAGCAACCACTGCAGGGGTCCTGTGTGACCGTTGTAACGTCTCCGGTAATAATGGCTGAACACTGCTGGTTTCATCCAGACGTCAAGAGAAAAGCTGAACACTGAGGCCGTTTCCTTTTTAAGATGTTGAATCAATCTCTTTAGCCCCCTAAGGCTGGGTTCACACCTGCACTCGGTCTCCGCTGGGGGATTCCGTTCCCTATTCCACCTTAAAAATGGAGAAAGAAAATTCCTGCAAGCAGCGCTGTTCTCTCTGCATTTTTCGCCCTTTTTGGGCGGAAACCCAGCGGCCCCATTATAGTCCATAGTGGGTAACCGCTTTTTTAAGCAGATTAGGTTTCCGTTCAGGGGGGTCCGCGGACCCCCTAAACAGAAACCCAAATGCAGACATGAACCTAGCGTCCCAGTCAAATTAAAATTGCAAAAACCTTCCTGAACATGTAACACTTATTTATTTGCAGATTTTGAGTTTATGGCTCAGATAAATCTTCCTGGCACATATCTCCGGTACTTTATGTGCATTTTAACCCTTTACTAATCCAACAGATTTTAGCCTTACACCAGTAACATTTTATCCCGCTCTGCATTTCCCCTTCCATAACTTTTTACATGTTATTTTACTGTATCTATACGAGACTTGTATTTTCTTGGTACAGAAGACTTTTTGATCAGTTTTCATTACATTTTAGTTTTGAGAGATGAGATGAACAGAAAACATCAATTCTGGCGTCTGAATGTTAAGGTTTATGGCGTTTATGACATGTTTATTTTAGGGGTTTTTACGGATGTGGTGACACTAATTTACTAAGTCACTAGATTGGATATAGTGTGTGTGTAAAAACAATTTTGTAAATACAATTTTTGTGAATAAGGATTACAATTTTGATACTAACCATGGACATCTTTGTACAGTAGATATCGACAGCGAGTATGTAGGAAATTTTACTGAATTATTTTTGTATTAAAGATGCTTTTTGACTACTTGTACACGTCATATATCGGTATTGTGTGTCTGCTATGAAGGACAAGCTCAGGTTTTGCAGGATGTGAATAGTTTGGTGATAGAAAGTGAGCAATGATCAGGAATGGATGAAACTTCTACAGACATGAACACAATGGCGGCCACCGAGTAACTTCATGTTGAAGAAATGTCTGATCCCCGGATTGTCGGATCCACGAAATAAACCAGATGAGGATGTCAATGCTTGTACTGTCTGCACCTGAGATACAGAGATCTTACAGGATTTCCTGCTTACTGACTGTCTCCTGATTTAATATTGTCTTTGGCTGGATTCAATCCCAGGACTCCGATGTTACCGTACTAACCACTGAGCCACCAGGATGCCAATACTATTACTGTGTAATTGTAATGAAAATGGTTTCCACATGAAGCAGGAACTATAAAAGTCTGGTGTTTTAGAAAGACAATTCAATCAACACAATGGGGCGGATTTATTATCGTGGACTCAACTCTGGCACAACATTTGCCAAAATGTGATGTATTTTCGTGTGTCTATTTTGAGATAAAAAATTTTCAACTTGCTCAAAAGGTGTACTTGGCTTTCTGTGTAATGGGGCTTAGGGCTGAGGTGGAAAAGCTGCTTTTTTATGTTGCAGATTTTGCTGTGTTTTGTTTTTTTTAGCCAAAGCAAGAAGTGGCTCCAAACAAAGTGGAAAATATAAAGGAAACTCTTAGACTTCTCCCATCTTCTGAATCCTCTCCTGGCTTTGGCTCAAAAATCGCAGCAAAATCTGCAACATAAAAAGCAGCTTTTCTGCAACGTTGGGTCTCAGCCTAAATGTGACAAGAAGCCCCGAAACCTCGGCTTAAAATTCTGGCCAAAGTAATCCTTTCTACATTCATACCATCTATAACACTGGAGGTGCACTAGGGGTTAAGGATGTGTATTAATTAATGTAATGGGTGTGAGGCATATAACGCTCCTATAACGGTAATAAAGTATGTAACATTAATGGTTAATATTAATCGTCAGCTAATATCACAATGGCTGAACCTTCTGGGCCCCAATGCAAAATTAATAATAAGGTCCCTACTTACTGTCTGCCATTTAGACTAGTGGTATGTTTTATGTGGCAGAGGGACCTTTGGGGCCCCCTTAGGGTCCAGGGCCCGGTAGCGGCTGCTATTACTGCACCCTCTGTAGCTATAAATCTGATACCTAGGTCTTATAAGCCTGGACTCTTGGCTTTACATAAGCAGTTAGAAAATCGCCTCATGAGGCTAAGGCCACACGTAGAGCCCGCAGCAAAAAAGCATGAAAAACAGCAGCAACGCATTACGGTTTTTCCTGCAGTGCTTTTCACAGAAAGACTTTCCGCTTCCATTATACCTATAGAGAAACTGTCGGCATTTCCGTAGATATAACTGACATAATGTGATTTCCAAAACCGCAACAGTTTTGGAAATCGCAATATGTATTTTCTCAAATCCCGTCCACTACACAGTGACTGTAAAAAGCTGCGTTTGTTTCCGCCATGTGGGGCCCCGGCCTTAGACTTTTCGGCCTGTAAATTTATACAGAACCACTTATGGCAATATCTAACCTGGAACAGACCAAGGACTCAATAAATAGTTACTCACCATCACTCACTTTAGGGGGTATAGGGAATTGTATAACACAGTAAATCTTAGTTTTCGTGCCTCTTCTCACCACAGGATCCTGTTCACACTATGCATACTGCTAACCCTCAGTATTACAGTAAATATCAGTACAAGATAAATTATTCTACTCTTTTCACAGCCGCCATCGCTGGTCAGGAGGGATTTGAGGAGTTGTGGAGAACAATCCTCTTAGGATCAGGTCTCGTCCAGCCATAACAGGGTGAACTAGCTGAAATGTCCTCCCTGATATAATACGGTAAGTGAAGGGCAGTGATCAAAACTCTCTGTACTGTATGGACTGACATAACTGTAGTGTGAACATGGCCTAAGTTCAGGGTAACTCACCATTACACCGGTTTACCTCAGGGTATTTTAGTCTCTTCACTACCTGAGAGGAAATCTGTTGGTCAATGGCAAAAGTCTCAGAAACAAGATGGAGGAGGCTCCTTTATCTTTAGGATTACTTCACATAAAATGGTGGATGTTCTTTCTCTATCCGTGTACCTCACATGAAGATGATTTTGCCTCACTCTCTCTCTCTCTCTCTCTCTGTATTCCTCACATGATATGGAGGGGTCTTTTCAGTCTCTCAGTCTTTCTCAGATAAGAAGAAGGAATCTCTCTCAGTCTACCTCAGATAAAATGAAGGAATCTCTCTCAGTCTACCTCAGATAAGATGGAGGATCCTCTCCCAGTGAACCTCAGATAAACATGGAGAAGGATCTCTTCATCTTCCTCACATCAAATACACTTTGGCTTTCAGGGCTGTCTCACATGACATGGAGTCTGATCTGACCATAGTAGATTCTCCTTTTCCTCTCACAATCCTCCAGACAGGACGGACATTACACGGCTCTCCCTTCTCTTTTTCACCACCTCCCTCCTCCTCCTCCTTCCTGACTCTTGGACATAGGTTTGATGGGAGTTGTAGTTCAGTCCACTGACATCTTGTAAATAGTCTTTTCTCTCCCATAGACTGTATATGGCAGGATTACACTCCCATAAGGATCGCTGTAACAGTTTCTGCACTGAAAATTGTAGTTAAAGGGGTTCTCCACTTTTTACAATTGATGGCCTATGAGTAGGATAATCCATCAATATTAGATCTGCGGGGGTCAGACACACGGGACCGCTGCAGATCACCGGTACCGAGGCAGCACGGCTCTCTCACATAACTAGTGGTGAGTGTAGGTACTGCAGTGCTGTTCCATTGAAGTCTATAGGACACTGCTACACTTGCTGCTATAGTTTGTAGGTGCCTTGGAACTGGTGGTCTGTGGGGTTCCCGGGTGTCAGACCCCCACAGATCTAATATTGATGTCCTATCCTAAAGACAGGCCATCAATTGTATAAAGAAGAGAACCCCTTTAAACCTGCTATAGCCTGGCAGCTGAACAGTAGGGGTTACACATCTATTAGTGATGTGGACCCTAGTCTTGTACACCATAAGAAACTTGTTAATAGAGATAAAGAAATCTTAAAGGGGTCCTCCAGATTGGAAGGCATTTGTGTTTCCAACCAGATGTTTAAGACACAGATGTGACCAGGATGAAGAATATGAAAATAATCTGGATATGAAGCAACGGATTACCAGGTGTGCCAGGTAGGTGTCAAACCTAAAGAACAAGCAGCCTATAACTAAATACCAGACAAGATGGAGACAAATGCAGGAAACTGTACAACAATATTGGCCCATATGTAGACAGGACCAGATGTACAGTTGTGCTAAAAAGTTTACATACCCTGGCAGATTTTGTTTTTTTGGCCTTTTTTCAGAGAATATGAATGATAACGCAAAAACTTTTTCTCCACTCATGGTTAGTGGTTGGTTGAAGCCATTTATTGTTTTCTCTTTTTAAATCATAATGACAACCAAAAACATCAAAATGACCCTGTTCAAAAGTTTACATCCCCTCGTGATTTTGGCCTGATAACATGCCCAGAAGTTGACACAAAGGGGTTTGAATGGCTACTAAAGGTAACCTCCTGACCTGTGACCTGTTTGCTTGTAATCAGTGTGTGCATAAAAGCTGAGTGAGTTTCTGGGATCCAGACAGACTGTTACATCTTTCCTCCAGACACTGACGTTTCTGGATTGCGAGTCATGGGGAAAGCAAAAGAATTGTCCACGGATCTATGGAAAAAGTTAGTTGAACTGTATAAAACAGGAAAGGGATACAAAAAGATATCCAAGGAATTGATAATGCCAGTCAGCAGTGTTCCAACTGTGATTAACAAATGGAAACTCAGGGGCTCTGTAAAAACCAAACCACGGTCAGGTAGACCAACCAAAATTTCGGCCACAACTGCCCGGAAAATTCGGGATGTAAAGAAAAACCCACACATAACATCAGCTGAAATACAGGACTCTCTGAAAACTATCGGTGTGGCTGTTTCATGATGCACAATAAGGAGGCACTTGAAGAAAAATGGGCTGCATGGTCGAGTTGCCAGAAGAAAGCCATTACTGCGCAAATGCCACAAAGAATCTCACCTTCAATACGCCAAACAGCACAGAGACAAGCCTCAAAACTCCTGGAACAAGGTCATTTGGAGTGATGAGACAAAAATCTAACTTTTTGGCCACAACCATAAACGTTCCATTTGGAGAGGTGTCAACAAGGCCTATGATGAAAGGAACACCATTCCTACTGTAAGGCCCGGAGGTGGATCACTGATGATGTGGGGATGTGTGAGCTTCAAAGTCTCAGGAAACTTGGTCAAAGTTGAAGGAAAGATGAATGCAGCGCGTTATCAGCAAATACTGGAGGCAAATCTGCACTCATCAGCCAGGAAGCTGTGCATGGGACGTACTTGGACGTTCCAACATGACAACGATCCAAAACACAAGGCCAAGTCGACCTGTCATTGGCTACAGCAGAAGTAAGTGAAGGTTCTGGAGTGGCCATCTCAGTCTCCTGACCTCAATATCATTGAGCCACTCTGGGGAGATCTCAAGCGCGCAGGACATGCAAGACAGCCCAGGAACTTACAGGAACTGGAGAACCATCTGAGAAAATAAGGAGCCTCATCCACAACTACCACAAAAGACTTCAAGCTGTCATTGATGTTAGAGGGGGCAATACACGCTATTAAGAACTGGGGATGGGAACTTTTGAACTGGGTCATTTTGATGTTTTTGGTTGTCATTATGATTTGAAAAGAGAAAACACAGAAGTCTGACAATAAATGGCTTCAGCCAACCACTAACCATGAGTGGAGAAAAAGGTTTTGTGTTATCATTCATATTCTCTGAAAAAAGGCCAAAATACCAAAAAATCTGCCGGGGTATGTAAACTTTTTAGCACACCTGGATACCCCTCCACCGCTGAAACACCGACCCTCACTGCTACACAATGCACAAGTCTCAGTCATATGTAAGTTTGATCACTGGGGTTCATTTACAATTTGCACAATTTTTCTACCTCTTATTTTGCAATGCACTTTTTATGCCTAATTTTCTAAAAATTGCATCATAAATTTTGCACCCTTTCTTCACCTTTTACAATAAGGGGCAAGTCATAAACTCATCATAAAATGTTACTCCACAGAAACCATGCTAAATTTATTTTCTCCTACAAAAAAGTCACAGTTAGCACTATGTATGTGCGCTTCATCCTGCCTCTGACTAGCTGACTGGTGGTTACACCATGCGACCGCTGTAGACATGCCAAGAAGTGAGTTGCACCATTTAGGGAAGGAGTCATGGCCTCCAGAGACAAGTAGGTAGAATGTGCCTAGGTAGCCCCAGTCATCGCACTCCCTCCTGCCTGTATTCTTATGTAATAGCGTGGGGTATGGCAATGAAAGGGTTACTACTTTTCCCCTCCATCCTCTCATTCCTGTTTGGAAATTAGGATAATTGGTTGGTTGGAGATGGCTCAGCCCCTAATTCCCCCTCCATGGGCATAAACGTTGTGTTTGCCTGGGTCTTGGCTTTTTGCCTTGTAATCTTATGTGGTGGAGAACGTGGGCTGCTCCTTGAAATTATTACTGTGCGGCAAAGTGCACAACATCTCCTATATGGGGAGCAGCAATTACAGCCAGGGACAGTACTTGTATCTCATGGCCCAAAAGGTCAAGATGAGTAACCTCAATGAGGCCTTGTGAATCAGGCATGGCTACATGAAGATTTTCAGACTCCTCCACCTGATGCCAATGAGTAGATCAGTCAGTGCTGACAGTGGGATTATTTATCCCCTGCCAATGATGCCACTGCCGCTGTCTGCCTGTCCTATACTGTACTGCACCTGCCTGTTCCATACTGTACTGCTCCTGCCTGCCTGTCCTATACTGTACTGCTCCTGTCTGCCTGTCCTATACTGTACTGCTCCTTTCTGCCTGTCCCATACTGTACTGCTCCTACCTGTCCCATACTGTACTGCTCCTGCCTGTCCTATACTGTACTGCTCCTGCCTGTCGTATACTGTATTGCTCCTGTCTCCCTGTCCTATACTGTACTGCTCCTGTCTGCCTGTCCTATACTGTACTGCTCCTGCCTGTCCATTACTGTACTGCTCCTGCCTGTCCTATACTGCACTGCTCCTGTCTGCCTGTCCTATATTGTACTGCTCCTGCCTGTCTGTCCCATACTGTACTGCTCCTGCCTGTCCTATACTGTACTGCTCCTGCCTGTCCCATACTGTACTGCTCCTGTCTGCCTGTCCCATACTGTACTGCTCCTGTCTGCCTGTCCCATACTGTACTGCTCCTGTCTGCCTGTCCTATACTGTACTGCTCCTGCCTGTCCCATCTGTACTGCTCCTGCCTGTCCCATACTGTACTGCTCCTGCCTGTCCCATACTGTACTGCTCCTGTCTGCCTGTCCTATACTGTACTGCTCCTGCCTGTCCCATACTGTACTGCTCCTGTCTGCCTGTCCTATACTGTACTGCTCCTGCCTGTCCCATACTGTACTGCTCCTGCCTGTCCTATACTGTACTGCTCCTGCCTGTCCCATACTGTACTGCTCCTGCCTGTCCCATACTGTACTGCTCCTGCCTGTCCTATACTGTACTGCTCCTGCCTGTCCTATACTGTACTGCTCCTGTCTGCCTGTCCTATACTGTACTGCTCCTGTCTGCCTGTCCTATACTGTACTGCTCCTGCCTGTCCTATACTTTACTGCTCCTGTCTGCCTGTCCTATACTGTACTGCTCCTGTCTGTCCCATACTGTACTGCTCCTGCCTGTCCTATACTGTACTGCTCCTGTCTGTCCTATACTGTACTGCTCCTGTCTGCCTGTCCTATACTGTACTGCTCCTGCCTGTCCTATACTGTACTGCTCCTGTCTGTCCCATATTGTACTGCTCCTGCCTGTCCCATACTGTACTGCTCCTGTCTGTCCCATACTGTACTGCTCCTGTCTGTCCTATACTGTACTGCTCCTGTCTGCCTGTCCTATACTGTACTGCTCCTGCCTGTCCTATACTGTACTGCTCCTGCCTGTCCTATACTGTACTGCTCCTGTCTGTCCCATACTGTACTGCTCCTGCCTGTCCCATACTGTACTGCTCCTGTCTGTCCCATACTGTACTGCTCCTGTCTGTCCCATACTGTACTGCTCCTGCCTGTCCTATACTGTACTGCTCCTGTCTGTCCTATACTGTACTGCTCCTGTCTGCCTGTCCTATACTGTACTGCTGCCACTACTACTAGCCTTCCACAGTCACAAATCTCCTGCTTTGTCTGTCATGTTTCATACTGTACTGCTGCTGTGAACCCCCACTCTGCTCAGACTCACATGTTTTCTATAAATTTTCATTATTTCTATGAATCTCCAGATTCCCTTTCACTTTCTCCAGCTCTCACCTCACCACCCTCATCTGCCCGGTAACTGCTGATCAGCTGGAGAGTCATTTTCCTATTGGAGGAGACTGTAACTCCCGTCCAATCAGAGCTGAGCTCCGCCCCCAGTCTACAGAGTTACATTGTTACACTTGTATTCAGACTGGAAGATACTCACAGCTGTATGTGTCTTGTCACTCGGAGCCCCCCAAAATATGAGGGCCAGGATGGGAAAGATGTACCCGCTCATTGTACTTCTCCTCCATGTGTCTGCCGTGTATTCTGGTCAGTTATTATATGTGATATTACATGGTTATTATGTATTATATATGTAGTATGTTGTGTATTATACATTGTACTTCTCCTCCATGTGTCTGCCGTGTATTCTGGTCAGTTATTATATGTGATATTACATGATTATTATGTATTATATATGGAGTATGTTGTGTATTATACATCGTACTTCTCCTCCATGTGTCTGCTGTGTATTCTGGTCAGTTATTATATGTGATATTACATGATTATTATGTATTATATATGGAGTATGTTGTGTATTATACATTGTACTTCTCCTCCATGTGTCTGCCGTGTATTCTGGTCAGTTATTATATGTGATATTACATGATTATTATATATGTAGTATGTTGTGTATTGTTATTATGTATCAGTGTGTTGTAGTCTATAAGATGGCAGAAATCCACTAGAGAATCTGCATATGAAGTGTGCGCTATAGTGATGGAAGATTATCTATAGTGATGGAAGATTATCACTATTTCTGCTTTTATTCAGTATGTCAGTAGAAATTGGTATTATCATTGGGGAGCAGTAGTGAGGAGTAACCCCCGTGGAATATAAAGGAAAAAATGGGGGGAGATTTACTGCACAAAATGTGCCCAAAATTGATATGCACTAATTGTGGGGTGTGGCGCTCTCTCTTGGCCTCCTGGGTGATGTTATGCACCTGGGGTCACTGCTGAGGCCTGTGTCACACCATGTGTAATATGTCACACCTCTAAGGAGATGAGGGAAAATAAGTATAAATGTATGTTATTATTTTAGACATCCCCTGGGCCTCCGCCAATTATATATAGGAGTTTGAAGGGACCCCATAGTTTAATAATTTCACTTCCAGCTCTATCCGAACAAGTTTGGACTGAAAGAGATCTCAGCGGTTCGCCCATCTCTAATCTGTATCACACGTCACACACTGCTGTTTCCCTCCCATATTTCACCACATTGCCCTATATCCACACACATATATTGTACAGTAATAATGGTGGAAAGTTTATGGTTTGCTATAGAACATGTTTTGTGAAAGTCTATAAACGTCTTTGTGCAACCACAGGAATCACCTGCAGAATCCGCGGCAGTCGAGCAGAGAAAGTATTAGAAACAAATTAGAAAGAAGAGTGTGAGAGTGTCTGATACTCCCATGTACAGCGGGTTCTGTGTCTGTCACCTGCACACATGTACAGTACAAAGGAAAAACAAAAATATCATGTTAGTCAGCAAACAAGAAAGTGAATGTTCATGTAGATGTCTGCAATACAAAAACAAACTGCGCTATTCAAGACAGATACACTCAGACATTGAATGTATTCATTATTTTACACTCTTATATTATTTTATTTATAGATGCAATTTTTATAGTAGTTTCTAAACATTAGGGTTTCCGACAGAACAGCTCCCGAAACTTCCTAGCCACACGCCCCTTTTGTGAGACCACAACCCTTTTCAGGTAGAGCTGTCCCCTTTGAAGGGTTGCCATTGCCCTTTTTGTGACATGGACTTGCAGTGCGCCGATCACATCCCTTTTACATGACATGACCCGCACGTAACATGCCCACGTCACATACAACATTACAAAAAGTCTGGAGGATGCAGGAACATTTTGCCAGACCTGGGAGATCTCTCCTGTTTTCAAGACTCTGGGAGTTCATTGCTTTTTCAAGAGCTTACCAAGCATTCTAGATGTGGCGACAATCCGGTGGCTGGGTCTGCGAGGTATGTTGTGGGGGAGGTATGCGTGGTTGGACGGGCCGCCGGATATTTTGCTATTACACCTCGGGGGGAATGATCTGGGCATTCGGCCGTTTAGAGAATTAATTAATGATATTAAATTTGATTTGCTGAGGTTGTGGTTGTTGTTTCCAGGCATGGTTACGATCTGGTCGGACATGGTCCTGAGGCGGTTTTGGCAGGATGCGAGATCAGTGGAGCGCCTGAATAAAGCCCATATTAAAGTTAAATGGGCGATAGGTCGTTTCATGGCACGTAACGGCGTGGTGCTGGTGCGCCATTCTGAGTTGAAGTCCGGGGATGGGGCATTTTGGAGGCGGGATGGTGTACATTTAAATGCAGTAGGCATTGATATGTGGTGTCTCGTTCTGCAGAGTGGAATTGAGATGGCCTTGGGGGGTGTGGCGGGATGCTCGCCGGTAAGATTTCACCGGCATGCGTCATGGCGGGAGGGGGGTCCTCGAAGCTGGTGGGGTATGGAAATTGGTTGTGGTGGGGGTGCCCATGGTAGGGGCTGGACTGACCAGGCCATTGTGAATTCTGGAAGGTTTGGGTTTTCAGTGGAGGCGAAGGGAGGCCGAGCACCAGTGAGTTTTAAGAG
Organism: Leptodactylus fallax; assembly: GCA_947044405.1. Lineage (NCBI taxonomy): Eukaryota > Metazoa > Chordata > Amphibia > Anura > Leptodactylidae > Leptodactylus > Leptodactylus fallax. Next base: position 1,554,815 of record CAMRHE010000113.1, read on the forward strand.
CTTGGTGCCCCCGAGCTGGTGGAATGGCTGGGGGTAATATTCCTGGTGCTGAGGAATATGGAGATAGTCGCTTGCGACGAGTTTTTGGGCTTCAAGGACCTCTATGTCGGGCATCAAGGTATACTGGTTTACACTTAGGGGCTACACGCATATACTGTCTATAAGGTTTAATGTTGGGGTTTTATAAAATGTTGGCACTTTAATGGTTATTTATAATTATTTAATAAAAATGGCTGCTGTGGCCAATTTAATCCAATCTGGTGTCTTGTCATTATTTAAGAAGGTAGCGACTTGGCAATGCCCTTGTCATGTCATTTTTGTTTCTAAATATAATTGCGATCCACCTGGATTGTCTTGACTGCTGTATTGTATATAGAACCCTCAAACTGCCACCAAAGATATGTAACCCTCTGTATCTCTCTCTCAGACAGTCACTCTCTGCGGTATTATTACACGGTGGTCACAGCTCCAGGATCCGGGCTACCTGACTTCTCTGCAGTTGGATATATGGATGATCGGGAGATTGTGAATTATAACACGGACAGCGGCCGATACCAGCCCAGAGTCCAGTGGATACAGAAAGTGGAGCCTGAACACTGGAACGCACATACACAGTTGTGTAAACAAGAAGAGGCTGTATACACTCAGGAAGTGAAGATAGTGATGAGCAGCTTCAACCAAACTGGTGGTGAGAGACAAATATACTGTATATATACACTAACACACACTATACTGTATACACAATGCATATACTACACTAGATACAAAATAACACACTGGACCTTTAGGCACCAGTGTAGGGATTGGCAGCTCAGACATATCTACCTGGCATAGAGCTCTCTCTGCTGTTTTAACCCCTTCACACATTTTCACGTACAGTATACTCCAAAAGCTAAAAAGTGCACTGCTCCTTCCCTTCTGAGTCCCTTCAAGCAGCAGTTTACACCCACATATACAGCTTCTTTGTTCCCGGGATAGCCCACTTAATAGTTTTATGATTGCATGTCTCTGATGACACAAACTGGGCGCAACGTATTCAGTACCCAAATGGCATGTTTCTTTAAAAATTTCAATTTTCACTTTATACATTAATTTTCGGGAAGCGCTCTTGGAGTATGATAATACCCCTTGATAAATTCCTTGAGGGGTGTAGTTTCTAAAATGGGGTCACTTTTTGGGGGTTTCCATTGTATTGGTACTTTAGGGGCTCTGCAAATGCGACATGGCACCTGAAAACTATTCCAGCAAAATCTGCCCTCCTAAAGCCAGATAGCGCTCTTTCCATTCTGAGTCCCACCATGTACCCATACAGCAGATTATGACCACATATGGGGTATTGCCGCGTTCAGGAGAAATTGTGTAAAAAACTTTGGGGAGCTTTTTCTCCTTTATTCTCTTGTAAAAATAAAAAAATTGGGACTAAATTGATGGTTTATTGTAAAAAAAGTAATTTTTCATTTTAATGTCCCAATGTTAATAAAATCTGTGAAACAGCTGTAGGGTCAAAATGCTCACTATATCCCTTGATATGTTCAGTGAGGGGTGTAGTTTCCCAAATGGAGTCACTTTTGAAGGTTTCCACTGTACTGGTACTTTGGGGGCTCTGCTAATGTGACATGGCACCTGAAAACTATTCCAGCAAAATCTGCCCTTCAAAAGCCAAATAGGGCTCTTTCCGTTCCGAACCCCACCATGTTCCCATACAGCAGATTATGACCCTATATGGGGTATTGCCGTGTTCTAGATCAATTGTGTAACAAACTGTGGGTGGCTTTTTCTACTTTAACCCCTTGTAAAAACAAAAACTTTGGGGATAAAGTGACATTTTAGTAATTCTTCATTTACACATCCCAATGTTAATAAAATCTGTGAAAAGGCTGTTGGGTCAAAATGCTCACTATACCCCTTGATAAATTCTGAGAGGTGTGTAGTTTCCAAAATGGGGTCACTTTTAGGGGGTTTCCATTGTTTTGGTACTCTAGGGGCTCTGCAAATGAGACATGGCACCCGAAAACTATTCCAGCAAAATCTGCTTTTCAGACGCCCAGTGTCGCTCCTTCCCTTCCGTGTGCTGCCGTCTGCCCAAACATCAGCTTACACCCACATGTGGGGTATTTCTGTGCTCTGGAGAAATTGCACAACAAACTGTGAGATGCATTTTCTCCTTTAACCCTTTGTGAATGTGTTAATTTTAGGGCTAAATGAATGTATTATTGAAAAAAAAATGAAATGTCGAAATTTCACCTCCAAATTGTTTTAATTTCCGTGAAATTCCTAAAGGGTTAACAAACTTCTCAAATGCTGTTTTTGAATTATTTGAGGGGTGCAGTTTTGAAAATGGGGTGATTTATGGGGGTTTAAAATATTTAGGAATTTATAATCCCCTTCAGAACTGAAGTGGTCCCTAAAAAATGAGTTTGGGAAATTTTCTTGTAAATCTGGAAAATCGCTGTTACACTTGTAAGCCTTCTAACATCCAAAATAAATTACAGGACGATTAAAAGATGATGTCAATATAAAGCAGAGATATGGTAGATAATATTTATTAATGTATCTGTGTGATGTGACTATCTGTTTGAAAAGCAGAGCATTTCACATTTTGAAAATTGCGATTTTTTTTTTTTCAAAATTTCCATCAAATTTCCTATTTTTTTTATAAATAAATACACTAGCATGAAGTACAATGTGTCATGAAAAAAACAATCTCAAAATCACTTGTGTAAGTTAAAGTGTCTCAAAGTTATTGCCATATAAAGTGACACATGTCAGTTTTGAAAAATGAGGCCTGGTCCTTAACGTACTTTTGGGCTCGGTCCTGAAGGGGTTAAACACAAGGTTGCGCTGCTCCAGGTGGGGGGAAACACATTAGGAGGGAGGAGACACTAGAGGGGAAAGCATGAGGTGTGATGTCCTGGTGTCCAGGCTGTGAGTTAGCCTAGTCAGAGGGAAGAAAGTGCAAAAGTATAATATGGCAGCTAAGCATGCATTTCAATTGCAAATTTTGCTGCATTTTTTTGAGCCAAAGTTAGGAGTGGCTACAAAAGGAATGGGAAATATAAAGGAAGTTATTAGACTAAGGCCCCACATGTTGTCCCGCAGCAAAAAAATACTATACTGCACACACTAATATACACATTATACACACTTTATTGTAAACAGTTGTGACAGGATTAGGATGGGGGGATCGTCATCCCCTCAGATAGACGAACACTTTTGGCACAGCAATGAGAGTCCAGGCCAGCCGAGTGCGGCGCTTTTATTACGTATATGGCAGGAGCCCGGGAGTTCCTGTCATTGTTGGGAGAAGTTGGAGGATGTTTAGATACCATTCTTTATTCCTGGCAATGTTCTTATGCAGAATTGTGAGTGAGCCCACTGCCCTGGATGAAAAGTCACCATACCCATGGAGGCTTTACTATTGGCACTGATGTCAGTACCGTACCAATGATCTCCTACTACAATGGCAAAAATCAGAGTCACCTCACATACTGACTGGTCTATACAGGGGCATAACTAGTGATCATGGGGCATCATAGCAAAATTTTGAATGGGCTCCTTCTGGTGCAACAAATACACACTACACAGATATATCACACAGCACCTCAGCCAAGCTATTGCACCAGTGTAATATACTGGGTAGATTAAGAAACTATCCAGGTTATTTTTAGATACTGTAGACACGCTGGGCGGATGAGATGACATCTAGGTGGAGAGTCAGGCGTCTTCTTTCCTGGACCCCGTATTATCAATTTATCAGTTTCTCGCTGCTGCCTAAGGCCTGCTGATATGTGGGCACATATCCCCGGCTCACAGATCTAGTACAAAGCAAGAGCCAGGCCATAGACTACTACCAGGACCGCAGGACAAGAACAATTAGAGGCAAGGGCAAGGTCATGAGCAGTGTACATACATGATATATGTGCTGTGTGTAACATGTTCCTGTTCTTTGTGTAGGTTTCCATTTCTACCAGGTGATGTTCGGTTGTGAGCTGGGCGATGATGGCAGTATCAGTGGATTTGAACAACATGGATATGATGGGAAAGAGTTCATGTTCCTGGACACGCAGACGTGGATATATATCCCCACCGTGTCCCAGGCTCAGATCTCTGCACAGAAATTGAACAGTCCAAAGGAAAGAGTTGGGGAAAGACACAAGAATTATCTGGAGAATATCTGTATCTATAGGCTGAAGAAATATATGACGGATGGGAGAGAAGATGTGGAGAGGAGAGGTGAGTGAATATTAAATATTTGCCAAGTCTTGTATTTTCTGGGGCTGTCATTATTTTTTAAGGGCAATCCCAGTAAATATTTGTCCCGCGCACTGTCCCACAAAAGCAAAAGTGGTGAGTTTCTTTTTATATCCTATTACCTATTGGACTATTGGACTAGTCCAATAGGTAATGGCCAAAAGGAAGAAATACTTCCCTCTCTAAATTACGAGCATCTCCTCTGCAATCCCAGTTCCTCTTCGACTCTTTACACTTCTGGTTCTGGCAATGGTAATGGGAAAAACAACAATTCCACCATTGTTGTTGGGGGATTTTTTATAGTGTGCATTCCATGATAACGTAGAATATTTTGCTACTTTACTTGACCTAAAGCTAGAAATGTGTTTCTTTTTGGTTGTGCCCTCCTTCCCTGCTTCCTACGTTCACACAGCTACATGAAATTCAGTATATGTGAATGGGGCTATTCATGTTACTTTTTTTGACGGTCCGTTTTAGCATATGAAACTGCTCTATTGCACAACAGACTTAGACAAAACTAGATTATTGGTAATGAAAGGGTTAACTGTCCTTTGTCTGTGTATTAGGGCAGCAATGCTTTTGTCAGGCTCTCAGTCACAACAACAGCACAGATATTCCCCCTCACTCCTAATATATATGATTCTATCATTAATCTGCCTGTAATTGATTAAATCTGACTAAATTGTCCTGTTCCTAACATTCTCTAGCTCTATTACTTGCAATTGTAAGTTTTTCAGAACAGTGCTCTGTATGATCCTATGAGTTGGATCACAGATCCTTCACTATCTCCACCATTACTGCAAATGCCTCATGGTTAAGTTTACAGCACCTTATACAGTGTATATGACATCAGCACTTTAAGGTGACAAGTGTAATGTATCAACTGTGAATAGATCAGCGATTAAACATAAAATAATACAAATCAATTGTTTAATAAATCACACTCATGAAAAGTAAGTGCCCCTTGTTTCAGTTTTTGCAGTTCATAATAATTACAGTGATACTAAATTCATGTAGTCTTTGTATTCTTTTAATACCTTTTAAGGGTTTATCCGGTTTCTAACCTTGACGGCCTATCCATTGATGGCTGCCGCATAGATTTTAATGGGGCAGTGCTGCAGTAACCACACTCGCTGCTACAATATGGCAAGTGAGCAGTGCGGCTCTTGGTATAAACAATACTGCGAACCATGCTGTCTCAGTACTGGTGACCTAATATTGATGGTCTATTCCAGGGGTCCCCAACCACCAGTCCGCGGACCGGGACCGGGCCGTTGGGGGTCTTTTGCCGGTCTGCGGGGCGGCGGGCTGGCCTGGGTAAAAGCGGCTCCCAGCACATTATGCCGGGAGCTGTGGCTCCTAGCATAGCTAATGGCGGGCCCCTGTCTACAGCGCTGTTTAGAGTATAGCCCTGACCCTAAACCATCTGCCCCACTCCCTGCCGCGCTCCCCCTGCCGGGCCGTGGCAAGGAAAAGGTTGGGGACCGCTGGTCTATCCTAAGGGTAGGCCATCAATATTAGAAACTTAGAAACCAGATAACCCCTTTAGCCACTTCAGTACTGGGCTATTTTCCATGGTTCATTGTACATGAGGTTTTGAGGCTATAACAGTTTGTTCCTTTTCGTTATTCAAATAATTTTTGTGTCTTTTTTTTTTGGTGATGAATAGGGATTTATTTTTATGTTGTTTTTATCTTTCCATGTTTTTTCTTCATTTTGATATCGAAGAAAACAAATGTGTCATTTTAATGTTTTTTTTTTGTTTGTTTGTTTTTTTAATAGCATGAAGTGTTACTAATAAAAACATTTTAAATCGTTTTCCCTCTCTGTTACTGTTATTTTTATGAAGGTGACATATCCTGTTGTGTCACCGGGGGTCGGGGGCGTGGTAGTGGTGAGTTTTTCAATTTTATTTTTTGCTACACATTGTGCTCTGCCCATAAGAGACCTTTGGGGGGTATGTAAAACTTGATCTGGGTCCCCAGCATCTGACACAGTTCTCAGCCCACTACTGGTCATGTGACTGCTGGGTCAGAAGAGAGCCGCATCATGGCGACTTTCATAGCTGTGCAGACAACACTCATTGTCCGGCTGTAGTAACAGCCAGCATCCTGATCCTACAACTGCGCGATTTTGTGTGGCTGCCTGTCCTTGTAAGGATGTATGGGAATGTCCTTGCAGGGTTAGAAGTAGACCGCCCAAATGTCAATTATATCTACAAAAATGCCGGCGGTTTCCCTATCGATATAATTGAAACAGAAAGACCGCAGAGTAAACCTCTGCGAACTTTCCACGCAAAGCGTTGCGGGAAGAACCGCGATGCGTTGCCGCCGTTGCTTTGACGTCACGTGGGGCCTTAGCCTAAGGAACTTTTTTGTAGGACCATATGTAGTTTTTATTGATAGCATTTTGGGGAATGTATGATTACTTTATTTACATTTATTTTCAGTCCCCCAAGGAGTTTGAGCTTTAAGAGGTTTGATTGTTCATACAGTATACTGCAATAATAGTGTATTGCAGTATACTGTATATATACTGCTCTTCTTTTTCACCCTGCCTCCTATGCTTTTCCAGTCAGCAGTGCTAACCCCAGTGAGATTTATGCAGTCACAGAGATATATTCCTATATGTTCAGTGCACAGGCGTCTCTGGAGTGTTACACATAGTAAAGTGGGCACTGCTGATGTTTGTACACAAGAGAGGGGAATATAGCCCAGGTGTGGTCTACAGGGCGGCCAGTTATATTTTCTTCTCTTTCCCTTTCAGTTCAGCCAAAGGTGAAGGTCTCCGGTCAGGAGAAAGATGAGACTCTGACACTTCACTGCCAGGCATACGGATTTCACCCCAAACAAGTGCATGTGAAGTGGAAGAAGAACGGGGAGGACGACGTTCCTGCGGTGACCAGATGGAAGGTAACGCTGCAGTTGGGATTGCGGGGTGCAAACAGCGCAGACTTGTCACGGTCTCTGGGCACGAGGGCGCAGCGCTGGTGCTGTCCCACGTTACCACCACTGGTACCGGTGATGAGGGGGCTGCACAAATGTTGGTGGTGATTGTTCCCCCGGGGCGCTTCCCCATACTGGCCGAGGTGGGTTGGGGCGCCCTGATGTTGTCGGTGCAGAGTCAGACACAGAAACGGTTGTAAAGTTGAACTTTTACTTCCATGGGTGTGGAGGCACAAATGCTTAAACAGTTTCTTCAATACAAACAACGGGGTACGCCGGTGACACAGCAAAGTCCTGGGGTGCAGGGTAGACTTGATGAAAGGTGTTCCTAGCCCCTTATACTTCAGTGTTACAGCCCTAAGGTGCGTCTGGGCTCCTATTTGGCTCATAGGAGGATGCCCACCATGATACTAGTACATAATATTCCCCACTCACGTTATGTGGTCCTGATAGCTCAGAGTTTCGGGGTGCAATAGTCAGGGTGGCAGGATGTTCCACAGGTCTGGCCTTGGCCCCTGGATCCTGTGATACTTGCTATGGAGCACGTGTTCCAGAATGTTCTCTCCACAGTCTCATGCTGACAAGATAATGATGCTTGACTTCCTTCAGGGCGATGGCTAGGCAGACAGGGGACAGGATCTTCTGAATAGCTGGAGTATGTCAGCTCTCCAACCTTCCTGGGCCTGTCTAGGACTTGAGATTCCTGCACTAAACTCACTGCTTTCTTCACAGGACATCACACTTATCTCCTCACCTCCTCCTCCTAACACTCCACACTTCTAACTCCTCGCAGGCAGGACCTTCCTGCAGGGGTGTTACCATGGGGACCCAGTGATCAGCTGACTCCTCCCCTTTTCCCAGGCGATGTCCTCCCATTGGACATTTGGTTACTATTCAATCCTATGGGAGGTGTAATGCATGTGTGAGGCTCACTAGGTGGCGCTGTGTTGTGTGAGACTCAGGACCCCCTGCTATGTCACACAGGCTATGAAGCAACAGGAAATAATACAATGCACAGAGATCACCCTCAGCCCAGCCATAGCCAGCTCTGGGATGCCACATACTCCCCCTCTTTCACTGAGCCGACCTCGGCGACGGGCTGGGGTGAAGGTGAGAAATGTAACATATCATTAATAAATACGAATAAAGTGCAAATGTCACTAACAATTTAGAAAAATATAATACTTAGAAACTTGAGGTAAGACCTCCCGGCATAGTCCTGGAATGTCCATGAGAAGTCTGAAGGGTAACGGAGAGATAATTAAACCAGATTTATGGAACCTTTCCGGACCACAGACAGTCCATATAGAAACAACAGTAGTGCAAATGGGTCCAGAGGCTCTCTGGCACAAATTTCGTGAGTGTCCAATATCATGAGAGTCTTTCTGAGAAACAATAAACAGTCCTTTCTGTAAAGAAGAGTAGGCACCAGCACGAATGTCCATACCGCAATGGGATAACAGAACTTCCTTGGCTGGTGAGCCAGGCACATGGCATGGATTGTTGCATATAAATGTAAATACTATATTACATGGCAAGATATTATATATATACTGTATATACACACAGGAAAAACACCAATGTAATCAGAGCAGGAATAACATATATACAGAAGCAGAGACAGTTAACCTCTTTTACCAAGGAAGCCATGGCATCACATAGCGTGTTGGAGGTATGCCTTTTGTGGTACGCCAGAAGCCTAAGTGGAAGAGATTTGGATCAGGAACAGAGTCACGAAATCAATTAAATCATCTGTCGAAGGGTTCTCTTGCACTAGAGCAATTGGTGGATAACAGCAAATGGTAGTAGTTAGGCGCCCACATAAGCTCAGTTAACGTTGGGGGCCTTTCGCTTCAGAAGGTGACAAGAGCTCTGTACTCGTTGTCTCAGCTGGGGGCACCCTGTGGGTAGTCCTTCTTTAAGGCACAGCTTCAGACGGTTTCGGTGTACACTTGGGGCTGTCTCCCAGGTTTAGAGATCTCAACACGTCGGATTCAGGATATGGTATGGAGATGACACTGTATGGTTCTTTCTCCCAGAATGGATCCAATTTCCCATTCCGATGGTTATTCCTAACCAACACGGTCGCCAACTTTCAGGGGCGCTGCATGGGCGTGATGGTTGTAATCCTCCTGTTGTCTCCACGAACCTCATCCATGCGGTTTCAACACTCTTAGCTTCCTCCATACGTGCGGTGTTCAACAACCCAGTCTGTTATGGGTAGTGGATTGATGGTGTCAGGGACCTTCACACCAAGGGTTAAGTCTGAAGGAAGTTGACCTTGTCTTCCAAACATAGATAAAATGGTGGTATCGAGATTGGGGTGTGTTGTTGTAAATAAGGCCAAGTCCTTGATACGCCAGGCCACTCAACACCAGGTGTAACTGCGGCTGTTCTTAGCAGCCGATGATCACTGATTGCCTTCTGCAAACCATTCCCTTGAGGGTGATAGCTGTGGTTGCAACTCTGCAGTCTTGGAACGACACAGCTCACGGAAAATGGGATTCAAAGCCGATCAGGTGGGAGGAATGCAGGACAGAAGGGGAAAGCGTAGAAGGTCAGCCGTAGTTCTGCTGTAAGATCTTGAAGGCAGGACAAGGAACGGAGTAAGATCCACCAGCAGAGGAGGAGCCGGACGTGGGGACCCAACCACATGGTCCAGAGCAACAATCCGGCTTTGAGTCTTAATTGGATGTAGAGGGGCCTTCTGATCTCTGACCTTCCTTGGTGATACAGGGGGCACCCGGCACCAACTCCAATGTCACCCTCATCCACCCAATAGAAGGACGAGGTGGTAGCGGCTGTACCCGAAGTGACGGATCTGTCATGATACGCCAAGTATCATCTGTGCGTCTCTTCTTGGTACGAGGATCTGATTAAGCCTTTCACCTGTGACGGATCAAGAGTGTTTCTATGTAGAAGGCCTCGTTGGACAAACAGGCGCTTCCTCTGTCGCCAAAGGCGTTTTAATCCACGTCATGAAGACCTCTCTTTACACGGGTTGGTATTCTTCCTGTAAGCGGAAATCTGACAATTCTCCTAAAACTCTGCTCTCTTCTTGGAACGTTCCACAGAGATGGCTGGAGGGTTGGCAGCTGTTTTCGCCGAGATCTCCTTCTACGGGCACCAATAGCAACGTGGGAAACTTGTTGTAGAATGGTGGCATCTCCACCTCTTCCCAGTGTCTCTGGGGTGGTTCTTCTCCCACAGGCAACCTTGAGAGTGCATCAGCGTTAGCGTTGGACTTGCCACTGCGATACTTGAAGAGACTTGTAATGCGAGCTGAGGCCCACGTTGTTAGGGCCCAGTGAGAGTGCCGATGCGCAACGGATTGTTATCTGTGTACAGGTAAAGGGTGTGGCAGCCAGGTAGTCTTTAAACCTCGTCAGGCCGAGCGCAGAAGTTCGAGTTTGAAAGAACTATAGTTCTGGTCGTTCTTCTCGCGCCTCTCAGACTCCTGCTGGCGTAGGCGATGACTCGCTCTTTGTTGTCCTGAACCTGGGACAACACTGCACCAACCGGTGACTGCATTGTGTACAAGCGGATGGCTGACTGTAGTTGGGATAGGCTAGAATTGGTGGTTGCGTCAGAAGTGCTTTAAGCGCTGAAAGGCTTCCTCTTGAGCGCTGTCAGCTACCGGAAGCTTTCGGTTGTAGTTCGGGACAACGCGCAACAACGGAGGCGCACTGGGGAAGTGTGGTATGAAACGCGGTAGTAACCGGAATCCAAGGAAGCTTGGACTTTTGACGGTAGTTGGTCTTGCCAGTTCTGGACTGCAGTGATCTTTTCAGGTAGGTTGGACGCCTTGGGCAGACATGCCCAAGGTAGTGAACTTGGGGTTTCAACAGGTAGCACTTGGAGGGCTTCACCTTAGGCCGTGCTGTATAAGTACCTGAATACGGACAGGTGACGAAGGTGCTTGGTATGTCGGGAGAATACAAAACAGGGACAGAGCACACTCTGGAAATCGGCCGAGGCACCTCTCCTAAGCCGTTGGAATGTGGCTGGGGCATTACATAGCCAAATGGCATACTATTGAATTCAAAGAGTCCCATGGGGCGTAAACGCAGTCTTTTCACGATCTTCAGGCGCTATAGGGACTTGCCAGTATCCACTGGTTAAGTCCAGGGTCGAGAAACAGGTAGCTGATCCCAAGCCGTTAGAGATTCCATCCGCGGCATGGGTATGCGTCTTTGTGCGTGACGTTGTTGAGTTTACGATAGTCCACACAAATGTGGGTGCTCTTGACAGGAGCGGGGCCAGGGCGTACCGGTGACAGCTCGCATCGGTAACTTTTTCACCGGTTGGACATGGGGATGGACGGGAGCCGATTGGATGGTGGTGCCAGTCAGGCGATGTTGTATGGTGTGGTCTTACCAAAGTCCAATGGGTGTTGTGAATGCCTGTTGGTAACGGGCCACATTGCGAACCCCATTGATGTGCTCTATAGGGGATTGGCGTCTCCCACGCAATTCATCCCCCGGACGTGGCTCCACGAATGTTCTCAGCAGCTGGGTGGAACGTGTGTGGCGGTAGAATCACCAGAGAGAATGTCTTCTGGGCAAGGGAGCAGGGCCGAGTGGAACTTGTGGAGGTTCACGGGAGCATCGCCAAGTGACAAGCGGAAGGAACACGTCCATTGGAAACTGAACAAGGTGCGGGCAGCCATGACAAGTGGTGGCCACACTGTGGGGAGAGGCCTCGTAGCCGATTTCAGGGACGGCACAAAAGTTGTGGCTGTAGGGTTAGGGGGATCTGGATGGACGAACGGTTGGGAACTTGTTGCATTGAGTACGAAGGCCCGCTGAATGTTCTGCTGGTCACTGGGAGAAGCTGTAAGGAGAGAGGCATGCAAGGCATCCAACACTTGTGCAAAGCAATGGCGTAAAACATCATGCCTAATATTACAACGCAAACCTATCATCCACATCAGTGACAATTACACGTCTAGGCAGTTAAGTCCCCTGGATAGTGGGTTCCCAAAACCGGGGGGGCGCCGCGGCACACAGATTTATCCATGGTCAGGTGTTCATCAACACACCAAGTCCCAAGCAAGGACAGGGGGGTGTACGAGATCAGGCAAGAGAGGGGGAGGTGTGAGTGTGGCAGGCTGAGAGAAGGAGATGAAGATCACGGGCCCTTCCCCCCGAGGGGCGGCCGCGGGGGTGGCCCGTTAACTGAAAACATGAGGCCTGGTGTGTCCATATCTATGGCAATAGGACAGTATGGCCTCCACGGGAGGTTTCACTGAAGGGACGGGGTGGCGACTAGGTGAGATGTTGAGACTTCGCAAAGGATCACTGGACGATGAAGCGGCTGGGTCAGACGATCTAGACGGACGGTGATCTGTTCCATGGCACGGGTCAGATGATCCACTCGGGCCAGAAGGTCATCTCTGGAGTCTGCTGGTGTAGTCTGCGCAGTTTGGGCAGCAGGTGAGGTACCCAGAGGTAGTGGCAGGACAACTGGAGCAATGTTGTTGAGGGTCAGGTGAGGGAGCACAGAACGGGTCGGTGGGGCTGCTCCTTTCCAAGACCGGATGGCAAGGACCGAAGTCAGAAAGTGAGTGGGATGTTGTGAGAAGGAAGAGGAGAAGTGGTAGCAGAAGCGGAAGGTAAGAGTCACATTCGTGGATCCACGCACAGCGAAGGAGGGATAAAGCATAGTCGAGGGCTCAAGGAGTGTCGTCTGGAAAAGAAGGCATCTTTACCGGAGACAGATGATGTCAAAGTCACCGGAGTTGGAAGAGGGGCGTCAGAGGCAGGCCAGGTGAGGCAGCACCCGGGGATCGTATCTTCTGTTCTGTATTCAGAGGGAAGGAAGAGAGAGCTCTTCGAAAGTCGAGGGAGGCCCCCGAGGGGCGGGGAGGAAAAGGTGGAGAATGGAGGCGGGGAGGGAAGAAAAGAGGCACAATGTCACTTGCTAGTTGTGTTGAAGTGAGGAATAGGGCCGAAGAAAAGTGGGGGGTGGAGACACAACGGGCGCCAAGGCGGAAGGCAGGTGAGGCGAGGGGCCCCCCGGGGCACCCCGGAGAGGAAAAGGGGGGGGGGAAGACAGGACAGGGAGGCACAGTACCACGAAGCAACGAGCGGGACCAGAGAGCGGGACAGCAGGGAGGGAGCGGCAGGAGAGTCAGAAATGGCGCTGGCAGTTCGCCTTTCACTTCTTGTATGGGTGCGCGGAGCATTGCGCCAGGGGCTCTCCAAGATGGCGCAGATGGGTCTCCTGGCCTCATGGGCAGGCTAAAAACCCCGCACTTGCAAGGACAGCAACCCGTGGGCGTCACAAGGATGGGCGCAGCAAACAAGTCCTGGGCGTTTAACTCTTCCAGGGCGTAACACACTGAGAAGACAGCTTAGGGCTTACTCAGGGGATAGGGCCCCCCCTGTGGCAAGCACTCTCAGGGAATAAACGATCTAGCAAAGTCCACAATAAAGACGGTTGGAGAAATTGGCGCACTTTCGTGGCAACTTTCTCAAAAGGCACACACCCGAGGGAGCAGTTTCTGGGGACCAGATGGAAGGTAACGCGAGGGGATGCGGGGAAACAGCAGAGGGCGGACGAGGGCGCAGCGCTGGGCGCCCACGACCACCCGGAGGGATGAGGGGGCGCAAAAGTTGGTGGGATGTCCCCGGGGCGCCCCCATACGTGCGAGGTGGGTTGGGGGCCCGATGTTGTCGGTGCAGAGTCAGACACAGAAACGGTTGTAAAGTTGAACTTTTACTTCCATGGGTGTGGAGGCACAAATGCTTAAACAGTTTCTCAATACAAAACAACGGGGACGCCGGTGACACAGCAAAGTCCTGGGGTGCAGGGTAGACTTGATGAAAGGTGTCCAGCCCCTTATACTTCAGTGTTACAGCCCTAAGGTGCGCTGGGCTCCTATTTGGCACATAGGAGGATGCCCACCATGATACTAGTACATAATATTCCCCACTCACGTATGTGGTCCTGATAGCTCAGAGTTTCGGGGTGCAATAGTCAGGGTGGCAGGATATTCCACAGGTCTGGCCTGGCCCCTGGATCCTGTGATACTTGCTATGGAGCACGTGTTCCAGAATGTTCTCTCCACAGTCTCATGCTGACAAGATAATGATGCTTGACTTCCTTCAGGGCGATGGCTAGGCAGACAGGGGACAGGATCTTCTGAATAGCTGGAGTATGTCAGCTCTCCAACCTTCCTGGGCCTGTCTAGGACTTGAGATTCCTGCACTAAACTCACTGCTTTCTTCACAGGACATCACACTTCTCTCCTCACCTCCTCCTCCTAACACTCCACACTTCTAACTCCTCGCACGCAGGACCTTCCTGCAGGGGTGTTACCATGGGGACCCAGTGATCAGCTGACTCCTCCCCTTTTCCCAGGCGATGTCCTCCCATTGGACATTTGGTTACTATTCAATCCTATGGGAGGTGTAATGCATGTGTGAGGCTCACTAGGTGGCGCTGTGTTGTGTGAGACTCAGGACCCCCTGCTATGTCACACAGGCTATGAAGCAACAGGAAATAATACAATGCACAGAGATCACCCTCAGCCCAGCCATAGCCAGCTCTGGGATGCCACATTCCCACCTATCAGACCACACACACCCTCCCCAATCCTGACGGCACCTATCAGATCAGGGTCACTGCGGAAGTGATCCCCAAAGAGGGCGACAGCTACTCCTGTTATGTGGATCACAGCAGTCTGGTAGAGCCGATGAACATTGCATGGGGTGAGTTGTGTCCATACTGGGGGGATGACAGGAGGATGACTATGGAGTATGTCATAACTGGTGACCACTATTGTCACATCACAATGCAGATCAGGACCAAAACCACAAATCATCCAAAACCAGGTAGGTATGGAATGTGGAAAAGAACCGCGCTTACCCAGGAGTCTTCAGAACAATCCTTTATTGGAACCAGGACACACAACGCGTTTCGGAGTGACAGCTTGCTCCTTTTTCAAGTGTACAAATTGGTATATAACATATAGTGACACAGGTGAAGTTTAAATAGCAAAAGACAAGATAAGATACTCCCAGTGGGAGTGTTCAAGGTAAAAAGCTCATATCAAACTATTATTGCTGATTAACTCAGCTCAATATATATACTGAACACACATATAAGTAAATATATAAATAACATAAAAAAATTATCAGTTTAATGGGATAAAAACATACTTAATATTATGTGCTCGTGCCCAGCGTCCTCGTGTATGTAATTGCGCATGCATGAGAAAAACAGCGCCAAAGGACTTCAATATAAATAGAAAAAACACATATAAGGGTCCGCGCATGCGCAGAAGCGCACTTCAATGCATCGTCTTGAGTACGATGTGAAATTAAACTACGTGCATGCGCAGAAGCGCAACGCGCGATCGTAGCTTCAGGAGCACATTGCGCATGCGTGATATCTGTAAACCACCGCTGATTGAGTAAATATTCTCTCTTATAAGAATTACAAGACTGGATGAGACTATTAATCCAGTGTTGGAAATCATGTTGGTAAAAGTAGTGAGATTTTACAATAGCCCTGGACTTGTGCAAATGTTAGTATTAGAAATCTACACCTTCATATACTGTATATAGATCGCTTAGACATACTAAAGGATAGCTCCAGTGACTTATTGCTCATGCGTGATATCCACAAACCACCACGAGTTAGATAAACCTTCTTTTCTTTTTGGAAATTACAATATTGGATGGGAATATTACTCAATTGATTATAATAAAAAACCAGATATGGATATAATGATCAAGTTAATAGTAATAATAATGTTCCATAATAGCACTAATGTTATCACTGTAAATATTTACAGATATAAAAATCACTTTAGTATATAAAAAATTGAAAGTAGAATGTGTACAAATATGTTAAAGACACATGCTGTCATAATGAAAATATAAAATGTCCATCTAAAACAGTTAATGTATATATACAAGATAGAAAATGCATAAAAATCAATTATTTAAAGAATTAGTCACCAATACACAATGTTAATAATAATAATAATAATAATAATAATAACAAGATACAGCAAGTGTTTTTAAGTAATGTCCTCGAGGGCTTCATTTAGACCTACCGGAGTGAGTGTATCCAGTTGATATATCCAAAACATCGTTTTTGTAAAAGCTCAAAACGATTAGTTGCATTTATGAGGATTTGGTCAATCGGAATGACCCTAATTCCTCTGAAATCCTTATTGTGTGTGGTTAGGGCATGTCTAGAAATACTATGTTTCAAATACCCATTATATACGTTTGAGCGATGTTTATTGATCTTGTTTCTCAAGATCATAATGGTCCGGCCCACATATTGTAGTCCACAGGGACATTCTAACACATGCACAATATATGATGATGAGCAATCTAACCCATTCTTAATTGGAAAGCTCATTCCAGTCGATTTACTTGTTATTTCAGTGATGTTGTGTCCTGTGGATTTACAGCATTTATATTTGGCATGCAGGCATTTAAAACTCCCCTTTTGGACCTCTGGAAGAATAGATATATGTTTTGGCTTGGTTGTATCTCTCAATCTACTCGGGGCTAGGATATTCTTAAGGGTTTGTGCCCTTCTAAAAGTGATCCCAGGGGTTTTGGGGAGAATTGTCTTAAGATATTGGTCGTTCTGTAGTATAGGCCAATATTTCTGTAATATCGATCTTATTTTCTGGTGCTCACCAGTGAATGTTGTAATGAAATTAAATCCATATGCATTATTTTCATCTGAGGAGTAGATACAATTCAGGCACAATTGTAGGAACTATGGCTTTCCTTTATCACATGAAGCAGCATCACCTGCTCACGTAGAATAAATGTAACAGCCATGTGAGCAGACTTTCTTCTTCTTCTCTGTCACCATTTTAGAAGCCAGGCCACATCCACAAGTACATGGTTGTTTTTATCATCATTATTATTATATTTTCCTATACAGATTCCTCCTCCTTCTGTCCATCATCAGTCATACGTAATATGAAATGTGTTGGCAGGAAACATTACATGCCCAGTACTTCGCTTCTGTCCCCAGCCAACTGAACTCCCACCTGGCCAAATGCAGTCACTGCCGTGTCATTTACTGGATTCCACTGTCTTTAGGCAACTCACTCTTCAGTCTTGATAGATAATGCCGGTCTGCCATTATTTCCCAATGAAAGCCATCCCTGAAATTGACATGTGGAGTAACAGGGTGGGCCACGGACCGTACATGTCTTTCAGGATCCTCTGAGTTGATGTTTTTCATGGAAGTGATGACAATGTACTATTGCAAAGAGGATGGTGTTAGTGACATCTCCACAGTTGTCCAGGCATGGTTCTATCACCAGACACTTCTCCACCTTCTCCACATCCTCTTCAAAGGACATCTTCCCGTCCCCAAAAGCAACAGGGCAGAGCGTGGCTGTGCCAAAAACAGTCCTAGTCCAAGTCCTTTTGAAGAGAGGTGCTGTCTCTTTATTAGACCACTTATCATAATCTCCAACAATAGTAGCTCAACTTTTACAACCATACAATGTGCCGACTATTTGCAGTACATAGCGTTAACTCTGCAATGTTCTACTCTGATAGAAAAGAGGAGAAGGAGACATCCCCTTTGTCTCTGTCAAAGGGGACGTCTTGTGTAGGAAGAGTCTCTTTATTCTTTAGTAGACCTTACTAGTCGTTCCCTGTCTGCTCTGCCCTTGCTGTTTAGTCTGTAGCTCCCAATGTTTCTTCTGCACTGGCTTGTCTTACATTGGCTATATGTAATATCCCCAGCAGGCTCCTCTGGCACTACATGTATTTTGCTATATGCAGACTTTACTGCAGATTATTCCTCCGCGTTGCAAACTGAAAATCTACCATAAACATAAGTGATAATTCTGCAACATACATGCAGTGAATATGAAAATCTGTAGCATGCCCCAAATATTTGCTATGTGTGAATGAGGTTTTGTAAAACCCCATTTATTACCAGCATAGTTCTGTAGATTTTTGGGTTCAGAATCATTACTAAAATCCACAATACTGAACATCACACCCTGAGAGAGTTATAATAATTGAAATAGACCTACTATAGAGTCTGCACATGTGACTTAGACTTAATACAGCTTCTTTGCAGTGCTGGAGTCCTAGGTTGAAATCCAGCCAAGGATGACATCTGTGTGGAGTTTCTGTGGGTTTCGATCAGGTACTTCAGTTTTCATCAAGATGTACTGATAGGAAACTTAGATTGTGAGCCCTACTGGGGACAGTGCGTGATGACAATATACAGTATGTAAAGCACTGGGGAATGTGGTGGTGCTATATACGCACCAACGTATGCAATTCTGTATACAGTGATATACAATATGTGGAGATAGACTATATTATGAAGATCTCAGTATAATCCACAGCTCACATTTTCTTTTCTGTTTTCTAACTTCTAGAACCAAAAACATTGAATGTCTGGTTCATCGTGATCATATCTGTGGGGGTCATCGCTCTTCTTGCTGGTGGAATTGGTGGATTTCTCTTATATAAAAGTAAGTGTCAGTGATGCAGCCCTTCTACTCTTCTAACATGAGCTGACTCTCAAAGGGCATTTTCTACAGAAGTCAACAGACATAAACACACGCATACAGTGGGGAAAAAAAGTATTTATTCAGCCACCAATTGTGCAAGTTCTACCACTTAAAAAGATGAGGCCGGCCTGTAATTGTCATCATAGGTAGACCTCAACTATGAGAGACAAAATGAGAAAACATATCCAGAAAATCACATTGTCTGATTTTTTAAGAATTTATTTGCAAATTATGGTGGAAAATAAGTATTTGGTCACCTACAAACAAGCAAGATTTCTGGCTCTCACAGACCTGTAACTTCTTCTTTAAGAGGCTCCTCTGTCCTCCACTCATTACCTGTAGTAATGGCTCTTGTTTGACATTGTTATCAGTATAAAAGACACCTGTCCACAACCTCAAACAGTCACACTCCAAACTCCACTATGGTGAAGACCAAAGAGCTGTGGAAGGACCAGAAACAAAATGGTAGCCCTGCACCAGGCTGGGAAGACTGAATCTGCAATAGGCAAGCAGCTTGGTGTGAAGAAATCAACTGTGGGAGCAATAATTAGAAAATGGAAGACATACAAGACCACTGATAATCTCCCTCCATCAGGGGCTCCACGCAAGATCTCACCCCGTGGGGTCAAAATGATCACAAGAACGGTGAGCAAAAATCCCAGAACCACACGGGGGGACCTAGTGAGTGACCTGCAGAAAGCTGGGACTAACGTAACAAAGACTACCGTCAGTAACACACTACGCCGCCTGGGACTCAGATCCTGCAGTGCCAGACGTGTCCCCCTGCTTAAGCCAGTACATATCCAGGCCCGTCTGAAGTTTGCTAGAGAGCATTTGGCTGCTCCAGAAGAGTATTGGGAGAATGTCATATGGTCAGATGAAACCAAAGTAGAACTGTTTGGTAGAAACACAACTCGTGGTGTTTGGAGGAGAGTGAATGCTGAGTTGTATCCAAAGAACACCATACCTACTGTGAAGCATGGGGGGGCAACATCATGCTTTGGGGCTGTTTCTCTGCAAAGGGACCAGGACGACTGATCCGTGTACATGAAAGAATGAATGGGGCCATGTATCATGAGATTTTGAGTACAAACCTCCTTCCATCAGCAAGGGCATTGAAGATGAAACGTGGCTGGGTCTTTCAGCATGACAATGATCCCAAGCACACCGCCAGAGTAACGAAGGAGCGGCTTCATAAGAAGAATTTCAAGGTCCTGGAGTGGCCTAGCCAGTCTCCAGATCTCAACCCCATAGAAAACCTGTGGAGGGAGTTGAAAGTCCGTGTTGCCCAGCGACAGCCCCAAAACATCCCTGCTCTAGAGGAGATCTGCATGGAGGAATGGGCCAACATACCAGCAACATGCCAACCTTGTGAAGACTTACAGAAAACGTTTGACCTCTGTCATTGCCAACAAAGGATATAGAACAAAGTATTGAGATGAATGTTTGTTATTGACCAAATACTTATTTTCCACCATAATTTTCAAATAAATTCTTAAAAAATCAGACAATGTGATTTTCTAGATTTGTTTTCTCATTTTGTCTCTCATAGTTGAGGTCTACCTATGATGACAATTACAGGCCGGCCTCATCTTTTAAGTGGGAGAACTTGCACAATTGGTGGCTGACTAAATACTTTTTTTCCCCACTGTATATATGTATATACACATACACAAACATGTATTTTATTGAGATGTTGTAACTCTTTAACCAAGACAGATGACAATGACTCACTTAGAGGTTACCTACTTCTGCAAATATGTTGTTCTCTCTGATCTTATCTATGATGTTAGGCGGTTAGAGTGCAAGATACAGAATATAAAATGTCACTATTTGCAGGTGATAGCTTTTTTTTTTAACCCCGACCCACTTATATATATCTTTGCCTGGGGTATAAAGATAACACAACAAAATCTAAGGTCCTTCCTATACATGTATCCCCAGACTCCCAAGCTCAACCAACTCATTTAGTTTCCTTTTTATTATCTGCAAACAATTTTTCCTCCTCTATATAAGCATATACAGCACTTCTCACTGAGTGGTCTTCCCTCCCCCTTTCCTTTTAGGACATATAGCTAAAATGATAACATATAACTAAAATGGCGCTATCCAAATTACTATATTTGTTTGAAATCTCACCCATTTTGGTTCCGCTGAGAGAGCTTAGAACCCTTCACGTGACTAGTTTATGATATATCTTGGCTAATAAGAAGCACAGAATAGTAAAACCATATAACGTGGAGAGGCAACAAGGGGACATTGTACTGTGGGGCTTCAAGGGGGCATTATACTGTGTGGGAAACACAAGGGACATTATACCAAGTGCGTGTCACAAGGGATCATTATACTGTGTAGGGTACTAGGGGAACATTCTATTGTATGGTTGCACCTAGGGATCATTATACTGTGTGGGGGCACTTAGGAGACTTCATCAGTGTGTTACACAAAGGAGGACACTATTATTGTATGGGGGCACCATGAGACTGGATTGGGTGGTTCAAAGTGGGCATGGAGAGGGCTGAGTGGGGCTAGAGGTGTGACTTACTATCTGCCACATCACCTTGCTTGCACCTCAAATTTTGTCCCTATTTCTTTTCTCTAATTTGGGTATTAATGTGTTAGTTATTTTCCATAGAAGCGGTGATAATAGAAAGACTGACTTCATGACATTCCTAGGATAGGATTATTCTTCACAATTTTATCTCATTTTCTTATTGTAGAGAAGAAAGATGGCGGTTACAAGACAACCAGCAGTGAGTATTGTGTATATGTGACTGTACTGAGCTATCACTAGTTGTGATATTACTAGTGTACTGTGATATGACTGTATATGAGTGGAGGCTGTGATAAGAGATGACTGAACCGCTTCATAACAAGCTGAGCTCATTACAAATTTTTGGGGTTTGTCACCCACGATCCACTATTATAGTCTGAGTATATAATAAGCGGAGGCCCTGGAGAGATGTGGAAACATAATAAACATTGTTACTGAACTCTTCTTACCTCCGTTGTAGCATCCGGTGCAGGTCCCCGTCCTCTTCAGCCTCTTCAAGCCTCCTGAATAATGTCAGCGCCACCAAGGGACTGCCGGAGCCTGTGATTGAGCTTCACTGGTTATGTGTGACACTTACACGCTTATACCGCCTACCCAAAGTCCATGCACTGGTTAACTAAGCAGCATTACAGTAGCTAAGGATACAGGATAACCAGAGCCCGCAGCATGAACTTATGAAATGAATCGGAAAATCGTCTAATGCAATAATTTAGAAAAACAATTGTAGTGCCACGTCCTGCACGGTGATCAGGTTTCTTATTTAACAGGAGATACAAATAACAATGTAAACAGAGGATAAATTGTCACCTTACTTGTCTTGTAGAACCTTTTACTTACATCATGTTGTATTTGCCATTCAAACAGAAAAATAGATTCACAATTCTGCTGTATCCTGCAACATTGCCAAAGAGCAGTGCATTGTGGGAGCCCAGATCAAAGTCAGACCTATATTGCAAAGTTGCATATCTAAGGCTAAGTTCACACCTGCACCAGGTGTTTGTCTGGCACAGACCTGTGAAAAATTGCTGGGCAAAAAAGTGCTGCAAGCCCCACTTATTCAGTTAAAAAAGTCAACCGATAGACCCCCCCTTTATAGTCAGTGAGGTCCCTTGTGCTCTGTTCGTGTCTGCTGTGTTTATGTCTGTTTTTTGGTTCTTCTGGTCCTCCGATGTACCAGAAAAATAGACTGACCGGCACAGATGTGAACGTAGCCTAACTGTAGAACAGTCCTGAAGACTTCTGTGCAAGTATTGAAAGCCGCTGTATGTGAACGAGAAAGACTTAAAATAACTAAAATTCAGAACAAAACCAGTAAAACAAAAAGTTTACAGAGCTATACAACTTTATATACTGTATGTATTTTGACTATTGTGAAATTGTGGAATTTTGCCTTAAATAAGTTCCTATTTTCACAGCTTCGGACACATCATCTGATTCCTCTAATAATCCAGCCAAGGCCTAATGGTGAGTAATAATGTGTGATATAAATGTAAAAGGTGTGAAATCTGGGATCTAGACTTAGCAGAAACTCAGTATCATGAAATAGATATTGGATGTTTTGTATTCATAGATGTTTTATTATATTTTTATACTTTAGGATACATCACAGAAGATTTATGCAAGTCTGGATAGAAGAAGAACAAATGTCATGTTTTCTGGCTTTTAGATGCAATTCAGCAATTTCGCAAACTTGTTTCATGTAAGAAGTCTCATGATTAGAAAAGTACAGAATATAGTGCTGACGGTGCACGCGGTTCAGATCCACATCACAGGTTCCATGTTCTAATATATCGTTGATTGTAATGTCAGTCTGTATTCCCTTAGTCCAGACAGCAGCACAATATGGGGTATCTCTGCCCCTGTGTGTTGTTTAGGACAGTGGAACCTTTAATTAGCACCAAAAAGGTGCCTCCTACTAGCCCTATAAGAGGGCACCTGAGACCTCCCTCCACTGTGTTTTTTTCTGTCCTGTGTGGGACAGGTGGACGGAGGTCTCTGGTCTGACGATTCCACTGAAGATCCCAGCAGGCCGTGCTTCCCACTCGAAAAATTAAGCCGTCCGCTGAAGTCCATCCGGTCTAAGGATCGTGATGTTGACGGGGAAGCCTCCACGTCCATCTATAGAGGGCCAAGGGTCTTCCAAGTGGACGAGACATTACAAAGATTAATGTCTTCAGAGTGGAAATGTCCTGAAAAACCTCTTGTGGTTTCTAGGAGGTTCAAGGCTTTATTCCCAGTTGCTCAATGGGATCAATGGGGTCCTCCTCCCAAGGTGGATATGGCGGTGGCCAAACTGTCCCGCCGCACTATGGTACCATCAGATGATGGATCAAATTTGCACGACACCATGGACAGGCGCATCGACAATACCCTCAAGAAGGCGTATTCAGCTGCCTCGGCCCAGACCGCTGTGGCGGTTGCGTCTTGTGAAGTGTCAGCCAAATTATGCACTGACCTGGTTCACCTCGAGAGGGACATCGACTCTGGAGTCTCCAGAGATGAGCTGCTAGGGTTTCTAGGCTCGGTTTCCCTGGCTGTTGGACGTAAGGGGAATCTGTATTGGCTGCCTGACTGGTCACATAGACATATAAGATCACATTGTGTAACTCATGAGCTTGAACCACCAACAATTTGCAAACCAAAAAGCTATTACAGAACACTCCAATATCCTTGTCATTACTCACATGTATGACACTCCAATGTCCTTGTCTGTTACTAGCTAACTGTTACCAAGCATCCACTACTTGCTGTACATTGCTGGGCTTTCCTTTATTTTATACATATATATACAGTACAGACCAAAAGTTTGGACACACCTTCTCATTCCAAGAGTTTTCTGTATTTTCATGACTATAAAAATTGTAGATTCACACTGAAGGCATCAAAACTATGAATTAACACATGTGGAATTATATACTTAACAAAAAAGTGCGAAACAACTGAAAATATGTCTTATATTCTAGGTTCTTCAAAGTAGCCACCTTTTGCTTTGATTACTGCTTTGCACACTCTTGGCATTCTCTTGATGAGCTTCAAGAGGTAGTCACCTGAAATGGTTTTCACTTCACAGGTGTGCCCTGTCAGGTTTAATAAGTGGGATTTCTTGCCTTATAAATGGGGTTGGGACCATCAGTTGTGTTGTTCAGAAGTCAGGTGGATACACAACTGATAGTCCTACTGAATGGAGTGTTAGAATTTGTATTATGGCAAGAAAAAAGCAGCTAAGTAAAGAAAAACGAGTGGCCATCATTACTTTAAGAAATGAAGGTCAGTCAGTCCGAAAAAATTGGGAAAACTTTGAAAGTGTCCCCAAGTGCAGTGGCCAAAACCATCAAGCGCTACAAAGAAACTGGCTCACATGAGGACCGCCCCAGGAAAGGAAGACCAAGAGTCACCTCTGCTGCGGAGGATAAGTTCATCCGAGTCACCAGCCTCAGAAATCGCAGGTTAACAGTAGCTCAGATTAGAGACCAGGTCAATGCCACACAGAGTTCTAGCAGCAGACACATCTCTACAACAACTGTTAAGAGGAGACTGTGTGCAGCAGGCCTTCATGGTAAAATAGCTGCTAGGAAACCACTGCTAAGGACAGGCAACAAGCACAAGAAGAACACAAGGAATGGACATTAGACCTGTGGAAATCTGTGCTTTGGTCTGATGAGTCCAAATTTGAGATCTTTGGTTCCAACCACCGTGTCTTTGTGCGACGCAGAAAAGGTGAACGAATGGACTCTACATGCCTGGTTCCCACCGTGAAGCATGGAGGAGGAGGTGTGATGGTGTGGGGGGGCTTTGCTGGTGACACTGTTGGGGATTTATTCTGAACCAGCATGGTTACCACAGCATCTTGCAGCGGCATGCTATTCCATCCGGTTTGCGTTTAGTTGGACCAACAGGACAATGACCCCAAACACCTCCAGACTGTGTAAGGGCTATTTGACCAAGAAGGAGAGTGATGGGGTGCTACGCCAGATGACCTGGCCTCCACAGTCACCAGACCTGAACCCAATCCAGATGGTTTGGGGTGAGCTGGACCGCAGAGTGAAGGCAAAAGGGCCAACAAGTGCTAAGCATCTCTGGGAACTCTTTCAAGACTGTTGGAAGACCATTTCAGGTGACTACCTCTTGAAGCTCCTCAAGAGAATGCCAAGAGTGTGCAAAGCAGTAATCAAAGCAAAAGGTGGCTACTTTGAAGAACCTAGAATATAAGACATATTTTCAGTTGTTTCACACTTTTTTGTTAAGTATATAATTCCACATGTGTTAATTCATAGTTTTGATGCCTTCAGTGTGAATCTACAATTTTTATAGTCATGAAAATACAGAAAACTCTTGGAATGAGAAGGTGTGTCCAAACTTTTGGTCTGTACTGTTATATATATATATATATATATAGTGTTACTGTAGGGTGGGATACCTGTTACTGTACGTCTGTTACTGTCCGTTACTAGGTGTCTGTTACAGAGCATTCACTACTTGCTGTTCATTGCTGGACTTTCCAGATGGGATTTTCTTATGGGATTAATTTTTACAGCATTCGATATGTGGTAACAATCACATGTTACCTGTATTCAGTGGGTCATTATGATCACGGTGATACCAAATTTATATAGTATTTGTAATGTTTTGATACCTTTTAAAAAAATGAAAAACTTTACAAAAAAGAGAATTTTTTGTGTCCCCATGTTCGAACACCTGTAACTTTTTTATATTTATGTGTATGGAGCTGAGTAAGGCGTCTTTTTATGCAGGACAAGATGATTATTGATACCATTATGGGGAAGTTCTGATGGTTTGATCTCTTTTTATTTCATTTTAATAGGAGGCAAAGTGTTGAAAAAAATCGCCATTTGGCCATTTTGATTTTTTTCCCGCTACACCATTCACTGTATGGGATAAATATTTTTATATTTTAATAGTTCGGGCATTTTTGAGCACCGGAGACCTAATGTGTTTATGTTTATTATTTTTTATATGTGATCTAGGGAAGGGGGGGGGGGATTTGAACTTTTATATTTTTGTGGTTTTTTTATACTTTTAAAAACTTTATTTTTTCTTTTACTTTTATTTTCAGACCCCCTAGTGATCTTGAACCCTAGGGGGTCCAATCGCTCATACTATTCACTGCAATACTAATATATTGCAGTGAATAGAAAAATACATTGCCTTCTATTACCTCTGGCAGCATGTAATAGAAGGGATATAATGACAGTCCTGGGAGCCTTCAATAGGCTCCTGGCTGTCATGGCAACTGATTACCGTCCTCCGATGACGTTCTGTAGGGCGGCGATCGGTCAAAGATGGTGGTGCCCATGACGGCTGTGCACTTTAGATGCCACGGTCGCGTTTAACTGTGGCATCTAAAGTGTTAAAAGCTGCAATTGGTCCCTCAGTCTGGTTCAGTAGGACACACAATCATGGAAGACGCTGATTATGGATTGTATTACTGAGTTACTGAAATGAAGGAACGTTTCAAAGATATTCTAATTTATTGAGATGCATATATACTGTATGTATAAAATATATATATATATTTTTTTTTGTGAAATGAAAGATGTGATTCTTATCTTTCATATGACTCCAAGATGGATCACAGTTCTATCTGTAAAGTTTCCAGAGATATCACCAGTTAAAAACACAGAAATTAACATACTGTATTTATATGTGGCTGCAGCTGCTCCCAATCCCTACTGTGTTTTAACTGGTGATATCTCTGGACATTTTACAGGATCAGTGCTCTGGAGGAGATCACCATATATTATACTCATAAAATTGATAAGTGATAACTAAAATTGATAATTGATTTTCTGGCACAGCAAAGTGTAAGTAAGCTTTGGAACAACCTTTGATTTTCTGGCATTATTTGTGTCATTAATAGTTTTTTGTGATGCACTTTATTAGCGGATTTTGGCTGCTTTCTGTGAAATCCTGCACTTATTTTTTCCCTTATTTCTGTACACTGCTGTCACTAGGTGGGGGCAGGCTTATGTATAAGGCAGGGAAACTTCCAAAGTAAAAGGAAATATAAACAATGAAAAAGGGGCCCCACAAAAATTAAAAGGGGGCCCCAAAAAAACACACCCGGGGGGGAATATGTGATGAAATATTTGTACAGTATGTATAGAGGTGACATATTGTGCAGATTATGGGAGATGAGGGGTCAGGACAGGCAACGCCTATACTAAGAAGTGATTATTCTATAGCAGGTCATGCTCGGACATCTCTGCGATGGTGCAGGATCAGGAGGGGGTTACATATATTACATTACAACACAATAATAATCTCATTTGTTGTGCTCAGTCTTACACAGTCATTAATCATCTATAATAAGCGCTGTGCAGAATACTGAATAAAGCTTCACATGTACAATTTTATGTATCCTCCTTATTTAGGTACCATGCTATTTCTCTCCCCATATGATAACAGATGCTTGTGTGACCCTCCCCCCCCCTTATTATAGTCAACTAGGTGTCCATGGGAGGTTAAAGACCCCCAGTAACAATGTATCCAAACAATGTATCCAAATTCAGTGCCCAGTATTGAAGTGGAAAGATACATTTTTAAATTTAAAATAAAGTGCAATAATTTTGTGAGAATTCTGTTCACATATAAAGGAGAAAACTCACCACAACCCTAGTGTAATGTAATAACTGAGATCAATCTCCTTATACCGAGATGATGAAATGTAAAGAGATGAAGAGTCCTATAAACTAAGGTAGTGGAACAGTCCTATAATATACCAGACTTATCATCCTGCATCAGCCACTGCGATAAATCTGATATATCTTTAGATTGTCTAATCCAAGTTTATACAAGTTATTAGTTTTCTTACTTCGTGACAATATTTTGGTCCAATTTTGATGCAGATTGTGCCAGAAGCCTTGCACATTTTGAATATTAAATCTCTGTCTGGTCTATAACAAGAAACCATAGACTGGTCTGCAACACAAGAGACGACACGGAGAAAAGACTTATAAGTAATAAAACACTGGATAAGAATCCTAATCTCTTCCTACACAGCTTTAGATGTACATTACATAGAAAGCAGCAAGAAATGTTCTGAGTAATTTATTTCTAGTTGTACCAATCATTTCCCTATTGCGTCGCTCCTATCAATAGATTTAGATTGTAAGCTTTTGCGGGCAGAGATTCATCTCCTTTTGTCTAATTGTTTGTGTGTTCTGATGACTTGTCATTTCTTTGTGTGTTATCTACAAAATTGTAAAACACTGCAGAAAATGTTGGTGCTACATAAATAAAAGAAGCCTGCTGGGTGCCTGAGGTCCTGGGACTCTTCTTCTCTGTCTTCTTCTGATCTGTAAACTGGTGGCTGCCATGTTCAGAGATTGATAGGAGACAAATTCACTGAAAGATTTGAGAAATTTGTATCAAATTTGATTTGTGCCAAATCGATTCACTCATCTCTATTCACACGTATTTTATAAAAATTAAAAACAAACAGAATTCTTAAAGTTCTTTGTAATAATATAGCTGTTTATTTTACAAATTATATATCAAATTTAATCTACATAAAAATTTTAAAAGTAACCTCTCAGCAGATTCACAGAATGATATAGTGACAAGATCCTCATTACAATGAAGTCTAGCCGGAGGGGGAGAGAAGCCAGAGGAGAGCAGCCTGTAATGGCCTGTACACACTCTGGTATCTATACACAGCAGACCCGGCTTCTCCCCCTCCCTGCACTGAGCATGTCTAGAAAACTCCCCCATAGACCTCAGTGAGTCGGCTCCAGACTATCGCTGCCTATAACCATGACTATGCTGTAAAGCAGATCACTAAGTGCTGTTAACAGAGCAGAGGAGAAGCCCAGGCAAGATGGCCGCTTCCATAATCATTTACAGATAATAGAATAAAAAAAATTACAATCTGAAAATAAAAACGTATCATAAAAAAAAGTGATATAGAAATATCTGGTTTTAATAACTAAAAAAGTGACACATTCCTTTTAAAGATGTGGAAAATTTATAGCACATCTATAGGATATGCAAGTTACAGCAACTCGGCCAAACTGTCTTTAAAAGGGTTATCTGATTTTTAGTACTGATGGCCTATCCTTAAGCCATCAATAGTAGAAACCGGATAACCCCTTTAATTCCTCTCATGATAAACCTCCCCCTCGATCTTCTACACTGGGATCCTGTACTTGTAAATGGGGGCACATAAATGAATGCGAGAGTTTTACAAGGAGTATCCAGTTACGTTTCCATCGGCATCTATTGTCAGAAGTTTCAGATGCAAAAGCCCACATGGGAGACCCGGACAGGAGAGCGAGAGATCTGGGAGTTTAGGCAATACTACAATGCCAGAAGCCCCCACTATATCTGCCCCATTATTTCTTTCTATGGAAAATGTACAGTGCTGCGGAATATGTTGGCGCTATATAAATAAAAATTTATTATTATTATTATTATGGAAACACATCCTATAAATCCCATACATGAGACATTCCCTATAAACCTGGATGTTCTATGTTCATGGATAACATTCATACAAGTTTGGAGAGATGACCAATCAGAGGGGTATTGGAATCTGGTGTCAGTGGTCAGTCGTATCAAACAGCTGGTGGTTAAGTTGTTTTGCAAAGCACCAGCGATATCCGCTGTGCAGACCAGCGATGTCCGCTGTGCAGACCAGCGATGTCCGCTGTGCAGACCAGCGATGTCCGCTGTGTAGACTTGCGATATCCGCTGTGCAGACCAGGGATGTCCGCTGTGCAGACCAGCGATGTCCGCTGTGTAGACTTGCGATATCCGCTGTGCAGACCAGCGATGTCCGCTGTGCAGACCAGCGATGTCCGCTGTGCAGACCAGTGATGTCCGCTGTGTAGACTTGCGATATCCGCTGTGCAGACCAGTGATGTCCGCTGTGTAGACTTGCGATGTCCGCTGTGCAGACCAGTGATATCCGCTGTGCAGACCAGTGATGTCCGCTGTGCAGACCAGTGATGTCCGCTGTGCAGACCAGTGATGTCCGCTGTGCAGACCAGTGATGTCCGCTGTGCAGACCAGTGATATCCGCTGTGCAGACCAGTGATGTCCGCTGTGCAGACCAGTGATGTCCGCTGTGCAGACCAGTGATGTCCGCTGTGTAGACTTGCGATATCCGCTGTTTGAAAGTAGACTTAAAACTGCACACAGGATCCAGAAATAAGTATAGCTGCAGCCCTGTTTAGATCTGCCATATAACTAAACTCCCAAAACAAGTAGCAGCCCTGAGTCTGCCATGCACTGTCGTATTCCTTTCTGCCCAGCAGGTGGCAGTATATCGCTATACTCTCTATGGGGTGACTCAGGAGGTTTCCCATAAATCAGTTTGTTTCTTCTCGGACCATGTAATTCATGTCTGTGCGATAGAGGGAGCAAAACCTGCAAGAAGAACAAGAGACGTCTAATAATTCACAATATATTCCTAGGAGAAGTAACGTCAGGATGGTAGAAAAGTAGGAAAAAGACAGAAATCCATCAGAATGTGTAATATTTATACCATATTTTTCGGACTATAAGACGCACCTAGGTTTTAGAGGAAGAAAATAGGGGAAAAAAATGAAGCAAAAAATGGTAAAATATTTAATATATGGGAGTTGTTGTTTTGCATTGACAGGTGACCCTGCAGATGTACGGGGATGAATAGGGCATCTTTTTTTGCGGGGCCAGATGTACTTTTTAGTGGTACCATTCTGGGGAATATCTATTGCTTAGATCACTTTTTATTGAAATTAGAGGTGAAACAGTGAAAAAAACGGCAGTTTGGCACTTTTGATTTTTTTTTTTCCCACTACGACGTTCACCGTACAGAAAATTATTCTTTTATTTTTTTATATTTAAAAAAAAATTTTTTTTTTTTACTATTTTATTAGCCCCCCTAGGGGGCTTGAACCTGCAGTCATTTGATTCTGTACATTACTACTGAGGCTAGTCATAGACCAGCCGCAATAGTAATATTACAAAGACAGGCCTGGGAGCCTTCATAAGGCTCCCGGCTGTCACAAAAACAGGCCGGCTCCCACAATGCTGCGACCCCGATCCTCCACCCCCACCCCCAACACCCACATTTGGACTTATAAGACGCTCCCCCATTTTCCTCCCAAATTTGGGGAAAAAAAAGTGTGCCTTATAGTCTGAAAAATACGGTATATATATATATATATATATATAACTTCTCCATTATCTTCACCTTATCATTGCTTCATATCCAGGTTATATCCAGACCTTCACATCACACAGAAAACATTTCTAATAGAATCAGACAATATCTCGCCGACCAAAGAGCTGACAATTTATTAATAGTCTTGTCCCGTCTGAGGTCCGGCCGCTGAATCCCCTGGTGATCAGATATGTAGGAGGATACAGACTGCTTTTATATTACATGGCGTCCATCCTAATATATGAGCGACCTAATATATGAGAGTCCTTCAGAGCAGGATTTCCTCCTAGTGGCCGCTCTGTACTCTGCCTAATACAGGGGGGTGTGAGCAGGTCCCCCTGTGATGTCTATGTGCACTAATAGGGTATATGACCAGGGACTGGCCTAATGGGCCACAGCAGAGGCGTAACTAGCGGGGGGGGGCAGAGGGGGCGGCTGCCCTGGGCCCACTGACTCCATGGGAGATAAGGAGAGAAGAGAGCATGTGTGAGCAAGAGGGGCTAACTGGGGGCAGATGTAAGGGGGACATTAAGCTGGTGGTAGATGGAGGGGGCAGTTAAACTGGGGGCAGATGAAGGGGGCCTATAAACTGGTGAGATGAAGGGGGAAATTAAATTGGTGGCAGATAAAGGGGGACATTAAACTGGGGGCTGATGAAGGGGGCATTAAGCTTGTGACAGATGAAGGGGGACATTAAGATGGTGGCAGATAAAGGGGACATTAATCTGGGGGAGAAGATGGAGGGTGACATTAAACTGGGGCCAACTGGAGGAGGACATTAAACCGTAGGGAGTAGCTGGAGGGGGACATGTCTGCCTCTAGTTGCCCCCAGTTTAATGTTCCCCTCCAACTGTCCCATAGTTTAATGTCACCCTACAGCGGCCCCAGTTTAATGTCCCCCTCTGGGGCACGATTAGAGGGACTTAATACTGTGGGGCAATTGGAGCAGGACATTATAATGTGGGGGCATATAATGTTAGGGTTACTGTAGGAGCATTATACTGTGTGGGGGCACATGGAAAAATAGATGAGAATGGGCGGAGTCAACACAGAAGTGGGTGGAGCTAAATTTGCCGCAGCGTGCATAGCACACCATATATTTTGTCCCTCTTTCTGTCCTTTGAAAGTTGGAAGGTATGTAATAATATAAGGGGTGGATAGGAGGGGGAAATATAACTGTAAGGGAGGATTCATTAGGGGGCATTATGACGATGGGGGGTCATTTATATAAGGGTTATTATGAGGAATTATTAATACAAGGGGGGAGGTTATTTATATAAGGGGCCATTAGGGGGCATCATTTATATTAGGAGGCATTATGAACATAAGGGGGTGGTCATTGATATAAGGGGTTATTAGAGGTGCAGTATTTTTGTCAGGGGGAATCAGGGACAATTAATTTAATTAAAGTTGCACTTGGGCTTTATTAAGACTAAGGCCCCACGTAGCGGGCTGCAGGAAAAACCGTGGCGGTAACATTGTGGTTTTTCCCTCAGCACTTTTCACAGAAGGTCTGCAGAGATTTCCCTGTGGACTTTCTGTTTTTAATACACCTATATGGAGACCGCCGGTGTTTCCATAGATATAATTGACATGCTGAAATTTCCAAAACCGCAACGGTTTTGGAAATTGCAGTGCGTCTGCTGCACATATTTTTCCGCAATGTGTGGATGGAATTTGCTAAAATGCCACGGTTTTTTTCTGTGGTTTTTCGCCACATGGGGCCCCCATCCCATCCCCACTTTGCAGTAAAATATGCAGCAGCGGATACGCTGCGATTTCCAAACAGTCGTAGTTTTGGAAATCGCAGCATGTCAATTATACCTATGGAAATGACAGCGGTTTCCCTATAGATATAATGGAAGCAGAAATTCCGCAGAGGAAACCTCTGTGAACTTTCTGTGTAAAGTGCTGCAGGAAAAACCGCGATCAATAAGAGGAGCTAAAGATGTCTGTGTTGTAAACTTTACAGAGACTGGAAGAAGTGGTCATGGCCGTCCAGATGAAAGAGATGGGAAATGTGAAGGATTAGTCAGAGAGGTCACCTGTAAGTCACTAAATGTTACTGCACTTTATTCACCTAAATTGTCTGCAGAGCCCTGTGTAGAGCCGCTATATACCACTGTACGGTCACCGTATACTGAGAGTATCGGTATACAAACATGTCCAAGTTGGGGGCCCACTTGGACATGTTCGCCCCCCTGTGCTGAACCCCTAGCTACGCCTCTGGGCCACAGCCTTTATCTGTCACTTTATAGAAAAAGATTTATTACAGCGCCCTCTAATGGAGTATATACTGAGTGGCCACTTTATTAGAGATGCCCATCTAGTAGCACATTGGTCCTGCTGTTATAGTCCATCTGTGCAGATACAACAAGCTGTACATTTGCAGACATTAGTTGGACACAGTCTTGTATTCAGCTGCAGTTTTCTTGGCTGTTCCTCAGATCGGTTCCTGACATCCTCCTCTGATCCCTTCATCACTAGTTAGTTATTGATGTCCACAAAATCTCACTGGATGTTTCTCATGGATCACACCATGGTAACAACACAGGCGCCATCCACACCCCATATACAAACACCGCGACTACTAAATAACCGAGACCAGGGGACAGAATTGTCAGTATTTATTATGGGGTTACATTAAGTAATATATTAATAAATAAGCATAATAATAATAGTGGTAATAACTATAAAACTAATTAATAATTAACCAATAATGAGCTCCTCAATTTGTCCACCCAAAGATGGCCGACTAAACCCCCACTAATAAAGTACCATGACAAGCACATGGACAGGAGGGTGGAGCTATTTCAGATCCATACTGTACCTCCCAACCCTCCACGATTCTAGGTCCTGTCCCGGTCGGCTGGTTGTCCAGACGCAGATGAGTTGCATACTATGATGAAGTAGGGGCTGCGTCCACTCTCTGCTTCACCATTCGTCCAGTCTCTACTCCGGGAGCAGTAGGCGCGATGTGATGACATCACTCTCATGGCACCTGCAGCTCCCTGAAGGCTTCGGACCAGAGACTGATGACAGGGGAGGATTAGTGTATATTTATGTTTGGTGGGAGAAGGACATAATATTGTTGGGGCAGCTGGAGGGGAGAATTATGCTGTGAGGGCAACTAGAGGGGCTATAACATGTTAGGGTGACTTTAGGGTCATTATACTGTTTGGGGGCACAAAGAGAAATAAAAGGGCGGAGTCGAAATGGAAGTGGGTGGGGCTTGATTTGTTGCGTGATGCATAGCGCACCGCACATTCTGTCCTTCTTTCTATCCTTTGAAAGTTGGGAGGTTTGTAAATGTCTGCCAATCTACTGCAGGGAGTGTTCACATGTTAAGGTTTTCAGATGCAGCTTTTGAAGTTCTGTTCTTGTGTCCTCTCCTGGTTTTGGCTTCAAATATTGAATCAGAAAACCTGAACGTGTGAACGCACATTAAGGCTAAGACTACAGCGGAACACAACTGAAAAACCCTTTAGAAATTTTGCACTGGGGCCCAGAAACATCAAGTTACATCTCTGCCAGGAAATAAATATCATTGGGGATTATACAGTTAGTACGGCTCTGTTCACACTGAGGTCTTGGCCTCTGTTTAGACAGATATGATTCATAGGTTCATCTAGTTTAAGATATGTCAGATATTTGTTGTTTCTTCGCTATGATATAGTATAGCAGAGATGACTGTGCTATTCCATCCTACAAAAAGCTACAGAAACCCATACCTCCCAACTGTCGGCAGGAGATATGTCCCGAATTCAGCGATGAATACAGCGATGAAGCAGGAGCCATCCGCGGACAGACTCTGCTTCGTCACTATGCTCCTGTATGCACCGGCCCTGGGAGCTGTAGGCGCGATGTGATGACGCCACTCACATCGCGCCTGTCACTCCCTCAACAGTCTGGAGAGACAGATCTCAGAGCAGCAGGGGAGCGAGCAAAGGTGAGTATCAGTGTTTTATTATGTTAAACTGTGGGGGCAAATGGAAGGGGAACATTAAACTGGGGGCAGATGGAGGGAGGGACATTAAATTAGGGACAGATGAAGGCGGGGACATTAAAATGGGAAAACATGAAGAGGGGACATTAAGCTGGGGGTAGATGAAGGAGGGACATTAAATTGGTGGCAGATAAGGGAGGGGACATTAAACTGGGGACAGATGAAGGGGGACATTAAACTGGGGGCAGATGGAGGGGGGCAGATAGACCATGACAATAAACGGGGACAACTATGGGGGTAGCTGGAGGGGACATGTCTGCCTCTAGTTGCCCCAAATTTAATGTCACACTCCAGTTACCCCCACAGTTTTATGCCCCCCTCTAGTAGCCCTCAGTTTAATGTCCCCATCCAACTACCCCCACAGTTTAATGTCCCCCTCTAGTTTCCCCCAGTTTAAACTGGGGCACCAGGAGAGGGACTTCATACTGTGGGTCAATTGGAGATGATCATTATAATGTGGGGACATATAATGGGTGGCTGTAGAAGCATTATACTGTGTGGGGGGCACCTAGCTCTAACCTCTCCATCCTCATCTGCCTGGTAACTGCTGATCAGCTGGAGAGTCATTTTCCTATTGGAGGAAACTGTAACTCCCGTCCAATCAGAGCTGAGCTCCGCCCCCAGTCTACAGAGTTACATTGTTACACTTGTATTCAGACTGGGCCATATTCACAGCTGTATTTGTCTTGTCACTCGGAGCCCCCCAATATATGAGAGCCAGGATGAGGAAGATGTACCCGCTCATTGTACTTCTCCTCCATGTGTCTGCCGTGTATTCTGGTCAGTTATTATATGTGATATTACATGATTATTATGTATTATATATGGAGTATGTTGTGTATTATACATTGTACTTCTCCTCCATGTGTCTGCCGTGTATTCTGGTCAGTTATTATATGTGATATTACATGATTATTATGTATTATATATGTAGTATGTTGTGTATTATACATTGTACTTCTCCTCCATGTGTCTGCCGTGTATTCTGGTCAGTTATTATATATGATATTACATGATTATTATGTATTATATATGGAGTATGTTGTGTATTATACATTGTACTTCTCCTCCATGTGTCTGCCGTGTATTCTGGTCAGTTATTATATATGATATTACATGATTATTATGTATTATATATGTAGTATGTTGTGTATTGTACATTGTACTTCTCCTCCATGTGTCTGCCGTGTATTCTGGTCAGTTATTATATGTGATATTACATGGTTATTATGTAGTATTTATTATGATTTTGAATGTAGATAAAGGTATGTGGCTAAGAAGAAGCATAAAATGTGCTAAATTTATAATCGTGCATCAGTTTATGGAGCATGTATATATATATACAGTGGGGAAAAAAAGTATTTAGTCAGCGACCAATTGTGCAAGTTCTCCCACTTAAAAAGATGAGGCCGGCCTGTAATTGTCATCATAGGTAGACCTCAACTATGAGAGACAAAATGAGAAAACAAATCTAGAAAATCACATTGTCTGAGTTTTTAAGAATTTGTTTGCAAACAATGGTGGAAAATAAGTATTTGGTCACCTACAAACTAGCAAGATTTCTGGCTCTCACAGACCTGTAACTTCTTCTTTAAGAGGCTCCTCTGTCCTCCACTCATTACCTGTAGTAATGGCTCCTGTGTGACATTGTTATCAGTATAAAAGACACCTGTCCACAACCTCAAACAGTCACACTCCAAACTCCACTATGGCGAAGACCAAAGAGCTGTGGAAGGACACCAGAAACAAAATTGTAGCCCTGCATCATACTTGGCCGCACTCCCCTCAGTAATACTTGGCCGCACTCCCCTCAGTAATACTTGGCCGCACACCCCTCAGTAATACTTGGCCGCACTCCCCTCAGTAATACTTGGCCGCACTCCCCTCAGTAATACTTGGCCGCACTCCCCTCAGTAATACTTGGCCGCACTCCCCTCAGTAATACTTGGCCGCACACCCCTCAGTAATACTTGGCCGCACTCCCCTCAGTAATACTTGGCCGCACACCCCTCAGTAATACTTGGCCGCACAACCCCCCCTCAGTAATACTTGGCCGCACACCCCTCAGTAATACTTGGCCGCACACCCCTCAGTAATACTTGGCCGCACACCCCTCAGTAATACTTGGTCGCACTCCCCTCAGTAATACTTGGTCGCACTCCCCTCAGTAATACTTAGTCACAAACCCCTCAGTAATACTTGGCCGCACACCCCTCAGTAATACTTGGCGCACACCCCTCAGTAATACTTGGCTCGCACCCCCGTAATACTTGGTCGCACTCCCCTCAGTAATACTTAGTCACACACCCCTCCGTAATACTTGGCCGCACACCCCTCAGTAATACTTGGCCGCACTCCCCTCAGTAATACTTGGCAGCACACCCCTCAGTAATACTTGGCCGCACACCCCCCTCAGTAATACTTGGCCGCACACCCCTCAGTAATACTTGGCCGCACTCCCCTCAGTAATACTTGGCAGCACACCCCTCAGTAATACTTGGCAGCACACCCCTCAGTAATACTTGGGCGCACACCCCCTCAGTAATACTTGGCAGCACACCCCTCCGTAATACTTGGCAGCACACCCCTCAGTAATACTTGGTCGCACTCCCCTCAGTAATACTTGGTCGCACTCCCCTCAGTAATACTTAGTCACACACCCCTCCGTAATACTTGGCCGCACACCCCTCAGTAATACTTGGCCGCACTCCCCTCAGTAATACTTGGCAGCACACCCCTCAGTAATACTTGGCCGCACACCCCTCAGTAATACTTGGCCGCACTCCCCTCAGTAATACTTGGCCGCACTCCCCTCAGTAATACTTAGCCGCACACCCCTCCGTAATACTTGGCAGCACACCCCTCAGTAATACTTGGTCGCACACCCCTCAGTAATACTTGGTCGCACTCCCCTCAGTAATACTTGGCCGCACACCCCTCAGTAATACTTGGCCGCACACCCCTCAGTAATACTTGGCCGCACTCCCCTCAGTAACCCGCACTCCCCTCAGTAATACTTAGTCACACACCCCTCAGTAATACTTGGCCGCACACCCCTCAGTAATACTTGGCCGCCACTCCCCTCAGTAATACTTGACCGCACTCCCCTCAGTAATACTTGGTCGCACACCCCTCAGTAATACTTGGCCGCACACCCCTCAGTAATACTTGACCGCACTCCCCTCAGTAATACTTAGTCACACACCCCTCAGTAATACTTGGCCGCACACTCTTTGGCAGCCTCCACACGTTGCTATCTATAAGCTTCTTGCACTTCTCATCTGGTATTTTCTCCCACTTTTCCTTTGCAACTTGTTCAAGCTCTTGAATGTTTGCAGGTTCTTTTTCCCAATGGCAGATTTCAGCTCATCCCAAAGATTTTCAGTGAGATTGAGGTCAGGACTCATTGCTGGCCATTTTAAAACAGTCCATTTTTTCTTTCAACCATTCCTGTGTACTTTTGGATTTGTGCTTTGGGTCATTGTCTTGCTGGAGGACCTATGATCTTCGACTCAAACCAAGTTTTCTTACACTGGGTAGGACATTTCTCTCTAAAATCTCTGATAATTTTCTGATTTCATGATTCTTGTGATACGGTCAAGGCCTCCAGTATCAGGCGCAGCAAAGCGTTATGGATCCTCCACCATGCTTATAGGGTGTTCTTTTCCTTATAAGCTTCATTGCGCCATCTGTAAACAAACTGTTGCTTTGCATTGCCAAAAAGCTCAATTGTTGTTTCATCTGTCCACAGAACATTTTCCCAGAAGGTTTGTGGTTTGTCAAGGTACTCTTTGGTAAAGATCAGTCGTTCTTGTTTATGTCTTTTCTTCAGCAATGATTTCTTCCTTGGCCTTCGCCCATAAAGCTCTGCTTGGTTTAGTGTGCGTCGTATAGTACTTGTAGAATCCATGACCCCAGACTGTTCCAGGTTGGCCTTCAGGTCTTTGGATGTTTGATGAGGTGTTTTTTCCACCATTCGCCCCAACCTTCGAAGACATCTCTTGTCAATTTTCCTCTTTCCCCCACGTCCAGGGAGGTTCTTGACGGTTTCACGCTTGGCAAACTTCTTAATAACATTTCACACTGTGGAAACACATGGGCACCGACAATTATCACAGGTGATTCTCATTTGTGTTATCACAGGCGAGTCAAAATGTGTTTCCACATATATTAAATGTAAAGGGAGCCAATAACAGGGTCACATCAAGCTTTAGGTTTTTCAATTTTTCCCTCCTATTGTTTTTTGTTTTAAATTGTTGTTCATCATTTGCTCTTTTGTATTTAACACAAGATATTCCACATTATTTACTTAAACTTCATGGGAGCCAATAACAATGAGCAGGACTGTATATGTGATATGTCAGTGTGTTGTGATATATGTGTGATATGTCAGTGTGTAGTATATGTGTGATGTGTCAGTGTGTTGTGGTATACGTGTGATGTGTCAGTATATGATATGGTGGCTCATTGGTTCTCCTAGATTCAAATCCTGCCACGGACAACATCTGCAAGGAGTTTGTATGTTCTCCCCGTGTTTGCCTGGGTTTCCTCCGGGTACTCCGGTTTCCTCCCACACTCCAAAGACATACTAATAGGGAATGTAGATTGTGAGCCCTATATGGGACAGTGACTGACAATACCTGTAAAGCGCTGCGGAATATGATGGCGCTGTATAAGTAAGCATAAATAAATAAAAAATAACCCTCTGTATCTCTCTCTCAGACAGTCACTCTCTGCGGTATTATTACACCGGGGTCTCAGCTCCGGGGTCCGGACTACCTGAGTTCTCTATAGTTGGATATGTGGATGATCGGGAGATTGTGAATTATAACACAGACAGCGGCAAAATGGAACAGAGAGTGCAGTGGATGGAGAAGATACAGGAGCAAGATCCGGGATACTGGGAGAGAAATACACAGATCATTAAACAAACTGAGCCTGTATTCAGACATAATGTGAGGACAGCGATGAGCAGATTCAACCAGACCGGAGGTGAGAGACAAATATAACACAATATACAAGAATATACACTATTACTGTGTAAACTCAGCCTAAAGGCACAGACATGGCGGTGAGTGTGAGCGGTGATGACATGTTGTGTATTGCTCTAGGACTGCGCTGTCTGTATCCTCTCCATTACTTTACACTGCAGCACTTATCACCTCCAGCTGCTGCTTCTTAGTCTCTTGGTCTCCTAGCAACATAATCAGGTGTGATCACTGAGTTAGATGTGGTCATGTGACTGGGGCTTTACTTCCTGTGCAGTCACATATTAACACTTGCTTTACTGATCTCCAGGCTGCAGGTCTACAGTGTGAACTGAGTCCAAGAAATCTGTATTTGTAAAATAACAACAATTATATCAAACTGAATTATACCTGCCCCGACCTACTGATGTGATTATCTGCCATGTGGCATGCTGGGAACTGTAGTTCATACACAGCTAGGGTAACTGCCGCTGTCTGCACCTGGCTGTAAGGTTTATTATACACTAAATATTTACACCCTGCAGTATATCATATAGACATAATACATATATGTCATACAGCCCATACCCTGTATATTACACGTCACACACCTCACACCCTGTATATTACATGTCACACACCCAGAGGCATACAGTCACACACCTCACACCCTGCCGCCCCCCCCCCGCAGGCCCCCCCCCCGGTTCAGCACAGGCAGGGGGCGAACACGTCTAAGTCGGCCCCCAACTCAGGTATACCAACACTATCACTGTACGGTGACCCTATAGTGGTAGATAGCGGTTCTACACAGGGCTGTGAAGACCAGTTACTTAAATACAGTACAGGAACAATGTTGTGACTTACAGGTGACATCTCTGACGGCTTACATTTATCGTCTCTTCCATCTGGACGGCCATGACCACTTCTTCCAGCTGTGACTGTAAAGTTTGTAACACAGACATCTTTGGCTCCTCACTTTTCCAGGCACCGACCCACATTGTCCTCAATTACATAACCTCTCCATCCTTCTGATACCCCAATTATAAAATATATGATATAAAATCCCCTGGAAATGAATAATAACCCCATGTGCCTTTTTAATTTAATAATGCTCCTATGTGCCCCATTTATTTAATACTGCCCCTCAATTAATTATTCCCCCTAATTAATAATGCCCTGTATACCCATTTAAATCAATTTAATGCCCGAGTGCCACCTAAAATTAATATTGCCCAATTCCCCTATTATTAATTATACTCTCTTATGTCTCCTTGTATAAATTATGCCCTCTTACATAAATGCCCCTCTTGTATTAATAATGCCTTATTAATAACCCCTTTGTATTAAAGACGACCTCCTCATTCATACTGTATGCGGTTTTATATACCACTAGAAAGCTGACAGTGCACTGAATTCAGCACACTGTCCGCTTTCCCGTTATGTGCCCCGGTGGAGGAGATATCAATGTCGTTAGTTTCAGCACTGATCTCTCCCCACCGTTAGAAGGGCGTTCCTGACAGTCTAGCGCAGGGGTCCCCAAACTACGGCCCGCGGGCCGCATCCGGCCCCCGGAGGCCATTTACCCGGCCCGCGTCGCAATTTCCTTGTGTTATTTCAATTGTGAGGGCACAGGCGCTTACAATTGAAATAACCCGCCCAGCGCTACACGGGAAGTCTCGTTCCTGTGTAGACGCTCGGCGCTCGTCGTCCGGACCTAGAATGATCACGTCATGACGCACGACGTGCTCATCTAGGCCTTACAGCCGAAGACAGAGGAGCCGGGACCACAGCGCGGGAGCGGCTGCAGTGCTAGGTACAGTATATTTTC
Organism: Leptodactylus fallax; assembly: GCA_947044405.1. Taxonomy (NCBI): domain Eukaryota; kingdom Metazoa; phylum Chordata; class Amphibia; order Anura; family Leptodactylidae; genus Leptodactylus; species Leptodactylus fallax. The sequence continues at coordinate 1,597,055 of CAMRHE010000113.1, forward strand.
ACTTTTTTTTTTTTACTGGGCATGGAGGGGAATCAGAGAGCTGGATCTATATGGGGGATTGATGGGACCTATATGGGGGAGAGCTGGACATATATGGGGGAGAGACCTGGACCTATATGGGGGAGACTGACCTAGGCCCTATATGGGGGGGCATAGAACCTATATGGGGGAGACTGCATGGGACCTATATGGGGGGGGCATGGGACCTTTATGGGGGAGACTGCATGGGACCTATATGAGGGGGACGGCATGGGACCTATATGGGGGAGACTGCATGGGACCTATATGGGGGAGACTGCATGGGACCTATATGGGGGAGACTGCATGGGACCTATATGGGGGAGACTGCATGGGACCTATATGGGGGAGACTGCATGGGACCTATATGGGGGAGACTGCATGGGACCTATATGGGGGAGACTGCATGGGACCTATATGGGGGAAACTGCATGGGACCTATATGGGGGAGACTGCATGGGACTTATATGGGGGAGACTGCATGGGACCTATATGGGGGAGACTGCATGGGACCTATATGGGGGAGACTGCATGGGACCTATATGGGGGAAACTGCATGGGACCTATATGGGGGAGAATGCATGGGACCTATATGGGGGAGACTGCATGGGACCTATATGGGGGGGCGGCATGGGACCTATATGGGGGAGACTGCATGGGACCTATATGGGGGAGACTGCATGGGACCTATATGGGGGAGACTGCATGGGACCTATATGGGGGAGACTGCATGGGACCTATATGGGGGAGACTGCATGGGACCTATATGGGGGAGACTGCATGGGACCTATATGGGGGAGACTGCATGGGACCTATATGGGGGGGGAGACTGCATGGGACCTATATGGGGGAGACTGCATGGGACCTATATGGGGGAGACTGCATGGGACCTATATGGGGGAGACTGCATGGGACCTATATGGGGGAGACTGCATGGGACCTATATGGGGGAGACTGCATGGGACCTATATGGGGGAAACTGCATGGGACCTATATGGGGGAGACTGCATGGGACCTATATGGGGGAAACTGCATGGGACCTATATGGGGGAAACTGCATGGGACTTATATGGGGGAGACTGCATGGGACCTATATGGGGGAGACTGCATGGGACCTATATGGGGGAGACTGCATGGGACCTATATGGGGGAAACTGCATGGGACCTATATGAGGGAGATTGCATGGGACCTATATGGGGGAAGATGCATGGGACCTATATGGGGGAGACTGCATGGGACCTATATGGGGGAGACTGCATGGGACCTATATGGGGGAGACTGCATGGGACCTGTATGGGGGAGACTGCATGGGACGTATATGGGGGAGACTGCATGGGACCTATATGGGGGAAACTGCATGGGACCTATATGAGGGAGATTGCATGGGACCTATATGGGGGAAGAGCATGGGACCTATATGGGGGAAGAGCATGGGACCTATATGGGGGAGACTGCATGGGACCTATATGGGGGAGACTGCATGGGACCTATATGGGGGAAACTGCATGGGACCTATATGGGGGAGATTGCATGGGACGTATATGGGGGAGACTGCATGGGACCTATATGGGGGAGACTGCATGGGACCTATATGTATACAGTATTACACATCACACCCTGTATATTACACGTCACACACCTCACACCCTGTATATTACATGTCACACACCTCACACCCTGTATATTACACGTTACACACCTCACACCCTGTATATTACACGTCACAGGCCTCACACCCTGTATATTACATGTCACACACCTCACACCCTGTATATTACATGTCACACACCTCACACCCTGTATATTACATGTCACACACCTCACACCCTGTGTACAGTATTACACATCACACCCTGTATATTACATATCACACACCTCACACCCTGTATACATTATTACACATCACACCCTGTATATTACATATCACACACCTCACACCCTGTATATTACATGTCACACACCCTGTATATTACACATCACACACCCTGTATATTACACGTCACACACCCTGTATATTACACGTCACACTCCTCACACCCTGTATATTACATGTCACACACCTCACACCCTGTATATTACATGTCACACACCTCACACCCTGTATATTACATGTCACACACCTCACACCCTGTATATTACATGTCACACACCTCACACCCTGTATACAGTATTACACCTCACACCCTGTATATTACATGTCACACACCTCACACCCTGTATATTACATGTCACACACCTCACACCCTGTATACAGTATTACACATAACACCCTGTATATTACATATCACACACCTCACACCCTGTATACAGTATTACACATCACACCCTGTGTATGACATATCACACACGTCACACCCTGTATATAGTATTACACATCACACCCTGTATATTACATATCACACACCTCACACCCTGTATACAGTATTACACATCACACCCTGTATACAGTATTATACATCACACCCTGTGTATTACATATCACACACCTCACACCCTGTATATAGTATTACACATCACACCCTGTATATTACATATCACACACCTCACACCCTGTATACAGTATTATACATCACACCCTGTATATTACATGTCACACACCTCGCACGCTGTATACAGTATTACACATCACACCCTGTGTATTACATATCACACACCTCACACCCTGTATACAGTATTATACATCACACCCTGTATATTACATGTCACACACCTCACACCCTGTATACAGTATTACACATCACACCCTGTATACAGTATTATACATCACACCCTGTATATTACATGTCACACACCTCACACCCTGTATACAGTATTACACATCACACCCTGTGTATTACATATCACACACCTCACACCCTGTATACAGTATTACACATCACACCCTGTGTATTACATATCACACACCTCACACCCTGTATACAGTATTACACATCACACCCTGTGTATTACATATCACACACCTCGCACCCTGTATACAGTATTACACATCACACCCTGTATATTACATATCACACACCTCACACCCTGTATACAGTATTACACATCACACCCTGTGTATTACATATCACACACCTCACACCCTGTATACAGTATTACACATCACACCCTGTATATTACATATCACACACCTCACACCCTGTATACAGTATTACACATCACACCCTGTATATTACATATCACACACCTCACACCCTGTATATTACATGTCACACACCTCACACCCTGTATATCACATGTCACACACCTCACACCCTGTATATTACATGTCACACACCTCACACCCTGTATATTACATGTCACACACCTCACACCCTGTATACAGTATTACACATCACACCCTGTGTATTACATATCACACACCCCACACCCTGTATACAGTATTACACATCACACCCTGTATATTACACGTCACACACCTCACACCCTGTATATTACATATCACACACCTCACACCCTGTATATTACATGTCACACACCTCACACCCTGTATATTACATGTCACACACCTCACACCCTGTATACAGTATTACACATCACACCCTGTATATTACATATCACACACCTCACACCCTGTATATTACATGTCACACACCTCACACCCTGTATATTACATGTCACACACCTCACACCCTGTATACAGTATTACACATCACACCCTGTATATTACATATCACACACCTCACACCCTGTATACAGTATTACACATCACACCCTGTGTATTACATATCACACACGTCACACCCTGTATATAGTATTACACATCACACCCTGTATATTACATATCACACACCTCACACCCTGTATACAGTATTATACATCACACCCTGTATATTACATGTCACACACCTCGCACCCTGTTTACAGTATTACACATCACACCCTGTGTATTACATATCACACACCTCACACCCTGTATACAGTATTACACATCACACCCTGTATACAGTATTATACATCACACCCTGTATATTACATGTCACACACCTCGCACCCTGTATACAGTATTACACATCACACCCTGTGTATTACATATCACACACCTCACACCCTGTATACAGTATTACTTATCACACCCTGTATATTACATATCACACACCTCACACCCTGTATACAGTATTATACATCACACCCTGTATATTACATGTCACACACCTCACACCCTGTATATTACACGGCACACACCTCACACCCTGTATATTACATGTCACACACCTCACACCCTGTATATTACATGTCACACACCTCACACCCTGTATACAGTATTACACATCACACCCTGTATATTACATGTCACACACCTCACACCCTGTATACAGTATTACACATCACACCCTGTGTATTACATATCACACACCTCACACCCTGTATACAGTATTACACATCACACCCTGTGTATTACATATCACACACCTCACACCCTGTATACAGTATTACACATCACACCCTGTATATTACTTTTCACACACCTCACACCCTGTATACAGTATTACACATCACACCCTGTATATTACATATCACACACCTCACACCCTGTATATTCCATGTCACACACCTCACACCCTGTATATCACATGTCACACACCTCACACCCTGTATATTACATGTCACACACCTCACACCCTGTATATTACATGTCACACACCTCACACCCTGTATACAGTATTACACATCACACCCTGTGTATTACATATCACACACCTCACACCCTGTATACAGTATTACACATCACACCCTGTATATTACACGTCACACACCTCACACCCTGTATATTACATATCACACACCTCACACCCTGTATATTACATGTCACACACCTCACACCCTGTATATTACATGTCACACACCTCACACCCTGTATACAGTATTACACATCACACCCTGTATATTATATATCACACACCTCACACCCTGTATACAGTATTACACATCACACCCTGTATATTACATATCACACACCTCACACCCTGTATATTACATTTCACACACCTCACACCCTGTATATTACATGTCACACACCTCACACCCTGTATATTACATGTCACACACCTCACACCCTGTATACAGTATTACACATCACACCCTGTATATTACATATCACACACCTCACACCCTGTATATTACATGTCACACGCCTCACACCCTGTATGCAGTATTACACATCACACCCTGTATATTACATATCACACACCTCACACCCTGTATACAGTATTACACATCACACCCTGTATATTACATGTCACACACCTCACACCCTGTATATTACATGTCACACACCTCACACCCTGTATATTACATGTCACACACCTCACACCCTGTATATTACATGTCACACACCTCACACCCTGTATATTACATGTCACACACCTCACACCCTGAATATTACATGTCACACACCTCACACCCTGTATACAGTATTACATATCACACCCTGTATATTACATATCACACACCTCACACCCTGTATATTACATGTCACACACCTCACACCCTGTATATTACATGTCACACACCTCACACCCTGTATATTACATGTCACACACCTCACACCCTGTATACAGATAATACACATTACACCCTGTATATTACATGTCACACACCTCACACCCTGTATATTACATGTCACACACCTCACACCCTGTATACAGTATTACACATCACACCCTGTATATTACATATCACACACCTCACACCCTGTATATTACATGTCACACACCTCACACCCTGTATATTACATGTCACACACCTCACACCCTGTATATTACACGTCACACGCCTCACACCCTGTATACTGTATTACACATCACACCCTGTATATTACATGTCACACACCTCACACCCTGTATACAGTATTACACATCACACCCTGTATATTACATGTCACACACCTCACACCCTGTATATTACATGTCACACACCTCACACCCTGTATACAGTATTACACATCACACCCTGTATATTACATATCACACACCTCACACCCTGTATATTACACGTCACACACCTCACACCCTGTATATTACATGTCACACACCTCACACCCTGTATATTACACGTCACACACCTCACACCCTGTATATTACACGTCACACGCCTCATACCCTGTATATTACACGTCACACACCTCACACCCTGTATATTACATGTCACACACCTCACACCCTGTATATTACATGTCACACGCCTCACACCCTGTATATTACATGTCACACACCTCACACCCTGTATACAGTATTACACATCACACCCTGTATATTACATATCACACACCTCACACCCTGTATATTACACGTCACACACCTCACACCCTGTATATTACATCACACACCTCACACCGTGTAAATTACACCTCACACCCTGTAAATTACACGTCACACGCCTCACACCCTGTATATCACACATCACACACCTCACACCCTGTATATTACATGTCACACACCTCACACCATGTATATTACACCTCACACCCTGTATACTGTATTACATGTCACACACCTCACACCCTGTATACAGTATTACACATCACACCCTGTATATTACATATCACACACCTCACACCCTGTATATTACATGTCACACACCTCACACCCTGTATATTACACGTCACACACCTCACACCCTGTATATTACACGTCACACGCCTCACACCCTGTATATTACACGTCACACACCTCACACCCTGTATATTACACGACACACGCCTCATACCCTGTATATTACACGTCACACACCTCACACCCTGTATATTACATGTCACACACCTCACACCCTGTATATTACATGTCACACGCCTCATACCCTGTATATTACATGTCACACACCTCACACCCTGTATACAGTATTACACATCACACCCTGTATATTACATATCACACACCTCACACCCTGTATATTACACGTCACACACCTCACACCCTGTATATTACGTCACACACCTCACACCGTGTAAATTACACCTCACACCCTGTAAATTACACGTCACACGCCTCACACCCTGTATATTACACATCACACACCTCACACCGTGTATATTACATGTCACACACCTCACACCATGTATATTACACCTCACACCCTGTATACTGTATTACATGTCACACTCCTCACACCCTGTATATTACATGTCACACACCTCACACCCTGTATATTACACGTCACACGCCTCACACCCTGTATACTGTATTACACATCACACCATGTATATTACATATCACACACCTCACACCCTGTATACAGTATTACACATCACACCCTGTATATTACATGTCACACACCTCACACCCTGTATATTACATGTCACACACCTCACACCCTGTATACAGTATTACACATCACACCCTGTATATTACATATCACACACCTCACACCCTGTATATTACACGTCACACACCTCACACCCTGTATATTACATGTCACACACCTCACACCCTGTATATTACACGTCACACACCTCACACCCTGTATATTACACGTCACACGCCTCATACCCTGTATATTACACGTCACACACCTCACACCCTGTATATTACATGTCACACACCTCACACCCTGTATATTACATGTCACACGCCTCACACCCTGTATATTACATGTCACACACCTCACACCCTGTATACAGTATTACACATCACACCCTGTATATTACATATCACACACCTCACACCCTGTATATTACACGTCACACACCTCACACCCTGTATATTACTGTCACACACCTCACACCGTGTAAATTACACCTCACACCCTGTAAATTACACGTCACACGCCTCACACCCTGTATATTACACATCACACACCTCACACCGTGTATATTACATGTCACACACCTCACACCATGTATATTACACCTCACACCCTGTATACTGTATTACATGTCACACACCTCACACCCTGTATATTACACGTCACACACCTCACACCCTGTATATTACACATCACACGCCTCACACCCTGTATATTACATGTCACACACCTCACACCCTGTATATTACACGTCACACATCTCACACCCTGTATACAGTATTACACATCACACCCTGTATATTACATATCACACACCTCACACCCTGTATATTACATGTCACACACCTCACACCCTGTATATTACACGTCACACACCTCACACCCTGTATATTACACGTCACACGCCTCACACCCTGTATATTACACGTCACACACCTCACACCCTGTATATTACACGACACACGCCTCACACCCTGTATATTACACGTCACACACCTCACACCCTGTATATTACATGTCACACACCTCACACCCTGTATATTACATGTCACACGCCTCACACCCTGTATATTACATGTCACACACCTCACACCCTGTATACAGTATTACACATCACACCCTGTATATTACATATCACACACCTCACACCCTGTATATTACACGTCACACACCTCACACCCTGTATATTACGTCACACACCTCACACCGTGTAAATTACACCTCACACCCTGTAAATTACACGTCACACGCCTCACACCCTGTATATTACACATCACACACCTCACACCGTGTATATTACATGTTACACACCTCACACCATGTATATTACACCTCACACCCTGTATACTGTATTACATGTCACACTCCTCACACCCTGTATATTACATGTCACACACCTCACACCCTGTATATTACACGTCACACGCCCCACACCCTGTATACTGATTACACATCACACCATGTATATTACATATCACACACCTCACACCCTGTATACAGTATTACACATCACACCCTGTATATTACATGTCACACACCTCACACCCTGTATATTACATATCACACACCTCACACCCTGTATACAGTATTACACATCACACCCTGTATATTACATGTCACACACCTCACACCCTGTATATTACATGTCACACACCTCACACCCTGTATACAGTATTACACATCACACCCTGTATATTACATATCACACACCTCACACCCTGTATATTACACGTCACACACCTCACACCCTGTATATTACACGGTCACACACCTCACACCCTGTATATTACACGTCACACACCTCACACCCTGTATATTACACGTCACACGCCTCATACCCTGTATATTACACGTCACACACCTCACACCCTGTATATTACATGTCACACACCTCACACCCTGTATATTACATGTCACACGCCTCATACCCTGTATATTACACGTCACACATCTCACACCCTGTATACAGTATTACACATCACACCCTGTATATTACATATCACACACCTCACACCCTGTATATTACACGTCACACACCTCACACCCTGTATATTACGTCACACACCTCACACCGTGTAAATTACACCTCACACCCTGTAAATTACACGTCACACGCCTCACACCCTGTATATTACACATCACACACCTCACACCGTGTATATTACATGTCACACACCTCACACCATGTATATTACACCTCACACCCTGTATACTGTATTACATGTCACACACCTCACACCCTGTATATTACACGTCACACACCTCACACCCTGTATATTACACATCACACGCCCCACCCCCGACAGCCTCACCCCATACCCTGTATATTACATGTCACACGCCTCATACCCTGTATACAGCACCCCCCCTACACATCACACCCTGTATATTACATATCACACACCTCACACCCTGTATATCACACGTATCACACACCTCACACCCTGTATATTACGTCACATATCACACACCGCACCTCACACCCTGTAAATTACACGTCACACGCCTCACACCCTGTATATTACACATCACACACCTCACACCCTGTATATTACATGTCACACACCTCACACCATGTATATTACACCTCACACCCTGTATACTGTATTACATGTCACACATCTCACACCCTGTATACAGTATTACACATCACACCCTGTATATTACATATCACACACCTCACACCCTGTATATTACACGTCACACACCTCACACCCTGTATATTACACGTCACAACTCAGCCCAACCCTGTTACACACCACACACCTCACACCCCGTATATTACACGCCACATGCCTCACACCCTGTATATTACACGTCACACACCTCACACCCTGTATATTACACGTCACACACCTCACACCCTGTATATTACGTCACACACCTCACACCATGTAAATTACACCTCACACCCTGTAAATTACACGTCACACGCCTCACACCCTGTATATTACACATCACACACCTCACACCCTGATATTACATGTCACACACGTCACCATAACACCTCACACCCTGTAATATTACACGTCACATGCCTCATACCCTGTATATTACACGTCACACACCTCACACCCTGTATATTACATGTCACACGCCTCATACCCTGTATATTACATGTCACACATCTCACACCCTGTATACAGTATTACACATCACACCCTGTATATTACATATCACACACCTCACACCCTGTATATTACACATCACACACCTCACACCCTGTATATTACATGTCACACACCTCCACACCATGTATATTACACCTCACACCCTGTCACATACCTGTATTACATGTCACACACCTCACACCCTGTATATTACACGTCACACACCTCACACCCTGTATATTACACATCACACGCCTCACACCCTGTATATTACATGTCACACACCTCACACCAGTACCCTGTATATACACTCACACACCTCACACCCTGTATACTGTATTACATGTCACACACCTCACACCGTGTATATTACATGTCACACACCACACCCATCACACACCTCACACCTGTATATTACACATCACACACCTCACACCATGTATATTACACCTCACACCCTGTATACTGTATTACATGTCACACACCTCACACCCTGTATATTACACGTCACACATCTCACACCCTGTATATTACATGTCACACGCCTCACTCCCTGTATATTACATATACAGTATCACTGCACATATGACTTGTACATACATGATATATGTACTCTATGTAACATGTTCCTGTTCTGTCTGCAGGTCTCCATATTGTCCAGTACATGTACGGCTGTGAGCTGGGAGATGACGGCAGGATTACAGGATATGATCAGTACGGATATGATGGCGGAGAGTTCTTGTCCCTGGACACACAGACAGGCACATATATCCCCACCATGTCCCAAGCTCAGATCACCACACAGAAATGGAACAGTCCAGAGGAACAAGAGGGGGAGAGAAGCAAAAATTATCTGGAGAATATCTGTATCGAGTACCTGAAGAAACATGTGGAGAATGGGAGAGAAGATCTGGAGAGGAGAGGTGAGCGCTCAGTATACAGCTGTCTATTATTATTATTATTATTGTTTATTTATATAGCACCATTAATTCCATGGTGTTGTACATTTGTGGATTTACATACAGTACACCAGATATACAAAACAGATAATGCTGACAGAGACCAAATTGGTACAGGGGGATAGAGGGCCCTGCCCGCAAGGGCTTACAATCTATGAGGGAAGAGGGATAGAGACAGAAGGTGGGGGGAGAGGCTGTACAGATGGCGGTGTGGTGACAGTAGTGTTATTGGAGGTTGTAGGCCTTCCTGAATAGGTGAGTCTTCAGGGCCTTCTTGAAGCTTGTGACTGTGGGGGACAGTCTGATATGTCTTGGTAATGAGTTCCAGAGTTTGGGGGATGCACGGGAGAAGTCTTGGAGACGATTGTGTGAAGAGCGGATAAGAGCAGAGCGGAGTAGGAGGTCTTTGGAGGATCGGAGGTTACGTGTGGGCAGGTAGCGGGAGATTAGGTCGGAGATATATGGAGGGGACAGGCTGTGGATGGCTTTGTATGTCAGTGTTAGTAATTTGAACTCTATTCGCTGGGCAACGGGTAGCCAGTGAAGGGATTGGCAGAGGGGAGCGGCCGATGAAGAATGGGGGGAGAGGTGTATTAGGCGAGCAGCACAGTTTAAAGTGGACTGGAGGGGGGCGAGGGTGTTAGCTGGGAGGCCATGGAGACGGGTGTTACAGTAGTCTAGGCGGGAGATTATGAGGGCGTGTATTAGCATCTTTGTAGTTTCAGGGGTGAGGAAGGAGCGGATTCGGTGGATGTTCTTGAGTTGGAGGCGGCAGGAGGTGTTGAGGGTTTGAATATACGACTTGAAGGATAGGTCAGAGTCTAAGGTTATCCCAAGGCAGCGGGCCTATGGGACTGGGGTGAGAGTGGTTCCATTAATTTTGATAGATGGGTCAGGTAGGGGGACCGTGCGAGGAGGGGTGAAGATTATGAATTCTGTTTTCTCCATGTTGAGTTTGAGGAAGCGGGAGGAGAGAAAGAAGGCTACAGCTGCTAGATATTCTGGGACTCTGGACAACAGGGAGGTAATGTCTGGTCCAGAGAGATATATTTGGGTGTCGTCAGCATAGCAATGGTAATGGAAACCGTGGGATTCTATGAGTTGGCCAAGGCCTAGGGTGTAGATTGAGAACAGGAGGGGTCCTAGGACGGAGCCTTGGGGGATACCTACAGAAAGAGGGTGTGGTGGGGAGGTGGGGAGTGAGTAGGAGATGCTGAATGTGCGGTTGGTGAGATATGAGGAGATCCAGGAAAGGGTCAGGTCTGAGATGCCAAGGGATGAGAGAGTTTCTAGCAGGAGGGAATGGTCGACTGTATCAAAGGCAGAGGAGAGGTCAAGGAGGAGGAGGACAGAATAATGACGTTTGGCTTTGGCGGTTAGAAGGTCGTTAGTGACCTTGGTTAGGGCAGTTTCTGTGGAGTCTATGGTCCCTACTGTCACATGTCCTGTATGTGTGTGATGTGTGGGTGGAGTCCTACTTTCACATGACCTGTATACAGGGCCGGCGTTAGGGGTGGGCAAACTGGGCCTCGAAACCCAAAGGGGCCCCCAGTGGATCTGGGGCACCCGACGTTTCACTTGGTGCCTCGATCTTGAGGGCACCATTTTCAACTAAAGTGAAGTCCAGAGGACTCCGATACAGTTGAAACCTGTCACCTATGACAGAGCATGGAGATATATTCTCCATGCTCTGCCACATTGTCAAGCCATTGTATAGTGCGCACCTAACGCCTTGACACAGGCTGCGCGATGATGTCACTGCATTGCGCAGCCTGAGCCGGACCTCTTCTGGAGCACAGACTTTATCAGCTTCAGTCGTTACGGGATAAGTTAAGGTGAGTATAAGATTTTTATTATTTTTCTGGAAAACAGAGGGGAATTAAAGCTGAAAAGGGGCACTGCAAATAATAAGGGGCACTATAATAAGGGGACACTAGAACTGAAGGGGAAACTATAATAAGGGAAAAATAAATAAATAATAAAGGGAATTGAGAAGGCACTATAATAAGGGGGAAATAATAAGGGGCACTATAATAAGGGGGAAATAATAAGGGGCACTACAATAAGGGGGAAATAATAAGGGGGCACTATAACAATGCATAGGGCGTGGCCAGGTGTACTTTTAGTAATACCATTTTGGGGAATTGCTATTGCTTTGATCACTTTTTAAAAAAAAAAATTATGAGAGGCAACACAGCGAAAAAACGGCGGCTTTGCACTTTTGATTTATTTTTTTCCGTCTACTACGTTCACCGTATGAGAAAAATCTTTTTACAGATTTATAGACCGTATAGCGTTTTTGGACACAGGGATACCTAATGTGTATGTGTTTCACAGTATTGAAGTACTTTTCTATGTGTTTTACGGAAAGGGGGAGCAATTTGAATTTGTAATATTTTTTTTTTTTAATATTCTTTTTTTATTGCAAAATGGTGCCTTGGTCAGCTTTGACTGAGGCCCTGGAGGGGTTAATTCCCGCAATCAGAGCCTTCGCGGTTGCCATATTTAAATACCCGACATCCGCCGTACTATTACGGCGGATGTCGGGAAGGGGTTAAATGCCGCCATCCTCTCTTCCACCAGTGTAGGTTCTGCAAAGGGGACTCTGCTAGTTGTACAGATGGCCAGAGGGGAAGATAGATCAGATCTGGGCTACAGGGCGGCCTTTTATTTTATTTTTTGTTTTGTTTTTTTCCCTCTCAGTTCAGCCAAAGGTGAAGGTCTCCGGTCAGGAGAAAGATGAGACTCTGACACTTCACTGCCAGGTGTACGGATTTCACCCCAAACAAGTGGATGTGAGGTGGATGAAGAACGAGGTGGACGACGTTCACACATATCAGACCACACACACCCTCCCCAATCCTGACGGCACCTATCAGATCAGGGTCACTGCGGAAGTGATCCCCAAAGAGGGCGACAGCTACTCCTGTTATGTGGATCACAGCAGCCTGGTAGAGCCGATGAACATTGCATGGGGTGAGTTGTGTCCATACTGGGGGGATGACAGGAGGACGACTATGGGATATGTCATGACTGGTGGTCACTATTGTGACATGGACAGATTTAGCAGTGTTTAAGAACACAGTCATGGTGTGATATTATGATAGATCGTGCTGAAAAATTGATAAAAAAAACCTAGAAAGGGCAATGTTAAGGGCTGCTACATCTGTAATTGTATAGTCTATTGACTGATCTCCAACATCTCATTAATGTAACAGTTCTGTAAACGATTTCACTAGACAGTTCTAGATATATTTATATTTATGCATTGCATAAGCCTTAATTTTTTGATTTCTCCATCCACATATGAGGATTGGTCTTATGTGTAACAAGTTGCATTTTGAGATGACACCATTTTGGGAAACATAATGTTTTGTTTAGCTTTTGTTTTTGGGGTGACTGAAAAAAAAAAACCATTACCATAATGCACCATTATGACATTCACGCTACAGTAAAAATGACATTGTATATTTTTCTTCCATTCATTATGACTATGGTGGTACCAAATCTATATAGCGTTTGTCATTGGTTACTAGCTTTACAAAATAAAACCCATTTTTTAAAAAGTAAAAAAAATCCTTTTTGATGTGCATTTTTTTCTTGTTTTTTTGTGGGAGGAGTAGAAGTTTTTCTTTTATTTCATTTGTAGAGACAAGTTGACCACAAAACAATAATTTTGGCATATTGTATTTATTTATTGTATTTTTTGTTATTCACCATTTCAGATAAATAACACAATGGCCCAGATTTACTATTGTGGTTACAACTAGACACTGGTGTGTAAATGTGGCGCATCTAGGTTGAGCTAAAATTTTCTACTTGCTAGTGTGAATTCTCAGAAAAAGATAGTGTGGCTTAAAGGCACCATGATGCGCCACAATTGTGTTGTAATATTCTGGCTCGAAGTAAGATTACTTTAGGCCTTGTAAATATATCCAATATCACTGTGATAAATCTGGTGAGTTTTCAGACTTCCTAAATTCAGTGTCAAATTATTAGTACATCTGTGCCAACATTTTTATATACTGAACTTTTACAGACACAGGAACACCAATTATGTTTACATATTTTTATATGAGAAATAGGAAAAGGGATTTTTTTATCTTTTCATTTTTTTGAACATGCAATTCCTAGAATAAACTACAATACTTATGTAAATATTGAAGTATATTGTACATTTTAGCAGATGTCTATTAGACCCTCTCTCTGTTTCTGAGACTAAAAGGCATCTGTACATGGCAGCCTGGAAGTCTTTATTAGTACTCTGGCTACTATGTAGTATTATTAGTACTCTGGCTACTATGTAGTATTAGTAGTGCTCTGGCTACTATGTAGTATTAGCAGTACTCTGTCTACTATGTAGTATTAGTAGTACTCTGGATACTATCTAGTATTAGTAGTACTCTGGATACTATCTAGTATTAGTAGTACTCTGGCTACTATGTAGTATTAGTAGTACTCTGGCTACCATGTAGTATTAGTAGTATTCTGGCTACTATCTAATATTAGTAGTACTCTGGCTACTATGTAGTATTAGTAGTACTCTGGCTACCATGTAGTATTAGTAGTACTCTGGCTACCATGTAGTATTATTAGTACTCTGGCTACTATCTAGTATTAGTAGTACTCTGGCTACCATGTAGTATTATTATTACTCTGGCTACTATGTAGTATTAGTAGTACTCTGGCTACTATGTAGTATTAGTAGTACTCTGGATACTATCTAGTATTGGTAGTACTATGGCTACCATGTAGTATTAGTAAAACTCTGGCTACTATGTAGTATTAGCAGTACTCTGGCTACTATGTAGTATTAGTAGTACTCTGGATACTATCTAGTATTAGTAGTACTCTGGATACTATCTAGTATTAGTAGTACTCTGGCTACTATGTAGTATTAGTAGTACTCTGGCTACCATGTAGTATTATTAGTACTCTGGCTACTATCTAATATTAGTAGTACTCTGGCTACTATGTAGTATTAGTAGTACTCTGGCTACCATGTAGTATTAGTAGTACTCTGGCTACCATGTAGTATTATTAGTACTCTGGCTACTATCTAGTATTAGTAGTGCTCTGGCTACCATGTAGTATTATTATTACTCTGGCTACTATGTAGTATTAGTAGTACTCTGGCTACTATGTAGTATTAGTAGTACTCTGGATACTATCTAGTATTGGTAGTACTATGGCTACCATGTAGTATTAGTAGTACTCTGGCTACTATGTAGTATTATTAGTACTCTGGCTACTATGTAGTATTATTAGTACTCTGACTACCATGTAGTATTATTAGTACTCTGGCTACCATGTAGTATTAGTAGTACTGTGGCTACTATCTAGTATTAGTAGTACTTTGGCTACCATGTAGTATTAGTAGTACTCTGGCTACTATGTAGTATTATTAGTACTCTGGCTACTATGTAGTATTATTAGTACTCTGACTACCATGTAGTATTAGTAGTACTCTGATTACCATGTAGTATTATTAGTACTCTGGCTACTATCTAGTATTAGTAGTACTCTGGCTACCATGTAGTATTAGTAGTACTCTGGCTACCATGTAGTATTATTAGTACTCTGGCTACTATCTAGTATTAGTAGTACTCTGACTACTATGTAGTATTATGAGTACTCTGGCTACTATGTAGTATTATTAGTACTCTGACCACCATGTAGTATTAGCAGTACTCTGGCTACCATGTAGTATTATTTGTACTCTGGCTACCATGTAGTATTAGTAGTACTCTGGCTACTATGTAGTATTAGTAGTACTCTGGCTACTATGTAGTATTAGTAGTACTCTGGCTACTATGTAGTATTAGTAGTACTCTGGCTACTATGTAGTATTATTAGTACTCTGGCTACCATGTAGTATTAGCAGTACTCTGGCTACCATGTAGTATTATTATTACTCTGGCTACTATGTAGTATTATTAGTACTCTGGCTACTATCTAATATTAGTAGTACTCTGGCTACTATGTAGTATTAGTAGTACTCTGGCTACCATGTAGTATTAGTAGTACTCTGGCTACCATGTAGTATTATTAGTACTCTGGCTACTATGTAGTATTAGTAGTACTCTGGCTACTATGTAGTATTAGTAGTACTCTGGCTACTATGTAGTATTAGTAGTACTCTCTACATGGATACTATCTAGTATTGGTAGTACTATGGCTACCATGTAGTATTAGTAGTACTCTGGCTACTATGTAGTATTATTAGTACTCTGGCTACTATGTAGTATTATTAGTACTCTGACTATCATGTAGTATTAGTAGTACTCTGGCTACCATGTAGTATTATTAGTACTCTGGCTACTATCTAGTATTAGTAGTACTCTGGCTACCATGTAGTATTAGTAGTACTCTGGCTACTATGTAGTATTATTAGTACTCTGACTACCATGTATTATTAGTAGTACTCTGGCTACCATGTAGTATTATTAGTACTCTGGCTACTATCTAATATTAGTAGTACTCTGGCTACTATGTACTATTAGTAGTACTCTGGCTACCATGTAGTATTAGTAGTACTCTGGCTACCATGTAGTATTAGTAGTACTGTGGCTACTATCTAGTATTAGTAGTACTCTGGCTACCATGTAGTATTAGTAGTACTCTGGCTACTATGTAGTATTATTAGTACTCTGGCTACTATGTAGTATTATTAGTACTCTGACTACCATGTAGTATTAGTAGTACTCTGATTACCATGTAGTATTATTAGTACTCTGGCTACTATCTAGTATTAGTAGTACTCTGACTACCATGTAGTATTAGTAGTACTCTGGCTACCATGTAGTATTATTAGTACTCTGGCTACTATCTAGTATTAGTAGTACTCTGACTACTATGTAGTATTATGAGTACTCTGGCTACTATGTAGTATTATTAGTACTCTGACCACCATGTAGTATTAGCAGTACTCTGGCTACCATGTAGTATTATTAGTACTCTGGCTACCATGTAGTATTAGTAGTACTCTGGCTACTATGTAGTATTAGTAGTACTCTGGCTACTATGTAGTATTAGTAGTACTCTGGCTACTATGTAGTATTACTAGTACTCTGACTACCATGTAGTATTAGTAGTACTCTGGCTACCATGTAGTATTATTAGTACTCTGGCTACTATGTAGTATTATTAGTACTCTGGCTACTATGTAGTATTAGTAGTACTCTGGCTACTATGTAGTATTAGTAGTACTCTGGCTACCATGTAGTATTAGTAGTACTCTGGCTACCATGTAGTATTATTAGTACTCTGGCTACTATGTAGTATTATTAGTACTCTGACTACCATGTAGCATTAGCAGTACTCTGGCTCCCATGTAGTATTATTAGTACTCTGGCTACTATGTAGTATTAGCAGTACTCTGGCTACTATGTAGTGTTAGCAGTACTCTGGCTACCATGTAGTATTAGTAGTACTCTGGCTACTATGTAGAATTAGTAGTACTCTGGCTGCCATGCAGTATTATTAGTACTCTGGCTACTATGTAGTATTATTAGTACTCTGACTACCATGTAGTATTAGCAGTACTCTGGCTACCATGTAGTATTATTATTACTCTGTCTACTATGTAGTATTATTAGTACTCTGGCTACTATGTAGTATTATTAGTACTCTGGCTACCATGTAGTATTATTAGTACTCTGGCTACCATGTAGTATTAATAGTACTCTGGCTACTATGTAGTATTATTAGTACTCTGGGTACTATGTAGTATTATTAGTACTCTGACTATCATGTAGTAATAGCAGTACTCTGGCTACCATGTAGTATTATTATTACTCTGGCTACTATGTAGTATTATTAGTACTCTGGCTACTATGTAGTATTATTAGTACTCTGACTACCATGTAGTATTAGCAGTACTCTGGCTACCATGTAGTATTATTAGTACTCTGGCTACTATGTAGTATTATTAGTACTCTGGCTACCATGTAGTATTATTAGTACTCTGGCTACCATGTAGTATTAATAGTACTCTGGCTACTATGTAGTATTATTAGTACTCTGGCTACTATCTAGTATTAGTAGTACTCTGGCTACTATGTAGTATTATTAATACTCTGGATACTATGTAGTATTAGTAGTACTCTGGCTACTATGTAACATTATTATTATTACTCTGGCTACTATTTATTATTAGTAGTACTCTGGCTACTATGTAGTATTAGCAGTACTCTGGCTACTATGTAGTATTAGCAGTACTCTGGCTACTATGTAGCATTATTAGTACTCTGGCTACCATGTAGTATTATTAGTACTCTGGCTAATATTTAGTATTATTAGTACTCTGGCTACTATGTAGTATCAGTAGCACTCTGGCTACTATGTAGTATTATTAGTACTCTGGCTACTATGTAGTATTATTAGTACTCTGGCTACTATGTAGTATTAGTAGTATTCTGGCTACCATGTAGTATTAGTAGTACTCTGGCTACCATGTAGTATTATTATTACTCTGGCTACTATTTAGTATTAGTAGTACTCTGGCTACTATGTAGTATTAGTAGTACTCTGGCTACTATGTAGTATTATTAGTACTCTGGCTACTATTTAGTATTAGTAGTACTCTGGCTACTATGTAGTATTAGTAGTACTCTGGCTACTATGTAGTATTATTAGTACTCTGGCTACTATGTAGTATTAGTAGTATTCTGGCTGCCATGTAGTATTAGTAGTACTCTGGATACTGTCTAGTATTAGCAGTACTCTGGCTACCATGTAGTATTATGAGTACTCTGGCTACCATGTAGTATTAGTAGTACTCTGGCTACTATGATAGTATTAGTAGTACTCTGGCTACCATGTAGTATTAGTAGTACTCTGGCTACTATGTAGTATTATTAGTACTCTGGCTACTATGTAGATATTATTAGTACTCTGACTACCATGTAGTATTAGAAGTACTCTGGCTACCATGTAGTATTATTATTACTCTGGCTACTATGTAGTATTATTAGTACTCTGGCTATTATCTAATATTAGTAGTACTCTGGCTACTATGTAGTATTAGTAGTACTCTGGCTACCATGTAGTATTAGTAGTACTCTGGCTACCATGTAGTATTATTAGTACTCTGGCTACTATCTAGTATTAGTAGTACTCTGGCTACCATGTAGTATTATTATTACTCTGGCTACTATGTAGTATTAGTAGTACTCTGGCTACTATGTAGTATTAGTAGTACTCTGGCTACTATGTAGTATTAGTAGTACTCTGGATACTATCTAGTATTGGTAGTACTATGGCTACCATGTAGTATTAGTAGTACTCTGGCTACTATGTAGTATAAGTAGTACTCTGGCTACTATGTAGTATTATTAGTACTCTGACTACCATGTAGTATTAGTAGTACTCTTGCTACCATGTAGTATTATTAGTACTCTGGCTACTATCTAGTATTAGTAGTACTCTGGCTACCATGTAGTATTAGTAGTACTCTGGCTACTATGTAGTATTATTAGTACTCTGGCTACTATGTAGTATTATTAGTACTCTGACTACCATGTAGTATTAGTACTACTCTGGCTACCATGTAGTATTATTAGTACTCTGGCTACTATCTAATATTAGTAGTACTCTGGCTACTATGTAGTATTAGTAGTACTCTGGCTACCATGTAGTATTAGTAGTACTCTGGCTACCATGTAGTATTATTAGTACTCTGGCTACTATCTAGTATTAGTAGTACTCTGGCTACCATGTAGTATTATTATTACTCTGGCTACTATGTAGTATTAGTAGTACCTCTACATGTAGTATATAGTACTCTGGCTACTATGTAGTATTAGTAGTACTCTGGCTACTATGTAGTATTAGTAGTACTCTGGATACTATCTAGTATTGGTAGTACTCTGGCTACCATGTAGTATTAGTAGTACTCTTGCTACTATGTAGTATTATTAGTACTCTGGCTACTATGTAGTATTATTAGTACTCTGACTACCATGTAGTATTAGCAGTACTCTGGCTACCATGTAGTATTATTAGTACTCTGGCTACTATCTAGTATTAGTAGTACTCTGGCTACCATGTAGTATTAGTAGTACTCTGGCTACTATGTAGTATTATTAGTACTCTGGCTACCATGTAGTATTATTAGTACTCTGGCTACTATCTAGTATTAGTTGTACTCTGGCTACCATGTAGTATTATTATTACTCTGGCTACTATGTAGTATTAGTAGTACTCTGGCTACTATGTAGTATTAGTAGTACTCTGGCTACCATGTAGTATTAGTAGTACTCTGGCTACCATGTAGTATTATTAGTACTCTGGCTACTATCTAGTATTAGTAGTACTCTGGCAACCATGTAGTATTATTATTACTCTGGCTACTATGTAGTATTAGTAGTACTCTGGCTACTATGTAATATTAGTAGTACTCTGGATACTATCTAGTATTGGTAGTACTATGGCTACCATGTAGTATTAGTAGTACTCTGGCTACTATGTAGTATTATTAGTACTCTGGCTACTATGTAGTATTATTAGTACTCTGACTACCATGTAGTATTAGCAGTACTCTGGCTACCATGTAGTATTAGTAGTACTCTGGCTACTATGTAGTATTATTAGTACTCTGACTACCATGTAGTATTAGCAGTACTCTGGCTACTATGTAGTATTATTAGTACTCTGGCTACTATGTAGTAGTATTAGTACTCTGACTACCATGTAGTATTAGTAGTACTCTGGCTACCATGTAGTATTATTAGTACTCTGGCTACTATCTAGTATTAGTAGTACTCTGGCTACCATGTAGTATTATTATTACTCTGGCTACTATGTAGTATTAGTAGTACTCTGGCTACTATGTAGTATTAGTAGTACTCTGGCTACTAACTCTGGCTACCATGTAGTATTATTATTACTCTGGCTACTATGTAGTATTAGTAGTACTCTGGCTACTATGTAGTATTAGTAGTACTCTGGATACTATCTAGTATTGGTAGTACTATGGCTACCATGTAGTATTAGTAGTACTCTGGCTACTATGTAGTATTATTAGTACTCTGGCTACTATGTAGTATTATTAGTACTCTGACTACCATGTAGTATTAGCAGTACTCTGGCTACCATGTAGTATTATTAGTACTCTGGCTACTATCTAGTATTAGTAGTACTCTGGCTACCATGTAGTATTAGTAGTACTCTGGCTACCATGTAGTATTATTAGTACTCTGCCTACTATGTAGTATTATTAGTACTCTGACTACCATGTAGTATTAGTAGTACTCTGGCTACCATGTAGTATTATTAGTACTCTGGCTACTATCTAATATTAGTAGTACTCTGGCTACTATGTAGTATTAGTAGTACTCTGGCTACCATGTAGTATTAGTAGTACTCTGGCTACCATGTAGTATTATTAGTACTCTGGCTACTATGTAGTATTAGTAGTACTCTGGCTACTATGTAGTATTATTAGTACTCTGGCTACTATGTAGTATTATTAGTACTCTGACTACCATGTAGTATTAGTAGTACTCTGGCTACCATGTAGTATTATTAGTACTCTGGCTACTATCTAGTATTAGTAGTACTCTGGCTACCATGTAGTATTAGTAGTACTCTGGCTACTATGTAGTATTATTAGTACTCTGGCTACTATGTAGTATTATTAGTACTCTGACTACCATGTAGTATTAGTAGTACTCTGGCTACCATGTAGTATTATTAGTACTCTGGCTACTATCTAGTATTAGTAGTACTCTGACTACCATGTAGTATTAGTAGTATACTGGCTACCATGTAGTATTATTAGTACTCTGGCTACTATCTAGTATTAGTAGTACTCTGGCTACTATGTAGTATTATTAGTACTCTGGCTACTATGTAGTATTATTAGTACTCTGGCTACCATGTAGTATTAGTAGTACTCTGGCTACCATGTAGTATTATTAGTACTCTGGCTACCATGTAGTATTAGCAGTACTCTGGCTCCCATGTAGTATTATTAGTACTCTGGCTACTATGTAGTATTAGCAGTACTATGGCTACTATGTAGTGTTAGTAGTACTCTGGCTACCATGTAGTATTAGTAGTACTCTGGCTACTATGTAGTATTAGTAGTACTCTGACTACCATGTAGTATTAGTAGTACTCTGGCTACTATGTAGTATTATTAGTATTCTGGCTACTATGTAGTATTATTAGTACTCTGGCTACCATGTAGTATTAGTAGTACTCTGACTACCATGTAGTATTATTATTACTCTGGCTACCATGTAGTATTATTAGTACTCTGGCTACTATGTAGTATTATTAGTACTCTGGCTACTATGTAGTATTATTAGTACTCTGGCTACTATGTAGTATTATTAGTACTCTGGCTACTATGTAGTATTATTAGTACTCTGGCTACTATGTAGTATTATTAGTACTCTGGCTACCATGTAGTATTAGTAGTACTCTGGCTACCATGTAGTATTATTAGTACTCTGGCTACTTCTATGTAGTATTATTAGTACTCTGGCTACCATGTAGTATTAGTAGTACTCTGGCTACTATGTAGTATTATTAGTACTCTGGCTACTATGTAGTATTATTTGTACTCTGACTACCATGTAGTATTAGTAGTACTCTGGCTACCATGTAGTATTATTAGTACTCTGGCTACTATCTAGTATTAGTAGTACTCTGACTACCATGTAGTATTAGTAGTACTCTGGCTCCCATTTAGTATTATTAGTACTCTGGCTACTATGTAGTATTAGCAGTACTCTGGCTACTATGTAGTGTTAGTAGTACTCTGGCTACCATGTAGTATTAGTAGTACTCTGGCTACTATGTAGTATTAGTAGTACTCTGGCTACCATGTAGTATTAGTAGTACTCTGGCTACTATGTAGTATTATTAGTACTCTGGCTACTATGTAGTATTATTAGTACTCTGGCTACCATGTAGTATTAGCAGTACTCTGGCTACCATGTAGTATTATTATTACTCTGGCTACTATGTAGTATTATTAGTACTCTGGCTACTATGTAGTATTATTAGTACTCTGGCTACCATGTAGTATTAGCAGTACTCTGGCTACCATGTAGTATTATTAGTACTCTGGCTACTATGTAGTATTATTAGTACTCTGGCTACCATGTAGTATTATTAGTACTCTGGCTACCATTATATTATGTAGTATCAATAGTACTCTGGCTACTATGTAGTATTATTAGTACTCTGGCTACTATGTAGTATTATTAGTACTCTGACTACCATGTAGTATTAGCAGTACTCTGGCTACCATGTAGTATTATTATTACTCTGGCTACTATGTAGTATTATTAGTACTCTGGCTACTATGTAGTATTATTAGTACTCTGACTACCATGTAGTATTAGCAGTACTCTGGCTACCATGTAGTATTATTAGTACTCTGGCTACTATGTAGTATTATTAGTACTCTGACCTACCATGTAGTATTATTAGTACTCTGGCTACTATGTAGTATTATTATTACTCTGGCTACTATGTAGTATTATTAGTACTCTGGCTACTATGTAGTATTATTAGTACTCTGACAACCATGTAGTATTAGCACTACTCTGGCTACCATGTAGTATTAGTAGTACTCTGGCTACCATGTAGTATTATTAGTACTCTGGCTACTATGTAGTATTAGTAGTACTCTGGCTACTATGTAGTATTAGTAGTACTTTGGATACTATCTAGTATTGGTAGTACTATGGCTACCATGTAGTATTAGTAGTACTCTGGCTACTATGTAGTATTATTAGTACTCTGGCTACTATGTAGTATTATTAGTACTCTGACTACCATGTAGTATTAGCAGTACTCTGGCTACCATGTAGTATTATTAGTACTCTGGCTACCATGTAGTATTATTAGTACTCTGACTACCATGTAGTATTAGTAGTACTCTGGCTCCCATGTAGTATTATTATTACTCTGGCTACTATGTAGTATTAGTAGTACTCTGGCTACTATGTAGTATTAGTAGTACTCTGGCTACTATGTAGTATTAGTAGTACTCTGGGTACTATCTAGTATTGGTAGTACTATGGCTACCATGTAGTATTAGTAGTACTCTGGCTACTATGTAGTATTATTAGTACTCTGGCTACTATGTAGTATTATTAGTACTCTGACTACCATGTAGTATTAGCAGTACTCTGGCTACCATGTAGTATTATTAGTACTCTGGCTACTATCTAGTATTAGTAGTACTCTGGCTACCATGTAGTATTAGTAGTACTCTGGCTACTATGTAGTATTATTAGTACTCTGGCTACTATGTAGTATTATTAGTACTCTGACTACCATGTAGTATTAGTAGTACTCTGGCTACCATGTAGTATTATTAGTACTCTGGCTACTATCAAATATTAGTAGTACTCTGGCTACTATGTAGTATTAGTAGTACTCTGGCTACCATGTAGTATTAGTAGTACTCTGGCTACCATGTAGTATTATTAGTACTCTGGCTACTATCTAGTATTAGTTGTACTCTGGCTACCATGTAGTATTATTATTACTCTGGCTACTATGTAGTATTATTAGTACTCTGGCTACTATGTAGTATTAGTAGTACTTTGGATACTATCTAGTATTGGTAGTACTATGGCTACCATGTAGTATTAGTAGTACTCTGGCTACTATGTAGTATTATTAGTACTCTGGCTACTATGTAGTATTATTAGTACTCTGACTACCATGTAGTATTAGCAGTACTCTGGCTACCATGTAGTATTAGTAGTACTCTGGCTACTATGTAGTATTATTAGTACTCTGACTACCATGTAATATTAGCAGTACTCTGGCTACTATGTAGTATTATTAGTACTCTGGCTACTATGTAGTATTATTAGTACTCTGACTACCATGTAGTATTAGTAGTACTCTGGCTACCATGTAGTATTATTAGTACTCTGGCTACTATCTAGTATTAGTAGTACTCTGACTACCATGTAGTATTAGTAGTACTCTGGCTACCATGTAGTATTATTATTACTCTGGCTACTATGTAGTATTAGTAGTACTCTGGCTACTATGTAGTATTAGTAGTACTCTGGCTACTATGTGGTATTATTAGTACTCTGGCTACTATGTAGTATTAGTAGTATTCTGGCTGCCATGTAGTGTTAGTAGTACTCTGGCTACCATGTAGTACTCTGGCTACTATGTAGTATTATTAGTACTCTGGCTACTAAGTAGCATTATTATTATTACTCTGGCTACTATTTATTATTAGTAGTACTCTGGCTACTATGTAATAGTAGTACTCTGGCTACTATGTAGTATTATTAGTACTCTGGTTACTATGTAGTATTATTAGTACTCTGGTTACTATGTAGTATTATTAGTACTCTGGCTACCATGTAGTATTATTAGTACTCTGGCTACTATCTAGTATTAGTAGTACTCTGGCTACCATGTAGTATTAGTAGTACTCTGGCTACCATGTAGTATTATTAGTACTCTGGCTACTATCTAGTATTAGTAGTACTCTGGCTACCATTTAGTATTAGTAGTACTCTGGCTACCATGTAGTAATATTAGTACTCTGGCTACTATCTAGTATTAGTAGTACTCTGGCTACCATGTAGTATTATTAGTACTCTGGATAGTATGTAGTATTAGTAGTACTCTGGCTACCATGTAGTATTAGTAGTACTCTGGCTACTATGTAGTATTATTAGTACTCTGGCTACCATGTAGTATTAGTAGTACTCTGGCTACTGTGTAGTATTAGTAGTACTCTGGCTACCATGTAGTATTATTAGTACTCTGGCTACTATGTAGTATTATTAGTACTCTAGCTACCATGTAGTATTAATAGTACTCTGGCTACTATGGCACCTGAAAGGGAGACTCCCCAACCTATCCACTTAGATGTCACTATCAGTATTGATGTCCTTTATCTGCACAGAAGATGTCACCCAGTCAGTTTGCACCAAAGAGACTGCTGGTTATGAGCCCATCTTACTGTGCTGCTAGGGGTCTCTGAGAGCCCTAAGTTCTGCCACAACCCATTCCATCTATACACAGCTTGGTAGACACACAGTAGTAGGTTCCTCTGGCACTACACATGGTCATTAACACACTTACTGACTTCCTCCTTTATCCTATTATTTGGTCCCTTCCTATACAGCAATACCCAGTGCCACCATATTGCTTCCTCCATAATCGTTGAGCCTTTGCATACTCCTTCTCCTGCAAATTGGCAGCTCCAGGAAACTACAAAGTTTAACCTGCTACCTCTGTATGTTTCCTGGTAACTAGAGATAAGGACATTGATTCAGCACAAATGAAATGTGGTCTGAATTTACCAAAAGTTTCTGATATTGATGAACCTGAAACTTTTGGAATTTGTTTCAGACCATTCACTCCAATGGTGGTGACTTCACCATGATGCCTTTCAGGTTGCCCTCAGCTACGTGAGGTACTACAGGAGGGAGCTCACTAAAGACTCAGTGGGTGAGTAATAGCTACAATGAAACAGACCAGCCAGGAAATGCTCCAACAACCCCAATTCCAAAAAACTTCGGCTGTTCTGTAAAATCACGTAAAGAAAACAAGAATGCAATGATTTGAAAATCTCATCTAACCATATTTGGTCACAAACATGCGGGATGGTCCCTGTTGACTCCACAGGACACGGCGTCTGTGGATTCCATAAAGAATTTAACATTTTGCTTCACCTGATATAAACTAATTTAAACATGACGGACGCTATCTTCCATCATGTTTGTTTATTTTTGTAACGGAAGATAAAGTCATGCATACTGTTTACATTAGTGTCAATGGGAAAGGACACAGAATCAGTCTGTGACCGTTCTCTGCAACAGTTTAATGTTGGTTGCTGTCATCCTATGACAGAAGACAGCAACGGACATTAACACAGTAGTACAAGTCACCCCTTAGTGATGACAATATCTGTAAAGTGCTGCAGAATAAGTTGGTGCTGTATAAGCAAAATAAATGTATGAAATACTGTTACACTAATATATATATATATATATATATATATATATATATATATATGTCACTACTACAGTGGAGATAGATCTCAGTATAATCTCACACTTTCTTTTCTGTTTTCTAACTTCTAGAATCAAAAACGATGAATCCTGATCATAGCTGTGAGGGTGCTCTTTCTTGCTGGTGGAATTGGTGGATTTCTCTTATATAAAAGTAAGTGTCAGTGATTCAGCGCTTCTACTCTTCTAAAATGGGTTGAATCCAAAAAGGGCATTTCCAACAGGAGTCAACATAGATGAACATAAAAAGACTATCTAGATGTTAGAAGGTTAGGGTGCAAGATAAAGAATATAAAATGTCAGTATTTGCAGATGATATCTTACTTATCTGACCCACTTATATATTTCTTTGCCTGGGTATAAAATCTGAGGCCCTTCTTATATATGTACCCCCAGACACCCGAGCTCACCTGACTCACCTTTCCTTCATAGGCCCGGTTCACATCTGCGTTCGGCCATTCCGTTCACAATCAGTATTTGAAATCTTCAAAAACTGATTTCATGCGGTCTGCATGACAACCCATTGATTTCAATGGGTTTTCAAAGCAATCTGCATGTATCCGCATGTGCCCTTTCCGTCTGATTTCCGCTTTTTCGTGCGGAGTGAAAAGTAGAACTTGCAGTACTTTCTCTCCGTACTGAAAATAAGGATTCCAGACGGACAGCAACCAATCCGTTTTTTTTTTTAACATTGAGGTCTATGGAAAACGGAATACATACTGATAGCATACTGATTACAAACGGATAGCAATCAGTTTGTGTCCGGTGTGCAATCTGTTTTTCCCTCTTGTGAAAGATCCTCAGTGCGCCAACACCGCTTTGGCCCACACCTGAGACTTCTTTCATAAAAAAAAACACACTCACCGCCAGTGAGTGCTGGGTTCGCAAGATAAATACAAGACAAGCTTTCTAAATTTTGTATATTTATTAACCCCTAAATGGGTCGGTATTAACATCTAACACATGCAGTTCAGAACAGATATGCAGATGTATGCAAGCATTAACAGTTACTAGTTACAATATACAGTACATAAAATAAAAAGGGAATAAAAGTGAAATAATTACTTTACCACACATATCTTTGATGTGGCTCTATAATCCAACCCTCACACATGGCATGTGAGGAGAACCAGTGGAGGCTTCTAGCAGCAGCATCACAGCATTCCAGCCTGCATGCTCATCACAGTATATCCCAGTAGTCTCTCAGTCATCTCTCAGTAAAAAAACTCCCTCACTGACCTCTTACTTCATCTTTTATACCCTTGATTACACCACTCAGAATGAGGTCACCGGCGACGGCAAGTCTGATTGATTAACGCACTCAAGTCAAGATTCTTTGTAAGGAGATGGGACCAAGTGGAATGACACAATGCCTTCTATATGTTATCAACCATGCCTGATCATCATCCCTGGCCAAACAATACATGTGTATTTGATCACCCATGGCTGTGTAGGAATTCAATGGAGCCACTCTGGGATGAGTACAAAGCCCTATTGTTACATTGTTGCCACTATTGTCAACATACACCTAGGATTAGAGCTGCGCACATTATGAGTAAATGGAAGTAAGAGGGAGATACGATACCCAGAGATCAAAATACATCTTTGAGTTATAGCCATATTTAAGTGGAATCATCACACCTCTGCGCATGCTCAGAATGAAGAAGGGGGAGGGTGAAAAAAAAAAACTGATTGGTCAAAAACGGACACAAACTGATTGTATGAGTAAGTAATCAGAATGTAATCCGTTTTTCAAGATTTCAAATACTGATTGCGAACGGAATGGCCAAATGCAGATGTGAACCGGGCCTCATATGCAAACTATTTTCCTCCTCTTTATAAACGTATACAACATTTCTAGCTGAGTGGTCTTCCTGTTTCCCGTTTCCTTTTTGGACACACAACTAACATCTTGGTGCTACCCAAATTACTATATATGTTTGAAGCCTTAGCCATTTTGGCTTCTCTGAGAGACCTTAGAACCCTTTAGGTGACTATTTTATAATTTATTTTGGTTAATAAGAAACACAGAATAATAAAACCAGATTCAATTGCACCTAAAGACTTTGTAAGGTGCCATTATTTATTACTATTAGGCAGCTGAATTACAAGGAATCTGGTCAACCCAACCATCATTTGGTACGTGGACAGATTTCTTCTAGCATTCCCACAGTTTCCAATTACTTTATTTCTTGTTGCATCCACAGTTTGAGGTTGACGTTACATTAGCTTTATTGGCGTCACGGCTTTATAGATAGGTCTCTAGGAGAATACTCTTAAGGCTCCTAGAAACCTATGTTTTATGGATAGGAAAATTGGTGTAGGGTCCCACCTAACAGAGATCAGTTGTCGTGGCAGGTGGGCTTACAATTACAGTTTGATCAAAATGTAAACACCAATAGCCTAATTTTCATGTATCTTTATATACAGTAGGTATTTGCAGCAATGTTCTTGGTGCTAGCAGGGGGCTGTTGCAACTTTTTGTTTCTGTAGATTTAGAGCTCAATGTAGTTCTTATGAAAACATTTTTGATACTACTAAACCTAAAAGAAACAGCAAAATCAATAATGTGATTTTTTTTTTGCTTTTATTCACCCAGCAAACAAACACTTTGGTTGGAATTTCTCCAAAAAAATCAGCCAAGCATTTCCATATTCCCGATCCTTATTTTAGTCAATGATATTCCTCTGTTCCCATACACGGTAGATGGTCAGCGTATCCCCAATGATCTATAGGATGTGCCAGCATTTATCTAATGGACACGGCCTTACAGTCTGTCATGTCTATATGCCCCTTCCTGTCCATCTCCCCCAGTTATCTTCCATTATGTTTCCATACCTTCCAACTATGCCATACTGACTGGGACAGTCCTGGGTTATGGTTGCTGTCCCAGGTAATGGGCATAATGTCCTGACTTCAACTCCATCTGGTTTGGTTCAGTACATCACACTTACTGCTCCAAGCCTCTGATGGAGTGGACCTATTAACAGCTTCAGAATGGGCTGAGGAAAGCACTAGATTACATTTTTTTTTGTATTTTGCTGTGTGGGGCATAAGATGGCATTATACAGTGGTGGAGCCACGAAGGGGTATTATATTGTGTGGTGGTCAAAAGGAGGCATTATACCATATGGGAGCCACAAGTGGGCATTATACTGTATGTGTGCCACTGAAGAGATATTATACTGTGTGGTAGTCTCAAGGGAGGCATTATATTGTGTGAGGGGCCACAAGGGGGCATTATAATGTGTGGAGGTCACAATGGGGCATTATACTGGGGCACAAAGGGGAACTGTACTGTGTGGGGAACACAAGGGATCATTATTCCATGTGACCACCACAAGGGGGCATTATACTGCATGTAGGTTACTGGGGGCATTGTACTGTGTAGAGGTCACAAGGCGGCATTATACTGCATGGTTAACACACGGGACATAATACCATGTGGGTGCCACAAGGGGACATTATACTGTTCATGGGCCACTGGGGGGGATATTATACTGTGTGGGGCACTTAAAGGTCATTATACTGTATGGGGGCACTTAGGAGGCTTCATCACTGTGTATTACACAAAAGAGGATACTGTTACTGTATGGGGGCACAAAGGGACTGGGCGCATGGACAGGGCAGAGGTGTGACCAGACGTGTATCTTATTATGTGTACATTTGCCACATCACCCTGCAAGTGCCTCAAATTCTGTCCCTCTTTCTTTTCTCTAATTTAGGTATTAATGTGTTTTAAGCAGTGATAATAGAGAGACTGACTTGATGACATTTGTAGGATAGGATTATTCTTCACAATTTTATCTTATTTTCTTATTGTAGAGAAGAAAGATGGCGGTTACAAGACAACCAGCAGTGAGTATTGTGTATATGTGACTGTACTGAGCTGTCACTAGTTGTGATATTACTAGTGTACTGTGATATGACTGTATATGAGTGGAGGCTGTGATAAGAGATGACTGAACTTCTTCATAACAAGCTGAGCTCATTACAAATTTTTGGGGTTTGCCACCCACAATCCACTATTATAGTCTGAGAATAATAAGTGGAGGCCCTGGAGAGATGTGCAGACATAATAAACAGTGTTACTCAACACTCCTTACCTCCATTGTGGAGTCCGATGCAGGTCCCCGTCCTCTTCAAGCCTCCTGAATGATGTCAGCGGCACCAAGGGACTGCCGGGGCCTGTGATTGAGCTTCACTGGTTACATGTGGCACCAGCATCATGACTAGAGATGAGCAAATTTTTCAAAACAATTCAATCTGAATTAATTTGCAGTGAATTGCATTAAAAAAAATCTCTCTCTCCCAACTTTTCGTCATATGAAAGGATCTTCTACCAACCAAGACACTTGCTTGCCCAATCACGTCACTAGAGAATATCATGTGACCGTCTGATGTCACAAAGGTTCTTACTAACTATAGAAAAACAAATACAATTCGTTACCACGAAGCGTGAGAAAATCCAAAATCGAAACGAATCGAATATTTCCTGAAATTCGGATCGAATTCCACTTCGCAAGCTTCGATTCGGTCATCTCTAATCATGACACTTAGACGCTTATACTCCCTTCCCAAAGTTCATGCTACAGGCTGTGGTTAACTAAACAGAATCCTGCTTTGGCTGCTAGGGCACCATCTTCAGTAGATATAGAGATCCTATAGTGCCAGCTCTCAAATGGATTACAGTAGGTAAGGATAAAGGATGCTGCTTAGTTAACCTGAGCCCGCAGCATGAACATTGGAGCGGTCCACGCAGCACTTTAATTGGGAAATTGTCTAATGCAATAGTCTAGAAGAACAAAGTCGTGATCAGGTTTCTTATTAAACTGGAGGTACAAAGAAATTTGAATGGCAAATACAACATCATGTAAGTAAAAGGTTCTACAAGACAAGTAAGGTGACAATCTATTCTCTGTTCACATTATCATTTGTACAGTGCCTTGCGAAAGTATTCGACCCCCTTGAACTTTTCAACCTTTTGCCACATTTCAGGCTTCAAACATAAGGATATAAAATTTTAATTTTTTGGTGAAGAATCAACAACAAGTGGGACACAATCGTGAAGTGGAACGAAATTTATTGGATATTTTAAACTTTTGTAAAAAATAAAAAACTGAAAAGTGGGGCGTGCCAAATTATTCGGCCCCCTTAAGTTAATACTTTGCAGCACCACCTTTTGCTGCGATTACAGCTACAAGTCGCTTGGGGTTTGTCTCTATCAGTTTTGCACATCGAGAGACTGAAATTCTTGCCCATTCTTCCTTGGAAAACAGCTGGAGCTCAGTGAGGTTGGATGGAGAGCGTTTGTGAACAGCAGTTTTCAGCTCTTTCCACAGATTCTCGATTGGATTCAGGTCTGGACTTTGACTTGGCCATTCTAACACCTGGATACGTTTATTTGTGAACCATTCCATTGTAGATTTTGCTTTATGTTTGGGATCATTGTCTTGTTGGAAGATAAATCTCCGTCCCAGTCTCAGGTCTTTTGCAGACTCCAACAGGTTTTCTTCCAGAATGGTCCTGTATTTGGCTCCATCCATCTTCCCATCAATTTTAACCATCTTCCCTGTCCCTGCTGAAGAAAAGCAGGCCCAAACCATGATGCTGCCACCACCATGTGTGACAGTGGGGATGGTGTGTTCAGGGTGATGAGCTGTGTCGCTTTTACGCCAAACATATCTTTGAGAAATGGCTTTCTTCTTGCCAATCTTCCATAAAGGCCAGATTTGTGCAATGTACGACTGATTGTTGTCCTATGGACAGACTCTCCCACCTCAGCTGTAGATCTCTGCAGTTCATCCAGAGTGATCATGGCCCTCTTGGCTGCATCTCTGATCAGTCTTCTCCTTGTTTGAGATGAAAGTTTAGAGGGACGGCTGGGTCTTGGTAGATTTGCAGTGGTCTGATACTCCTTCCATTTCAATATGATCGCTTGCACAGTGCTCCTTGGGATGTTTAAAGTTTGGGAAATCTTTTTGTATCCAAATCCGGCTTTAAACTTCTCCACAACAGTATCACGGACCTGCCTGGTGTGTTCCTTGGTCTTCATGATGCTCTCTGCGCTTTAAACAGAACCCTGAGACTATCACAGAGCAGGTGCATTTATACGGAGACTTGATTACACACAGGTGGATTATATTTATCATCAGTCATTTAGGACAACATTGGATCATTCAGAGATCCTCGCTGAACTTCTGGAGTGAGTTTGCTGCACTGAAAGTAAAGGGGCCGAATAATATTGCACGCCCCACTTTTCAGTTTTTTATTTTTTACAAAAGTTTAAAATCACCAATAAATTTCGTTCCACTTCACGATTGTGTCCCACTTGTTGTTGATTCTTCACCAAAAAATTAAAATTTTATATCCTTATGTTTGAAGCCTGAAATGTGGCAAAAGGTTGAAAAGTTCAAGGGGGTCGAATACTTTTGCAAGGCACTGTACAAATGATAATGTGAACAGAGGATAAATTGTTGCCTTACTTGTCTTGTAGAACCTTATACTTACATGATGTTTTATTTGCCATTCAAACAGAAAAATAGATTCACAATTCTGCTGTATCCTGCAACATTGCCAAAGAGCAGTGCATTGTGGGAGCCCAGATCACAGTCAGAACTATGCTGCAAAGTCACATAGCTAAGGCTAAGTTCACACCTGCACCAGGTGTCTGTCCAGTGCAGATCAATCTTAAATTGGAAGATGAAAAATGCTGCAATGGGGTCCCTTGGGCTCCGTTCAAGTACGACAGTTTAGAAGAATAGACTGCCCGACACAGATAAGAACGTAGCCTAACTGTAGAATAATCCTGAAGTGCTGTCTGTACCAAACAAGCCAGAACACTTCTGTGCAAGTATTGAAAGCCGCTGTATGTGAATGAGAAAGACATAAAATAACTAAAAATCAGTACAAAACCAGTAAAACAAAGAGTTTACAGAATTATACAACTTTATATATGTATTTTGACTATTGTGAAATTGTGGAATTTTGCCTTAAATAAGTTCCTATTTTCACAGCTTCGGACACATCATCTGACTCTTCTAATAATCCAGCCAAGGCCTAACGGTGAGTAATAATGTGTGATATAAATGGTGTAAAATCTGGGAAACCCGTGGACCCCACAGACTATAATGGGGTCTGCCGGGTTTCTGCCCAAAAAATTCATTTTTCAAGCGGAATGGGGGGCAGAATCAGAATCCCCAAACGGTCACCCAACGCAGGTGTGACTGTAGCCTTAGCAGAAACTCTGTCTTAAAATAGATATTGGATGTTTTGTATTCATATATGTCTTATTATATTTTTATACTTTAGGATGCATCGCAGACGATTTATGCAAGTTTGGATAGAAGAAAAAGAAATGTCGTGTTTTCTGGCTTTTAGATGCAATTCAGCAATTTTACTAACTTTTTTCATGTCATACGTTCCATATTCTAATATCATATCTGTATTGGCTGTCTGACTGGTCACACCGACATATAAGATCACATTATGTAACTCGTGGGCTTAAACTAACAACGATTTGTAAAGCAAAAGGCTGTTAAAGAACACTCCAATGTCCTTGTCACTGCTCACATGTATGAAGCTCCATCAATACCTCGGGTGATTGCTCACACAATATCTATCTAGATTTTATATTTACATTTTATTTTCTCACGTCTTGTTTTGCTCTTCTTTTTTAAAGATTCATCCAGTGGACATAATGGGACAGATTTACTAGTCCTGTCTAATAATTGGACATTGTAAACTTAGACCAAACAGTCTAAAGATGTCCCTATATATCTTTTATTTAGTTTTTTTACACTTACAAAAAAGTTAGAGTTACTTTAGGGTGGGATACCCATTACTATACGTCTGTTACTGTCCGTTACTGGGCATCCACTACTTGCTGTTCATCGCTGGGCTTATCAGTATATATATATATATATACACAAATATTAACATATATTACTATTACTTTTACACTTACAAAAAAATTTGTGTTACTTTAGGGCAGTGATGGCGAACCTTTCAGGGACCAAGTGCCCAAACTGCAACCCAAAACCCACTAAATTATCACAAAGTGCCAACATGCCAATTTAACCTTAATATTGTGCGGATCCACAATTGTGGACAGTTCTGGACCCGCAAAATACAGTCATGTGTTTTATAGTGACCGTGCAATGTTATTATAGCCTGTAATAATAGCACATGTCTGCCATAAAACAGATACTGTGTGATATAAATAGTGAAGGGCCCCCACACAGTACAATCTGCCCCACAGTGGCCCCCACGCAGTATTATATGCTGCACAGTAGGCACCCCCACATAGTATTATATGCACCACTTTGGGTCCCCACACAGTATTATATGCTCAAAAGTAGCCCCCCACACACCCAGTATTATATGCTCCACTTTGGGCCCCGACCACACAGTATTATATACTCCACAGTAGGTCCCCACACAGTATTATATGCTCCACAGTAGGCCCCCCACACAGTATTATATGCACCACTTTGGGCCCACACACAGTATTATGTGCTCCACAGTAGCCCCCCACACACAGAATTATACTTACCTGAAGACCCACGAAGAACAGCCAGGCGTCGTCCTTCCTCTGACGGCAGGCGCTGATGAATGACGTCATCGCGCCTGCGTTGGGGCAGATGTTACACTCTGCAGTCAGTGTAGGCTGTGGACCCGCGGCCTACACTGACAGCTTTCAGCTGTATGTGCATTTGCACATACAGCTGAAAGAAGCGATTGCTCACTAGCAGGGAATCCTGTATCGGATTCCCCATTAGTGAGTGATCATGGCGATGGCGCGTGCCAACTGAGAGGGCTCTGTGTGCCATAGGTTCACCAACGTGGCTTTAGGGTGTGTTATCCATTATTGGGCTGTCCATTACTGGTCTTTTTGTTACTAGTTGTCCATTACTGTCTGTTACTGGACTTTAAATACTGGGTTGGTCTTTCTTTAACAGTACATATAATATATAACATATAATTCACATACAGCTGCATCTCAATAAAATAGAATATCTTTGAACCGTTCCTTCATTTCAGTAATTCAGTAATACAATCCATAATCAGCGTCTTCCATGATTGTGTGTCCTACTGAACCAGACTGAGGGACCATTTAAAGGCTTAGGAAACCTTGGCAGGTGACACTGAATTTACAAGACTGAACTGAATTTACAATATTCTAATTTTCTTAGATTTGGGTTTTCATTCCCTGTAATCCATAATCAACATTTACAGAAATAAAATACTTGAAATAGAAGACTCTGTGTGTAAAGAATCTAGAAAATATAGGAGGTCACTTTATTAATTGAATTACTGAAAGAAATAAATGTTTCATAGATATTCTAATTTATTGAGATGCCCCTGTATATATATTTTATGTGTTTTTAGTGTCAGATGAAAGATGTGATTCTTATATTTCATATAACTTCACGATCGATCAGTTCTAGCTGTAAAGTTTCCAGAGATATCACCAGTTAAAAACACAGGGATTGACATATTTACGTTTTGGAAAAACTTAGTTTTGGAAGGGTTTAGTTTTGTGACATTCATAGGGGTTTTCTACAGTTTTGCTCAAGTCCTCTACAAGGATGCAATGGGGCCCGAAACTTTTGCATGCAAAATTTGTGTCCAGAAAGACAGTGGGTGCTCCCTACCATTTTGGTCCCTGCTCTGTATCTAGGCATAAGATTAGGGCCACAATGTGCATATTTATAAACACAGGAGAGACGGGGTAATACATTTTGGGGAATGCTTTTTATTTTAATGTGCGTTATACAAAAAAAAAATCTGTTTTTAAAATCTGACATTTTAAAATGGGTCCATTGTGGGGGGGAAAGGGGGTGACTTTCATTATGACAACTATCAGCCTCTATAATGGTGCAGGAAAACAATACATGTTAAAAATTTAGAAAATTTGACATACATTTTTAAAATTACTCAAAAATGTAACACATTTCAAAGTGCTTCCAAAATAAAAGGAAATATATATGTGATGAAATATTTGTACAGTATGTATAGAGGTGACATATTGTGCAGATTATGGGAGATGAGGGGTCAGGACAGGAAACTCCTATACTGAGAAGTGATTATTCTATAGCAGGTCATGCTCGGACATCTCTGCGATGGTGCAGGATCAGGAGGGGGTTACATATATTACATTACAACACAATAATAATCTCATTTGTTGTGCTCAGTCTTACACAGTCATTAATCATCTATAATAAGTGCTGTGCAGAATACTGAATAAAGCTTCACATGTACAATTTTATGTATCCTCCTTATTTAGGTACCATGCTATTTCTCTCCCCATATGATAACAGATGCTTGTGTGACCCCCCAACATTAGTCATTTCACTTATTACACTCAACTAGGTGTCCATGGGAGGTTACAGACCCCCAGCAACAAACAATGTATCCAAATTCAGTGCCCAGTATTGAAGTGGACAGAGAAAGGTTTAAATTTAAAATAAAGTGCAATAATTTAGTGAGAATTCTGTTCACATATAAAGGAGAAAACTCACCACAACCCTAGTGTAATGTAATAACTGAGATCAATCTCCTTGTTATACCGAGATGATGAAATGTAAAGAGATGAAGAGTCCTATAAACTAAGGTAGTGGAACAGTCCTATAATATACCAGACTTATCATCCTGCATCATCCACTGTGATAAATCTGATATATCTTTAGATTGTCTAGTCCAAGTTTATACAAGTTATTTGTCTTACTTTGTGCCAATATTTTGGTCCAATTTTGATGCAAATTGTTCCAGAAACCTTGCACATTTTGAATATTAAATCTCTGTCTGGTCTATAACAAGAAACCATAGACTAGTCTGCAACACAAGAGACGACACGGAGAAAAGTCTTATAAGATAAGTAATAAAACACTGGATAAGAATGCTAATGTCTTCCTACACAGCTATAGATGTACATTACATAGAAAGCTGCAAAAAATGTTATGAGTAATTTTTTCTGTTTGTACCAACAGTTTGCTCTATGCTGGGGGATTCCGTTCCGCAATCTGTTTAAAAAATGGAAGCAGGGCTTTACTCTCTTTTCGCCCTTTTCGAGCGGACCCCATTATCTGCTTTTTTAAAGCAGATTAGATTTCCTTATGGGGGCTTCCCCCAGCGGACCCCCCAAACGGAAACCCGAACACAGGTGTGAACCTAATGTAAAATAAGCCTGCTGGGCGCCTGAGGTCATGTAAATCTTCTTCCCTGTCTTCTTCTGATCTGTAAACTCGTGGCTGCCATGTTCAGATTGATATGAGACAAATTCACATCGTTTCACTGAACGATTTGTGCCAAATCGATTTACTAATCTCTATTCACATGTATTTTATAAAAATCAAAAACAAACAGAAGTCTTAGGGTATGCTCACACGGAATCTGCCTAAAAAAACAAAAAAGCGACATGACCCATTTTCAGGCAGATTCTGCCTTGAAAAACCCACTGAAAACAATGGGAGGCGGAAAAAAAACATGACACGGTTTTTTAATTGCGGTTTTTGATGCATTTTTTGGCGCATTTTTTGTAAAAAAACGCAAGTGGTTTTTTTTTAAAGAGAAGTTTCCAGATCCATACAGTGTTCTGGAGCAAAAAAACGCGGCAAGAAACGCAACAAAAACCACGGCGAAAAATGTGACAAAAAGTTTCCTAATTCCTGAAGAAAATTTTTTTCAGCTTGCAAAAAACGCTATGTGAACATACTCTTAAAGGTCTTTGTAATGACATAGATGTTTATTTTACAATTTACATATCAAGTTTAATCTAGTTCTGTGCAAGCTCTAGTGTCTGAAAACTGGAGCAGGTGAAGAAACAGGAGCAAAGTCAAATACCCCCAAAAATCCAAGTAATAAAGAAGTCGTACATCACCACTCTAAACCAATTTCTCAGCAAATCCACAAGTCCCTTTTCTAAAGGAAATCCATCTTTTTCACTCTGCTTGCCTGTTACTATGTGTTTAACAATAATTCTCTATAATTCTGCTCAGTTTGTCCGAGTATTCTCACAGATTTCCTCCTAATGCTAAAATTCTGAACTTCACAAAGACACCAAAGTGCAAAACAGCAACATTTTCTAAAAGGGATTCTTGCATTTATTATGCTCACATACAGTACAGTCTGGTATAGCCCATATTCATGGCATCGGTCTCTCTCTGTGTACCCCGTCCTCTCTCCAGCCTGGCAAAGTTCTGGCCTCACAGTGATTTGTTGCACACACTTGCACATGGCCTGTACAACAGATACATTTATCAGGATCAGATAAAGCAATATCTGGTTTTAATAAATAAAAAAGTGATACATTCTGTGAAGGATCTCATCCTACCGAAACCGCTTTCGGCACACCTGAGATCGCTTCCTTTACCTCACACCCACCACCAGTGAGTATTCTGGGCCGATAGAATAATACAAAACGAGCTTTCTAAATTTTGTATATTTATTAACCCCTAAAAGGGTTGATACTAGACACTTAACACATACAGAGAATACATGCAGCATTAGCAAGCAAATACAAGTGGAAAGCAACATGACACAGTGCACAAAATAAAAATGGGAATAAACAGAAGAAAAGGAAATATTACCAACACAAGCCTGTGATTGGTTCTCTGGGCTCTGGATGTTGAGTTCCGGGCGCGTGCTTAAAGCAGTCCAACAGCATGCATCTGGGCATGCTATTCCAGTGGCAACACCCCCTTTGCTCTGGGCAGTGCTATCCAGGTGGATTTCAGCAGAAATCTCTCAGAATCATCTTTCCTTATAATTCCTCGCCTGATGACTGTAGAGTCGGGCCGGCGGTATGATAGGGTTCGTGGTGAGATCCCCATCGTAGACCCCAAGGATGACACCCCAATCCCCTTTGGGTAAGGCTAAAGGCTAATGTTGTGGAAATGTAGCTTTTTTTTTTGCAGATTTTGCTGCGTTTTTTTGGGCCAAAGCCAGGAGTGGATTGAGTAGAACTTCCTTGATATTTCCCATTCCTTTTGTAGCCATTTTTGGCTTTGGCTCAAATAAACGCAGAAAAATCTGCAACAAAAAAAGCTGCATTTACGCAACGTGGAGCCTCAGCCTATCCTTGGGCCATCAATATGAGAAACCGGATAACCCTACACTGGGTACTTGTAAATAGGGATACAGAAACAAATTTGAGAGTTTTACAAGGAGTCTCCAGTTAAGTTACCATCCAAATCTATTGTTAAAAGATTTCAATCAGAATGACAACATGGGAGACTCTGACAGGAGAGCGGAATATCTGGGTGTTTAGACAATCCTACAACACCAGAAGCTTCTAGTAATTCTGCTCCATTATTTCACTCTATGGAGCCACATTTAAAGAGGACCTTTCACATCCTCATAGATGTGCGGTATTATATACCGCTAGAAAGTCAACAGTGCGCTGAATTCAGCTGCTCAGCTGTCTTCTTTTGCCAGAAGTCTTCTCTGGCTGTGATGTCCCGTGTCCCTTTCCTTAGGCCGCTGTTTGGCCTCAGCAGTCACATGTAGCTGGGACTTTCACTGGAAAAAAACACCAGAGCTGCAGGACCGGACCGTGCTGGGAGACACCGGAGCACTGGGAACAGGCGAGTATATATATTTTTTTAATTGTTTTACCTTCCTCGGCCTAAAATTAAAATGAAATATCCTGGACAATCCCTTTAATGAATGAGGCAAAATCCCATACATTAGACTTTCCCTATAAATCTGAATTTATATATTCAGGGATAACATTTATACAAGTTACAAATTCAATGGTAGAATAAACTGTGTGATGTGTCTGACCGCTCACAGAGACCACCGACAATTTACAGATCAGAAGAGCTCTTCAAAGAACTCAAAGGATTTGTTCACACAAGACACTTTTGCTGTAGTGCTGCTGTGGTATTTGTTATAGATACAACTTTGTTATAGAAGTGTAATGAAAAAAAAAAAAAAAAATGTAGCAGTAGCCGGGAGTGCACATACCACCCCTGCAGCCTAGTCAACTGCACAGGGGCCTGGAGGGAAGGGGGGCCCAGCGTCACTATTAAAAATAATGTGCGCTTTGTTTGAGAGGTGACATAATAATTATGGCCAGCAGGTGGCAGCACCACATAGTGATCTGTAAACACAGGAACTCAGGCGAGCAGCAGTGTAGGATTCATTTCACTGCACTCCAGAGGAAGGGCGGGGGGGGATAGGTGAGAGGGAGAGGATGGCAGACATACTTATACTATATTACTTATAAGACTTTGCTTTCATCTCCCCTGACCTGCCAGTTTTATGCTATATGGTACATAAATACATACACTTCTAGTGATATAAGAAGATCCTGGATACTGTGGGGCAGATTTATTAAGATTTCTTTAATAATCCCAGACATCCCCTTTAAACCTAACCAGGGCTGTAAATGGTTCGGCCACTTCCTATATATGAGGTTTATTTGTCCCAACATGAGATATGATAAACTTTCTAGGATGTCTGTAGAAACTGCACATACTGTGAGGGGTAACTTGTGATCCGGAATGGGGGTCATGTAAGCAATAGCTGCACATTGATGGACTTTGCGGTTACCCCGTGTATCACATGTCTGCTGTCCGCACACACACAGTTTATGACAATGACTGTATAAGTAATAGAGTGTCCGAAGAGACGCATCATGTGACCTCCGAATCATAGTATACGCACTTTTGCGTCTGACGAAAAAAAAAAATGGACAGAAACACATTCAGGTTTTAACATTGAGCATTGTTGGTCCCCTTTGTGACGGCCTTTGTTGTCCTCCTTGGATGTCCTGCCGGATATCATATACCTTATATCGTCTATAAACATCACCATTGTCGACAGATTTTGTTATAAAGCATCTTGTGCTGAAGCTGACGTCATCTCTACTAAAGAACATGTTACATGTACAATACATACAGTACATACGTGTCCTACTATCATATTCATAATGAAATGGTACAGAGATTACTGAAGTATTAATATCCTACTATAAGGCTGTACTTCTGTCTAGAGACAGTGCCAGGCATATATATATATACAGTGGCCTGCAAAAGTATTCATACCCCTTGAATTTTTTCACATTTTGTCACCTTAAAACCACAAACTTACATGTATTTTATTGAGATTTTAAGGGATAACCAACACAAAGTAGCAGATAATTGTGAAATGGAAGGAAAATGATACATGGTTTTCAAAATTGTGATGTGCAAAGGAATTCAGCCCCCTGTACTCTGATACCCCTAAATAAAATCCAGTGTGCACAATTACCTTCACTTAATGAGTTAATAGAGTTCGGCTGTGTGTAATTTAGTCTCAGTATAAATACTCCTGTTCTGTGAAGGCCTCAGTGGTTTGTTAGAGAACATTAGTGAACAAACAGCATCACGAAGACCAAGGAACTCACCAGACAGGTCAGAGATAAAGTTGTGGAGAAGTTTAAAACAGGGTTAGGTTATAAAAACATATCCCAAGCTTTGAGCACCCCAAGGAGCACTGTTCAATCCATCATACAAAAATGGAAAAAGTATTCTACTACTGCAAACCGACCAAGACATGGCCGTCCACCTAAACTGATAGATCGAGCAAGGTGAGCACTGGTC
Organism: Leptodactylus fallax; assembly: GCA_947044405.1. Classification (NCBI taxonomy): domain Eukaryota; kingdom Metazoa; phylum Chordata; class Amphibia; order Anura; family Leptodactylidae; genus Leptodactylus; species Leptodactylus fallax. Next base: position 1,640,987 of record CAMRHE010000113.1, read on the forward strand.
AGAGAATCAGCCAAGAGGCCCATGGTCACTCTGGAGGAGCTGCAGAAATCCACAGCTCAGGTAGAGGGAGAATCTGTCCACAGGACAACTAGAAGTCATGCACTCCACAAATCTGGCCTTTATGGAAGAGTGGCAAGAAAAAAAAAACATTGTTCAATAAAAGACATAAGAAGTGCCGTTTGCAGTTTGCCACAAGCCATTCAGGGGACACAGCAAACATGTGGAAGAAGGTGCTCTGGTCAGATGAGACCAAAGGTGAACTTTCTGGCTTAAATGCAAAGCGCTATGTGTGGTGGAAAAGTAACCCTGCTCATCACCCTGAACACACCATCCCCACTGTGAGACATGGCGGGGGCAGCATCATGCTGGGGGGACAGGGAAGCTGGTCAGAGGTGATGGGAAGATGGATGGAGCTAAATACAGGGCAATCCTGGAAGAAAACCTGTTGGAGGCTGCAAAAGACCTGAGACTGGGAAGGAGATTCACCTTCCAGCAAGACAATGACCCTAAACCTACAGCCAGAGCTCCAGTGGAATGGATCAGAATATTCATGTGTTAGAATGGCCCAGTCACAGTCCAGACCTACAGTGGGGAAAAAAAAGTACTTAGCCACCAATTGTGCAAGTTCTCCCACTTAAAAGATGAGGCCGGCCTGTAATTGTCATCATAGGTAGATCTCAACTATGAGAGACAAAATGAGAAAATAAATCCAGAAAATCACATTGTCTGATTAAATACTTTTTTCCCCACTGTAAATCCCATTGTGCATCTGTGGCAAGACATGAAAATTGCTTGTTCACAGACGCTCCATCCAATCTGGCTGAGCTTGAGCTATTTTGAAAAGACTTGCAGCTGGAATTGCAGTGAAAGCTGGCTCTACAAAGTATTGATATAGGGGGGCTGAAGACTTTTGCACGTCACACTTTTTAGATTTTTATTTGATTAAAATGTTGAAAACCATGTATCATTTTCCTTCCACTTCACAATTATCTGCTACTTTATGTTGTCACTTGTTGTCACTGTACTTTATGCTATCACTTAACATCTCAATAAAATATATTTAAGTTTGTGGTTGTAAAGTGACAAAATGTGAAAAAGTTCAAGGGGTGTGAATACTTTTGCAAGCCACTGTAGTGTGCAGTTTACATATAGAATTAATCTACATAAAACCTAAAGTTACTTAGTAAATATATTATATTCCTCATATTTTACTGATCCTGAACTTGTATCTGTGTAATACTCCAGAGCTGCACTCACAATTATGCAGGTTTCAGAGATTAAATCTCTCAGCATCCCAGGAATGATGAAGTGTTGTACACCAGGCAGCGTACATGTAACCTTGCAGAAAAATTTACTATTTCACAGCAGTATATTAGATCATTTAACTTGCTGTTTTTTTGTCTGTTAACCAGTTGTTGACTGCACCAGTGATATTAATGTATGCTTAAAGCAGGGTATAAGAATAATGAAAAAAACTAGGAACTCTCCTGCAAGATGCAGATCTGTACATTGTCTCGCACTTCACTCTTCATAAATAAAACAGGACACTATGGAGGAGATTTATGAAAAGTAGAAAAAGCGGAGCAGCTAGTGACCAGTCACATCTTAGCTCTCATCTTTTAGAGGGTCTCTGAAAAATAAAAGCAGTAACTCTATTGGTTTCTCTAGGAAATTGTTCCACTTTTCTTTGCACTAGTTTTGATCAATGTACCATACACTGTCATATTCCTTTCTGCCCAGCAGGTGGCAGTATATGACTATACTCTCTATGGGGTGACTCAGGAGGTTTCCAGTAAATCAGCTTGTTTCTTCTCAGACCATGTAATTCATGTCTGTGCCTTAGAGGGAGCAAAACCTGCAAGGAAGAAGAGTCTAATAATTCACAATATATTCCTTGAAGATGTAACGTCAGGAAAGGTAGAAAAGTAGGAAAAAGACAGAAATCCATCAGAATGTGTAATATTTATATCTATAACGTCTCCATTATCATCACCTTATCATTGCTTCATATCCAGGTTATATCCAGACCTTCACATCACACAGAAAACATTTCTAATAGAATCAGACAATATCTCGCTGACCAAAGAGCTGACAATTTATTAATAGTCTTGTCCTGTCTGAGGTCTGGCCGCTGAACCCCCCGGTGATCAGATATGGGGAGGCTACAGACTGCTTATATATTACATGGCGTCCATCCTAATATATCAGCGACCGTCCTTCAGAGCAGGATTTCCTCCTAGTGGCCGCTCTGTACTCTGCCTAATACAGGGGGGGTGTGAGCAGGTCCCCCTGTGATGTCTATATGCACTAATAGGGTATAGGACCAGGGACTGGCCTAATGGGCCACAGCCTTTATCTGTCACTTTATAGAAAGAGATTTATTACAGCGCCCCCTAATGGAGTATATACTGAGTGGCCACTTTATTAGAGATGCCCATCTAGTAGTACATTGGTCCTGCTTTGTTGTTGTAGTATAAAACCTTCCCCGCACCATTTCTCCACCAACCTGAGTTGTGACACCGGATAGGAAGGGTTAATCGATTCCTGCTGCTTGCGACAAATCCTGCCCCCCTATCAGCATGGTACAGCAGAAGTCTGGATCCATCTGCCCAGGCCATGTCCCGTCACTGCTCAGTGATACAAGGTTTCCTTTTTTGCCCCCTGCAGTCTTGTCTTTCTGTTGTCCTTAGTAATGGCGCTCGTTGTGGTTTTGGAAATCGCAGCATGTCAATTATACCTACAGAAATGCCGGCATTTTTCCTATAGATATAATGGAAGCAGAAAGTCCTCAGAGAAAACCTCTGTGGACTTTCTGTGAAAAGTGCTGCGATAAAAACTGCAATGCGTTGCCGCCGTGGATTTTCCCGCAGCGTTTTTTTTTTTTTTTTTTTTGTGGCCTGCTACGTAGGGCCTTAGCCTTAAACTTTTTTACTGTGGTACTTATGATGTCGCCGCACCTCCTTATTAAATGTCTTAGTTTAGAGGCGTCTTTTTAAGCCATGTGCACTTTGCCCCTTTTTACTGCAGTCTGACCTGAGGGGCTTTTTACACTGCCCATGTACTGGGAGATATTTGCACATTTTTTTTTGCCCCTTTTTAAAAAAGTACAGGTCATAAATACGGCATGAAAAGGATCGCCATTTAGGCCACGCCCCCTTTCACAGACAAAAAGCAAAAGTGGCGAGGGCGGCATAACATCTGGAGAAAAAAAGATGCAAATGCTTCATACATAAAATGCAGGGCAGAAAAAGACCATAAAAAGGCGCAAGTAGCGTAATAAATGTGCTCCATTATCTTCCCAATCCTGCAGCCAATGGCCGCCACATATAGGAAGGTATATAGTCAGTATGTGGCAGCCATGATGATATAACACGGCCTACTACAAATGGGGCTGATTTATGGACCTGCCTGAAGGTAAAACTGTCTTTGTCGCCCATAGCAACCAATCACAGCGCAGATTTCATTAGACAAAGGTAAAATACAAAATGAAAGCTGCGTCACAATTGGTTGCTATGGGCGACAAAGACAGTTTCACTTTTAGACATGATAATAATTCAGCCCCATTATCTGCAGATGATGGGAGTTATACTTATAGTGATCCCTACAATCCTGGAGATTCCTGTAGTCCTGGACAGAGGCCTTGTACCTGCCATGTATGTATCCTATATGGAGTGTATATATATATATATATATATATATATATATATATATATATGGGCAGTGAGTTATCAGAGCGTCTCCTGTCATGGTGTATACATATATACAAGAGGCTGATAGATTGTAATAACTCTCCAGGATTTATTACGTCTCCTGTTCACACTTCTAAACCGCTCGGCTCCTATTACTTATAGATGTGGACAGAGGTGTAACATGAAGCTCCTGGGCCCCAAAATATGTAACGGGGCCCCCATTTATCATGTGTTGTCTATAAAAGTGTCATCTTCTTATGCTGTAGAGAGACCTTTGGGCCCCCCGATGCTCCTGGGCCCGGCAGCCATTGTTAGCTCTGCACCCCCTATACCTACACCCCTAGACGTGGCCATGTCTGTGCAGGAGATCCTCACTATTCTGTACAGGGATTCCTGGTTTTATGGATATAACACTTCACCAGCCATACAGGAAAGTTCTGCCATTTTCTAACCATTTCTATCTCACGGCTTTTACATCTCTGCTTGCTGTTAGTGAATGGGAAGATTCTGGTTTCTATCCAGTGGGTGACTACCTGTCCTGTCCTAGTATACAGGAGAGGCTACTCTGCAGATATAACACACCCAGGAGGAGCAGCCATGTGTCACAGTATTTACATATGGTGGCGGCTTGTATATGAGCAGTATACTGGGGTCAGTATATACAGCGCTAGCTATAGTACTGGGATGTGGTAATGCTGTGACTTTGTACCTCATAATACTGCCGTGTGTGAACCCGGTCTAAGATGGATATGTATCTATCAGTATCATGTAGCAGTGTATGAGTGACCAGGCCGAGCCCAGATCTCCCCTGGTGCTCTTTGTATCCATGGTCTTAGGTTCTCCTCCTGAATTGAAGTTCTGATCTTGGTTCTGGTTCTGTATCTGCAGAATAACAATGAATCTGACACTTTATCATGGACACCTAAGTGATGTATATTGGGCAATGTGGCAGATAGTTGGGAGATTTCCTTCTCACAGCGCACACATAAGATATATATTTAGACCCCACATGACACAATGGTGATGTTCTCTGTACAGGACATTACATGGAGGTCAGTAGTGTTATCTATACAGGGAATGGCGTCTTCAGAGATTACTATTAATGATGTTGATCATCCAGGACCAAGAGCGCAGCTATAGGGGGTGCAATGGCAGCAGTCACTACCGGGCCCTGGACCCTGAGGGGGCCCTAAAGGCCCCACTGTCACATAAAATATACTGCTTGTCTAAATAGCACAAGGTAGGTAGGGGCCCTTTAGAGATCTTGCACTGGGGCCCAGGAACTTCAAGTTACGTCTCTGCCAGTCAGAGTCAGTACGGCTCTGTTCACACTGGGGTCTTGGCTTCAGTTTTCATAGATATGATAGGTTCATCATTCTCCTTTAGGATCTGTCAGATATTGGTTATTTCCTGACTATTAGACACAACAGCAGAGCTCGCGGCAACAATTGTGTAAAGAGGATTTATTAACCCATTACGTGGAGGAGCTTCCTAGGTTTGCCGTCCTCACTATGTGACTGCATTTTATCCCGCCCTGAAATCTCACAAGTTTTCTAGAAATCTTCATTATTTCTAGAAAATCCCCAGATTTCCTTTCACTTTCTCCAGCTCTAACCTCTCCAACCTAATCTGCCCGGTAACTGCTGATCAGCTGGAGAGTTATTTTCCTATTGGAGAAGACTGTAACTCCCGTCCAATCAGAGCTGAGCTCCGCCCCCAGTCTACAGAGTTACATTGTTACACTTGCAGTCAGACTGGGCGATACTCACAGCTGTATTTGTCTTGTCACTCGGAGCCCCTCCAATATATGAGAGCCAGGATGAGGAAGATGTACCCGCTCATTGTACTTCTCCTCCATGTGTCTGCCGTGTATTCTGGTCAGTTATTATATGTGATATTACATGATTATTATGTATTATATATGGAGTATGTTGTGTATTATACATTGTGGTTTATTATTATTGCGCTGTATTATTGGTAGATACCGTATATATGTCAGCCATGAGGTGGTGTAAGGAAAGTTATGTGTGTAACGTGCCTGGTGAGCTGTGATATATATATATATATATGACGTGCGCCAAATTTATTATGTTTTAGAATGTAGAAAAGTGCGTGGCTAAGAGGACGAAGAAAATGTATTAATATCGTGCGTCAGTTTATGGAGTATATAGATATATATGTCAGCCATGAGGTGATGTAAGGATAGACATGTGTGTAACGTACCTAGTGAGCTGCGCCACATCTCCTCCATGCGCCATATTCTCTGCCTTATAACTTCCTCCATGTCTGTATCACACGTCACACACTGCTGTGTCCTCCGCACATCACATCTCCCTCTATACACACATACATTGTACACTAATAATGTCTGGTATAACATGTCACCTCTGGAGTCTTGGCTGCTCAGACCCCTGAATGTAATAGTCACTGACTAACCATGTATAGACTGCGGCAGATTACACCCGGGTGACCTGAGCCTCATATTATCATCATCTTACTACAAATAGTGTAACATGTGACACAACACAAGTGTGTAATAGTGAGAGACCTCCGGACTGTTGTGTGTCCTCTCCCGGCATATCATGGACGGTCACTGTAATAAGTTGTTTTGTGCTCTAGTCACACACGAAGCAAAAGCGTCTCCACCCAATGACTGATCACAAAGTTACAGCAGCCGCAGCTCCTGGCACGAGTTACCCAGAGCACAGACAGGGGGCGCTCATGTAGCCCTAACACAACATACAGGAGAGGCCATACAAGTTTCAAACATAGACATATTAACCCTTTAGTGACTGACCTGTGCTGCTACATAATTCTTGCTGCCGCAGGCATTTTTTGATTTTTCTTCGAAAATGACCTGTCACCTGTATTCTGTAGGTCAGTAAGATCCCAGGGATACCAAATTTACCTAGTTTTTTTTATATTTTAACCCCTTAAAATCCAAAATTTTACAATAAAAAGAAATTCTTGCAGTCGCCATATTCCGACACCCATAACTTTTTTTTTTTTACATTTCTGTGCATGGGGATGTGTAAGGCGTCTTTTTTTGCAGGGCCAGATGTACTTTTTAGATTTACCATTTTGGGGAATGGCTATTGCTTTGATCGCTTTTTATTAAAATTTTTATGAAAGGTGAAACAGTAAAAAAACAAAACACAGTAATTTGACTTTTTTGATTTTTTTTTTTTCTTCATGCTACGTTGTTCACCGTATGGGAAAAATGTCTTCATAAGTTTGTAGACCGGCATTTTCGGATACAGGGATACCTAATGTGTATATTTTGTAACATTCTTATGTGTTCTAGGGAAAGGGGAGGTGATCTGGATTAAAAAAAATTTTTTTAAATTATATATATAAAATGTATTTATTACTTTTAACTGTCATTATTAGACCTCCAGGGGGTCTTGATCACTAGTGCAATGCATTGCAAAATATTGGCATTTGTATTTTCGGCTATATAGAGCAGCCTGCGATACAAATATATGAGAGACAACCCTGAGAGACTTCAATAGGCTCCCCGACTGTTTTGACAACGGCTCGCCAGTTCCAGATCTCGGGGCCGGCGATCTGCAGTAGGTTTGACTGAGGCGTTTCGGAAGTTAGTGTCGGCAATTCAGTGATTGTGGGCATTAGCACTGGGTTTCCACTGTATAATACTATATAATATCTGTACTATTATATTGGATGTCGGGAATGGGATCATTAGACCAAGTATTTTATTTTATTTTTTTTTGCGTTTTTCCATTTTTTTTGCATATACCATTAAGCCATAACATACCATAAGACCATATAGACATAACTTTATTTTTCCCATCAATGTAAGTGTATGAGGGCTTATTTTTTTGCGAAACTTGTTGTGGGGTGTAATGGCACCATTTTGGGGTACATGGATCTCATACTCAGAGGGAATGGAAAAAAAAACAGCCATTCCACCATTGTCATTTTATGCTGTAAATTTTGTGCCTTTCATCTTTCAGCGTAAATAACAGAAACTTATTCTCTGGGTCCATAAGATTACACTGAAACCAAATGTGTTTTTTTTTTTTTTTTTTCTTAAAGTTTTGTTTGTATCACCACTTACCAAAATTGATGCCATTTTGGGGAATATAACACTTTTAGGCCCCACGTTGCAGAAATGCTGCTTTTTTTGTTGCGGTTTTTTGAGTCAAAACCAGGAATGGATTGAGCAGAAGAGAGAAGTATAAGAACTTTCTATATATTTCCCATTCCTTTTGTAGCCATTCTTGGCTCTGACTCAAAAAACGCAGCAAAATCTGCAACAAAAAAAAGCTGCATTTTCACAACGTGGGGCCTCAGCATTAATCACTTTTAGAACTTTTTTGGATGGGCAGTTCTCAATATGGCTGTATATTTGGCAGATTTTTCATTGCCTCCTATTGATCTTGCACACAGAATATGCTGAAGTGACATGCACTTATATAAAATATAAGGTGAGATCCTCACATGCCTTTTGTGGCTCACCCGCCCAGTATGGAGCCAGCACTTCAGACCACTGTGCAAATTTTTAAAATAAGCCTCTACATTGTCCTCATTGGCCATTTTCTGTAGTGCAGTCTGTATTCTTTTCCAGACATCGCCCTCAGAGCTTGGAGTAGTTACAGGTTCGTCTTGTCACCAAACACTGCCACACATTGGGAGATGTAAAGGTTCAACAGTCCAGGTTTATTGTGCACAGTCACAAACAGCAACTTAAAGCGGCTTCAGCAGGAAAATAAGAAGTAAAATAAAATGTCTTTAATTCACATGTACAAGCAAACAACTCAGTCCTGTGCTTCTTACCAGACGCTGTGAGCTTGGTCTAAACTTGTCTTCCGCTTAGCTTGGTGACCCTGTAGGTTCAGGCTTAGCACCCTGATGAGGGTTTTCTCCTCCAGATGGCACCACGCTGTTCTCTGGCAGATTTATCTTCATTAATGGCTGCACACACCTGGGGCACCAAGTTCAGGAAAGTAACACCAGGAACACAGTGTGGGAGGACGTCTTACACAGGACCTTCAGTTACTCTTAAATCCCAGACCCAAACTCACGTTACTTACATCACTGAGACCAGGAATCTCAGCAGCACATATATCTGCCATCACACACAATGTAGTGTCCGCCAAAGAATTACCCCTTGTTGGTGGCAGATACCGCCGGATATTTATACACAAGGTTATTGGAAGAAGTAATGGCTTTTTAACAATTGGTTCAAAGATTATCCCTTTCCAAGAGCTTCTAATCCCTTTCTATTCTGCTTCTGGTCTGTATAATGGTGGCTGCCACTTTAAGTGATTTATACTGGATGCTACTGCAACTTTTGGAGAAGTTTGTAAAGAATTTAATTTGTGCCAAATCTATTCAAACATCTCTATTCACACGTACTCTAAAAAACATACGAAAAGTCATGACTATGCTGTAAAACAGATCACTAAATGCTGTTAACAGCAGAGGAGAAGCCCAGGCAAGATGGCCGCCCCATAATCATCTAAAGAAAATAGAATTAAAAAAAAAATAGCAATCTGAAAATAAAAACTGATTTCAGTATCTGGTTTTAATAAATAAATAAAAATATATATATATATATCACACATTCCAAATTTATGATCCATCTATAATAGGGGTAGGCAACCTTTTTTGTTCGATGTGCCAATTTTGATTAAAAAATCAAAGCTGAGGTAGTCAGAGTGCCGGTCTGTAATTGTAAGTCTGACGACCCCTGCACGCGGTATTATGTCCCATAGTGGCCCCTGCACACGGTATTATGTCCCATAGTGGCCCCTGCACACGGTATTATGTCCCATAGTGGCCCCTGCACGTGGTATTATGTCCCATAGTGGCCCCTGCACGTGGTATTATGTCCCATAGTGGCCCCTGCACGTGGTATTATGTCCCATAGCGGCCCCTGCACGCGGTATAATTATACTGTGGGGTCTCTTTAGACCCCAGGGTATAAGCAGCGGAGGGCCAAGAGAGATGACAAACAAAAAAAAAAAAATGCAACTCACCTTTCCCTCTGCTCCGCAGCCGACCTGTACTCTTCAGGCGCTTCCGCCTGTAGTCAGCGACCACTGATTGAGTCTCAGGGGTCACGTCGCGTCATTATGCGTAATGATGTCGGATGTGACCCCCGAGGCCCTGTCAGCGGTTTCTTACGTCAGGCAGAAGTGCCCAAAGAGCACAGGTTGGCTGCGGAGCGGAGGGAATGGTGAGTTACATTGTTTTTTATGTTTGTCATCTCTCTTGGCCCTCCGCTTATTATACTCGGGGGGTCTGAAGAGACCCCACAGTATAATAGCAGTTTCGTTTCGGTCGTGTTTGGTCCGATCGAAACTGCTGGATGAGGACTCGGGCTGCCCGTGCCAGGGAAATAAGCCTCGCTGGGGGTTGCCGACCCCTGATCTATAAGATGTACAATTCTAGTAACTCAGATTCAGGCCAAACTGTCTTTACTTCCTCTGATGATAAATCTCCTCCTTGGTCTTCTACACCCGGACCCTGCACTTCTATATAGGGACACAGAAACTAATTGAGGTTTACAAGGAGTCTCCAGTTACGTTTCCCTCGGCATCTATTGTCATAAGCTTTCAATCTGAATGACAACATGGGAGACTGTGACAGGAGAGCGAGAGATCTGGGTGTTTAGGCAATACTACAATGCCAGAAGCCCCCACTATATCTGCCCCATTATTTCTTTCTATGGAAACATATCTAATGAATGAGGCTAAAATCCCATACATGAGACATTCCCTATTACCCTGGATGTTATATGTTCATGGATAACATTCATACAAGTTTGGAGACAAGATAAAAATTCATCGGTAAAATAAACTATGTGATGTGTCTGACCACTCACAGAGACATCAGCAATTTCCTGACCAAAAGAATTCTTAAAAAAACTCAAACGATTTGTCACATAAGACAATTTTGCTGCAGTTCTGCTGTGTTATTTGTTTACTGTCAACTTTTTTATAGAAGTAAAATCATTTTTAAATAATGTGGCAAAAAAAATGGCGCAGCAGCCAGGGGTGCACAGGGGCCCGTTGGGAAGGGGGGCCCGGGGTCACTATTAAGTAATTGTTTGCTGTTTGAGAGGAGACATAATTGTAGTGGCCAGCAGGTGGCAGCACCGCATAGTGATCTGTAAACACAGGCACTCGGGCAGGCAGCAGAATAGATTTAATTTCACTGCACTCAAGAAGCAGCGGATGGGCTCTCTGTTTGGATCCCCTGGCGGACCCGAACGACGGAGAGCCGGGCGCAAGTGTGAACCTAGCCTTAGTAATAGCATGTCTGAAAAGACGCATCATGTGACCTCTGAATCTGTCAATGCGCTGTTATTGATAACATGGCCCTTCTCGGAGCTCGGAACAAACTACATCTCCAGACACGCAGAGGAATGTTCTGCTCCACTTTTCTTTTGCTCTAGTTTTGCTCAATCTCCCCATATAACAATGATAAATCTACCATACACTGTCATATTCCTTTCTGCCCAGCAGGTGGCAGTATATGACTATACTCTCTATGGGGTGACTCAGGAGGTTTCCCGTAAATCAGCTTGTTTCTTCTCGGACCATGTAATTCATATCTGTGCGATAGAGGGAGCAAAACCTGCAAGAAGAAGAAGAGACGTCTAATAATTCACAATATATTCCTAGAAGATGTAACGTCAGGATGGTAGAAAAGTAGGAAAAAGACAGAAATCCATCAGAATGTGTAATATTTATATCTATAACGTCTCCATTATCATCACCTTATCATTGCTTCATATCCACGTTATATCCAGACCTTCACATCACACAGAAAACATTTCTAATAGAATCAGACAATATCTCTCTGACCAAAGAGCTGACAATTTATTAATAGTCTTGTCCCGTCTGAAGTCCAGCCGCTGAACCCCCCAGTGATCAGATATGGGGAGGCTACAGACTGCTTATATATTACATGGCGTCCATCCTAATATATGAGCGACCGTCCTTCAGAGCAGGATTTCCTCCTAGTGGCCGCTCTGTACTCTGCCTAATACAGGGGGGTGTGAGCAGGTCCCCCTGTGATGTCTATATGCACTAATAGGGTATATGACCAGGGACTGGCCTAATGGGCCACAGCCTTTATCTGTCACTTTATAGAAAGAGATTTATTACAGCGCCCCCTAATGGAGTATATACTGAGTGGCCACTTTATTAGAGATGCCCATCTAGTACCATATTGGACCTGCTTTCTTGTTGTGGCATACACAGGTATCAGAGGCCCCCCCGCCTCCCCTAAATCCTGCCCCCCCCCCCCATCAGCGTGGTGCAACACAAGTCTGGATCCATCTGCCCAGGCCATGTCCCGTCACTGCTCAGTGATACGTTTTTCCTCTTTTGCCCCCTGCAGTCTTGTCTTTCTGTTGTCCTTAGTAATGGCGCTCGCACTGCTCATCTGCTTTTATAGTCCATCTGTGCAGAGATACAACAAGCTGCACATTTGCAGAGTATTATCCGCCTGTTAGGGTGACTTTAGTGGTGTTATACTGTTTGGGGGCACAAAGAGAAATGAATGGGCAGAGTCAAATTAGAAGTGGGTGGGGATAAAATTGTCACCGGACACACAGCGCTCCTAATATGTCCCTCTTTCTATCCTTTGAAAGTTGGGAGGTGTCACGTACGGGCCTTGCTAGCACGTGACGCGGTGCGGCTCTAAGGGGTCGACTCAACTCCACTCACTCAATCTTGCACTTAGGCTGCAAACTGAGTGTAAGTTGCACCCCAGCACAGTCCACGCACCGCAAATACATGATGCCGCCACCACCGCTGATGATTCAGGTCCAGCAGAAATTTTGCGCACATATACACTTCAGAAAGATAGTGGGTTCATAGAGCATACACTTTAATGCCATGTTGGTTCAGTGCTACAGATATAGAGAGATAACAAATTATTATTGTTTATTTATATAGCACCGGGCCATTTTTATTTTTGCATTTTCGTTTTTCCCTCCCCACATTCCAAGAGCCATAACTTTTTCATTTCTCAGTTCACAGTCACATGATGGCTTATTGCTTGCAAAACAAGTTGTACTTTGCATTGGCGCCATTCAATATGCTGTGCAATGTACTGGGAAGCTGGAAAAAAATTCAGAATGAGGCGCAATTGGAGAAAAACTGCATTTGCACCAAATTCATATGGGTTTAATTTTTACAGCATTCACTGTGTGGTAAAAATGACATGTTACCTGTATTCTGCAGGTCAGTGCGAACACGGCAATACCAAATTTATATAGTATTTGTAATGTTTTCATACCTTTTAAGAAATGAAAAAATGTGCAAAATAGAAAAAAAATTTGCGTCGCCATAGTGTGACATCGGTAACTTTTTCATATTTACATGTATGGAGCTGGGTAAGGCGTCTTTTTATGTGGGACAACATGAGGTTTTTATTGATACCATTTGGGGAAAGATCTGATGGTTCGATCACTTTTTATTCAAATTTTTATAGGAGGCAAAGTGTTGTAAAAACGCTATTTGGCCATTTTGATTTTTTTCCCCGCTACGCCGTTCACCGTATGGGATAAATATTTTAATAGTTCGGGCATTTTGGAGAGCGGGGATACCTAAAGTGTTTGTTTACTTTTGTTTATTTACTTATTTATTTATCTGATCTAGGGAAAGGGGGGTGATTTGAACTTTTGTGTTTTTTTTTTTTTATTTTTTCATACTTTTAAAACCTTTTTTTTCTACTTTTACTTTTATGATCAGACCCCCTAGGGACCTTGAAACCTAGGGGGTCTGATCGCTCATACTATTCACTGCGATACTACTGTATCGCAGTGAATAGCAAAATGCCTTCACTGCTATTAGACGCTGCCTCTGGCATCATGTAATAGCTATACTGTAATGACAGGCCTGGGAGCCTTCAATAGGCTCCCGGCTGTCATGGCAACCAATCGCCGTCGTCCCAGCGGCGATGGGGGAAAATGGTGGCACCCGTGGCGGCTGCGCAATTTAGTTGCTGCGGTCCCACCGATTGCTGCCGTTAGCGGCGTGTCCTGGCTGTATTATACAGCCGGCACCCACCATGTATGGAGAGCGCTCAACTCCTGAGCGCTCTCCATACATCATCATGCGACTCAGGACGTACTATTACTCCCTGGGTTGTTAATTCCATGGTGCTGTACATTATTATATTAATTCCCTGGTGCTTTACATTTGAGGATTTACATACAGTACACAAGATATACAAAACAGATAATACTAACAGTGATCACTGGCACAGTGGGATAGAGGGCCCTGCCCGCAAGGGCTTACAATCTATGAGGGAAGAGGGATAGACAGAAGGTGGGGGTAGAGGCTGTACAGATGGTGGTGTGGTGACAGTAGTGTTATTGGACATTGTAGGCCTTCCTGAATAGGTGAGTCTTCAGGGCCTTCTTGAATCTTGTGACTGTGGGGGTCAGTCTTATGTGTCTTGGTAATGAGTTCCAGAGTATGGGGGATGCGCGGGAGAAGTCTTGGAGACGTTTGTGGGAAGAGCGGATAAAAGCAGAGCAGAGTAGGAGGTCTTTGGAGGATCGGAGGTTACGTGTGGGCAGGTAGCGGGAGATTAGGTCGGAGATATATGGAGGGGACAGGTTGTGGGTGGCTTTGTATGTCAGTGTTGGTACAGAGGGTGCATGAGCTCCCCAGCTCCTTTCCCATAATGCCTTGTGAAGTGTTGGTAGTTTGAACTCTATTCGCTGGGCGATGGGTAGCCAGTGAAGGGATTGGCAGAGGGGAGCACTGACAAATGACACACAATACAAACAGCTATAAAATAAAAAGGAATAAAGCAGAAAAATACTTAAAAGTCTTTAGTTCCAGGAGCTTGGAGATCTTCTGTAGTGAAGTGGACACATCCAGCTCTCTTAGCTGACTCCAAGATGTGACAAAAAATCTAGGTCTTCATCTCTGTTAAGGCCAGTGTCCAGCCACACCTCCTGGCTAGGTAGCCCCCCTCCTCTTACCTCCCGCTGAGAAAGAAGGATGTTTTCCTGGCTGCTGGAAAGCTGTGTCTGGGGTTGAGCTCAGGGTCATTAGCCTGCTTTCCCTCCTTTGACATCTGTTTGTCCAGGGGTAATAAAACCATACCTCCCAACCGTCCCGGATCGTGGGTCCTGTCCCACCATCGCAGTTGGCGGGATGTATGTTCGGAGAGGACAAAGATGAGTTGAATACAATGGTGAAGCAGGAGCGTAGAGTTATTGCTTCACCACTGTTCCCTCTGCAAGCTCCGGCCCCAGGAGCTGTAGGCGTGATGTGATGATGTCACTCACATCACGCCTTCAGCTCCCTAAACACTCCAGGAGAAGAGACAGAGCAGCAGGGGAGCGAGGAGAGGTGAGTATCAGTGATTTTATTTTGTTAAACTTTGGGGGGGGGGGGCATTAGACTGGGGAGAGATAAAGGGGGTCATTAAATTGGTGGCAGATGATGAGTGACATTAAACTGTGGGATTAGCAGGAGGGGGCCATGTCTGCCTCTAGTTGCCCCCAATTTAAAATGGGGCACCAGGGAGAGGGACTTCATACTGTGGTGCAATTGGAGGGGAACATTATAATGTGGGAACATATAATATTAGGGTGACTGTAGGAGCATTATACTGTGTTGGGGCACAAAGAGAAATGAGTGAGAATGGGCGGAATCAACATAGAAGTGGGTGGAGCTAAATTTGCCACGGTGCACATAGCACGCCACACATTTTGTCCCTTTTTCTATCCTTTGAAAGTTGTGAGGTGAGTAAAACTGGCTGGAGCCACAAAGGGCAATCTCTCTGTGTATACACATAAAACCACTGACTAAGTTCACACCTGCGTTCGGGTTTCCGTTCTGGGGGTCCTCTTGGGGATCCCCCCCCGAACCGAAAACTAATCAGCTTAAAAAAGTGGTTACCCGCGGACCACAAAGACTATAATGGGGTCCACCAGGATTCCACCTGAAAAGAGTGAAAAATGCAGAGAGAAAAGCGCTGCTTTTCCATGTCTCTGCCAGGATATGATTGCTGATTATAGAGTCAGTACGGCTCTGTGCACACTGGGGTCTTCTTCATTCTCCTTTATGATCTGTCAGATATTGGTTATTTCCTGACTATTAGAGACAATAGCAGAGCTGCACTATTCTACCCTGCGGAAAACTAAAGAGACTGGACAACAATTGTGTAAAGAGGATTTATTAACCCATTACGTGGAGGAGCTTTTTATTTTGCCGTCCTCACTATGTGACTGCGTCTTATCCCGCCCTGATATCTCACAAGTTTTCTATCAATCTCTCAGATTTCCTTTCACTTTCTCCAGCTCTAACCTCTCCATCCTAATCTGCCCGGTAACTGCTGATCAGCTGGAGAGTCATTTTCCTATTGGAGGAGACTGTACCTCCCGTCCAATCAGAGCTGAGCTCCGCCCCCAGTCTGCAGAGTTACATTGTTACACTTGTATTCAGACTGGGATACTCTCACAGCTGTATTTGTCTTGTCACTCGGAGCCCCCCAATATATGAGGGCCAGGATGGGGAAGATGTACCCGCTCATTGTACTTCTCCTCCATGTGTCTGCCGTGTATTCTGGTCAGTTATTATATGTGATATTACATGATTATTATGTATTATATATGGAGTATGTTGTGTATTATACATTGTACACTAATAATGTCTGGTATAACATGTCACATCTGTAGTCTTGGCCGCTCAGACACCTGAATGTAGTAGTCACTGACTAACCATGTATAGACTGCGGCAGATTACACCCGGGTGACCTGAGCCTCATATTATCATCATCTTACTACAAATAGTGTAACATGTGACACAACACAAGTGTGTAATAGTGAGAGACCTCCGGACTGTTGTGTGTCCTCTCCTGACATATCATGGACGGTCACTGTAATAGCCGCAGCTCCTGGTGTCAGTTACCCAGAGCACAGACAGGGGGCGCCAGTGCAGCTCTAACACAGTGCTAGGTCACTACATAGAGGAGAGGTCGGCCATGTTACTCCAGAATTATTTAAGTATCATCAATAGTAAATGAAACAATATAGAAGTATAATATATTATAAGACTAATAGGGATTGTGTGAGATTTACCCCCAGCTGGTGTTACTACTAGTGGTACTTCATATGAAACAGCAGGGTTTGTTTGTTTGTTTGTTTGTTTTTTATCTTTTTCATCTCCACATTTGGTACAACATTTTCAGTTTTCCATGGCGTCGCTGTATGAGGGGGTCGGGTGAAACAATATCAATTCTACTCTTTCGTGTTTATGGCCCTCGCTGCGCTGTAATGTCACTGTGACTTTATTCTGTAGATCATGATCGAGGCCAAAACCAGATGTAAATGGTCGCTTTATGTTTTACCATTTTTAAACAATGAATTAAGAAAAACCTGTTTTTGTGTTGCTGCATTTTGTGACCCAAAACATTTTTATTTTTCCATTGATAGTTTGTTGTGCGGGGCTTTTTTTTTTTTGACAGACTAGCTGTAATTGTCATGGGTACCATTTTGGGGTACATACAAGTTTATGATCACTTTTTTATTTTTTTATTTATTTTTGTTAATTGGGATGATCAAAAATTAACAATAGCAATTTTTTTATCACATTCATCCCCCTCTGAAATAAGCTTTTCTATGAGAATTTTTTGTATAAAGTTAATCTTCTTTTGACAATGTTTTTTTTTTTTTTGTCCCACTATAGAACTTTTTCATGAGCTCAATTGATCTCCTGCGATTCTTCTGTACTATTCATTACTTCTGTGCTGTATTCTATTAGACACACAGACATGACAGACCTGAGGACATTTATTATTCCCCCGACTGCCATGTAAACCCAATAGTGCACTCCTTAGTTATATATTACAAGATGCCGCCATAGGATTACTGCAGCCAATCAGGAGTCTTAGTGGTCACATGACTGACTTGTATCATTGCTCAGTGACTTCTGTAATGTTCACCCCTAACGTCAGGCCGTGTATACAATACTGGACTTATATCTGCTGTGTGATGATAAATTACATGTAGTTGTCGTGTTCAGTGTCCAGGTTATTGTTATGTTATACATATTACAGGTGTGTAAAGTTTATGGGATATTACATACATATAGAGGGACGTATCACAGATATTGTAGGGCCTCAGAGGAAAACTTATTATGGGCCCCTAGTGAGATTTCTGAAAAATGTCCAATTGTTTTTTTATTTAAATTTTTTTTTTGTCAGTTTTCTTTTTTTTTTTTTTATTTTATTAGAAATTTTTTTCATTTAAAAAGCCATGTCCTGCCTCACCCAATTTACTTGAATTTTCTGGTGGAAAAAAGTGGAACAGCAGCTTTATAAGTATCTGACTCATTCTGAACACATATGTCCCCCATGTACAGTACAGACCAAAAGTTTGGACACAACTTCTCATTCCAAGAGTTTTCTGTATTTTCATGACTATAAAAATTGTAGATTCACACTGAAGGCATCAAAACTATGAATTAACACATGTGGAATTATATACTTAACAAAAAAGTGTGAAACAACTGAAAATATGTCTTATATTCTAGGTTCTTCAAAGTAGCCACCTTTTGCTTTGATTACTGCTTTGCACACTCTTGGCATTCTCTTGATGAGCTTCAAGAGGTAGTCACCTGAAATGGTCTTCCAACAGTCTTGAAGGAGTTCCCAGAGATGCTTAGCACTTGTTGGCCCTTTTGCCTTCACTCTGCTGGTCCAGCTCACCCCAAACCATCTGGATTGGGTTCAGGTCTGGTGACTGTGGAGGCCAGGTCATCTGGCGTAGCACCCCATCACTCTCCTTCTTGGTCAAATAGCCCTTACACAGTCTGGAGGTGTTTGGGGTCATTGTCCTGTTAAAAAATAAATGATGGTCCAACTAAATGCAAACTGGATGGAATAGCATGCCGCTGCAAGATGCTGTGGTAACCATGCTGGTTCAGTATTCCTTCAATTTTGAATAAATCCCCAACAGTGTCACCAGCAAAGCCCCCCCCACACCATCACACCTCCTCCTCCATGCTTCACGGTGGGAACCAGGCATGTACAGTCCATTCCTTCACCTTTTCTGCGTCGCACAAAGACACGGTGGTTGGAACCAAAGATCTCAAATTTGGACTCATCAGACCAAAGCACAGATTTCCACAGGTCTAATGTCCATTCCTTGTGTTCTTTAGCCCAAACAAGTCTCTTGTGCTTGTTGCCTGTCCTTAGCAGTGGTTTCCTAGCAGCTATTTTGCCATGAAGGCCTGCTGCACACAGTCTCCTCTTAACAGTTGTTGTAGAGATGTGTCTGCTGCTAGAACTCTGTGTGGCATTGACCTGGTCTCTAATCTGAGCTGCTGTTAACCTGCAATTTCTGAGGCTGGTGACTCGGATGAACTTATCCTCCGCAGCAGAGGTGACTCTTGGTCTTCCTTTCCTGGGGCGGACCTCATGTGAGCCAGTTTCTTTGTAGCGCTTGATGGTTTTGGCCACTGCACTTGGGGACACTTTCAAAGTTTTCCCAATTTTTCGGACTGACTGACCTTCATTTCTTAAAGTAATGATGGCCACTCGTTTTTCTTTACTTAGCTGCTTTTTTTCTTGCCATAATACAAATTCTAACACTCCATTCAGTAGGACTATCAGCTGTGTATCCACCTGACTTCTGAACAACACAACTGATGGTCCCAACCCCATTTATAAGGCAAGAAATCCCACTTATTAAACCTGACAGGGCACACCTGTGAAGTGAAAACCATTTCAGGCGACTACCTCTTGAAGCTCATCAAGAGAATGCCAAGAGTGTGCAAAGCAGTAATCAAAGCAAAAGGTGGCTACTTTGAAGAACCTAGAATATAAGACATATTTTCAGTTGTTTCACACTTTTTTGTTAAGTATATAAATCCACATGTGTTAATTCATAGTTTTGATGCCTTCAGTGTGAATCTACAATTTTTATAGTCATGAAAATACAGAAAACTCTTGGAATGAGAAGGTGTGTCCAAACTTTTGGTCTATACTGTATATCCCCATGTACATCCACCTGACAACTGCTATAAATGCAGTAATAAATCTCCTGATTCTATACAAATAATATATAACAAATCTAACTACCTGCAGTCACCACTAGGGGGTGCTCAGTGTATAAGAATTTATACAGTATAAGTAGTATATCTGTTTGCACTGAGCTCCCCCTAGTGGTGGCCTCTAGAAAGTGCCTGGATGTATGTAGAGAGGCTGGAGATGGAGCTCAATATCAGGCTCTATAGCAGTTACATGGTTGGTCTCCATGGTAAGTACATCACTGGCGTGCAGGGACTGAAATATAGAGATCACCTCTGGGCCTTCATTACAGTTCGTCGTCCTCAGATCTTAAAGGGGTATTCCCATGACTGTAATCATATCTATATTTGTAGATAATTAAAAGTTAAACATTTTTGCAAATATACAGTAAGTAGTTAAAAATTCTGCAGAGTTTTAAAGATTTTCTCTGACCATCTTAGTGGTGACATCTATTGTCTTGATTGGTTGCCAATGGATACGACCATAGAGGCAGGAACTTTCTATGGTCTGGGACTTGCCAAAAACCCAGCCATGATTTTCTTATTGTAGCTGCGTTATCAGGCAGGGGCACTACACGTATCAGATGATATCCCGGCCACAATAAGGACATCATGGCTGATTTTCTGACCTTAGACAGATCCTGCATTCATGGTCGTATCCACTGGCAACCAATCAAGACAACAAGACTGTGACCACAAGATTTGTAGAGAAAATCTTTAAAACTCTGCAAAACGTTTAATTACTTATAATTGCAAAAATGTTTACCTTTTAATTATCTACAAATATACATATGATTATGTTCATGGGAATACCCCTTTAAGCCTTGTGTATTATATTTTGTATATATCAGTGTTGTGTCAGTGAAGGCTACAGAGACCCTGAACTGCAATTATAGAACACTGTAGTATATGTGTGATGTGTCAGTGTGTAGTATATGTGTGATGTGTCAGTGTGTAGTATATGTGTGATGTGTCAGTGTGTAGTATATGTGCGATGTGTCAGTCTGTGTAGTATATGTGTGATGTGTCAGTGTGTAGTATATGTGTGATGTGTCAGTGTGTAGTATATGTGTGATGTGTCAGTGTGTATATGTGTGATGTGTCGTGTGCTGTGTAGTATATGTGTGATGTGTCAGTGTGTAGTATATGTGTGATGTGTCAGTGTGTAGTATATGTGTGATGTGTCAGTGTGTAGTATATGTGTGATGTGTCAGTGTGTAGTATATGTGTGATGTGTCAGTGTGTAGTATATGTGTGATGTGTCAGTGTGTAGTATATGTGTGATGTGTCAGTGTGTAGTATATGTGTGATGTGTCAGTGTGTAGTATATGTGTGATGTGTCAGTGTGTAGTATATGTGTGATGTGTCAGTGTGTAGTATATGTGTGATGTGTCAGTGTGTAGTATATGTGTGATGTGTCAGTATGCAGTGTGTAGTATATGTGTGATGTGTCAGTGTGTAGTATATGTGTGATGTGTCAGTGTGTAGTATATGTGTGATGTGTCAGTGTGTAGTGTAGTATATGTGTGATGTGTCAGTGTGTAGTATATGTGTGATGTGTCAGTGTGTAGTATATGTGTGATGTGTCAGTGTGTAGTATATGTGTGATGTGTCAGTGTGTAGTATATGTGTGATGTGTCAGTGTGTAGTATATGTGTGATGTGTCAGTGTGTAGTATATGTGTGATGTGTCAGTGTGTAGTATATGTGTGATGTGTCAGTGTGCTGTGTAGTATATGTGTGAGTGTGTAGTATATGTGTGATGTGTCAGTGTGCAGTGTAGTATATGTGTGATGTGTCAGTGTGCAGTGTAGTATATGTGTGATGTGTCAGTGTGCAGTGTAGTATATGTGTGATGTGTCAGTGTGCAGTGTAGTGTATGTGTGATGTGTCAGAGTGCAGTGTAGTGTATGTGTGATGTGTCAGTGTGTAGTATATGTGTGATGTGTCAGTGTATTGTGTAGTATATGTGTGATGTGTCAGTGTGCAGTGTAGTATATGTGTGATGTGTCAGTGTGCAGTGTAGTATATGTGTGATGTGTCAGTGTGCAGTGTAGTATATGTGTGATGTGTCAGTGTGCATGTGTAGTGTATGTGTGATGTGTCAGAGTGCAGTGTAGTGTATGTGTGATGTGTCAGTGTGTAGTATATGTGTGATGTGTCAGGGTGTGTAGTATGTGTGTGATGTGTCAGTGTGTAGTATATGTGTGATGTGTCAGTGTGTTGTGTAGTATATGTGTGATGTGTCAGTGTGTAGTATATGTGTGATGTGTCAGTGTGTTGTGTAGTATATGTGTGATGTGTCAGTGTGTAGTATATGTGTGATGTGTCAGTGTGTAGTATATGTGTGATGTGTCAGTGTGCAGTGTAGTATATGTGTGATGTGTCAGTGTGCAGTGTAGTATATGTGTGATGTGTCAGTGTGCAGTGTAGTATATGTGTGATGTGTCAGTGTGCAGTGTAGTATATGTGTGATGTGTCAGTGTGCTGTGTAGTGTATGTGTGATGTGTCAGAGTGCAGTGTAGTGTATGTGTGATGTGTCAGAGTGTGCAGTGTAGTATATGTGTGATGTGTCAGTGTGCTGTGTAGTATATGTGTGATGTGTCAGTGTGTAGTATATGTGTGATGTGTCAGTGTGCTGTGTAGTATATATGTGCGATGTGTCAGTGTGTAGTACATGTGTGATGTGTCAGTGTGTAGTACATGTGTGATGTGTCAGTGTGTAGTACATGTGTGATGTGTCAGTGTGTAGTATATGTGTGATGTGTCAGTGTGTAGTATATGTGTGATGTGTCAGTGTGTAGTATATGTGTGATGTGTCAGTGTGTAGTATATGTGTGATGTGTCAGTGTGTAGTGTAGTATATGTGTGATGTGTCAGTGTGTAGTATATGTGTGATGTGTCAGTGTGTGAGTGTAGTATATGTGTGATGTGTCAGTGTGTAGTATATGTGTGATGTGTCAGTGTGTAGTATATGTGTGATGTGTCAGTGTGTAGTATATGTGTGATGTGTCAGTGTGTAGTATATGTGTGATGTGTCAGTGTGTAGTATATGTGTGATGTGTCAGTGTGTAGTATATGTGTGATGTGTCAGTGTGTTGTGTAGTATATGTGTGATGTGTCAGTGTGTAGTATATGTGTGATGTGTCAGTGTGTAGTATATGTGTGATGTGTCAGTGTGCTGTGTAGTATATGTGTGATGTGTCAGTGTGTAGTATATGTGTGATGTGTCAGTGTGTAGTATATGTGTGATGTGTCAGTGTGTAGTATATGTGTGATGTGTCAGTGTGTAGTATATGTGTGATGTGTCAGGTGTGCTGTGTAGGGTAGTATGTGTGATGTGTCAGTGTGTAGTATGTGTGCGATGTGTCAGTGTGCTGTGTAGTATATGTGTGATGTGTCAGTGTGTAGTATATGTGCGATGTGTCAGTGTGCTGTGTAGTATATGTGTGATGTGTCAGTGTGTAGTATGTGTGTGATGTGTCAGTGTGCTGTGTAGTATATGTGCGATGTGTCAGTGTGCTGTGTAGTATATGTGGGATGTGTCAGTGTGTAGTATATGTGTGATGTGTGATGTGTCAGTGTGTAGTATATGTGTGATGTGTCAGTGTGTTGTGTAGTATATGTGTGATGTGTCAGTGTGTAGTATATGTGTGATGTGTCAGTGTGTAGTATATGTGTGATGTGTCAGTGTGTAGTATATGTGTGATGTGTCAGTGTGTAGTATATGTGTGATGTGTCAGTGTGTAGTATATGTGTGATGTGTCAGTGTGTAGTATATGTGTGATGTGTCAGTGTGTAGTATATGTGTGATGTGTCAGTGTGTAGTATGTGTGTGATGTGTCAGTGTGTAGTATGTGTGTGATGTGTCAGTGTGTAGTATGTGTGTGATGTGTCAGTGTGCTGTGTAGTATATGTGTGATGTGTCAGTGTGTAGTATATGTGTGATGTGTCAGTGTGTAGTATATGTGTGATGTGTCAGTGTGTAGTATATGTGTGATGTGTCAGTGTGTAGTATATGTGTGATGTGTCAGTGTGTAGTATATGTGTGATGTGTCAGTGTGTAGTATGTGTGTGATGTGTCAGTGTGTAGTATGTGTGTGATGTGTCAGTGTGTAGTATGTGTGCGATGTGTCAGTGTGTTGTGTAGTATATGTGTGATGTGTCAGTGTGCTGTGTAGTATATGTGTGATGTGTCAGTGTGCTGTGTAGTATATGTGTGATGTGTCAGTGTGTAGTATATGTGTGATGTGTCAGTGTGTAGTATATGTGTGATGTGTCAGTGTGTAGTATATGTGTGATGTGTCAGTGTGTAGTATGTGTGTGATGTGTCAGTGTGTTGTGTAGTATATGTGTGATGTGTCAGTGTGCTGTGTAGTATATGTGTGATGTGTCAGTGTGTAGTATATGTGTGATGTGTCAGTGTGTAGTATGTGTGTGATGTGTCAGTGTGTAGTATATGTGTGATGTGTCAGTGTGCTGTGTAGTATATGTGTGATGTGTCAGTGTGTAGTATGTGTGCGATGTGTCAGTGTGTTGTGTAGTATATGTGTGATGTGTCAGTGTGCTGTGTAGTATATGTGTGATGTGTCAGTGTGTAGTATATGTGTGATGTGTCAGTGTGTAGTATATGTGTGATGTGTCAGGAATATGTGTGATGTGTCAGTGTGTAGTATATGTGTGATGTGTCAGTGTGTAGTATATGTGTGATGTGTCAGTGTGTAGTATATGTGTGATGTGTCAGTGTGTAGTATATGTGTGTGATGTGTCAGTGTGTAGTATGTGTGTGATGTGTCAGTGTGTAGTATATGTGTGATGTGTCAGTGTGTAGTATGTGTGTGATGTGTCAGTGTGTAGTATATGTGTGATGTGTCAGTGTGTAGTATATGTGTGATGTGTCAGTGTGTAGTATATGTGTGATGTGTCAGTGTGCTGTGTAGTATATGTGTGATGTGTCAGTGTGTAGTATATGTGTGATGTGTCAGTGTGTAGTATATGTGTGATGTGTCAGTGTGTAGTATATGTGTGATGTGTCAGTGTGTAGTATATGTGTGATGTGTCAGTGTGTAGTATATGTGTGATGTGTCAGTGTGTAGTATATGTGTGATGTGTCAGTGTGTAGTATGTGTGTGATGTGTCAGTGTGTAGGAGTATGTGTGTGATGTGTCAGTGTGTAGTATGTGTGTGATGTGTCAGTGTGCTGTGTAGTATATGTGTGATGTGTCAGTGTGTAGTATATGTGTGATGTGTCAGTGTGTAGTATATGTGTGATGTGTCAGTGTGTAGTATATGTGTGATGTGTCAGTGTGTAGTATATGTGTGATGTGTCAGTGTGTAGTATATGTGTGATGTGTCAGTGTGTAGTATGTGTGTGATGTGTCAGTGTGTAGTATATGTGTGATGTGTCAGTGTGTAGTATGTGTGTGATGTGTCAGTGTGTTGTGTAGTATATGTGTGATGTGTCAGTGTGCTGTGTAGTATATGTGTGATGTGTCAGTGTGCTGTGTAGTATATGTGTGATGTGTCAGTGTGTAGTATATGTGTGATGTGTCAGTGTGTAGTATATGTGTGATGTGTCAGTGTGTAGTATATGTGTGTGATGTGTCAGTGTGTAGTATGTGTGCGATGTGTGAGTGTGTAGTGTGTAGTATATGTGTGATGTGTCAGTGTGCTGTGTAGGTATATGTGTGATGTGTCAGTGTGTAGTATATGTGTGATGTGTCAGTGTGTAGTATATGTGTGATGTGTCAGTGTGTAGTATATGTGTGATGTGTCAGTGTGCTGTGTAGTATATGTGTGATGTGTCAGTGTGTAGTATATGTGTGCGATGTGTCAGTGTGTTGTGTAGTATATGTGTGATGTGTCAGTGTGCTGTGTAGTATATGTGTGATGTGTCAGTGTGTAGTATATGTGTGATGTGTCAGTGTGTAGTATATGTGTGATGTGTCAGTGTGTTGTGTAGTATATGTGTGATGTGTCAGTGTGTAGTATATGTGTGATGTGTCAGTGTGTAGTATATGTGTGATGTGTCAGTGTGTAGTATGTGTGTGATGTGTCAGTGTGTAGTATGTGTGTGATGTGTCAGGTGTGTAGTATGTGTGTGATGTGTCAGTGTGTAGTATGTGTGTGATGTGTCAGTGTGTAGTATATGTGTGATGTGTCAGTGTGCTGTAGTAAGTGTGATGTGCAGTGGTAGGTATATGTGTGATGTGTCAGTGTGTAGTATATGTGTGATGTGTCAGTGTGTAGTATATGTGTGATGTGTCAGTGTGTAGCATATGTGTGATGTGTCAGTGTGTAGTATATGTGTGATGTGTCAGTGTGTAGTATATGTGTGATGTGTCAGTGTGTAGTATATGTGTGATGTGTCAGTGTGTAGTATATGTGTGATGTGTCAGTGTGCTGTGTAGTATATGTGTGATGTGTCAGTGTGTAGTATATGTGTGATGTGTCAGTGTGCTGTGTAGTATATGTGTGATGTGTCAGTGTGTAGTATGTGTGTGATGTGTCAGTGTGTAGTAGTGTGTGCGATGTGTCAGTGTGTTGTGTAGTATGTGTGTGATGTGTCAGTGTGCTGTGTAGTATATGTGTGATGTGTCAGTGTGCTGTGTAGTATATGTGTGATGTGTCAGTGTGCTGTGTAGTATATGTGTGATGTGTCAGTGTGTAGTATATGTGTGATGTGTCAGTGTGTTGTGTAGTATATGTGTGATGTGTCAGTGTGTAGTATATGTGTGATGTGTCAGTGTGTAGTATATGTGTGATGTGTCAGTGTGTAGTATATGTGTGATGTGTCAGTGTGTAGTATATGTGTGATGTGTCAGTGTGTAGTATATGTGTGATGTGTCAGTGTGTAGTATATGTGTGATGTGTCAGTGTGTAGTATATGTGTGATGTGTCAGGTGTAGTAGTGTGATGTGTGTGTGTAGTATATGTGTGATGTGTAGTGTGTAGTATATGTGTGATGTGTCAGTGTGTAGTATATGTGTGATGTGTCAGTGTGCTGTGTAGTATATGTGTGATGTGTCAAGGTGTGTAGTATATGTGTGATGTGCAGTGTGTGATGTGTCAGTGTGTAGTATATGTGTGATGTGTCAGTGTGTAGTATATGTGTGATGTGTCAGTGTGTAGTATATGTGTGATGTGTCAGTGTGTAGTATATGTGTGATGTGTCAGTGTGTTGTGTAGTATATGTGTGATGTGTCAGTGTGTAGTATATGTGTGATGTGTCAGTGTGTAGTATATGTGTGATGTGTCAGTGTGTAGTATATGTGTGATGTGTCAGTGTGTAGTATGTGTGTGATGTGTCAGTGTGTAGTATGTGTGTGATGTGTCAGTGTGTAGTATGTGTGTGATGTGTCAGTGTGTAGTATGTGTGTGATGTGTCAGTGTGCTGTGTAGTATATGTGTGATGTGTCAGTGTGTGAGTATATGTGTGATGTGTCAGTGTGTAGTATATGTGTGATGTGTCAGTGTGTAGTATATGTGTGATGTGTCAGTGTGTAGTATATGTGTGATGTGTCAGTGTGTAGTATATGTGTGATGTGTCAGTGTGTAGTGTGTGTGTGATGTGTCAGTGTGTAGTATATGTGCGATGTGTCAGTGTGTGTGTAGTATATGTGTGATGTGTCAGTGTGTAGTATGTGTGTGATGTGTCAGTGTGTAGTATGTGTGTGATGTGTCAGTGTGTAGTATGTGTGCGATGTGTGCACGTGTGCTGTGTAGTATATGTGTGATGTGTCAGTGTGCTGTGTAGTATATGTGTGATGTGTCAGTGTGTGTGTAGTATATGTGTGATGTGTCAGTGTGTAGTATATGTGTGATGTGTCAGTGTGTAGTATATGTGTGATGTGTCAGTGTGTAGTATGTGTGTGATGTGTCAGTGTGTAGTATGTGTGTGATGTGTCAGTGTGTTGTGTAGTATATGTGTGATGTGTCAGTGTGCTGTGTAGTATATGTGTGATGTGTCAGTGTGTAGTATATGTGTGATGTGTCAGTGTGTAGTATATGTGTGATGTGTCAGTGTGCTGTGTAGTATATGTGTGATGTGTCAGTGTGTAGTATATGTGTGATGTGTCAGTGTGTTGTGTAGTATATGTGTGATGTGTCAGTGTGTAGTATATGTGCGATGTGTCAGTGTGTTGTGTAGTATATGTGTGATGTGTCAGTGTGTAGTATATGTGCGATGTGTCAGTGTGTTGTGTAGTATATGTGTGATGTGTCAGTGTGCTGTGTAGTATATGTGTGATGTGTCAGTGTGTAGTATATGTGTGATGTGTCAGTGTGTTGTGTAGTATATGTGTGATGTGTCAGTGTGTAGTATATGTGTGATGTGTCAGTGTGTAGTATATATGTGTGATGTGTCAGTGTGTAGTATATGTGTGATGTGTCAGGTGTGTAGGTATGTGTGCGATGTGTCAGTGTGGTGTGTAGTATATGTGTGATGTGTCAGTGTGTAGTATATGTGCGATGTGTCAGTGTGTTGTGTAGTATATGTGTGATGTGTCAGTGTGCTGTGTAGTATATGTGTGATGTGTCAGTGTGTAGTATATGTGTGATGTGTCAGTGTGTAGTATATGTGTGATGTGTCAGTGTGTAGTATATGTGCGATGTGTCAGTGTGTAGTATATGTGTGATGTGTCAGTGTGTAGTATATGTGTGATGTGTCAGTGTGTAGAGGGTGTGATGTGTCAGTGTGTAGTATATGTGTGATGTGTCAGTGTGCTGTGTAGTATATGTGTGATGTGTCAGTGTGTAGTATATGTGTGATGTGTCAGTGTGTAGTATATGTGTGATGTGTCAGTGTGTAGTATATGTGTGATGTGTCAGTGTGGTGTGTAGTATATGTGTGATGTGTCAGTGTGTAGTATATGTGTGATGTGTCAGTGTGTAGTATATGTGTGATGTGTCAGGTGTGTTGTGTAGTATATGTGTGATGTGTCAGTGTGTAGTATATGTGTGATGTGTCAGTGTGTAGTATATGTGTGATGTGTCAGTGTGTAGTATATGTGTGATGTGTCAGTGTGTAGTATATGTGTGATGTGTCAGTGTGTTGTGTAGTGATTATGTGTGATGTGTCAGTGTGTAGTATATGTGTGATGTGTCAGTATGTGTGTAGTATATGTGTGATGTGTCAGTGTGTAGTATATGTGTGATGTGTCAGTGTGTGTGTGTAGTGTGTAGTATATGTGTGATGTGTCAGTGTGTAGTATATGTGTGATGTGTCAGTGTGTAGTATATGTGTGATGTGTCAGTGTGTAGTATATGTGTGATGTGTCAGTGTGTAGTATATGTGTGATGTGTCAGTGTGTATGTGTAGTGTATATGTGTGATGTGTCAGTGTGTAGTATATGTGTGATGTGTCAGTATGCAGTGTAGTATATGTGTGATGTGTCAGTGTGTAGTATATGTGTGATGTGTCAGTGTGTTGTGTAGTATATGTGTGATGTGTCAGTGTGTAGTATATGTGTGATGTGTCAGTGTGTAGTATATGTGTGATGTGTCAGTGTGTAGTATATGTGTGATGTGTCAGTGTGTAGTATATGTGTGATGTGTCAGTGTGTGTGTAGTGTATGTGTGATGTGTCAGTGTGTAGTATATGTGTGATGTGTCAGTAGTGTAGTATATGTGTGATGTGTCAGTGTGTAGTATATGTGTGATGTGTCAGTGTGTAGTATATGTGTGATGTGTCAGTGTGCGTGTGTAGTATATGTGTGATGTGTCAGTGTGCTGTGTAGTATATGTGTGATGTGTCAGTGTGTATGTGTAGTATGTGTGATGTGTCAGTGTGTAGTATATGTGTGATGTGTCAGTGTGTAGTATATGTGTGATGTGTCAGTGTGTAGTATATGTGTGATGTGTCAGTGTGTAGTATATGTGTGATGTGTCAGTGTGTAGTATATGTGTGATGTGTCAGTGTGTAGTATATGTGTGATGTGTCAGTGTGTAGTATATTGTGTGATGTGTCAGTGTGTAGTATATGTGCGATGTGTCAGTGTGTAGTATATGTGTGATGTGTCAGTGTGTAGTATATGTGTGATGTGTCAGTGTGTAGTATATGTGTGATGTGTCAGTGTGTAGTATATGTGTGATGTGTCAGTGTGTAGTATATGTGTGATGTGTCAGTGTGTAGTATATGTGTGATGTGTCAGTGTGTAGTATATGTGTGGTGTCAGTGTGTAGTATATGTGTGATGTGTCAGTGTGTAGTATATGTGTGATGTGTCAGTATATGATATATAACCCTCTGTATCTCTCTCTCAGACAGTCACTCTCTGCGGTATTATTACACCGGGGTCTCAGCTCTGGGGTCCGGACTACCTGAATACTCTATCAGTCGGATATGTGGATGATCGGGAGATTGTAAATTATAACACAGACAGCGGCAGAGAAAGACCGAGTGTACAGTGGATGGAGAAGATACAGGAGCAAGAGCCGGGATACTGGGAGAGACAGACACAGATAGCTAAAGGAAATGAGGCTGTATTCAGACATAATGTGAGGACAGCAATGAGCAGATTCAACCAGACCGGAGGTGAGAGACAAATATACTCTATATACATAATACACTATATACACACTACACTGACTATACACTAATATGCACAATACACACTACTCTATATGACAATACTGTATACACAACTAATATACACACTACACTGTATACACAATACTATACACAAACACTACACTGTATACACAGTAATATATACAATACACACTACACTACACATTAATATACACTACACTGTATACCACTATATACACACTACACTCACACAAAATACAAATCCCTCCAATCCCCGATCGCTTCACCAGCATGGATGTTATTACTAATATGGGGTGAATGTCATGAAGGAGCCGGCAGTGTTGTCAGTAGTCAGTGATGGTGTCACCCCGGCCATCTCCAGGGGAAGAAATATGAGAGGTATCATAGACAATGGAAAGTCCAGACGGTGGTGGATAAGATGCTGTGTAGAGTCTGGTATGGCCGCCACATCACCGAGCCAGATAAATAACAGGCCACAAATGTAATGGTATGTAACATATAGAGATATATATATCATAAACCTTTTATATATGTATTGGCCACACCAGACCACAGAATTGGATCCATCTAAGGCCGGGGCCTTACGTGGTGTTCTAGTGAATCCCATCCACACATTGCAGAAAAATACGTGCAGCGGAAATGCTGCAATTTGTAAAACTGCCGCGTTTCTGGAAATCGCAGCATGCCAATTATAGCAACGGAAACTCCAGTGGTTTTCCTATAGGTTTAATGGAAGCAGAAAGTCGCTGCAGGAAAAACCGTAATGTATTGCCGCCGTGGGTTTTCCCACAGCTTTTTTTTTTTTTTCTGCTGCGGCTCGCAACATGGGGCCTTAGGCCAATAGTTTTTTCCCCACCAGGCCATATATATATTAGTGATGGTGAGAATTTCACCCCTATTGTTGCCCCAGTGACTAATCCAGTGTAATATAAACTACCATCAGAGTGGAAGAGATTTCAGACGGTTTATTCACACTCATCCAGACTGACTTATGGTGCGGGGTTTTTTTATCCTCAGTATGTCCGTTTATGTAAAGGATGAAGGCAACAAAATCCCCGCAGAGGTTACTACTAAACTCCTGTGCAGAATAATTCTGTGAGGGTTTTGTTGTGGTGGAATTTGGTAATAATCACATCAGCAGGTTTGTCCTGTGTGAATACAGCCTTATACCGCCAGGGTGTGACGCAGATTATACAGAAGCTCAACCTAAGTGGCCGAGACGGATCAGAGGGTTTCAACGTGTAAAATCTGATATTATAATCTGCTACAAATCCACATCAGACCTGACACACTGAGGATGTGAAACATCTGCTGGGACATAAATTACCTGCAAAATGTAGATGAAGAGCTAAAAATCTCACCCTCAGGCCTTATTCACACGTCTGTATCAGTTTGTGGACATGTCAGTATGTCTTGTCTGTATTTCCATGGCTTTCTATCCACATGTCCTCCAGTACTGTCCGCCCAGTATCAGACAGTCTGACATGTACAGCAGTGATACTGATACTAATCTCTTATAATGATGGAAAATACAGTAAAAATAAGCAGAATCTCTCTCACCCCAATAGTAGTTTCCTAAGCACAATATCCTTATAGATATGGGGGGGACGTTTCGTCCTAGACATGGATCTTTATCATTGTAATGTCCTTTGTGACTGATCCAGCAGCGCAGAGCGGCGGAAGAAACAAGCGACAAATACCGCAAGTCTGATAAAGGTGTCTGGGGCTGAATCCTGTGGATTGTAGATCAGTACAGAATATATTATATTATTCTGGGAATTACTATTGCAGTGTCACATTCTTTGCTTCTCTTTCTTGGTGTAGTCGGGTGCGATCCTCGCCCCTCGGTTACAATAGTGTCATACACCTGCAGAATAAACCTACAAAATACAAGGACTCCTAATAATTCCTACAAACCCCGTCCTGATATATACAAGATATAGGGGACTGACCATGTAAGCGAACCAAAACCCCTGCCCATAGACAGTGACACAATGTACCAGCGTATGCTCACTGTATTATATACACAACCTGCTGCACACCGCTATCACACTAACCGTATATTATATAGGACACATTAATAACACTATATATATCAGGGGGGAGGACATGACAGGACACTGCACATAAACTTGTAGAAAGTCAGGAGTAGAATGCAACGCAGAATATACTGACACACAGATCATAAATGTTATCACAATGTTACCACTACAGTCTGCCATATTGGAGTAATTCATGAATGTGACAAATACGCTGCGATATTCCTACTGTATGTGCAGTGTAAGTGTATGAAATACTGACCTGAGAGTCACATGGGGTTGTCCGGGGACTGGATATTCACTTACTTTTTCCTGCAACTATTTGAAGCTGGGCCTGGGGGGTTCTGGGCTGGTTCTGTCCCCGGGTCAGTCATATGATCAGGACCAGTGCCCGTTCCCTGGGCCGCTCCACCTCTTCGTCCTCTTATTTTCACAGGGAGTCTGCCAGCCCCATAAGACAGGTAAATACCTGAGCAAACAGGAGAGGAGGAGGAGGAGCGACACAGGGGACAGTTCCCATCATGTACCTGCCCAGACCCCCAGGTCCACCTTCTATTCCACAAAAGATGTAAGTTCATTTACACTCCCTGGACAACCCCTTTAATAAGAAGTGCCTCGGAGTAAGATGCTCGGAATTTATTAAAAGCCTCACATTAAACTTGGCGCACTTGTGACTATCCAGTACCCTAAGGCCGTATTCACACGCGGTGTATAGGCGTGCTGTTAGACACGTGTGTGGTCTATAGAAACCTATGAATATATCTGCACACGGCAGTTTTGTGCTCTGTGACTTTTTCTTCTTTGACCTCAATTGGCTTTTTAATCTGTTTAAAAATGTTCCTAAAAACACAATACTAGAAAAAACACACAATATTAGGCCACGCCATAAAACCCTCTGTGAACCCGAAATAAATGTTGTGCAGTGCTAAAGGGCTTCAGATTGTCTCAGGCCCCTGCACATGACCGCAGTTGTTTTCAGTATATTGTCCACAGTTGCGGCTGGTATACGGACCCATTCATCTCTATGGCCCTATACACACGTCTGTATTTATTACTGATCAGTGTCCGGGCTGTAGAAACTCCGCACAGATTATAGAGCAGGTCGTATTCCTGTCCGTATTTGTGGCCCAGACTCAGATACAAGTGTAGGGGATCATACAAGTCTTTCTGCAGATCCGTGATGGCCGATGTCATACTGATGTAAGGCGGACGTGGTTTTTGTGGATTAGGAATCAGTGTTTGTGGACAGTAAAACCCTCTATAGTCATGTGCAGGAGACCTTAACGTGTAACTAAACTTTCTGACAAGTTTTGATTTTCTGGCAGTATTTGTGTCATTAATAAATTGTGTAATATACTTTATTAACATATTTTGTCTCCTTTTAGTGAAATCCTGCATTGTTTCCCTCTTCCCCTTGCTTCTGTATTGAGATCTGTTCCTGCCTCTCACTGAATGTTACTGTGTATGGAGGACGGGGATGTGTAAGATGAGGGTGGGGGACGGTCACTTCAATCAGTTATATCTCCAGCATTATAAAACGTACAAACTTGCTTTTGGTGTCACATGAAAGAGGAGATCCCTATGCAATGCTTAATATATGATATAAATATCCCAATCCCATCAGTACTTTCAGCCAGTGATATCTCTGGAAATAATACAGATAGTACTGCAGCCTTAGTGTCATCCTTAGTACCTTAGAGAATCTCCTCTCTCGTATGACACCAAAGGCAAATTTTATAATGTCTGAGATATAACTGTATGAAGTGACCCTCACCCACCCTCATTCTCTACCTCTTACACAGCCCCATCCTCCATACACAGTAACATTCAGTGAGAGGCAGGAACAGCTCTCAATACAGAAGCAAGGGGAAGAGTGAAAAATGCAGGATTTCACAGAAAGGAGCCAAAATGTGTTAATAAAGTATATTGCAAAATTTCAGAACATAAAGAGACGTAGAGGGGCGCTGCGCAGATTTGTCTCCACTACATGTATAGAATATATAATAAGCACTTGCAGGGA
The DNA here is from genome assembly GCA_947044405.1 of Leptodactylus fallax. Taxonomy (NCBI): domain Eukaryota; kingdom Metazoa; phylum Chordata; class Amphibia; order Anura; family Leptodactylidae; genus Leptodactylus; species Leptodactylus fallax. The sequence goes on from CAMRHE010000113.1 coordinate 1,675,320, forward strand.
CTCTCATAATACGATCACTGGTGCTCTCTCCATTCAGAAAACACTCAAGCTATACTCCAAATATACAGACAAAAAGAAGGGGCACTCACCAGATCTTCATAAATATTGTACCTTTTATTCCATAATACAAATGGTAAAAGCAGCAGCAGTTATGGGAGAGAGGTGCAAGTCATAGCCCCAATTCACACACACTGAATTTTATGCAGCTTTGTGACGGCCGATTTTCACTGTCGTGTGAGTGAAGGCTCGGTACGTGTACATGGGATGTGGTGACCACGGATTAGCTGTGACAGACTCAACACTGGTTAAACTGACTCTGAAATCTACCAACATGTCAACTATAACTACACCAGTTTTCAGGCCTAAATTATAATAAGTGTTGGCCCGCAGTGGCTCCGCCCCCTCCCATTAAGCCCTGCCCAATTTCTAAAAATGTTATAATGGTGGTGGAAATGTTATAAATGAGCTATTCTATTTGCAAATTAGGTTTTTGTGCAAAATTATAAATTCCCTCCCATAATGTCCCATATAAAAGACTTGTGTCATTTACAGGTATAAGATGGTCAGGAACAAGTAGGAGGAAAAAGCTGAAAAAGTAATTTAAGCCAATACTATACTGTAGTCATCTATAGCATCAGGAGCACTGCCTCCCCGCAGCACTACTGTCCTGAATACATGATTATAGTACTAGCGGTCACCTCCTCCCCACAGCTCTACTGTCCTGTACTGAATACATGATTATAGTACTAGCGGTCACCTCCTCCCCGCAGCCCTACTGTCCTGTACTGAATACATGATTATAGTACTAGCGGTCACCTCCTCCCCGCAGCCCTACTGTCCTGTACTGAATACATGATTATAGTACTAGCAGTCACCTCCTCCCCACAGCTCTACTGTCCTGTACTGAATACATGATTATAGTACTAGCGGTCACCTCCTCCCCGCAGCCCTACTGTCCTGTACTGAATACATGATTATAGTACTAGCGGTCACCTCCTCCCCACAGCTCTACTGTCCTGTACTGAATACATGATTATAGTACTAGCGGTCACCTCCTCCCCGCAGCGCTACTGTCCTGTACTGAATACATGATTATAGTACTAGCAGTCACCTCCTCCCCCGCAGCTCTACTGTCCTGTACTGAATACATGATTATAGTACTAGCAGTCACCTCCTCCCCGCAGCTCTACTGTCCTGTACTGAATACATGATTATAGTACTAGCAGTCACCTCCTCCCCGCAGGCCTACTGTCCTATACTGAATACATGATTATAGTGCTAGCGGTCACCGCCTCCCCCGCAGCTATACTGTCCTGTACTGAATACATGATTATAGTACTAGCGGTCACCTCCTCCCCACAGCTCTACTGTCCTGTACTGAATACATGATTATAGTACTAGCAGTCACCTCCTCCCCGCAGCACTACTGTCCTGTACTGAATATATGATTATAGTACTAGCGGTCACCTCCTCCCCGCAGCTGTACTGTCCTGTACTGAATACATGATTATAGTACTAGCGGTCACAGCCTCCCCGCAGCTCTACTGTCCTGTACTGAATACATGATTATAGTACTAGCGGTCACTGCCTCCCCGCAGCCCTACTGTCCTGTACTGAATACATGATTATAGTACTAGCGGTCACTGCCTCCCCGCAGCCCTACTGTCCTGTACTGAATACATGATTATAGTACTAGCAGTCACCTCCTCCCCGCAGCTCTACTGTCCTGTACTGAATACATGATTATAGTACTAGCGGTCACCTCCTCCCCGCAGCTATACTGTCCTGTACTGAATACATGATTATAGTACTAGCAGTCACCTCCTCCCCGCAGCGCTACTGTCCTGTACTGAATACATGATTATAGTACTAGTGGTCACCTCCTCCCCGCAGCTCTACTGTCCTGTACTGAATACATGATTATAGTACTAGCGGTCACCGCCTCCCCGCAGGCCTACTGTCCTGTACTGAATACATGATTATAGTACTAGCGGTCACCTCCTCCCCGCAGTTCTACTGTCCTGTACTGAATATATGATTATAGTACTAGCGGTCACCTCCTCACCACAGCTCTACTGTCCTGTACTGAATACATGATTATAGTACTAGCGGTCACCTCCTCCCCGCAGCACTACTGTCCTATACTGAATACATGATTATAGTACTAGTGGTCACCTCCTCCCCGCAGCGCTACTGTCCTGTACTGAATACATGATTATAGTACAAGCGGTCACTGCCTCCCCGCAGCTGTACTGTCCTGTACTGAATACATGATTATAGTACTAGCGGTCACCGCCTCCCCGCAGCTCTACTGTCCTGTACTGAATACATGATTATAGTACTAGCGGTCACCTCCTCCCCGCAGCTCTACTGTCCTGTACTGAATACATGATTATAGTACTAGCGGTCACCTCCTCCCCGCAGCTGTACTGCACTGTACTGAATACATGATTATAGTACTAGCAGTCACCTCCTCCCCGCAGCGCTACTGTCCTGTACTGAATACATGATTATAGTACTAGCGGTCACCTCCTCCCCGCAGCGCTACTGTCCTGTACTGAATACATGATTATAGTACTAGCAGTCACCTCCTCCCCGCAGCTCTACTGTCCTGTACTGAATACATGATTATAGTACTAGCGGTCACCTCCTCCCCCGCAGCTCTACTGTCCTGTACTGAATACATGATTATAGTACTAGCGGTCACCTCCTCCCCCGCAGCTGTACTGCACTGTACTGAATACATGATTATAGTACTAGCAGTCACCTCCTCCCCGCAGCGCTACTGTCCTGTACTGAATACATGATTATAGTACTAGCGGTCACCTCCTCCCCGCAGCGCTACTGTCCTGTACTGAATACATGATTATAGTACTAGCAGTCACCTCCTCCCCGCAGCTCTACTGTCCTGTACTGAATACATGATTATAGTACTAGCAGTCACCTCCTCCCCACAGCTCTACTGTCCTGTACTGAATACATGATTATAGTACTAGTGGTCACCTCCTCCCCGCAGCCCTACTGTCCTGTACTGAATACATGATTATAGTACTAGCAGTCACCGCCTCCCCGCAGCGCTACTGTCCTGTACTGAATACATGATTATAGTACTAGTGGTCACCTCCTCCCCGCAGCTCTACTGTCCTGTACTGAATACATGATTATAGTACTAGCAGTCACCTCCTCCCCACAGCTCTACTGTCCTGTACTGAATACATGATTATAGTACTAGTGGTCACCTCCTCCCCGCAGCCCTACTGTCCTGTACTGAATACATGATTATAGTGCTAGCGGTCACTGCCTCTCCGCAGCTCTACTGTCCTGTACTGAATACATGATTATAGTACTAGCAGTCACCTCCTCACCACAGCTCTACTGTCCTGTACTGAATACATGATTATAGTACTAGCGGTCACCTCCTCCCCGCAGCTGTACTGCACTGTACTGAATACATGATTATAGTACTAGCAGTCACCTCCTCCCCGCAGCGCTACTGTCCTGTACTGAATACATGATTATAGTACTAGCAGTCACCGCCTCCCCGCAGCGCTACTGTCCTGTACTGAATACATGATTATAGTACTAGTGGTCACCTCCTCCCCGCAGCGCTACTGTCCTGTACTGAATACATGATTATAGTACTAGCAGTCACCGCCTCCCCGCAGCGCTACTGTCCTGTACTGAATACATGATTATAGTACTAGTGGTCACCTCCTCCCCGCAGCTCTACTGTCCTGTACTGAATACATGATTATAGTACTAGCAGTCACCTCCTCCCCACAGCTCTACTGTCCTGTACTGAATACATGATTATAGTACTAGTGGTCACCTCCTCCCCGCAGCCCTACTGTCCTGTACTGAATACATGATTATAGTGCTAGCGGTCACTGCCTCTCCGCAGCTCTACTGTCCTGTACTGAATACATGATTATAGTACTAGCAGTCACCTCCTCCCCGCAGCTCTACTGTCCTGTACTGAATACATGATTATAGTACTAGCGGTCACCTCCTCCCCGCAGCTGTACTGTCCTGTACTGAATACATGATTATAGTACTAGCGGTCACCTCCTCCCCGCAGGCCTACTGTCCTGTACTGAATACATGATTATAGTACTAGCAGTCACCTCCTCCCCGCAGCGCTACTGTCCTGTACTGAATACATGATTATAGTACTAGCGGTCACCGCCTCCCCGCAGCCCTACTGTCCTGTACTGAATACATGATTATAGTACTAGCGGTCACTGCCTCTCCGCAGCCCTACTGTCCTGTACTGAATACATGATTATAGTACTAGCAGTCACCTCCTCCCCGCAGCTCTACTGTCCTGTACTGAATACATGATTATAGTACTAGCGGTCACCTCCTCCCCGCAGCTCTACTGTCCTGTACTGAATACATGATTATAGTACTAGCAGTCACCTCCTCCCCGCAGCGCTACTGTCCTGTACTGAATACATGATTATAGTACTAGCGGTCACCGCCTCCCCGCAGCCCTACTGTCCTGTACTGAATACATGATTATAGTACTAGCGGTTACTGAATACATGATTATAGTACTAGCGGTCACTGCCTCTCCGCAGCCCTACTGTCCTGTACTGAATACATGATTATAGTACTAGCAGTCACCTCCTCCCCACAGCTCTACTGTCCTGTACTGAATACATGATTATAGTACTAGCGGTCACCTCCTCCCTGCAGCCCTACTGTCCTGTACTGAATACATGATTATAGTACTAGCAGTCACCTCCTCCCCGCAGCTGTACTGTCCTGTACTGAATACATGATTATAGTACTAGCGGTCACCTCCTCCCCGCAGCTCTACTGTCCTGTACTGAATACATGATTATAGTACTAGCGGTCACCTCCTCCCCGCAGCCCTACTGTCCTGTACTGAATACATGATTATAGTACTAGCGGTCACCGCCTCCCCACAGCCCTACTGTCCTGTACTGAATACATGATTATAGTACTAGCGGTCACTGCCTCTCCGCAGCTCTACTGTCCTGTACTGAATACATGATTATAGTACTAGCAGTCACCTCCTCCCCGCAGGCCTACTGTCCTGTACTGAATACATGATTATAGTACTAGCGGTCACCTCCTCCCCGCAGCGCTACTGTCCTGTACTGAATACATGATTATAGTACTAGCGGTCACCTCCTCCCCGCAGCGCTACTGTCCTGTACTGAATACATGATTATAGTACTAGCAGTCACCGCCTCCCCGCAGCGCTACTGTCCTGTACTGAATACATGATTATAGTACTAGTGGTCACCTCCTCCCCGCAGCTCTACTGTCCTGTACTGAATACATGATTATAGTACTAGCAGTCACCTCCTCCCCGCAGCGCTACTGTCCTGTACTGAATACATGATTATAGTACTAGCGGTCACCGCCTCCCCCGCAGCTCTACTGTCCTGTACTGAATATATGATTATAGTACTAGCGGTCAAACTGTCCTGTACTGAATATATGATTATAGTACTAGCGGTCACCGCCTCCCCGCAGGTCTACTGTCCTGTACTGAATACATGATTATAGTACTAGCGGTCACCGCCTCCCCGCAGCTCTACTGTCCTGTACTGAATACATGATTATAGTACTAGCGGTCACCTCCTCCCCACAGCTGTACTGTCCTGTACTGAATACATGATTATAGTACTAGCGGTCACCTCCTCCCCCGCAGCTATACTGCACTGTACTGAATACATGAATATAGTACTAGCGGTCACCTCCTCCCCGCAGCCCTACTGCCCTGTACTGAATACATGATTATAGTACTAGCGGTCACCTCCTCCCCGCAGCTATACTGCACTGTACTGAATACATGATTATAGTACTAGCGGTCACCTCCTCCCCGCAGCCCTACTGCCCTGTACTGAATACATGATTATAGTACTAGCGGTCACCTCCTCCCCGCAGCCCTACTGCACTGTACTGAATACATGATTATAGTACTAGCAGTCACCGCCTCCCCGCAGCACTACTGTCCTGTACTGAATACATGATTATAGTACTAGCGGTCACCTCCTCCCCGCAGCGCTACTGTCCTGTACTGAATACATGATTATAGTACTAGCGGTCACCTCCTCCCCCGCAGCTATACTGCACTGTACTGAATACATGATTATAGTACTAGCGGTCACCGCCTCCCCACAGCCCTACTGTCCTATACTGAATACATGATTATAGTACTAGCGGTCACCTCCTCCCCGCAGCTCTACTGTCCTGTACTGAATACATGATTATAGTACTAGCAGTCACCTCCTCCCCCGCAGGCCTACTGTCCTATACTGAATACATGATTATAGTGCTAGCGGTCACCGCCTCCCCGCAGCTATACTGTCCTGTACTGAATACATGATTATAGTACTAGCAGTCACCTCCTCCCCGCAGCTCTACTGTCCTGTACTGAATACATGATTATAGTACTAGCAGTCACCTCCTCCCCGCAGCGCTACTGTCCTGTACTGAATACATGATTATAGTACTAGCAGTCACCGCCTCCCCGCAGCGCTACTGTCCTGTACTGAATACATGATTATAGTACTAGCGGTCACCGCCTCCCCGCAGCTCTACTGTCCTGTACTGAATATATGATTATAGTACTAGCGGTCACCGCCTCCCCGCAGGCCTACTGTCCTGTACTGAATACATGATTATAGTACTAGCGGTCACCGCCTCCCCGCAGGCCTACTGTCCTGTACTGAATACATGATTATAGTACTAGCGGTCACCTCCTCCCCACAGCCCTACTGTCCTGTACTGAATACATGATTATAGTACTAGCGGTCACCTCCTCCCCGCAGCTGTACTGTCCTGTACTGAATACATGATTATAGTACTAGCGGTCACCTCCTCCCCGCAGCTATACTGCACTGTACTGAATACATGATTATAGTACTAGCGGTCACCTCCTCCCCGCAGCCCTACTGCCCTGTACTGAATACATGATTATAGTACTAGCGGTCACCTCCTCCCCGCAGCCCTACTGCACTGTACTGAATACATGAATATAGTACTAGCGGTCACCTCCTCCCCGCAGCCCTACTGCCCTGTACTGAATACATGAATATAGTACTAGCGGTCACCTCCTCCCCGCAGCACTACTGTCCTGTACTGAATACATGAATATAGTACTAGCGGTCACCTCCTCCCCGCAGCCCTACTGCCCTGTACTGAATACATGAATATAGTACTAGCGGTCACCTCCTCCCCGCAGCCCTACTGCACTGTACTGAATACATGAATATAGTACTAGCGGTCACCTCCTCCCCCGCAGCCCTACTGCCCTGTACTGAATACATGAATATAGTACTAGCGGTCACCTCCTCCCCGCAGCCCTACTGCACTGTACTGAATACATGAATATAGTACTAGCGGTCACCTCCTCCCCGCAGCCCTACTGCCCTGTACTGAATACATGAATATAGTACTAGCGGTCACCTCCTCCCCGCAGCCCTACTGCACTGTACTGAATACATGAATATAGTACTAGCGGTCACCTCCTCCCCGCAGCCCTACTGCCCTGTACTGAATACATGAATATAGTACTAGCGGTCACCTCCTCCCCGCAGCCCTACTGCACTGTACTGAATACATGAATATAGTACTAGCGGTCACCTCCTCCCCGCAGCCCTACTGCACTGTACTGAATACATGAATATAGTACTAGCGGTCACCTCCTCCCCGCAGCACTACTGTCCTGTACTGAATACATGATTATAGTACTAGCGGTCACTGCCTCTCCGCAGCTCTACTGTCCTGTACTGAATACATGATTATAGTACTAGCGGTCACCTCCTCCCCCGCAGCTCTACTGTCCTGTACTGAATACATGATTATAGGTGCGGGGAGGCAGCGACTACTAGTACTATAGATGACTATTTTCCTGGATTCTGGGTCCTGGCTTAGGGTTCGGTCTGGGAAATACGGCCAATGTCTGGTCTGTATCTCATGGACCAAATCCCCTGTGTGAAGCTGGCCCTAATCCCTAAAACCATAAAGGATTCGGCCCATAAGGAGGTAAAATAAAACAAATGACAACAATCTGGATAGGAGATGAATCTATACAGAATTCGCTCACTGGATCCATACCTGTTGTATCTATGTCCAGCTACACATTGGCTCATTTGTTTGGATTTTGCTGTTTAGGCAAAAATACTCATCACCTCCAAGTGTATGTGAAAAGGAGACACAATCCCCCATAGACACCTATAAGGGACACTACAGGGTGTTTATCTCTAATGTTTATACACCTATAGGGGGCAGCTGTGTGACGTCATGTCAGGACTGGGCGGATGGTCCTGCACTGGTCAGTGTGGTTGTCCTCTGTGATGTGAGTACAGCCTAAGGCGATATGTACATGACCGGGCCGTGAACGGCACCGATGGAACATGGATGACCTGGAGTTTTGCTCCCGGCACCATACACCGGACTGTGAAAATACATAGTTGTGTGTATGTGGCCAAGAAGTGAATAGGTCAGTGAAAAACACGGCTAGTACACTGACTGTGCACACGGTCCTATGCATGAGGCCTAACACTGCGTGCACAGACATGACTCCTCTCACCGGGCACTTACAGAGGATGATGAGAGTTTCCCTTCACAGTCACATCTGGTTACTCCGTCTCCATTAGAAATGTTGTGTCCAGTACGTCCTTACCTGCTCAGCAGGACATGTTCTTCCCTATAATCCCTGTAAGTCTGCACATACTTGTGTCTCATCATTTCTATGGGGCGTTCACAAGAACTGCTGTAGTCGTAACCCGGGAATCCTTGTATCTCCCCTGCAATGTGACATCTGGGCGGTGACGGTCCTGGTAGAGAGCGGGTAGATCCCCTGTGATCTGGTCACACACAATGGTGTATGTGATACTGTCTGTATATATGGAGATTACTGGGAGCCCACCCATGGAGACAGGAAGTAATAATGGGTAATGGGAGGATCAGGGGGTCTGTACAGTCATGTAATGTGTATGGGCTCCTGTGCCATATAGTCACCATCCACGTGCTGGGTAATGTGTGCCCTCCTGCTGCTCCTCCTGGTAATGACATTGAGGAGATCTCAGCAGTCAGACCAAGGAAACATCTGATCCCGGGGAGGCGCCCTCTTCAGGTGTCAGTGTAGTGCAGGGTATTACATGTAGTGTTGTGTATTGTAGTGACTGTAACCTCTCCAGATCCTGGACTGTGCGGCAAACCAGTCTCAGATTATAGAGGGAGGGGTCCTAGGTCATATAGCCCCCACTAACATCATATTTTAGCATTTGGTAGTGTCAGGAGTTTGGGCCTAGTACATACTTTGCCGTTTTCATGCAGTTTTTACATGTGAAAAGGAAAGTAAAATCATTGTTGGAGTCTGAATGGAGATGTATAAGAACCAGTTTGAGGTAACCAGGGGTAACACAGTTTAGGTTGGCTGTTGTAGGGTCACGCGGCAGAGTATATACAGCCCGTGTGCTCCTGCTGTCCTGGAATACCCGTGTGCGATGTGCAGGGAATGACTTCTGAACACAAGGTTAGAGTAAACCAGTAACAGATCTTTACTGAAGGATTGTGCATAAAACAACCGTAATCCAGACATAGATGTGCAGAGGAAAAGTCACCTCAGATGTCGGCACAGTCAGTGGCACAAAAGTGGAAGATCCGTGCAGTAGTCTGATCACTCTCCTATGGTAACTTCTGCTTGGAGCAGGCAGTATGCTCGGTTGCTAGGGGTGATGACCAATAAGAAGTACACAGTTCAAGTAACAACAAGGCTTCTGCCTAGAGAGAGTCTTCACGTCTTGGCGCAGCGTGGAGACGTGGCTACTCACGTGGATGTATACTATAGTGCCCAGGCTGGCGGAAGCATTACAGGCCTGGAACATGCAAAGGGGCCCCGGACATAAGATTATCCCCTCTGGCTCAGGAATACCTGTAAGAAGATGCTCTTCTGGCGGGGACTGGTGGACAGGAAAGTAGCTGCCCAAGTCTTACAAGGAACTACAAAGGACTCTAGAACACAGCAGCTATCCGGCACAGGTCGTCCTCAGGATCAGGGGTTCGCAGATTTGGCTAGGCCTGACCTTTGGATACAACCCCTTTATAAGACACCTCAGCTGGGACTACTGGAGGAGACTTGGCAGCCGAACATGCAGGGTAGCAAGTAAGATCATAGAAGTCTGAGGGGAGAGATGAGGAGGACATCTTGTTCTGTCCTAGGACAGGCCCCAACTCACTACTGAAATGACATTAGGTGACAGCAACACAATAAACCTAATGTGAGCCAATGTAGTGTAATGTAATGCCAATAGGAAGCCATTATACACTATTATATAAGGTGACAGCTCTAATGAATATTCCTGTGCAGAGCATTGGCCAGTGCCACACGAAGGCCCAATATATACAGAAATAATGGCCATACTGGGACATTACACGTTCACACTGGGATGAGCGAGGATTTCCAGTATGGACATTTCTGCACTGGAGACGTCTCCCATTTATCTGATACCTCATCATCCTGTTCACACTGCGCAGTAACAGAGTTTAGGACATTGTGTGGACTCTCAGATTCTTCTCTCATCTGTCATGTGCAGGAAGGTTCCTGATTTCTCCTCTGTCTATTTGGAAAGTCTGCACCAGAGGGGGCTCTGTATTAAGCCCAGAAGGGGGCGCTGTATTAAGCCCAGAAGGGGACGCTGTATTAAGCCCAGAAGGGGGCGCTGTATTAAGCCCAGAAGGGGACGCTGTATTAAGCCCAGAAGGGGCGCTGTATTAAGCCCAGAAGGGGGCGCTGTATTAAGCCGGGGCGCGTATGAAGAGGGGGCGCTGTATTAAGCCTAGAAGGGGGCGCTGTATTAAGCCTAGAGGGGGCGCTGTATTAAGCTCAGAAGGGGGAACGCTGTATTAAGCCCAGAAGAGGGCGCTGTATTAAGCCTAGAGGGGGCGCTGTATTAAGCCTAGAGGGGGGCGCTGTATTAAGCCTAGAGGGGGTGCTGTATTACGCCCAGAGGGGGTGCTGTATTACGCCCAGAGGGGGCGCTGGGGCTGAATAAGGACTGGCGTGTAGTACAGTCATGGCCAAAAGTTTTGAGAATACAGTCATATGAAAAAGTTTGGGCACCCCTATTAATCTTAATCATTTTTAGTTCTAAATATTTGGGTGTTTGCAACAGCCATTTCAATTTGATATAGCTAATAACTGATGGACACAGTAATATTTCAGGATTGAAATGAGGTTTATTGTACTAACAGAAAATGTGCAATATGCATTAAACCAAAATTTGACCGGTGCAAAAATTTGGGTACCCTTATCATTTTATTGATTTGAATACTCCTAACTACTTTTTACTGACTTACTGAAGCACAAAATTGGTTTTGTAACCTCACTGAGCTTTGAACTTCATAGCCAGGTGTATCCAATCATGAGAAAAGGTATTTAAGGTGGCCAATTGCAAGTTGTTCTTCTATTTGAATCTCCTCTGAAGAGTGGCATCATGGGCTCCTCAAAACAACTCTCAAATGATCTGAAAACAAAGATTGTTCAACATAGTTGTTCAGGGGAAGGATACAAAAAGTTGTCTCAGAGATTTAACCTGTCAGTTTCCACTGTGAGGAAGATAGTAAGGGAATGGAAGACCACAGGGACAGTTCTTGTTAAGCCCAGAAGTGGCAGGCCAAGAAAAATATCAGAAAGGCAGAGAAGAAGAATGGTGAGAACAGTCAAGGACAATCCACAGACCACCTCCAAAGAGCTGCAGCATCATCTTGCTGCAGATGGTGTCACTGTGCATCGGTCAACAATACAGCACACTTTGCACAAGGAGAAGCTGTATGGGAGAGTGATGCGAAAGAAGCCGTTTCTGAAAGCACGCCACAAACAGAGTCGCCTGAGGTATGCAAAAGCACATTTGGACAAGCCAGCTTCATTTTGGAAGAAGGTCCTGTGGACTGATGAAACAAAGATTGAGTTGTTTGGTCATACAAAAAGGCGTTATGCATGGCGTCCAAAAAACACAGCATTCCAAGAAAAACACTTGCTACCCACTGTAAAATTTGGTGGAGGTTCCATCATGCTTTGGGGCTGTGTGGCCAATGCCGGCATCGGGAATCTTGTTAAAGTTGAGGGTCGCATGGATTCAACTCAGTATCAGCAGATTCTTGAGAATAATGTACAAGAATCAGTGACGAATTTGAAGTTACGCCGGGGATGGATATTTCAGCAAGACAATGATCCAAATCTACTCAGGCATTCATGCAGAGGAACAATTACAATGTTCTGGAATGGCCATCCCAGTCCCCAGACCTGAATATCATTGAACATCTGTGGGATAATTTGAAGCGGGCTGTCCATGCTCGGCGACCATCAAACTTAACTGAACTGGAATTGTTTTGTAAAGAGGAATGGTCAAAAATACCTTCATCCAGGATCCAGGAACTGATTAAAAGCTACAGGAAGCGACTAGAGGCTGTTATTTTTGCAAAAGGAGGATCTACTAAATATTAATGTCACTTTTCTGTTGAGGTGCCCATACTTTTGCACCGGTCAAATTTTGGTTTAATGCATATTGCACATTTTCTGTTAGTACAATAAACCTCATTTCAATCCTGAAATATTACTGTGTCCATCAGTTATTAGATATATCAAATTGAAATGGCTGTTGCAAACACCCAAATATTTAGAACTAAAAATGATTAAGATTAATAGGGGTGCCCAAACTTTTTCATATGACTGTAATACAAATATAAATTTTTACAAAGTCTACTGCTTCAGTTTTTCTAATGGCAATTTGCATATACTCCAGAATGTTATAAAGAGTGATCAGCTTAACAGCAATTACTTGCAAAGTCAATATTTGCCTATAAAATGAACTTTATCCCCCAAAACACATTTCAACACCATTGCAGCCCTGCCTTAAAAGGACCACCTAACATCGTTTCAGTGATTGCTCCATTAACACAGGTGTGGGTGTTGATGAGGACAGGGCTGGAGATCAATCTGTCATGATTAAGTAAGAATGACACCACTGGACACTTTAAAAGGAGGCTGGTGCTTGCCATCATTGTTTCTCTTCTGTTAACCATGGTTATCTCTAAAGAAACACGTGCAGTCATCACTGCACTGCACAAAAATGGCCTAACTGGGAAGAGTATTGCAGCTAGAAAGATTGCACCTCAGTCAACAATCTATCGCATCATCAAGAACTTCAAGGAGAGAGGTTCCATTGGTGCCAAAAAGGCTCCAGGGCGCCCAAGAAAGACCAGCAAGTGGCAGGACCGTCTCTTAAAAGTGTTTCAGCTGCGGGATCGGGCTACCAGCAGTGCAGAGCTTGCTGAGGAATGGCAGCAGGCAGGTGTGAGTGCATCTGCACGCACTGTGAGGCGGAGACTCTTGGAGCAAGGCCTGGTCTCAAGGAGGGCAGCAAAGAAGCCACTTCTCTCCAGAAAAAACATCAGGGACAGACTGATATTCTGCAAAAGGTACAGGGATTGGACTGCTGAGGACTGGGGGAAAGTCATTTTCTCTGATGAATCCCCTTTTCGATTGTTTGGAACATCTGGAAAACAGCTTATTCGGAGAAGAAGAGGTGAGCGCTACCACCAGTCTTGTCTCATGCCAACTGTAAAGCATCCTGAAACCATTCATGTGTGGGGTTGCTTCTCAGCCAAGGGAATCGGCTCTCTCACAGTCTTGCCTAAAAACACAGCCATGAATAAAGAATGGTACCAGAATGTCCTCCAAGAGCAACTTCTCCCAACCGTCCAAGAGCAGTTTGGCGCTCAACAATGCCTTTTCCAGCATGATGGAGCACCTTGCCATAAAGCAAAGGTGATAACTAAATGGCTCAGGGAACAAAACCGAGAGATTTTGGGTCCATGGCCTGGAAACTCCCCAGATCTTAATCCCATTGAGAACTTGTGGTCAATCATCAAGAGACGGGTGGACAAACAAAAACCAACAAATTCAGACAAAATGAAAGCATTGATTCTGCAAGAATGGACTGCTATCAGTCAGGATTTGGTCCAGAAGTTGATTGAGAGCATGCCAGGGAGAATTGCAGAGGTCCTGAAGAAGAAGGGTCAACACTGCAAATATTGACTTGCTGCATTAACTCATTCTAACTGTCAATATAAGCTTCTGTTACTCATAATATGAATGCAATTCTATTTCTGTATGTGATAAAAACATCTGACAAACACACATAAAAACCAGAGGGCAGCAGATCATGTGAAAATAGAATATTTGTGTCATTCTCAAAACTTTTGGCCATGACTGTACATCAGTCTTCATCACATCCTGCACTGTCTCCACATGGAGTTGTCCGTGTGCCAGAGTCTACACCGGCTCCCTATATTCCAGGTATTACTGAGCCCAGTTTTCTGGGGTAAATAAGTTGGGCCGTGAAGGCCGCCCAGCTCCGCCCATTTTTTACCAAATTGACGGGCCTGAAAATTGGGGAAAAAAGGTGCCAAAAAGTGTTTTTACTTTACAGCAGAAAACTAGTGTATAGATAGCACATGTGGGGCAGAGCCGTGGTCATGTATGAGCTGCCGATCCAGTCACGTCTATGTCTGTGAAGAAGACGGCAGCGCCGCGCTTAACTGTCTTGGCGCCAGATTATGGCGTAAAATTTTTGATAATAGTCATTGCTGTATTTTGCACCAAAAATTGTTACTTTTTCCAATTTTGCACCCTCCACGGCACTTTCCTTAAAGATGTGCTTCTTGGAGGTGGGGCTTAGAGGGAGAGGGCGGGGCCTGTCAGAGTTATTATAATTTATAGTACAAACTGTCAGAAATGACATCTCCTCGCTGGCGCAGCTTTCAGGCTCCGGTGCATGGACTGACCTGGGCATCTTAGTAATTGTAGTGCATCTGACGCCAGCTATACGTAATATACACAGAGAAGACGCCATACGCAGCTGCCCTAAATATACCTACCACATGTGGCTACATTATATGGCTCCACAGAGGTTGTACCCAGCTTTCCCTGACTGCTGAATAATAAATCCTCCATATAGCTAGACTGAGCTGCCATTGAAGGCCATGGGAAAGCTGGGTGACCGCACTGTGGAGCAGCAATGGTGACCACAGACTCTGCGCCCTGATACTATATAACAGGGCAGGATTGTGTGTGTTATATCCCCCATATATCCTCTATCACAGCCCCGCACAGGTGGTCACCCAGCTTTCCCAGACTGCAGAGTGTCAGATCTGCCTGTTATCTAATGATAAATCTCCAACTATCATAACTGGTCAAATTTACTATTCAGAAGCCTGGAATAGTTGGGTAAGAATCCCTGGACATGGCTGAAAACCCAAACCTACCTGCTTATAAATAAATCCTCCATACTGCATTATAGCTGGACAGACCAGGATCCAGGGAAAGCTGGGTGATAAGCCATGTGGAGCTGGACTACATCTACCTAGATTATTTCCCTACTAATACTACGTCTACTTGGATCAATCCCCCTCCTCACTACTAATTGTTGTAGCTGGGCAGATTTACCTTTCAGGAATCTAGGAAAGCTGGGTGATGCGCAGATATACGGGTATACTGCAATAACCTGCCAATATTATATTGCTCGTGTCCGCTCTTCTTCTCCGCTCGGTGTACTCCTCCTCAGAGGAAAAGGAGCGGGCACAGCATTTACCAGGAGGGATAATAGGAGGAATGATGAGAATTACAGAAAAGGACATTAACCCCTTCTTCACCTCTCCTCCCCAGCTCTCCCCAGGTCTCCTCCATTCATACAGTTAGAGGGAACATCATGGTGACCCCGCCAGGTGCAGTGTATGGAGGGACTGTCCGCCATTACTCTGGGCTGTCAGTCACATGACTACCATAGAGAATAATGTGGTGACGCAGGTGCTGACATCATCACATGATCTCAGTATATCACTGCGCCCCTCCCCCATCACACTGACTACATTGCAGCGTAGTCCCGGCCTTATAGAGTATTATACATGACTGATCTACATGTGTATACGGCTTATATACAGCTGTGTGTGATGTCACCTGTGCCCTTTACTGACCCCTCACAATCACCTGTGTCCTCTATTCCTACCATTGCGAGGCTGATGATAAGCCCCGCCCCCCTGTATAAGCTCCTCCTTTTTTCACCAATGTTGTGGCGGTGACAGAGCTCTGTGTAGTTCTGCCTGTCAATAACTCCTTAGGCCGTTGTATACAGCGCTGGAGAACTACAGGCCGTGTATATCTGCAGGGAGTCTAAGACACAGTTTAAAAGAAGTTTTAAAAAATCCAAAAAATATATAAATTCTAATCCCCCCCTTTCCCTAGATCACATCTAAAAATAAATAAACACATTTGGTGTCCCCCCCATACCCAAAAATACCCACAGTAATAAAATATAAAAAAATAATCCAATACAGTGAATGGTGTAATGGGAGAAAAAAATCAAAGTGCCCAAATTTTCTTTCGTGGCTTCACCTCCCAAAAATTGTAAGAAAAAGTGATCAAAACCTCAGACATTCCCCAAAATAAATATATAAATTTGTTATCACTGTCATCGTACCGACCCTCAGAATAAAAGTAACGTCATGTTTACCACATAGCGGAGGCCGCAAATACAGAACCCAGAAGAAAATGGCGCAACTGTATTTCTTCCCTTCTGATGTTTTTCCTGTTCCCAGTACATTGTATGGAATATTAAATGGTAACATCACAAAGTACAACTTATCCCGTAATATACACAGACAGGACATAGAAGGTCTCTGCGGACTGAGAAATAATAAAGTTATGGCCTCTGGATTGCAGGGAATGAAAAACAACCAGAAAAACGAAAAATATCTGTAATGTCCTGTAAGGGTTAACTCCGCCCCGCACTCCCTGGTATCAGTGTTGTCTCTAGGAGGAGATGTCGGAGGACATGTAATAATATCAGTATCTGTATCCACCAGCAGATTATATCTCATCTAATGGCCACAGGAAGAAGACTATGGCAGATGGTCAATGGGGCGGAGTCCACATCAACCAATCACATGGCTTCTATTATAGATAAAAAGGTACAAGCTGTGATGTGATTGGTTACTGGTGACTGCTGGACCTGCCATCTCCTCTATTATATATATATACAGTATATGTATATATTACACCTCTCCACACGGCCACATTATCAAGTTCCGGCTTCTTCTCGCTCTCCGCTCCCCCATCGCCTCCAGCGCTGCTCAGTGATCTCCAGCACCAGGATTTATTGGCATGGCTGCAGCAGGTCGGTGTCTGTATACACAGATCACAGCCAATCACTGATCTCAGGGGGAGCCGCCATATAACCCCCATATACCGCTGTGGTCAGCAGGACTCGGCACCTCCCTGTAAACAGATCCGGGCACTGAGCAGAGGTCAGGACAGGTAAGTATCAGTCTATGTATATTCTTCATCATTCCTTGAACCTGTCCAAGTTCTTCTAATACCTGGACTATCCCTTTAAGGGTATGTTCACACAGAGTTTTTTGCAGGCTGATTTTGAGGCAGAATCTGCCATAAAAAAATAAAAAAATGCCTCCCATTCATTTCAATGGGAGTCAGTAGCAGTTTTTTCCTCTAGCTGACATGACCTATCATCAGGTGGATTCCACCTTGAAAAACCCATTGAAAGCAATGGGAGGCAGAAAAAACGTGATGCGTTGTTTTGCCGCAGTTTTTGATTTGTTTTTTGAGGCGCATCAAATACCACAAGCGTTTTTTAAACGGGAAGTTTCCAGGTCCGTACAGTGTGCTGGAAAAAAAAACCGCAGCAAAAACCACATCATGCAAAAAAAAAAAAAAAAAAACTTAAAAAAAGTTTCCTAATTCCTGAAGCAGATTTTTTTCAGACAGTCTCTATAAAGTGGATGAGATTCTAGCGAAATCGCAGCATGTCAATTATAGCTACGGAGACGCCGGCGGTTTCCCTATAGGTATAATGGAAGTAGAAAGTAAGGAAACCTCTGCGGAGTTTCTGCAGAAAGCGCTGCGGGAAAAACCATTATGCGTTGCCGTTGCGGCCTTTAGGCTGGGCTTACACAGCGTGTTTGTTTTTGCTCAAAAAGGGATTCAAAAACACAGAAACATCACAAAGTACAACTTATCCCGTAATATACACAGACAGGACATAGAAGGTCTCTGCGGACTGAGAAATAATAAAGTTATGGCCTCTGGATTGCAGGGAATGAAAAACAACCAGAAAAACGAAAAATATCTGTAATGTCCTGTAAGGGTTAACTCCGCCCCGCACTCCCTGGTATCAGTGTTGTCTCTAGGAGGAGATGTCGGAGGACATGTAATAATATCAGTATCTGTATCCACCAGCAGATTATATCTCATCTAATGGCCACAGGAAGAAGACTATGGCAGATGGTCAATGGGGCGGAGTCCACATCAACCAATCACATGGCTTCTATTATAGATAAAAAGGTACAAGCTGTGATGTGATTGGTTACTGGTGACTGCTGGACCTGCCATCTCCTCTATTATATATATATACAGTATATGTATATATTACACCTCTCCACACGGCCACATTATCAAGTTCCGGCTTCTTCTCGCTCTCCGCTCCCCCATCGCCTCCAGCGCTGCTCAGTGATCTCCAGCACCAGGATTTATTGGCATGGCTGCAGCAGGTCGGTGTCTGTATATACAGATCACAGCCAATCACTGATCTCAGGGGGAGCCGCCATATAACCCCCATATACCGCTGTGGTCAGCAGGACTCGGCACCTCCCTGTAAACAGATCCGGGCACTGAGCAGAGGTCAGGACAGGTAAGTATCAGTCTATGTATATTCTTCATCATTCCTTGAACCTGTCCAAGTTCTTCTAATACCTGGACTATCCCTTTAAGGGTATGTTCACACAGAGTTTTTTGCAGGCTGATTTTGAGGCAGAATCTGCCATAAAAAAATAAAAAAATGCCTCCCATTCATTTCAATGGGAGTCAGTAGCAGTTTTTTCCTCTAGCTGACATGACCTATCATCAGGTGGATTCCACCTTGAAAAACCCATTGAAAGCAATGGGAGGCAGAAAAAACGTGATGCGTTGTTTTGCCGCAGTTTTTGATTTGTTTTTTGAGGCGCATCAAATACCACAAGCGTTTTTTAAACGGGAAGTTTCCAGGTCCGTACAGTGTGCTGGAAAAAAAACCGCAGCAAAAACCACATCATGCAAAAAAAAAAAAAAAAAAAACTTAAAAAAAAGTTTCCTAATTCCTGAAGCAGATTTTTTTCAGACAGTCTCTATAAAGTGGATGAGATTCTAGCGAAATCGCAGCATGTCAATTATAGCTACGGAGACGCCGGCGGTTTCCCTATAGGTATAATGGAAGTAGAAAGTAAGGAAACCTCTGCGGAGTTTCTGCAGAAAGCGCTGCCGGAAAAACCATTATGCGTTGCCGTTGCGGCCTTTAGGCTGGGCTTACACAGCGTGTTTGTTTTTGCTCAAAAAGGGATTCAAAAACACAGAAACATCACAAAGTACAACTTATCCCGTAATATACACAGACAGGACATAGAAGGTCTCTGCGGACTGAGAAATAATAAAGTTATGGCCTCTGGATTGCAGGGAATGAAAAACAACCAGAAAAACGAAAAATATCTGTAATGTCCTGTAAGGGTTAACTCCGCCCCGCACTCCCTGGTATCAGTGTTGTCTCTAGGAGGAGATGTCGGAGGACATGTAATAATATCAGTATCTGTATCACGTCTGTTGTTCAGAAACGCTTCTAGTATTTCTATAAATCCCACTGTGTAAACTCAGCCTAAAGGCACAAACATGGCGGTGAGTGTGAGCGGTGATGACATGTTGTGTATTGCTCTAGGACTGCGCTGTCTGTATCTGCTCCTCTCCATTACTTTACACTGCAGCACTTATCACCTCCAGCTGCCACTTCTTAGTCTCCTGGTCTCCTAGCAACATAATCAGATTTGGTCATGTGACCGGGGCTTTACTTCCTGTACAGTCACATATTAACACTTGCTTTACTGATCTCCAGGCTGCAGGTCTACAGTGTGAACTGAGTCCAAGAAATCTGTAGATGTAAAATAACAACAATTATATCAAACTGAATTATACCTGCCCCGACCTACTGATGTGATTATCTGCCATGTGGCATGCTGGGAACTGTAGTTCATACACAGCTGGGGTAACTGCCGCTGTCTGCACCTGGCTGTAAGGTTTATTATACACTAAATATTTACACTTGCAGTATATCATATAGACACGTGACTGGCTCATGTTATAGATCATATATGATACATGTGAGTGACCAGTGTTATATAATACATGTATGTCACACACCGGACCCCCCCCCCCCTGTATATTACACGTCACATGCCTCATACTATAATATACAAATATTACATATATCACTGCACATATGACTTGTACATACATGATATATGTGCTGTGTGTAACATGTTCCTGTGCTGTCTGCAGGTCTCCATATTGTCCAGGTGATGTTCGGCTGTGAGCTGGGAGATGACGGCAGGATTACAGGATATGATCAGTACGGATATGATGGCGGAGAGTTCTTATTCCTGGACACACAGACAGGCACATATATCCCCACCATGCCCCAGGCTCAGATCACCACACAGAAATGGAACAGTCCAGAGGTACAAGAGGGGGAGAGACTGAAGAATTATCTGGAGAATATCTGTATCGAGTACCTGAAGAAATATGTGGAGAATGGGAGAGAAGATCTGGAGAGGAGAGGTGAGCGCTCAGTATACAGCTGTCTATGGTCCCTACTGTCACATGACCCTGTATATATGTGACATGTGGGCGGGGCTCTGACATCACACATAGACACAGCACCTGCACACTGCCCGGTTACAGAGATCTTTTTTTGAACAATTTTTTTCACCTCCACATCCCAAAAGCCACAACTGTTTTATCTTGTAGACGACATCTCTGTATCTGGGTCTCTTTTCTGTCAGGACAAGTTGTATTTTGTAATGACTCCCTTTATACAAGATATATAATGGATTCAGTAACTTTTACAAATTTTTTTAGGGGATGAAAAAAAAAACAAAACCCATCATTATTATGTATAAGGATTAGTTGTCAGTGCAGCCACTTGTAGAATCTGTACTGGGGCCCCGACCTTGTACCATTTAGAATAGTGATATATTTTATGTAGAAGAGGGACCTTTGTGGCCCCTCCATGTCCAGCGCCCGGTAGTGACGCTACCTCTGCACCCCCTATAGCTACACCCTGAGTCACTATTACTCCAATACCACATTTATATCATTTTATCTTTTTTCTACTTTATCACAATAAACAGGTTTTTACAATAACTTGTGTTTGTGTCTCTGTATTCTGCCCGCTGTGACCTTTTTATCATTCTATCAGTGGATCTTACTTTTTGTGGGCCGAGCTGTAGTTTTCATTTTACTGCAGGATGTATAGATTTATTTTTATTTTGTGGGTTTTTTGATACTGAGGATAGAATATTGTATTTCTTCTACTGATTTATATTTTTCTTCTTTTTTACCATGTTCACTGTGCAGAATTAATAACCTGTTACCAGGGGGCCTGACACAAAGGGTAGAATGGCGCCCCCTTCCCTCCACATGGACTCTATGGAAGGTCCAAATCATTGTAGCCAAATATATGGTCAGACAGATCTTGTGTCCAAGTCCTTAAAGTCATTATTTCTAGTTTATACAATTTCTACATAAATCTGTAGAAAGATATTAATAAATGTATCCAATGTCCTCCATGTATGATATAGGTGAGACATTAGATGGAATTATCTCTGTCCTTCTATATCTATAGGTAGTGATGATATATGACTAGGATATACCACTACTTATTGGGCCCCAGGTGTCATAGCATCCTGTCCCTGTGATCACAGGATAGGGGATAAGTTAAGGATTGTGGGTACATGACCCCAGGGACCCCCACCATGAGAAGGACAATGCACCCTAGTGGTGGGGCCATGGTTAGTCAGTGCCCGCTGCCACTCCATTCATCACCATTGTAGATATCGAGCTCTGTACTTATCTATCTCCAGCAGTCCATGCACAGTGACGGTGCTGCCTGGTCATTGCTCCATTAACACTGGGGTGTAATGCACCCCCATTCTCATTATCCTGTGGATACGGGATAAGTTGTTTTTGCAGGCAAACCTCTTTAACCCCTTCCCGCCGGTGACATTTTTCGATTTTCGTTTTTGACTCCCCGCCTTGCAAACCCCATAACTTTTTTATTTTTCGATTCTAAGAGCCATATGAGGGCTTAATGTTTGCAGGACAAATTGTACTTCATAATGGTACCATTTATTATTCTGTTCAATGTACTGGGGAGCTGGAAAAAAATTTAGAATGGGGTGGAATTGGAGAAAAACTGCATTTGTGCGACTTTCTTACGGGCTTCGTTTTTACGGCGTTCACTCTGCAGCCAAAATGACATGTCACCTGTATTCTATATTTTGGTACGATTCCAGGGATACCAAATTTATATGGTTTTGTTTAATTTCTAACCCTTTAACAAAAATCGAAAATTTTGCAAAAAGAAAAAAATTTCTAAAACTCGCCATATTCTGACATCAGTAACTTTTTTAATATTTCCGTGTACGGGGATGCATAGGGCGTTTTTTTTTTTTTGCGTGGCCAGGTGTACTTTTAGTTATCCCATTTTGGGGAATTGCTATTGCTTTAATCGCTTTTTTTTTTTTTTATCAGAGGCAAAACAGTGAAAAAACGGCGGCTTTGCACTTTTGATTTTTTTCTGAAAAATATTTTTATAGCTTTGTAGACCGTATAGGGTTTTCAGACACAGGGATACCTAATGTGTATGTGTTTCACTGTACTGAAGTAATTTTATATGTGTTATAGGGAAAGGGAGGCAATTTGAATTTTTAATATTTTTTTTTTTTATTGCAAAATGGCGGAGGGGTTAATCCTCGCGATCATTGCAGGCATGCTGGCCGCTCAGCTCCTTAGCGGCTGCCATATTTAAATACCCAACATCCGTCATACTATTACAGCGGGTGTCAGGAAGGGGTTAAATGCCGCCATCCTTTCGTCCACCAGTGTAGGTTCTGCAAAGGGGACTCTGCTTGTTGTACAGATGGTCAGAGGGGAAGATAGATCAGATCTGGGCTACAGGGCGGCCATTTATTTTTATTTTCTTCTTTTTCCCCCTCAGTTCCACCAAAGGTGAAGGTCTCCGGTCAGGAGAAAGATGAGACTCTGACACTTCACTGCCAGGTGTACGGATTTCACCCCAAACAAGTGCATGTGAAGTGGATGAAGAACGGGGAGGACGACGTTCCCACCTATCAGACCACACACACCCTCCCCAATCCTGACGGCACCTATCAGATCAGGGTCACTGCGGAAGTGATCCCCAAAGAGGGCGACAGCTACTCCTGTTATGTGGATCACAGCAGCCTGAAGGAGGCGCTGAACGTTATGTGGGGTGAGTTGTGTCCATTGTGAGCCCCATATGGTGAGCGACAATGTCTGTAAAGCGCTGTGGAATATGTTGGCGCTATACAAGTAAGCAGAATAATACTGGGGGGGGGTTGGATGAGGTGGGACATGTCCCCGCTCCCTGTATAGTTGTGGCCCTGGTTCTAAAGTACCATGTAGTTGTGGACTTAGTAGCCAAAGAACTCACATACAGTCTCCACAGGAATCCGGTATCTTTACTAACATACAATTCAGCCACACATTGGCAGTGATACAACGTCTGCACCAAGTCTTTCATGAACAAGCGTTTTCTCACAGATGACAGATATAGATAGATAGATAGATAGATAGATATGAGATAGATAGATACATGGCACAAACATCTCAACAAGGCTCCAGGCAAGTCTCTATATTGGCGTTCTCTTCTGGTCTCCTGATGTCACACACCCTGGGTCACCGCTGAGCCAATGTCCTGATGCTTTAATGCAAGTGTCATGACATCGCCGGGCCCCATGTCACTGCTGAGGCCTGTGGTTGGGGTGACTCCAACCAAGGTGTAGAAACATCTCAAAGATGGTCAAGAGAAATAGAAGACCCCAGAGCTAAATGTCCGGTGTCAGAGCAAAGTGTCTGAATACTTAGGTCAATGCAAAATGTTAGTTTTTCCTTTTTAATAAATTTGCAAAAACTTTTAAAATTTTGTTTTCACTTTTTCACTATGAGGTATTGAGGGCAGATTGATGGGAAACAGTTTTATATTTTAGTACAAGATCTCAATAATATGTGAAAACAGTGAAAGGGTCTGAAGACTTGGTGAATGTATTGTATGCTAAGAAGGAGTCGGAAGAATAGAAGTAAATCTATATTGTGTCCATGTATATAATACTATTACACTATACATAGGTCATCACTACTATAGCGGAGGTAACTCTAATGTGATCCCTGATACATGACGCTCTCACCGCTCATAGTCACCTTTATCATCTCTCACCCTTAGAACCAAAGTCAGGCACCTGGCTCATCCCTGTGATCATCGCTGCGGTGGTCGCTCTACTTGTTGTCGGTGGAATTGTTGGATTTCTTCTATATAAAAGTAAGTGTCAGTACTGTAGAACTTTCTAACCAGGATGACTGTAGATATATCTATATATACATAGAAGGTTCCCAATAAGGTTTTACATATCAGGACATAATAACATTAATCTCAGGTCCTTTCCCCCACAATACAGCACATTATCTCCTATGGTCTCCCGCTCTCTACTATCAGGACATTACATCAGTAAATCCACAGCCGCTCCCCGGTGGTCTCTACAGAGATCAGCTCTGGAGGATCCATCAGTCAGAAGTGATCTATGAGGGATCTCTTCTATCAGGACAGATATAGGATGTCCTGGACAATGCTGGGAATGGAGGACGAACACACTGAGTCCTGGATAGTTTTTAGTTATGGGGTCGGGGGAGCTACAAGCCGCACAAGAGAAGCTTGTGGGCTGTACATGGCCACCCTGGGTATAGTATATAGAATATATGTGGCCACTCTGATGATGGAGATAAGCGGCTGCCACACACATACCCGATCCTTCACCCAGTGCCAGCCGGGCTTATGTCTGTATCTCCCCTCACATATCTCCCATTATACGCTATATGGGCACAATGATAATGGATTCTTCAGGTTCTTCTTCCTAATTCCTTCTCCTCTTCTTATTATAGGAAATAAAGGCGGCTACAAGACGACCGGCAGTGAGTATTGTGTATGTGTGTCTGTGCTGAGATGTCACTAGTTGTGATATTACTAATGCACTGTGATAGTGAATAGGGAGGACAGTATATGTGACTGTATATGAGGCTGTGACTGGGCTGTATATAGAGAGATATATACTGTATATAGATAAAGATACAGCCGGCCTGATATTTCCCTCCAGCAGCAGGTACATACATGGGTGGTCCGGGAGTGGGGGCTACTCATGAGACAACTCCTTCTATCCCGTCCCCCAGATTCATTCAGTGCCTTAAAGGGGTATTACCTTCTCAGCTCTTCATAACTAAGAAGGGATATCTTATAACATCAGTGGTTTTCGCACTCTAGAAGGTTCTTGGAGTACAAGTAGTAGGGTGGTCACCCAGTAATCCTATAATAAGGAACTAGTGCACAATCCTTAGTGTTATCGGTGCCAGAGGTTTTTATTGAGTACTCTGCAGGGATATAATAATAGACAGAATAATAACGTCACAATAGGTATCCAGTAGCTGCCGTATACGTGATAATCACAGTGGTATCCAACAGGTGAGACAACAATAACATGGGAGAGTTGCGACAAAAGATTTCGGACAACCTTAGACTTTTTCCACAGTCACAAAGTAGATTAGGTAGGTATGGTGGGTGTCAGGTGCTCCTCTCCCCTGGTGCTGACAGCGCCTGATACACACTACCTACCTAATCTACTTTGCGACTTTGAGGCAGGGCTGCTTCTGGCCGTATACCTAATATATAGCTTTCAATGGCACAAACACCTGATCGGGATGGGGTTCTGGACAACCCCTTTAATAATTACACCTGTCAGTGCTGAGCTGGGTCTAGTTAGACGACATTTGATCATGTGATCTATCAGCTGGCGATCACGTGATTACTAGGGCCAATGGAGGCAGCAGCAGCTTCATTGCCTCTATTACACACAGTGCACTGAACAAAACCAGAAGTTTCATCAAATATTAAAATCTGATGAAAAGATGAACGAACATGAAATAACTAAAATCAATTGAAAACTTTAAACCAAAGAACTTATTGGTAAAAGCTGAAATTTTGCTTGAAATATTTTTCTATTTTCACAGCTTCGGACACATCATCTGACTCATCCAATATTCCAGCCAAAGCCTAATGGTGAGTGGATATATATATATTCATAGTATATGGGCTGTGGGGAACAACTTCCTTTACCACTGCTGAATGCTGGAAATTGGTGTCATTGAAAAATAGCACTCCCGCTGCAATAAATAAGCCCCCATACAAATACATTGGTGGAAAACTAAACACGTTACAGCTCTCAGAATATGGCAATGCAAAAATGAAAACATTCCTGTGTCCTCTATACAATATGTTGGATTTCCCTTTCTGCTGTAGAGACAATGACATCTATTCTTATTAGTGTCCTCGGGGATAGAAGGTTTTCGGCCATTGTTAGGATATTATTAGCCCCGTGTAATGATCTCTAATGTGAATGTTTTGTACTTTCTGTCATTACAGGCCCAGAAGCTTCCAATCTTCTAGACTGCAGAGAATCTCACCTTTCATCTGTCATTGTGTGTAATGTAGAAGGACCTGCCGTATACAGTCATCTCATTTCTATTCAGCCTCAGCCTGCTAGAAAATGGCGATTTGTGCTCTTTAATAAGATAGTCCAGCCGGGACCTGACGGGAATGACATTATATTGTCTAGTGGAAATATTCATCTGAATAATATGTATGTGTTGTCACCTATAGCCCACAATACCTGGGCCTCAGCCATTATAGTCAGAGCACATATCTGTGGGAGGAGCATTTTATGTGGGTGGGGTCATCTTAAAAAGAGGCTGACTTAAAGGGGTTGTCCTAACCAGACAACCTTTAAACATAGTCCCTACTATAAGATGACCCCTTACATGAGATAGATCAGCCATAAAGACCAGTTAGAGGTGAAATGTGTGACCACCCCCAGATCCTTGGTAATAATGGCCGATCTCTGGCGGTTTCAGCAGCTGGACCTTGGGGCAGCTTACATTATGAGAACTTGGGACAACCCATTTAATACATTAAATATCAGAAGGATCTGATAGTAAATTATTTATAGTGTAACTAGACTTTGGAACAACTTTTGATTTTTTTATCAGTATTTGTGTCATTAATATGTTTTGTAATATATTATATTAACACATTTTTGTCAAATTTCTGCATTTCTTTATTCTTTCCTTTGCCTTTCTATAGAGATCTGTCCCTGCTTATCACGGTGTACGGGCTTGTGCGTAATGCAGAGGAGATAAGCATGATGTAGGGGCACTTCAAACTGTTATATCTTAGGTATTATAAAACATAGAAACTTGCTTCTGATGTCATGTGAAAGAGAAGGTTCTACTTGTATTATTTTCAGAGATATCATCAGTTTAAAATAGTCGAGATTGGGAGCAGCTGCATTTAATTATCCCAATCTCGACTGTGTTGTCAACTGATGATATCTCTGGAAATAATAAAGAACGAACTACTTTAGAATTTCCCCTTCCATACGGCACCAGAATCAAGTTTCTACATTTTATAATACCAAAGATATAACTGTTTGAAGTGACCCTCCCCCACCCTTATTTTCCCTGAATTACATACAAACCCGTACACAGTGAGTAGCAGGGACAGATCTCAATAGAGAAGCAATGGAAAGAATAAAGAAATGCCGGATTTCACAGAAAGGAGACAAAATTTGTATGTTACAAAATCTATGAATGACACAAATACTGTGAGAAAATCAAAAGTTTAGTTACACTGTAACATTAGTGATTCATTATACGGCAGGTTTTTCTCTAGTATATTATCAGACATTTTCTAGGTAATTATAATAAGGTTTTTGGGTTAAATCTTTACATTCTTCACTATCTTACAGTTATTTGCAGTATATATACATTATATAGAGGACAGGATGAGCTTATATAACATTATACGGCTTTATTTCAGGCTTTTCACATTTACAGTCGCTTTATATTTTCAATAAGAATTTGGGTTTCATTTTACTGTGGATTAAGTTTAGTTGTAATTTTCTTGATTTTTTTTTTTATGTATTTGTGTGATTTGCTATCAGTATAGGAGACGTCACACCTCACAGACACAAACTATTGAAAACGCACCTAAACTTTTCAAACTTTTTTTCTTATTTCATAAATCTATAGCTCGTGTGATAACAGTAAATGTTGTAAAATATTTTATTAAAGAAAATGGCCAGTTTCTATCTTATTTCCCTCCTTCCAAACATCTTTTCGCACACACAGATACCTGTCCAGCTGCAGGCAATAGAAGTCTATGTAGAGGGAGATGGAGGACGACTCCTCGAGGCAGAGACACAACTGCTCTGTACAGAGTTCTATATAGATCACTGTTGTGAGAAAAATGACTCACTAGATGCTGTAGACAGTCTCATGTCTGTCTCTATCTGCCTTGTCTTCCTCCTCCTCGTCCTCCCCTCTCCATAGACTTCATTATAAACTGATCTGTCTCTGTATGGCCTCTGTATACGGTCAGGATCTTCAGTGATACAGAGAGTAATAAGAGCAGAGACAAAAGGACTAAATAACTAAAGTAACGGCAGTTCTCTTTAATAAAATAGATTATAAATGTTATTACCTTCTATTGAAAAAAAACTTTAAAAGTTTAGGAAGGTTTTGTTGTCAGGTAGAATTCTCCGTTCTTCTATATTACGCAGGTGAATGTCTGGTGTAAATAGTAAAGAATTGTTCTTCCTCCATATAAGATACAGATTAGGAGCGCTCACCATAGTCAGCTCCGCACCCAGTATTCATCTCACATGTACAATTTATATCATATGGCCCCCGTGTGAAGAGGATGAGGAGGGGTCGGGGTACCTGATAGTGATGTCACTACACTGGATATAGTGTGTGTGTAAATGATTTGTAAATCAGGATGTCTCATTGTACATTAGATATTACTGAATTATTTTTATACTGAAGGATACGCCTCGGCTAGTTACACGTCATATATCGGTATTGTGTGTCTGCCATGAAGGACAAGCTCAGGTTGTGCAGGATATAAGCAGTTTGGTGATAGAAAGTGAGCAATGATCAAGAATAAAAGAAGTTTCTACAAACATGAACACAATGGCGGCCGCTGAATGTCAGAGGGAATAATCATCAGTGATTGTGCTAATATAACAGGATGAGGATGTGATGTGTGCACCGAGATAGCGAGATCTTACAGGATCTCCTGCTTACTGACTGTCATTGGATTGAATAAAGTTTATTTACACCAATATCACAGGTGTCCTTTTGTGTTATTTTTATTATGGAATTTATATAATAATTATTTCACATAGAAAGGTAGCTAGAAAAACCTGGAAGTCTGGAAACAGCAAAATTCTACCAATTAAATGGCGTGGGAATGTTGCAGTCACATTTGTGCAAAATTTAACAAATGTGTAAGAGTTTTATACTGTTTTTAAAAGTGGGTCTTTGTGGGAGGGTCAGGGGTTTCCTGCAACCCAATAGATTTACTATCATTTGCACCAAAAACTGTTGTAAATTATTGAGCAAGTTTTATTTGCTAAATTGGTGCACAAACTGCCAAAAACTATGCCAAAATGATTAAAAAGTCTGAGTAATCCATGTAAAAAAGCAACAGTATTAATACACTGAGATCCTGTACTTAAAAGAGGAAACAGTTTGGGGAGTTTTAATGGGAACCTCCAGTTATGTTACCATCTGTATCCCCCAACCAGAAGTTTAAAGGGGTTGCCAAGTGTTAAGTTTTTTTATGGCCTTTCCTTAGGATAGGCTATAAGTACCTGATTAGTGGGGGGGGCCGACAGCCCCCAAACCGATCAGCTGTATAGAGTCACCTCTGACACCTGTCCCACTATACAGGGCTGGAAGTAGAGAGCTCTGTCCCCTGTATAGTGGCCGGGCACCATCACTGCAGTTCAGCTCCCACTAACTTCAAAATACGCTGCAGTGATGGTGCCCGGCCTCTATACAGGGGATAGCCCTGTATAGTGTGTAGGACAGGTGTCGGAGGTGACTCTGTACAGCTGATCGGTTTGGGGGCTGTCGGCCCCCCCCCACTAATCAGGTATTTATTGCCAATCCTGAGGATAGGCCATAAAAGGATTAACTCCGGACAACTTCTTTAAGAAACAGGTGACAACATGGAAGATGCAGACAAGCGAACATGATATCTAGTTATTCAGACAATCCTACAACTCCAGAAACCTTTCCTACAAAACTTCTTATTAGGTAATGTAAAAGCGAAATTATGTTTAGACGTAAAGCTAAACACTGTTAGACACTGAAAAACAAAATAATTCTAATATATCCCAAAGACTGTATCAACACAGTTACAGGAGCGTCTCAATAAATTAGAATATCTTTGAAACGTTTATTTCTTTCAGTAATTACATTAATAAAGTCACCTCCTATATTTTCTAGATTCTTTACACACAGAGTCTTCTATTTCAAGTGTTTTATTTCTGTAAATGTTGATTATGGATTACAGGGAATGAAAACCCAAATCTAAGAAAATGAGAATATTGTAAGTTCAGTTCAGTCTTGTAAATTCAGTGTCACCTGCCAAGGTTTCCTAAGCCTTTAAATGGTCCCTCAGTCTGGTTCAGTAGGACACACAATCATGGAAGACGCTGATTATGGATTGTATTACTGAGTTACTGAAATGAAGGAACGGTTCAAAGATATTCTAATTTATTGAGATGCACCTCTTTGAGATGACTGCCTAGACTAGCATTAAAAAATTGTCCTCTAGGGGTGTCTGAAAGAAGAGGCCAATAAAATGGGATATAAGGGATTTGAAAACCTGATTTAGATAGAGATGGTCTATTGGAAAGGTTTCTGTACTGGAGTTAGTTTTGTTAGCCTTGGCGCTTCTTCCACTTCTGTTCACCTTTCTTTGGGTAGACTTGCTGATTTTTCTGTCTGATACAAAGGTACAAGGTCTTGTTCCAAACCAGTGACCACTAACAGACACTTATGTCATGTCACCTTTCTAGGGAGCGGCTAAAAGGATATAAAGGTTTCATGTGGTCCATTACATATGATGTATCTTCCATGGAAGTGACACAATACTGTGCAAATGTTGTAAAACACTTTCAGGAATAGAAGGGTTAATAGTTTATTTTTGTGAATGAAGAAAAGAGAAATGTAAAATCCCATCAATATTTGGTGTGACCTTTGCCCTTTGCCTTCCATCAGTTCTTCTCGGTACTTGCAGACAGTTTTTGGCAGAGCTCAGCAGGGAGATTGTTCCTGCCGCCATCTTGGAGAACTAAGCACAGATCTTCTGTGGATGTTGCTTGCTCCAATCCTTCTGTCTCTTCATGTCATCCCAGACAGACTGGATGATGATGAGATCAGGGCTATATCTGTGGGGGCCGGATCATCACTTCCAGGACTCCTCCTCCAAAGGGCAAAAGTTGCACCAAATATTGATGGGATTTACATTTCTCTTCATTTCATTTTGTTCATTGACAATAATAAACTATTAACCCTTCTATTTCTGAACGCATTTTTACACAGCAGCCTAAAACTTTTGCACAGTACTGTATTATGTGTCATCCATTGAATCCTGATGTGAGTGCACATAAATAAAAAATAACTCAAATCATCCAAAGGTCTGTCAGTCCAGTCTGGGTCTGCCCTGGTTAAAGCTCCAGATGTCCATTATTGACTGACCACAGATAACACTGTCTGGTTCCAGAAAGTTCCGTAGTCTCTTCCTTTGTACTTGTACACTTTGCATCTTGCTCCAAGACCCTTTAGGTTACTTCCAAACGCTGTATGGGTTATGCCAATATGTCTTACCAACAGCAGACCTAAAACCTCCCTCCACATTTAGGGTTTGTTCACACAGAGAAATTCTGCCTCAAGGTCCGCTCTAAATTCTGTCTGAAGCCAGACACCATTCACTTCACTGTGAGGCAGACGCTGAACTTTTCAGAAGCGCCACACTCGATCTTCAGGCAAAATCCACCTGAGAACTCCCATTGAAATGAATGGAACGCAGAAAAATATTTCCTGGCCGGTGCAAATACTGTAACATATTCCGCTGCAGATTTGGTAAAGCAGAAAAAAAGTACATCTGAACTGCTGTAAAAAATTGTTCATTTTTTACACGTCTCCCAGTGTGAACTTATCCTTAACCTATGACTATGTCATTAACATCTTGTATTCCATATCTCTAAATCTACTGTGTTTTACACTTCTGATCCTGAGATCGGGTCCCCAGACAGTGATCAGTCCAGGAAATACAGCCATTGTACTGAATATCCCAGGGTGAACCTGGCTAAGATAAATGGACACTTTTGGACAAATATTTCCCCCTCTATCCCAGTATTGTTGTGTAAAGATCTAAAAAACCTATGTGATTATTTACTCCATAGTCAGTATCAATTAGAACCTGCAAAAATGTTTTCCACAAGAGAAGCCCTATGTGCAGATGTTACCCCGTGTAGCAGGTGTGTGGCTTGCCAAAATATATAATTGCAGATAAAAGCGCGGACCCATACACTTCTATGGGGCCATATAAACGTCCACAATTTTTGCAGACGTGTGTGAGCTATAGAAGGGGTCTGTAAATTATGAAGAATATCCTACATTTGTCCACATTTGAGGCTCAGACCTATGTAGTGGATCATACAAGTCATTTTGCGGATCTGTGAAAGCGGATGACATATTGACATGTTTTTTGCGGATTGAAGATCACTATTAGCGGACAGTAAAACCACTACCGTTGTGTGCAGGAGGCCTTATATTGCATTTCAAAACACAAGTCGGGTGTGGCGTCATCCTAGGAATGTGTGGATTACACTTAGGCCCCCTGACTAAAAAAACACCCTTCACACATCTGGTTTTAGAACACTGGAAATCAATGGGAGACATACACAAGTCTATTGTAACTGACCATGAATAGAATCATTTCCTACATGTCCTACTTTTGTTCATTTTTACATACTATGTGGCCCTCACACAGTATTATATGCTCCACAGCGGCGCCACACAGTATTATATGCTCTACAGTGGCCCTCACACAGTATTATATGCTCCACAGTGGCGCCACACAGTATTATATGCTCCACAGTGGCCCTCACACAGTATTATATGCTCCACAGTGGCGCCACACAGTATTATATGCTCCACAGTGGCCCTCACACAGTATTATATGCTCCACAGTGGCGCCACACAGTATTATATGCTCCACAGTGGCCCTCACACAGTATTATATGCTCCACAGTGGCGCCACACAGTATTATATGCAATCTCCAGGCCCCTTTCCATTAGCAGTATGTATAGCGGTTGGGAACCAGGTTTTCCCCGATCGCTATCATGGTGGTCCGGGGCACTGGCCATTTCCAGCACTTGCCTGGGTACGCCGGGTGCTGATGCCGGCCCTGCATTTTATAGAACATATGCGTATATAGGGATTTATTTGTAGGTTCTTATATTGAATGTTATCTGTGTATCTTAAAGGGGTTATCTGGGAATCTCTGGGGCTTGTGTCACTGCACATGACTGCTGAGATCAATCAGTGGTCAAGGGAAAGGAACCGGTGACATCACTCACATATGATTGGCCTCAGTGGTCACGCGCAGTGAAGGCTTCCGCCAGCACAAGCAGGGGACAGGTGAGTATGATTTTTTTGTTTGTTTTACCTTCCCCAGCCTCCTGCCCAAACAATGAGATTCCTGGACATCCCCTTTAACAGACTGACACTGTGGATGTCCCAGGATGACGTGTGCACAAGGGGCCTCTTTCTATTTGCTTTTTTGCTGGTGGTTGTAAACCATTGACTCTCTATCTTCATATTTGAGATGTTGTGACCGTTGCAACATAAATGGTTTCCCACAGATACATCTGTCCTTCCATGTTACAGAGCAGGAGGAGCCGAGCAGGCTGATAGATTTATGGAAGAGGTTCATTATAATCTGTCATTCATCTACAGGTCTGTTTATTCTGAGTCCAGCGATTCTATCGAACAATTGGCAACTCTCTCTGTATGCCAGTGATACAGGACAGGCTGTCAATCAATGATTAGGACCGCCCACTGGACTCCTAAGCTTAACAACATGATGCCTGCAGTGACAGGTTTGTTTTGAAGGAAGTCTGTCACCAGTCCCTATTACACTATAAGCACAGTCAGCCGGGATTCTCGTGAATAAAGCGCTTTTTTTCTTCTTCACGGTTGCTACCTCCGTTGCTTAGATATTAGCTTTGTTCCTGATATGCTAATGAGCTGTTTGGTGCAACGAGGATGTCACCATTGCTCTCATTGCACCAAAGAGCTATGCTTCCCGGTGTCCAGTTCCTCCCTCCCTGCTATGGTTGATGGGGCCAGGCAGTGTCCATAACATAGCAGGGAGGGAGGCAAAGCTGGAGTGATCAGTAATGGTGACGCCCTCGTTGCACCAAACAGCTCATTAGCATATTAGGAAAAAAAAAATAATATCTCAGCGACGGAGGCAGAGAGTGATCGGGAATCAGAAAAAAATAGTTTTATTTACATGAACCCGGCTAACTGACTGTGCTTGTAGTTAAATACCAAATC
The DNA here is from genome assembly GCA_947044405.1 of Leptodactylus fallax. Classification (NCBI taxonomy): domain Eukaryota; kingdom Metazoa; phylum Chordata; class Amphibia; order Anura; family Leptodactylidae; genus Leptodactylus; species Leptodactylus fallax. The sequence goes on from CAMRHE010000113.1 coordinate 1,710,020, forward strand.
CCAATGGACTCCATTCTAGTCAATGAGGTGCCTCAGGTTCGGTTCGTGTCCACTATTTTTGTGGTCTGTTTTTCTTTTCTTCTGATGGACTCCTGCCAAAGATGTGAACGAAGCGTAACAAATGATTAACTATTGGGGCCCCACCATATATGCTCAACCATCACTGTATACTGTGCAGATGCAGCAGAAATGGTGACCCATGGGATTGCTAGCACTGAGGCCCCTGGTAATATGGTGGGGATAGGAGATACATGTATTTGGATGTAGCAGAAGAGAGAAGTATAAGAGGCTTACATTTTATTTGCCATATCTTTTAAAGCCACTCTTGGCTTTAACTCCAAAAAACTGAGCTGTTCTGCAATGTGTGACTTCAGCCTTTATATCAAAAAGAAAGACTTTTGTCATCCTTGTGATCTTTTTGATACTTTGTGTTTTCCTGAAAGCTTCCTCGCTGTACCTGTAACACACGGCCATGACTGATAATCCACGGCTAACAACACAACACAACACAATATAAACTGATACACAGAAGATATTTAAGTGAATTTACTAGAATAAAGTACAGATTAACCGAAATATGTTTATTGCATGGAATGATGACAGGTCATAGGTCATAGAACTGAGGGATCTTGTCCCCACTGATAATGTTCTCCTTTGCCCCCTCCTTTGTGACAGTGACCAGATAGATGACGCCTCCGCTAGATCCATCTCTACTCATTGCCAGGGCCAGAGCTGTGAAGAGAGGAAACACCACAGAAGTACCATTATAGGGAATCACTGCGTATAAGGGTCCACAAGTGAGAATGAAGAGCCATGGAGCTTAATGCTGGCCTAGTAGGACGTAAAAACTGTAAAGGGGTTGTCCATGGTCATGTTATATACGGTCCATGGTCATGTGATGGGCACACAGCTCGTTATAGCACAGTAATCAGAGCTCTGTCTTGTAACGAGCTGTGCACCTGTGTGTTCATCACATGACAACGGACTGATTTTTTTCCACTGGAAGTAAACAAAGAATGACAGCAAGCAGAGATCTAGAAAACTGCAAAGTGAGAAAGTATATTGGAAAATTGTAGAATTTTTCATTATACAAACAATAACATTTATTTGCCGAAACTGGAAAACCCCTTAAAGAGGACCTTTCACCCCCTCCAGATCCAGCTCTTTACATCATTTAATAGCCACTGCTCCTCTGATTCTGGCACAGTTGGAATTTTCTCTCTAGCCCCCTCCATTCCTGAGCAATTAGTGTTGTTAGTTTTGGTGCCTGATATGCTATTTATTCTCTGTACTGTCAGGAGGGCGGTGTCAGGCAGGAGCAGACAAGGGGTGTGATTCTGAGCTCTGACACTGGCTGAATCACGCCCTTACTTAACAGAACATCAGGCATCAAAACTACCTACATTATCCGGGAATGGTGGGGACTAGAGAGAACATTCCAACAGTGCTGGAATCAGTGGAGCAGCGACTATTAACATGGTAAGAACTAGAATTAGTGGAGGTGGATTGCAAGGCATGGCTCTTTCCTGGGCCACTGTGATCAGCTGATTCCTATTGATTCTGCATGTAGAAATAAACTCCTGCAAACTCCTCTGTGTTATAGATAGGTGCTTTCATTTACATTGCTTCTCTTTGGTTTTTATTTTACGTTATTGCAATATTTTCTGTGTTATGGAAAAAAAAATCAGACTATTAAGTAGAACTTCTCATGGAATATGTATATTCTCCTGGCAGCATGTTATAGAGCAGACTGATATATAGATTTGTGGGAAAAGATTCAGAATAACCTATTATTTATCCATTTTGCAGTTTTTATGCTTAGAGACAATCCATTAGTCATGTGGGCGGTCCTATCAGTGATTGACGTAGTGATAGTTGTCAGTCATTGGAGGAGTTTCCACCCAAGTTTTTACTTATCAGCGCCGCAGTGTGTGAGAGGCAACGCCTGACAACAAAGGCCAAAGTACTGCGGTCTTTGGACTTTTGGCATAATTTATGTGCTGCGGGTTCCTGACCTCTGGATTACCAGTGAGTGGGCACCCTGCCTTGCTGAGAACAATTAGGTGGGCAACCGCACTGTGGACTACAACTATGAGGGGTCTCCGTCCTGAGGATGGTAACGGTTGCAACAGTACGTGAAACAAAGATTGTGTCATAGCTTTACTGGAGGAGGAAAGTAGGGAAGACGGTGAGAAAAATGGAGCTCAGTAAAGTGTCCTTCAATAATGAGAGGTAAAATGGGAGGTGGACTCTGACTGGTTGGTATGGGGAACTGATTCACTTGCACCAGTTTGGGTAAATCTTCCCCAGTGTCTCCATCTAGAAGATGCACCAAGGGGAATTGCCGACAAAGGCGACCTATAGATGTGCGAAATTTTTAGATGTAGATTCTGTTGATTTCCTTACCATGAACAGCAAATTTCTCGCACTGCTCCCGCGACATGCCAGGTTTAAAAACGGAATCCACATAACCATAGATGAATGTGCTGCCCGATCCACCAATAGCAAATGGCTGCCGTGTTATCATCCCACCCAGCGTCCCGAAGACCTACGGAGGCATCACAGACTTAATAAGAGCCCTAATCTTCTATTACTTTAGTCATTGAGATCCACTAAATAAGAAAGAGGATAAAATGTAACAATTGTGCAACTAAATGATCGTGCATCTCCTATATAGAGTTACTGACTAGGTGGTATGGTGTCAACCATGGTGCAGAGATTATGGTGCCCCAAATCAGGAGCCACAAGCAGGAGGTCCAAGAACCACATGTAACTCCCAAGCCACTCCCAAGGATTGTGCACCAGCCTTACAGTGAAAGACAGAGTAGGACGCCTGAAGGAGGGTCATAAAACTGATACCAAAGTCACACCAACTCTGAGACTACTGTTACTTTCAGTGGGCTAAACCGCACTGTGAACTACCACTGTGGGGGAATTCGGCCTGAGTATTCTAACAGTTGCAACACGCAATGGTCTATTAGACTACCGTGCTGGAGTGGGTGAGTTCTATTAGGGACTGTGTTTTGTACATGGACTGTGTTCTGTTTCAGTAAGTCAACTCATATCCAGTGTCGGACTGAGATTACATAAGTTTCCCTCCAACAACCTCTAGGAAATAGACCATTGTAGAGTCTTCTGCTGGACCATTAAGTATTGCAGCCTTGGCCCACTGGAGGATCCCAAGGTGCTCTGATGGGCCAGACCAATACTGGTCATAACCATCTGACAAGAGGTGTAACTGTCAAGAGAAAGAGACTTTCTCTAACCATTAAGCCTGTTGTATGATAATACTCTGTAACCATGAACAGAGTCTACCACAACCAAATTGCTATTAAACCACGCCTATGCTGTTGGAGAGGCAGTAAGTGATGTAGTGAACATACCTTTTTTGGGCCAAAGTGACGTTTTTATCAACTGTAAGAACAGTTTGGTACACCCAAGGCACACCCCTGCCAGAGCACCTTCCCACACACAAACAGTGGCTTGCACAATCTTTAGCTGACATTTGGGGCTCACTTACCTGTCCTCCATTCCTCTGATCCCAGCCCGCCACAATCAGATGGGCCACCATCTCTTCCTTGTACTTATAGCTGATCCCCTTCACCAAGTTTGCAGCAGCTAACACTAATGGAGGAGCCCCCATTTCTACACTGTGTTTGGAGGAGAACAGAAAAAATAGTCTAAACCTCAGAAAATATTGGCAAAACCCAAGTGATTTTAACATTTTTACATAGTTAACTTTCTTACACCTAGAGTATCATTACACTGCACACTCAAAAAATAACACCTGCAATGTGCTTATAGGGATCTTTCTGTTTTGGTATAATATACATACACTGAAAGTAGATTTGGGGTCTTAAAGGGAGTATAGCACCAGAACCCAACATTTCACCCTAGCCCTGCAGACAGATAGGTTAGGGTCACCTGAATCAAATAGTGTTTCCCCTTTTGAACTGCTGCCTCTACCTATCTATCTGCAGTGCTGGGGTGATACGCTGGTTCTGGTGGCACTAACCTATCTATCTGGAGGGCTGGGGTGATATGCTGGTTCTGGTAACACTAACCTATCTATCTGCAGGGCTGGGTGATATGCTGGGTCTGGTGACACTAACCTATCTATCTGCAGTGCTGGGGTGATATGCTGGTTCTGGTAACACTAACCTATCTATCTGCAGGGCTGGGGTGATATGCTGGGTCTGGTGACACTAACCTATCTATCTGCAGGGCTGGGGTGATATGCTGGTTCTGGTGACACTAACCTATCTATCTGCAGGGCTGGGGTGATATGCTGGTTCTGGTGACACTAACCTATCTATCTGCAGTGCTGGGGTGATACGCTGGTTCTGGTGTCACTAACGTATCTATCTGCAGGGCTGGGGTGATATGCTGGTTCTGGTGACACTAACCTATCTATCTGCAGGGCTGGGGTGATACGCTGGTTCTGGTGCCACTAACCTATCTATCTGCAGGACTGGGGTGATATGCTGGTTCTGGTGCCACTAACCTATCTATCTGCAGGGCTGGGGTGATATGCTGGTTCTGGTGACACTAACCTATCTATCTGCAGGGCTGGGGTGATATGCTGGTTCTGGTGACACTAACCTATCTATCTGCAGGGCTGGGGTGATATGCTGGTTCTGGTGACACTAACCTATCTAACTGAAGGTCTGGGGTGATATGCTGGGTTCTGGTCACACTAACCTATCTATCTGCAGGGCTGGGGTGATATGTTGGTTCTGGTGACACTAACCTATCTATCTGCAGGGCTGCGGTGATATGCTGGTTCTGGTGACACTAACCTATCTATCTGCAGGGCTGGGGTGATATGCTGGTTCTGGTGACACTAACCTATCTATCTGCAGGGCTGGGGTGATATGCTGGTTCTGGTGACACTAACCTATCTATCTGCAGGGCTGGGGTGATATGCTGGTTCTGGTGACACTAACCTATCTATCTACAGGGCTGGGGTGATATGCTGGTT